>JAYDZK010000113.1:32767577-32813932 GCA_034509185.1 Euphonia xanthogaster | reverse complement strand
GTGATGAACGAGGCAGCAGAATGAGTATGTTACCATGCATGGGGTATTTTACGTATCAGAAGCAGTGTACTGTCTGCATCAGCATATTTTGATCTCATTAAATTTATTCTGCTTTAGTTCAGGTAAGATTTGACCTCTCGAATTAGCAAAGTTTTGCTGGTAAAAGGCTGGGGTATAGATGCTGTGATGCACTGCTACTAATGTAGCCAAGAAACTTCTGGGAGAATCTAATTGCTTTTTTTTTCTGTATCAGGTTTCAGATAATAGGATGCAGATACACTGAGATCTGACAAACAACTCTCTGGACCTGGACTAATATGTTTCCAAATTTACCCTGCTCTGCTCTTTGAGATGCTGGATTTGCATGTCTGTCTTCTGCATTAGTGATTATGTTCAAACATTATACTTTGGGGGCAGACACTGTTTTTAGGCTCCTGCAGCTGTCACTTGTGCAATGTCCTTGAATACCATGCCTTGAAATACATATTTTATTCCTTAAGATTGTTGTTTATTTGAAGGACAAGGAGGTTTTGGGTATTGTAACATTCTGTCCTGTTGTGGGTGGGTACTTGTCTTTATTCTACTAATATAACATGTATCTCCTCCATGTTAATTTCTAATTACCTTGAGGGAGGTTTTCTGTCTGCCTTCAAGGCTGAGCAATGTGGGTGTTGATGCTAATGGCTATGATAGCCTAGGTAAAGTTGTAGGCATGATAGTTAAGAAAAGCACAGCTCTGGGTCTGCCCCTGGGAGGCAGGATATCTGTAACTCCTTCTTTAAATCTGTTTTACTTGTTACTCGTGCAGAGTTCTTAAAGATGCTTGTGGCTTTCACATAGGGCCTATGTTCAGAAATAGATTCTATTATATATGAAGTTATGACATGAATGAACAGCATTGGGGTTTTGGAATTCTGTCAGCATGAAGCTCATGCATTTGTTGCAAGTCACTTGAAACAGTTAAAAATAAAGTTGAGGACAGCCTCAGGTGGGGAAGAAAGCAGAGAACTTGAACAAATTCTTTCCAATTTTCTGTGTTCAGCTGTTGCAACTGAGATAATTTTTAAATGATCAGAGGCGTTGTGGCTGCTGGGTTTGTTTGTTTGGGGGGTTTGGATTTGTTTTATTTTTTTCTAAAATACAAATTCAATGGCAAGTCTGGTACCTGCCTTGCTACTAAAAGCAGCGAGGACTCTAGGAATGCTAGCTGAAACTGGGAAATGTGCTTGGCCATTGCAGCTCAGCCTCTGCTGTCCTGCCTGTCTGGTGTGCCTGACTCAGTGCAAGCTCCTTAGGGTAGAAGTCACGTGTTGGTGTGAGGCACTGAGCACAGCAGGGCCTAATCCTATTTCAGTGTCTGGGCACTCCATGATGTTAACCATGAAAGTAAAGAAATAGAGTTGAGCTGCTTTCAATCTGGCAGGTGTTGAGCAGGTTTTGCAATGTCTGTTTGCTATTTGCTAATGATTCTCAGTCTTTGAATGCAGGCTATTCTAGACATGCCCCTTGAATTGTGGAAAATAAGTACTGATAAGCAAGACTTGACAGGAATCCCTGTCATGTGCAACAGGAGGAACAAATAGAGAGAACTGACTTTCACTGACATCTAAGCCCTGAGCTTAGGGAGTACACTGAGAGTTACTATGTGCTCTTAGAGATATCTCTAAACTAAATAATAGAGATATCTCTAAACTAAATAATTGTACATCTGGCTGTGAGACATCCTGACAAAAAGATAGTGTCTGGTAGCATCTGGTAAGTCACAGGAGAAAGGCTGCAGATAGGATGTTTTATGTGTCTCTGTTGTTTGTCAATATTGTAACTGCTTAGGCTGAATGTGAAAACTTGTCCTTTGAAGTCATTGGAAAGCATACCAGGCAAGCTCTGCATTTCTTGTTCAGCCATGAGGTGTGTGTATATATCTGTGGTTTTAGATTTGTCATTTTCAAGTCCAGTTGTTAAACTACAAGTACCTGAACTGAACATTTCCTCTCTAGTCTTTAAGTTGTGGGGGTTTGATACTTGAATCATATTTAGTTTGGCAAACACAGCTGCTGCCATGTCAACACTTAATTATTTCCTTCTGAACATTTTCTTTGGCAATTATATTAACAGGAGTGTACAAACAAATCTCCCTTTCCTCTGCTTTCCAATGTAATGCATAGGCTGAGAATTAATGAAGTTTTTCTTTTGATTCATCTTTACATATTAGCAACTTTTTAATTGAATCTTCAATTCAGAATCTTCAGATTCTGCCTCCATGCTAGTTGAACTTAATCCTGAAAAAAATCACAGCAAAGTCATAGTAGTATATGGTGCTACAGTTGTCATGAAACACTTGTATGTAATTGCTGTACTTAGAACAAAGACAGTAATAATACAAAGCAGTAAAGGTGAGAAACTCATCCTTACTTGTATTTCTGTGTTTACTGTAGTGGTGTCTGTTGAATTTCAGTAGTGACTTTTTTATTATCATTAGGAAAAAAACAAGTATTGGGCTTTCTGGTCATTCTGTTTATCCTCTGGTGAATGCTTTCAGGGTAAAAATCTGAACTAGTTCCCTTACTGAATGTAGTCATACTTTCCTCCCATCTTAGTTGCAGCCAATTCTTTTATTACTGTTCATGGTGATACCGCAGAATCTGTTATCACACTGTAATCTCCTATCTCTTGTGCCAGTCGCTTAGGTCACTTTTAGGTCGCTTCTCTCTTATCCGATGCCACTTACTCTCGTGATTCTGGAGGCTTTTTCCTAGTCATAGTGAACACTTTTTTTACTGCTCCAGTTTTAGTCTGTTCCACTTTCATATAGCTGTTGGTGAAAATGAATGAAGCTCCTGGTGTTCGTGGTTCTGATAAGGAGCATCTGTGTGGATATACTCCATTTGCCTCCCGTGTACACTCTGCCCAGAGAGTAGCTGAAACCCCTGGAGAGACAATTTCTGAACAGCCTGGCAATCAGGGAAAGAACCATTTGTGCCAGAGACTTTATCCTTCTCAGTGCACAAGCCCATCTGTGTCACTGTTAATTCTGCTTGTTACAGAAGGTCAAGTCCTGCCCTTCAAGTTTTCATGTGAGCAGGGTAGGATGTAGGTCTCTGGTACTACTTTCTTCCACCTTGCCGGTCACACATGTTAAAAACATTTCCTTGCAATGTCTCCCTCTTCTCCAAGATAATTGCTTTGTCAGTGTGCCTAGAAAAATAGCCTTGAGGAGGGATAGAGTTACTTCATGCTCATAGTTGCTGAAGGGAAATATACAATTCTTATTTTTACAGGACTTTTTCCATCCTGTCTGCAGTGACAACATACAACTTTGAGACCAGTCTTGCTAAGTGTGTCTGTCAAAAAGGTTCTGGTGCTACCTCAGGCTGTGAGGCATAACCATGGCATCTGCCCTGAATATGATGTGGAATGCATCTTGCTCATACTGGCAGCTGAGACTACATTGGCTGTAACTGTGCTGCCAGAAAAGAAGTTTGTTTAATAGTCTGATAAAAGACTGTATTCTGAAGGAGGGTAAATGATTCTATCATTTTTCAATATCTCTTGCTTGTGATAAATACGAGTGCTGAGATGCCCTACAAGGCTTTGACAGCATAAAATCTGAATTCAAGTGCAATTTATGATGGGAGGAAGGGAGGAAGTTTCACTATGAACATGATTCAGTCACTGACAGTCTCGTCTACCTTAAAAAAGGAAACTGCAAGTGTCTGTTAATATTCTGTGGTAGTGCTTGGCTGATTTAAAATAACAATGTGTAAATCATCAGTAGCAACAGCGATCCTGAAGACAGGCAAGTGATTATGTTCTGTGTGTTTGGGAGCACATGAAGTGAGCTCCAAAGGAAGTGGGCTGCTGAGTCTCTGCTAGTCCAAGATGACTGTGATTAGGAGTTTGAGCTGGCTCTCTCAGGTTCACTCCCTGATACTTTGCTGCTTGCCAGAGGAAGGCAGGCTGGTACTTGCTGAGAGATGCCTTTCCACAATTTGGTAGCTGTGTGGGGTTTTCCCCCTTAATTGCATCTATCTGTGTCTGTGCAGCATAGAGGCACGTGAGCTCTTAGTTCATGGGAAGTGTGCAGCCATTTAGCTGGCAGGTCCATCTCTGTAGCAATGATTCACCACCTCCAAAGAAGGTAGGCCACCTAGAATGCATCAGGCTGTTTGGAGCTGACATTTTTGCTGTAAGATTGAAGGTATTTGCTTATTAAATAAGCAATATTGGAATAAAGGAACAAAAAAAAAAAAAAAAGGGTGTTAAGACTATGCCTGAAGAGGATGCTTCTCCCTAACTTTTTTTTTTTCCTAATAAGAGTAATTCATAGGACTCTGTGGTCTACCCTGGGAACTTGTCAGAACTCCATCTTACTTGCTGTTACTGTTGAATAGGGTTAACTGAATAATTCAGAACAGCCATGTTCAGTTTCCTTAAAAGATAACATTCTGATGACAGGTTTGTCACTTCTTAAGATATGTGAGAGGACTGGAGACAATGGGCATTGAAAGGGGGGACATTCCATCTGAACATCAGGAAGATTTTCCTGCACTGAAAAGGAGGGTGACTGAGCACTAGCAGAGGTTGCCCAGAGAAGATGCAGTCTTCCTCCTTGGAGATGCTCGGAAGCTTTCTGGATGTGATCCTGGATAACCCATTTCAGGTGGTTCTGCTTGAGGGGGGGGGGGTTGGACCAGATGCCATCCAACTGGGGGGGTCCCTTCCAACTTGAACCATTCAGTGGTAATTTTTCTAGGGTATTTTGAAGCTCAGTGTGGTGCAATTCTGCTTGTCAAAATCTTAGATGAACAAATTAATTTTTAAAAGCCAGCTATAGTCTTGGTGTCTAATTTGCTTGATACTGAAGTCAAGTAACAGCAATTTGTGTATGAAGAGAGGAGAATCTGCTAGATCTCGTCCTGTTATTGAACTCCATGTAACAACCACGTTAGGAAAGAAGAGTTAATATTTCTTGTTTGCTTTCTGATTAAGGTCAAACAATGGAAGGAAAAGAGTTTAGGTGTTGGTCTGCAGGATTTTGTCATGTCTTAGCAAGAAATATACTGGTTTTTAATATGTGAATTCAGTAGGTGTGCTCTTACTAGTGTCAACAAGTACTGTTTAGTGAATAGAATGATGGACAACAAAGATGTACCATGGACCCTCAGCAAAGATGTATCATGGACCCTCATTTGCCTACAACTGTGGTGTCTGTACCACTTCTAGGCTGAGAAAGCAGCCAGCTGGGTTTAGATTCTAGGAAAATTTCTGTGCCAAAAATATCGAGTCAAAGTATTATGATTGATTCTTGTCTTCCTTAACTGAATGGTGCTGATATTGTTTTACTGAGTGACTTAACTAGGAAGTTAACAATTCATAGTTCTTACACTACTGCCACTGCTGCTGAAATTCAGGAAGTATAAAACACATTCATTCTTTCCTGTTGTTTAAAAAGGAAAAAAAAAACGTATATCAGTGAGTTCGCTTGCAGATTTCTTACTGTTTTTCAAATCCACCAATTTCAACTGTAAGACATTAAACCAGAAGCACTCATAATTATAACTTTATAAACCTTATAAAACTAAGGCTCACTATTAAATATATTAAATATCTCCCAGTGCGTAGAGAGTTTCAAATTGTTGAGGAAGGAGAACTTGCTGAGGGAGGGAAGTGCTACTGTCGATAAAGTGAGTTCTTGCCTTTAGCTGATAGCCAGTTTGTTTTGTTGAAACAAGCTTTTCTAACATCCTATTTCTTAGAACAAGAATACAAATGCTTTGCTGAAATCATGTTTTTTCAGTCACTGAATAAATATGGAACTTCAGATTCAGAGATAAGAGATTAGAATTTTCCACAGGATGGCTGAATCATAGTCTTCTCTCCACACATGGACACAATTTTACAGCTTATTTTCCTGTGTGTAATACTATATTGTACTGTACTACTTAAAGTTCAGCAGGATCAAGGCTTGCACTTCAAAATCAACAGCAGAGCCATTGCCAGGATAACACTTTCACGGATGACACTTGCTGTTTGTTTGCTTGTTTTTGAAAGAAGAAAAAGGAAGTAATGTCAGGTTTTGACAAAATGGCATATTTGATAAGTATGGTTTATACGTTCTTTTTTTTTTCCTTTATTGCCAGAATGCTTAAGTATCCAATATCACTTTCTTCTGCCATGTCATGTGTGTGCAATTGTTGGTGTACTGGTGATCCCTTAGAGATAATATTACATTTTAAAATATCAGGTTTCAAGTAATGGGACACCACTGAGTATTTTTAAATGCATGTAAGTAATTGTTTCCACCAGAAAAGTTTAATAATCTGCTTTTAGTCCTAGTTGATTATGTCGATAAGCTGAGTAGGGAAAATGCAACTTCCCATTTATTTCTGGCTGTAGTGTCAGCTACCTCTGTTTTTTTAAGTGGTGTTTTTAATCTCATAGTAATTCGGTGCTAGAACAGTGGCTGTGTCTCAATGACACCAAGTCACTGTTCTCACTTTGGGAGATAACAGCTTCCTATTTGAAGAGGCTTGGGAAATCTTGGTTTCTGGGGCACAGCTCAGCATTTGAAAACATTGCTGTTTTCCTAACCGTGGATGCCATTTCTGTCTTGGCATTCCAGACATGACAGGCCGGGTGGAACTACCAAACACTCCTTGTCAAGTGAGTTTGCATTATTTCCTTTAATATGACTAGAATGCATGGTTAGCATAAACACACCCTTCTATTCAGTGCAGGATGAGAGTTGTTTGCTCAAATTTAAATAGTAGTTCAGACTCCAGAGCCCTTCTACAAAGGATCATCTTTGCTTGCTGTTAAGTGAATTTTGTGTTCTAAGCTAAAAAGAAAAACAGTCTGTCTCTTGACCATTAGAAAGATGCGATGCCTTTCTCATTATGGCCGGTCTCCCAGCACTCACATCTTGCAGAACTAGAATTCTTGAGGGATTTTCTTTCTTAATATCAACACTCTGCAAGTGTATTGCTCCTTGATCTACCTTGTGATGGCTTACTTAAGAAGAGAGATGGTATAGGCTATGCATTTGTTGTACGTTAATTTCTTGATAAAATCATGTCTTATATTAGTCCAGCATAATGCACTTAAAGCTGAGAGGAATGGTGGTATTCAGTAATGGAACAAGGGATGAAGGGCAGGGAAACAGGATTTTCTATTTTTTCTTAAATATTAATGTGCATAACTTAAATTCTTCTCTTTTGATTCTGGTTTACTGACTGCTTTTTTATTTCCTTGTGGGTTTTTTTGGCCCTTGCAAATCATGAGGGTGTTTTGAGTAAACACAGCCAAGTCATCTTATGAAGCTGTTTTGCCCAGTCTTTGAATGTCACTGACACATTTGCATGCAAAAATGCTTTGTGAAATGTAGGAGGAGTGCAAAAAAATTGCAAGGCATAGTGGGTTAGATTTGAGCTCGGATTGACTTTGAAGAAGGGAATTGTTCTATAATCTCCTACTTCCTCCTTGCATTGAGATTCTGAAGTGCTTGTTTCTCTGTGCCTGGGGAGTGTAGTTGTCTTTGGAAAGGCAAGGACATGCAAAGCATCGACATCAAATCAAGAAGAAAATATGCATAACTTTCATTGTCAGAACTTATGCAATTGAAGCCACCTATTACTGGTAGCCTAAACATAGATTCTAAAACATACCATTTCCTTGATCTGCTGCTTTTAAAAATTATATTCCTTAAAAAAACCCCATAAAGACACACAAAAACTTTGCCCAGAAGAAATACATGTGAGTAAAGATGAAGTAATTTCTTTTTATTAATGGAAATCTAAGAGTATTAAGGCAAGGTCAGTTTTCAGCCCAGATTAAATCAGCGATAATAACATTGGCAAGTGATGTATAAAGACTTCCTTGCTGAAGGTGTCTGTACTGGCACATAATACAACTGGAAGAGAGTTCCTGGTTTCTCATGTTCAGTAGTTGCTGCAGCCAGTGCATTTGTATATTCCCTTTTGCAAAGTTCCCAAGCATCATCTTGAAGTAGTCAAAGCTTGTCTCATTAACAAATTATTTCAAAGCTTACATGTTTGGGCTAAAGCTTTATTCCAGGATTCTGGCTAAAAGTACCCACAACCAGCTTGTATGCCCAGTTGGATAAAACTGGTATTTTCTCTCGGTATTTATAAGAGTATTTGCACCCTTTGTAAAGCGGTTTTCTCTCTATTTGTGTAGGCTTGACTCTCTTTCTCCCAGTCAGTTTAGGAGACTTGCATTTAGACTTGGAGATGCAGGGAATCTTGTGATATGGCTGATTGGGTATGCTCATGGTACTCATTTCAGAACAATATTATGCTGTCAATCTTCCTTGCATAAACTTACATATATCTCACCTTAGGTGTCTTAGGTGCTATTTTTAAATTTTCTGACCAGATTAGATACTGGCAGTGCCTTTTTTTGATGTTTCCCTACTTGGCTCTGTAAGAAATGCCTTAGTTTATGTAATGGGTAGCTCTTTTCTCTTTTCACACCTTCATTAATTTGGTAATGAGTTGATCAGACACTTATTTCATGCATGTGAGTGCCTTCCTCTCCTTGGTCGCTTCCCAGTGTCTCAGCAGAACTTGTGCTTGGCTTACTCCTTGGACCCTGACCTTGCCTCCAGGGCTGATAAACTGCATTCCATGTCACTGCTTCTGTTCATGTGGCTCCTCTCACCTGGTGTCCTAGTTGTTCAGTGCATCAGATGTGCCTCTATGCCTTTTGTCAGCAGCAATTTTTTGTAGACACCTCAATTCCCTTGCCAGTAGTAGGACTATTAAATACAGCTAGCTCCAAGACAATTCTTGGCAACTTCTGGTGATCCATGTCCAGCCTGATAGCTTTTCATTGTCTGTGGCCAGTCAGTCACTTTGCAATTCTTCTACCAAATAAGATCCTTACTAACTTTTTCTAATGCAGGTGTTGTTGAGTCCAGATGTGATCTAAGATTTCTCCTGTCTGTTTTTAACTTTTTGTAAGAAGTTACTCTGTTACTGTTGACTGCATGGTACTGATTGTAGTAGGGCTGATGTCTTTTTACTTTTCTCCCCTTAGCTTCAACTCTAAAGACAGGTATTCTGTTTGTTATCTTGCCACCAGAAAATATCTCCAACTGGGTTTTTTTGTCTGCTTTAGAAATACAGATTGTAGGCTTTAAATTATTTCATTGGCTCAATGTAAAGTAGACACAAAAGCTTGAGAATACATCAAAGTTTTATTTGCAACTCTGTGTACAATCTGCCTTTTTTTTTTTGCAGAAATCTGCAGTGGTTTCATCTGTTTTTCTTCACACATGCTCAAGAAGCTGTTACGTTTAATTTCATGCTGGTTTTCATAATTTCCTGGTCTGTTCCATAGTCAACATCCTATATTTATTTCTTTACTAGGAAATTTTCACTTCCAGGTTACTACTTTACATAGTTTCTATGGGGTGAAAAATTTAGTGTCTAATATCTTTAATTTTTTTATTTTAAAGCTATATTAAGCTAACTTTATTCTGCATTTTAATATCTGAGGTGCAACTTCTTTAATCAACTTGTCCTCTGCCTTTTGGGAACTGTGGTGAAGTGCTTATCTAGTTGGGGCTATTTCGTCTTTCAGTTTATCTACTGCATGCTGCATCCCATGAGGCGTTTCCAGATTTGTTTATGCACATTTAATGAGGCAGCAACTCATCATTTTCACTTTAGAGAGTCTGAACTCCTCAATCTACATGACAACTTAAACTTCATATGAGTCAGAAGTTAATCTCTTGTAATGCCCAGCTCGCTGGGATATTTTTCATTCTAATAAAATAAAGTCTGTAGCAATGCTGGTTTCTTTGAATCTACTGCAGACTCTGAGTAAGACTGTCTTTTTTAAATGTGGTTGGTTTTGGTTTGGTGTTTTTTGCTTTATTTTTGTTTTTACTCAGATTCTCTAATTTCTTTTGCAATGGTGTCTTTGGGGTGTTGTTTGTTTGTTTGTTTTTAATCTATCACAATATTAAGGGATATATATTTGAACACCCCCTATCTTTATGGGCTTTTTTTGAATAGCATGTGCATTTCATTATGTTTTAGCCTCTAAGATGCTGTTGTCCCTATTATATTTAATCTTGTATTTAATTCAGGTGCATTAGTTTTGTAGAGGAGGCCTCTTTTTTTGTAAGTACACAAATGCTTTAGAATGTTTTATCTTGTCATGCCTGTTTACCCAGGCAGACTGCTTGTCTGCCTGAACCCTGTTCTAATCTGTGCTAGGACTTTCAGCCTTTTATCAAACAATCAGAGATAAGAGTCCTTCTTGGTCTCATTTTCCTTTACTTGTGCATCGAGGTTGGATGTGAGGTTGTGTGGGTGCCCAACAACTCTCCCTTCTCACTTTCATCTGTGACTCCCTCCCTGGGTGTGTCACCTTGCCCTTCATGGTCAGTGTCCTTGTCTCATAATTGAAAGCCCTTGAGCAGGAGAGTCCTGCTGAGTGACTCTGAAATGCTGTAATGTTTCACCATCTTTCTCTCTGCTCATTACTTTAATGCCTCTTTATCAAGTCACTTGAGATATAGCTGGATCAATTGTTTGAAGTCCTGCCATATAAATAATCTCTCAAGTCTGTCCCCCCTCCTTAAGTAACCTTGTACACCCAGATAGAATATAGCTTTGAATTAGCAGGGAAATACATAAAGAACAAGGGAGAAGGGGAAAGCCAATATATGTGAAACGGTTCACTTAAATGTGACTTTTTATATTTTATGAACATAAAAAGCCCCTCATGTTGCATTTAAAGCGAATATAAATAATTAACTGAAAATTATTATATGTCGTTTTTATTCAGTCACAAATACAGTAGTAGCTGTTGCCAAGGTTTATTGCTATTGCTACAGCTAAGGTAAATTTGCCGGTCATCAGATGTAGAGGAAAACATCTGGTAAATAAACAGATTCTGGAATTTGTTGACATCTTGACTGGTCACATCTGTTTGTTTTGTTTTTTCCTTTTTTTGTTCAAGAAAATGTGTCTGAATAAACTTACTGTGATTAGGCTGAAGCTTCCGCAGGATGGTATTTATTTATTCTGGTGGATGTCATATATTTTCTCTGATGGATCTTCTTGTTTTAACATAATTGCTTTTGAATTAATGCTTTCATGACAGTTTTGTGAATATTTAGGCCATGATTGTCCTGACCTGAGGCTGATAATGCCTTTTTGTTGTTGTTCTTATGGCTTTTTTTGTACACACATGACTCTTAAGAGGGGAAGGAGTTGTACTATACATGTCCAAATTTTGGAGAGGAGAGCAAAATCTCTTCAGTATTATGGATGATGAGAAAACAAATTACCTCTTTGTGGTATCTTTTCTCTCCTGCTAATCCCCAGATCCAGATTTAGAAGCATTGTGTGTCTGTCCACCGTAGCTGCACGCTTCCTTTCCGCTCTGATGCTGCAGTGGCGTTGGCTGATCTCCGCTGTTCCTCCCTCCTTTTGCTTGCGTGGGTTTGTCGCTTTTTTTCTTAAAAGGCAGCATGTGGTGTGTCCCTGCTCTCTGCACCTCACATGGTGGTTTCAGATGTGGTGAGAGGCTGTTTGGTGCTCAGGACTTGTGCAGCCCTGGCTGACAGGCTGCCTGCCCTGCCCCTGTCTGGTTGCTGCTGCCTGAGAGCGGAACAGCTCAGCTCGGATGAGCCCCATGGAGTTCTGGGGCACTGAGCTCTGATTCATGGCAGCTAACACAGAGCTGCTGTAAGACTATATTTATCCGCAGTACATGAGTGATGTTTTGTACACTTTGGGATTTTTTAACCTCCATTTGTTCCAAATAGTCTGTTGTGATCAGCAGAGTTTTAAAATAAAAACATATTCTGTAAGAGGAACCAGATCTAGTACACAAAGTGCCTCCAGTACTCATCCCTATTTTTGATGCTATTTATCCACACTTTGATTTGTTACTTCAGGAGGAAGAATCTTAATGGGAATGAGTGTCATGATTCTGTGCTTTACCAGAGGTTGGTAAATGAAGTCTGTGCCTGCATTGACAGTAGGAAGCCTTTCTGTTCTGGGGCAGCTCAGCTAGCAGCAGAGCACAGATTTCCCAGTGCAGAACAGTGCCATGGAGGTAACATGAGACAAGGCTCACTTTAAAACCTCTCCTAAACAGCAAACAGACATAGTTCCTTTAACCTGTTCTATTCAGCCTGCTCTGCACCTCAGAAATGGTAGGTCAGAGGGCAGAAAATCAGTGGCATGCTACCTTTGGTCTTGTTCAGTGTAGTAGGTACTTCTTGGCAGCCCTCCAGGCAGTGTTTCTAAAGTGCTTGCACAGCTCTAACACAGCCGGTCCTGGAGTTTTACAGCTCAAGTGAAGGTCCAGGTAATGTGGCATTTGGTGATTCACTTGGTCTGGTAAATGCTTTGTTTTCAATAAGCAGCATTATTATTCTTTTCCCCACTCCGTGAAGGAGAAGGGGGTGGATGAAACCAGAGAGAAAATAGGAAGATGGTCAGATGACGGTTTCGGGGGGAGAGAACAAAGTTTGGGGTTCTGGCCTGAGGGAAAGTGGGAAGACTTGTCATTGCAGCAGTGGTTACTTTTAATTTAACTCCATGGATTGTAGAAAAACTGTGAGCACTTTACATAATGACCTCTAAAATGAAGGTGAACAGAAATGCTGAATTTGTAGAACACATTTCTAGCTGTCAGCCAAATTTTCTGAGTGAAACCCGTTATCAGCACAGAGAGAGGAAAATGAAACTTGCTATATGGAACTTTTCGTTACATTTTTGAGATTTTTATTGGGTATTAGAAGGCAGAAGAGAGAATTTGTTTCATGCCTTTATCAGAGTGCTGCAGTCTCAGCTGTTCCAGCAGATTTTGGACCCTCTCCTGTAAGCTGTGCCAATCCAGTGGTTGCAGGGAAGGGGCAGGCTGTGTATGAGTGTCTAGCCTTGTTCCTCTTCCTGCCCCATGGTGCCCAGCAAGGTGGCACAGGAAGAAGTGTGTGGGCACCACGGCAGCTTGCTGGCAAAGACATCATCTTTGACTGGAAGCACAGGGCAAGCAAGATTTACAGTCTGCTAATAAAGCAGCAAAATGGCTTAGTTTGAAAAGGTATATGTGCTTCCATCACCTGCTGTAAGCGGAAGCAGAGTGGTGGGTCAGGGAAACATTTGGTCTCTTGAAAAACAGGAGTTCTGAATGAGTGTTGGAGACTAATGTAATCATCCAAATGGTTTGCTTCCTGCCTCGCTGTGCTAACATGCCACTCTGTATGCCTGGGTGCTTTTTCTAACTAGAAGATTTTTCCCTCCTTGAAAGACAGAAAAGCTGAGGGGGAGCTATGAAATTCTGAAAGCTATATTTAGCTGGGAGCAATTAAAGCTAGCACTGTATAATGACACTTGAGATTAGCTTATCCATCAGGCAAACAGTAAGATTTTAATGTTTGGTTTCAGTCAGACTTGGCATTACTGTTCACTTCTGCTTACATTCATTAAATTACGCATTTTAGAAGGTGCGTCCGGTGCAGGTTGTTCTGGAGAAGTTGTTTGCTTGCTTACTGTTCCCACTTTGTTCCTACTTCCATTTTCAGTGTAAACCATGTAGTCCCATGTTGCTTTTGAAAGAGATAGTTCTGCTCTGCCCTCCAGTCAGCAGATGCCTGGTTTGCTCCTTTCATCATCTTTATGCTTGCAGCATGTTGGTGCAGTGAAATGACTCTACAAACACTATGGCTAAAAATTTGGCTTTTTCCTTCTTCAGTTATTAATGGAATTAATTTTCTACTCTAATTTCTCTCTGTAGTCATGTTGCTACTGGCTTTAGTAGAACTTGCTGTGGGCATAAATGGCTAACTTTGAGAAGGGAGAGAATTGGCTGGCTCCTCCCCAAGAGGCCAGTTCTGCTAGATGCAGATTTACACCAAATTGCAGTCTATTGCCAGACTGAGTCTTTGTTACACTCCTGGTAGGCTCTTCTGGAAACAGTTAGAAATATTAGTCCTTCCTTAGGACTAATACAGTACAAACCAGCTTAATTAATTGCTGTAGAATTGTTAAAAGGTCACTTATTGCATGTTAATTCTTTTTTTTTTCCTCTTGGGTACCAAATAATTAATTTTCTACATTCTGCATTAGATGAACATCCCTCTGTGATGCTCACATGATCTGTAGCCATCCACTGTGAGACCTGTTTATTGCTCAGTTTGTCCTTCCATTCCAGTGCATCAGGCTCTAGAGTTTTTCTGCTCTAATGTTCTGTCTGTACAACTATGGGTTACTTTTTTTATTACACAGATGCAGAAGAAGTTAAAAATCAATCGACAGTGCCATTAAGCTGATCTGGATTTCCCAGATGGTTTTAGAATTTGTGTATCTGTGTTGCAAAATATTCAGAAACAAAATCATATGACTGCTTCTTTATGCTCACTGAACAGAAGAGATCTCATGAGTACAGTGGTTTGGGGACCAAGGGAGAACATGGACCTCTTTTTTGACCAGCAAACTGTTGGGGAAATTTAATTTTGGAAGGAGGAAAACTTGGTGTCTATGCAAAAATGTGGAAAGATTGTGGAACAGCAAAGGCATCACTTGGCTTTATGGGGTGCCTAAGTAGTTGGTACCTTGGCTTCCTGAGCTGCTGATGGCCTAAGGTGCCCAGTGAAGGATGCTTAGGCTGTGTCTCCTTATATCTGTCACTTTCCTTTAGGGTCCTTCTAGGGACCCTGTTACTTCAATATGATAGGTAATATGCTCCTAGTAACTAACATAGTTCTTTGTAACCTGTATCAGATAATTTTTCCCTGTTTTTCTTACAGTGTTTATGCAAATAGCACAGAATTAAAGGCACAAATTTTTTAGATCTAGCTTTTGGGGTTTTTTTTGAAGGCTTTTTATAAGGCTATTCTATTGCCTTAACCATAAGAAGTTTTTAATATATGATTAGTTGGAAGTTTCAAATGTAGAACAGCTTAATTTTTGAGTTACTGGGAAAAATGCCAGCCACAGATTTGGGCAAGTCTGAGTAATAAAATCATAAAGCTGGTTCATCGCTCAAATATGTTGTTATTTCAGCTGCCTCTGCCCACTGCATGTTCCTACAGGCTAAAAATGTCAATAGGCTCTTATATTATTAGCTATTTTAGGACTCTAATCTTAAAAGGCAGTACAATGAAAGAACCTTAGATTAATCAAAAATATCAAAGTTGACACATAAAGTGTTCTTTCTTACTCTAGTTTAAAAAACTTCCACCCTTGATACTTAGATGATTAAAAATACACAAGTTCACGTGTTGAATTATCCTGAAATTAAATCACAGATGTTTGAGCTACAAACCAGATGGGGACAGTGGCATTTTTAGGAATTGATATAGAAGAAGCAAGACATTGAGTGTAAAATGTGAAATTAGGAGATATTAAATATAGAGAGCTGATAGGAGAAGGCAGAAGTATAGCTCAAAACTCTGAGTTGAAAACAGGGAAAAAAATTTCCTTTTTACTTGGAAATGTTAGAGTCTTAGCACTCTACATGCTACGAGTGTAAGAATAATATTAAATAAGGGCAGTAATGTCAATTCAAGAAATGCAGGAGAATTTAATTTCATTACTGAATTAAAGCTGTAGTCTGACAGCATGGAGAAGTAATAGCTAAGAAAAAGTTAAATTGTAACAGTAATCTAAATTCAAAACTGTTATCACAAGTAATTTGAAGAATTCTCTGGTTCTCATTCTGATTTTGAAGAAAGATCAGGAAAGCCTCAGAGAAAGCTTAACAATGTGCTAGTTTTTATAAACAGTATGTGGTAGTCAGACACTGGTTTGTCTGGGGCTGATTGATTGCAGACTTTTGGAAAATTTATCATCAAGCTGATATGGGAACTGACTCAGGGCAATAGAAATTCAAATCTAATAATTGGAATGAAGGACCATGCAGTCCATGAAAATAAAGGCAGACAAAACCATTGTTCCTTTTTAGCTCAAATGGAGCATGTTAAACTTTGTCATAATTTCTTTTTGGTAGTGTTCACATTTGTACAGAGAAGTCTAGCAGGTTGCTAAAACTGTAAAATTGGATGGTCTTCAGAAGAAGTGCATTTTACTAAACATCAAAGCCTTGTGTCAGTTGCTTCAAAGCAATGGCTGAATAAGGTTACAAGTTTGTAAAGAGTAGTACCCTGGCATCTATTTTTGTTCAGGATTCTTCTTTCTTGTTTTTGTGCTGACAAGATGTTTAGGTGGGTTCCCCACTGGCTCAGTAGAGTTACACACTTGTGCAGAGTTCTGCATCTTTGGAGCAAGAAGGGTTTCTGTTACAAAATGCATTGCTCTCACACTGTATTAGTAGACTAAAACTCAACTTGCTTAATTATATGGGAGAATGTGGGTAACCTGAATTTTTAATGCATATATTTCAGAAAAATGTTGGCTGTAGATGCTGTATTTTAAGGAAATCTTTTGGGAGGGGACAATACACAAAAATCAAAGCAGAAAAATTTTCAGCTATTCATATATCCTACTTGCTGCTTCTCAGGTATGAAAGGACAATGCAGCAGGAAGTTTTATTTCTCATCTGATTTTTTGGTTTGTTTTTCAGATCCAACACAAGGCTCATGTGAGCTTGCCACATCTTGCCTAATGGAATAGCTCATCCTTTCACTTCTGTAAGAGAAGAGATTTGGATTCTTCCTGGTGGCAGTGATCCTATCCTCACTGTAAGTCAGTCATCCTTCTCTCACAGCTGTGTTGCCCTCCTTCTGGGAAAGCAGAGGTTAAATTGGTGTGGAGCCTGTTCTAGCCTAGATAGAGCATGATCAAAGAAACTGTGTAAGAAGATTCCTGGTATGAAGAATCAGTCAATGGAGAATGGGAGAGGTCTGCAGTATAGCTGAGAAGGGGCAGCAGTTCAGGCTCCTTTTGGGATAAGACATGGTGCTTAATTAAGATCTCTGGAAGAATAAAAGAAAGTAACAAAGAAATAGAATAGGTAAACCTGAAGTTGTGCTAATGTAACCTTTTATTCTGCTTAGACAAGGGTAATTGTTCAATAATATCTCAAAGCTGTGTTACTTTTGAGGGAAATGGGGAAAAAATACCATTTGTTGGGTTGTACTGTATTTGGGTTCCCTTCAGTCCAAGGCTTTGGGGTTTCCACTGATCACCCACTGAGTCAGGAAGGGGGACTCTCACCCATTGCACCATTGGACTGTGTGGTTTCTGTCTCATTCTGAAATGCTCTCTCTAGACTGCAGCCAAATATAGGACTTGGGCAAGGTTGAGGTTGTTATCGGTGACATTGAAAGACTTCTTGTCCTGCTGGTGGGTTTTTTGCCTGAGTGTTCACTAATTGTGAGATTTAGCATTGGGAGAAAACTCTGTCCTGAGCCATAATTCCAGCCATGGCACTTGTGGCATTTTATCTTCTCTAATAGTATGTAAATGTAGTCACAATGCGTTCTGAATACTTAACAATTTCTCTTTTGGTGTAGGAATGTTGATAATGTATTTGAACTTTCTGGCTAGCTGCTTGGGCTGCATTTCAACTTTTTAATGTTTGTATCTGTGCGTGTGTTTATAAATACATCTATTGTTGTCCTTTTAAACCTGTAGGGACTAGATTAGTATTTTAGAGCACATAAGCTGGTTAGGATATTTTAGGCCTTATGTGCATGTAATTTACATATTTGATTGCAGTTTTGGAAGGCTGGGTGTTCTGTACTTTGCAGTTCTTATAGTCCTGTGTATAAATTGATGTTTTTAAAGTCAGTCTTGATAGACTTACGTGGCTCTTATACTTGTAAACCAGAATAGAGCACTGTTGTTTGCACGAATTTCTTACTGTATTTGCACCTGTGTTTGTGTAGGCTTAATCACTGTTTAAACTTGGTGAATTTTTAGGCTGAATCTCTGTTTCTCTTGTGAGCATGTAAAAGGTATCACTAGCTCTGTGGTGCCCAGTAGGAACTTGGTTTCCTCTGGAAATCTGGAGATGAGTCATGAGAGCTGAAGTACGGAGCAGGCACAAGGACTGAATCTTTGCTAGATGGGACTGCTGTAAAGCAGATTAAAAACCACATCTGTTTTCAGCTTCTCTAAATTAGAAGCTGTAAAGGTGTCAGTGGAGGAGAGCAAGGAATGGAAAATACTTTCACTTGGCTGTTTCTATTGGTAGGTACTGCCATACTGCTCCAATGCGAGGTGCCCAGTTGCTATAGGATCCTTTTACCTGTGAAGATAGTGGAGTTTATCAACACTATTACAAAACAGCTCGCTGATAAAGTTGGGAAGTTTTATGTTGAAGTAGCAAACCAAAGTTTTTTTGACTGCCTAATGACTTTCAAAACATTTCTGTACGAGGCAGAAATGAACACAGACCTGCCCCACCCCAGTGTGCAACGTGCAGCAATTTTATTTACAGAGGGGGTTCCTGTGGAACAGATATAGGCTTGTGACTTCACATGGAGTCGTGCAGGAAGCCTGTGAAAAAGCCTGGTCAAGACCTTGTCTGCTTGTCCTAATCTTTCTAGTGCTCACCATTGTAAAGCAACTTTGATGGCAAGGGTGGTAGATTTACAGGGATACAGAACTGACAGCGTTTGAACAGCTGCAAAGAGGGAATCTTTCATTGCTCCTTAAGATTGGCAGCAGAAGACTGAAATGAGAATTAGGATTTACTTTGACAGTAATACTTCCATGTCCATACTGATGCAGTGCAATCCTGTTGGTGTATGTTCTTGGAATGCATTTATTCTTTGTAACACCCTGTTTTTTGAGATACATTAAATCTCACATTAACACATGGAATAATTTCACGAAATAGCTGTGTCTTTTGGAAAAGGAAAGTAACAGTAGCTAGTGCTCAAAGTGAATTCACCTTTAAGTAGCTATCTTAAATTCATTTTTACAAGCTTGAAAATTGAATCTATGGCTGTTACAGAAGCAACTTCCAGATGTCACTGAGCCCTTAGAAGAATTCTTTACTGCTTTCCTGAATGTAGGAAAATATAGTGAAAGAAGTGATTCTCAGTCCACATAATTTTTTTTAAATAACTTTCATGGAAACCTTGTGTATTCTGGTCTTTGTTGGTATTTTCTGTTAGTTTTGCCAATCTAAAATTCCAACCTGAGTTCTTTGGTACAAATATTATGTACATTGACTGTTTGGTTTTATCTTACTTGTGAAAGGTATTTAATTTTACTTTTTAAGCTGAATATCAGCAGCTTAAGAGAGCAGCTGTCTGCTGCTCTTTACTAATAGTGTTATATGAAAAACTCTTCATACAGAACAAAATTCTGTGCTAAAATCCATCATTTAGTACTTCCTCTGAAGGAAAAAGAGGCCAAATCTTAGCATGCATATGCTTGTAAATGCAAAAATAATGTATGTACAACCCTAGCTTTTGTGGACAAGCTCAGGACTATACATTTAAGCCACTTCTCTCAGATATGTTTCTTTTGGAATTAGCCATGAATATTTGTACTGACTTGTCCAGTGAATAGTAGCATAGGTAAACATCCCCCCAAAAATGTGAAGAAGGGAAGAAAAAGCCTGTTTGTTAACTTCTTGTCTCACTAGTGGCTATTGAAACAAATTAGTTTTATTTGTTTAAGACCAAAACAAACTCTTACATCTGAGTATAATGGATTGCATCTGTGGTGGAGGGGGTGAATAAGCAGGTTACCTACCTCATGGAAGCATATTTTATATCTTTTAGTTTTGTTCCTAGATACTTTAGTCAAAAACAGAAAAGTCTAAACTCTGATTAGATAGAGGAACTCTTTGAAACAAGCAGACTGGTGATTTTATACGATCTCAGAATAAAGTAATTTTTTAAGACTTGTTTCAATAGAAAATAAGTGTGAAATTACAAAAAGGCGGATGAAATATACATCACAGTTTCATTAAGACAGCAGGATATTATTTATCATTTAAATGCATCTTTTAGAGCAAGCTGTTGCTTGTGCCAAACATGTCAAGCTGATGTTTGGCTTGAGGTGGTGTGACAAGGTTGTGAGCTCCTCAGCCCTGTGGTGCCAAGGTGACAGACCATTCTCCCTGGATTAAGGGCAGAATATGCCACACACATGCAAATTCAGATCTTTCTAATAGTCACTGCTTCCTACTTTGGCAGAGACTATGAACTTTAAGTGCTTGAAATAGCTAATTAGCATAGCCAAAAGTAACTTAGGAGATCATGAGTCTTGTCTCCTGCTATGGAAACTTTACATTCCTTAAACTTAAATGCAGAGAAAAGTAGCAACTACTGTGTCTAGTTGTTCCAGAGACAATCAGCTGGGTCACCCTTACTGTTTTAGCAATGGGAACAAGTTGCCTTTTTACTGACATGACAGTGAGAATTTTATGAAGTGAGATTCTGCATTTTGCTTACAGGAAGTGATACAGATAGTCCATAATCCTACACCAGTGAAAATGTTTTCATCACACCCTCGCTGAGCAGAAGCATGCACTTTTCATGAACTCAATCCTCTGATGTACATATTTTTTTGCTTGGAAAAGCCAAAAGAACTTGCCTCTTCTTTCGAGAGTGGTTTTAAGAGACCATCTCTGTCTTTTAGTATATGCTGGAACACATGCTTCTGCTAGCCTTATCTTTTTGAAAAAAGATGGGGTACATTTTTCTTGTCTTTGCTTATGTAGACTGGTAATTTATTTGTCCACCAGCTGAAGAATAGAAATAAAGCCACAGACACATCAGAAGGCAGAAGATTTGTCATGTTTCAAAGGTGGCCTTAGAAATGAATTACGACCAACAGCTGTGTAGCTGTATAGCTTCAGGGCTCTCTTTTCCAGTTTTGTGGCAAATGTTTTGTGTGCAAGAGAAATGCAGGAGAGTGGAAGAGAAGGCTGCAGTTGTTGGTGGGCTCCTCTATGTGGTGTCATGAGGATGTGAGACTGAATCCCCCATCCTGCCATGTGTAATAGTGAATGAGGGATGGCTTTGGCCTCTAGTCACTGCTGCTTATTCACTGATTCGTGGTTTATATGCCTTATACTCACATTTGCTTCAGAGTAAAGGTCACATTCTTGTTTTAGTTCATAAGGCAGGTTCTCGAAGCACCAGGTACTTGGAGACAATATGAAAATGACATTGTTTCCTTAGGTTGGCAAAAGCTTCGTAAGAACCAGAAAAATATTATGATTATTGAAGTAGTTACTTCTCAAGGAGAAATAAAGATTAAAGACTGAGTAAAGTGTTAACATTATAATTTTTTTGAGCTACACGTATAAAGCTGAGTGGCTTTTTCAGTTTCAATCTGTGGGCTTCTCTTACATTAATGTGTTTAAATCTTATCCTTGTGTGCTTGCCCAAGAATGTAATGTTGTAAATTTTTTGTTGCACTTCCTATCAAACCATGTAAGAGGGATGCAAAATGGTCAAACCTGGTGAAGTTTAATTATCAATGGTGATGAATAAACAGAGATCTTTTTATGAAAATCTAAAATTTGCAGTATTTGTTTAATGAGTTTTTTTAACTTACCCAACTTTATGCATGTCACTCACAAAATGTCTGTTGTGGAAACGTGCATAGCAAGAACTTTTCAGAATAGAAGTACCTTCTCACATCAACTTATGTTTCAGGAGCATTAACATTCTGAGAGAAATCCAGGAAAGGTGTTACCTGATAGGGAGTAAAACACACTGTCTGGTAACTTGGAGACACAAAAGTGAGCATCAGAGTAAGGATGAAAGTAAATTGATGATAAAATGATGGTGCTAAACTAAAATGATGAAAAAGCTTTAAGAAGCCTTCAGTGCAGCAGCATGTTTTATTGTGACGTTCCCTGCACTTCCCTTCAGAGAAGTCCAGGTGACCTCTCTGTCTTCAGATCTGGAGGAGAGCTGGGCTCTGCTGCTGTGTTCTTGGAGGATGGCAAGTTATTAAAGAAAGGAAAAGGTTTTGATCTAAGAGCAGATTTCATATGATGCTTTACCTTGAAAAGTAGCAAAAAATTTCTTTTTTTTTTTTTCCCTCTTAAGTTCTGCCCATGGTATGTTGGTCCCCTGGAGTTTTTTACTTCCGGTGCTTAAATATCTGAACAATTTGATGACTGTCCACAGGTGTGCTTGAATGTACTTCAAGCTGAATTTTATTTTAAACAGCAGGAATTACGCTTTCAGAAAAATCAAAGACACTCAAGTTATTATTCTACTTTAGAAGTCTAATAATAAAGGATTAATCAAAATGTTGACACTAGTCTTTCTGTTGCACAGAATTTGTTTGGAACTTCTAACCAGCTGTCAAATGCTCTGAAAAGGAATTATTTTAATTCTTGGGGGCGCTTACATTAGCTAAAAGGCAGAATCTCTCAGCTGCTTGAATGGTCCAGGAGCAGCAGTACTCACTGTGGTGGCAGTGAAAAAGCTGTGTGTTTCTGGCTGAGGGACACCAATGGAATTTGGTGTTGGTGATGACAAGGACTGGAGAATGGCCTAGTGCCTTTGTGTGTGATTTTTTTTTTTTATGCCAACTTTTATTGGGCAACAACTCTTTGCTTCTAAAGATTTCAACTGTTAATGTTGTTTTTAACACATTGTGATGAGCCACATGCCACTACCTGCTTGGTTTTTGTTTTTTGGTTGGTTTTTTTTTTGCCACCACTGGACAAGATCATAGTAACAGGTGGTTAGCAAAGTAAAATGTACCCTAAGAAAAGCTGGTTTATAGTTTTACCCTTAATACCATTCAGCATCTGGCCAGCAGCTTTGGAGGGAAAACCTTTGTTTCAAGAGAAATAGGAAAAACGTTCATTGTTTAGCTCAGGCTTTGGGACTCCAAAGGAAATTGAATTTTCCACTCTAACGAGTGAGACTGGCTGCAAAATCTAGAATTTAAAAGTTCAATGGATTTTGATTTGTCATGAGAGTAGTATAAAATAAACACTTTCTATGCCTGTAGTTGGCTGTTTTATCTTACACAAATTATAGTTTGTACTTCACCTTTAACATTTCTACATGTGGTTTATGTTTTGAGCTAGAATTGTCTGGTTTTTGTTTGCTGGGTTGCCTTTTTTCCCCCTCTTTTTGTTGTTTTGTGGGTTTTTTTGGTGCTATATAGCTATTGAGGAAATCTAAAAGAAGCCACTAATTAAGAGGTGGTGCTAGCTAAGTAACAGCTGTTAAAGGCATGATTCAGCATCTCCTGCTGCAACTAGCTTCCCCTGCAAGTTGAGAAATCAATCTCTCCTGTCTTTGCAAAATCCTTGGTAAAGAAGTGCAGGTAACCAGGGTGCAGGGACTGCCACAATGGCTGTGTGCTGACACCAGGTGCCACCTAAGCCACCCTGTCACTCCCCTTGGCTGGAGAATATAGTAGAAGGCTCATGGGTCAAGATAGGGATGCAGAGAAATCACTCAGCAATTGCTGTCATGGGCAAAACAGTCTTGACTGAGGGAAATGAATGTGATTTAATGCCTGTCAAATATGGGATCATGAGAAATAAACCCAAATCTTAAAACACCTTCCCTTCACCCCTCCCTTCTTTCTGGGCTCAACCTCCAAATCCACCCCCAGGGAGCAGGGAGTGGGGAAGGAGGGCTGGAGTCACATCATCACACGTTGTCTCTGCTGCTCTTTTCTCCTCAGGGGAAGGACTCCTCGCTCTCTTGCCCTGCTCCAGGGTGGGGTCCCTCCCATGGGAGACAGGAATTCCTCCTTTCCACGCACTGCCGTTCATCCTCAGCTGCTCCAGCCCGGTGGGCTCACAGAACTTGTGCAATACCTCTGAAGTGGGATTGTGGCTTTGAGCTGGAGGCCCTTTTAACAGTATCTTCTGAGAAATAAGGAACCACTAATACCATCTTGTGCCTGGGTGGCTGGCTCTGTGTGGGATGCTCCAGCTGTGCTGTACAGGCTATTCACTGAAGACTTGGACTCAGTGATCCTTGTGGGTCCCTTCCAACTCAGAGTATTCTGTGATTCAGTTGTCACTTGTGGGAAGATAAATTCATGGATTTTTTTTTTTCAGTTGCATAACCATGCATCACATTTCATTTAACTTACAGCCCGGCAATCTGACTGCAATGCACTCGATATGATGTGTGCATTTAAAACACAAAGGCACTGTCGTAGAGAAAATAAATGTGCATATTAAAAAGGGATCATTAAGACTTGAACAAGGTGCTAGTATCACTTCAGATGCATATATAGAAAACATGAGTATCAATATGCCTATACTTTGCATGGGTATTAGAAATGAAACCGTTTTATGACCGGAATTACAGGGTTTGCCATGGAAAGTGCAGCAGAAGTTCTTAGCCTGATGGATGGAACAGAGGTGGTGAAGGTGTATTTGTTAGGGAGGAAGGCTGCAGTCCCCCTGAGTGCCCACCTGAGGCAGATGGCAAGCTGACTGACCTGAGCACAGGGGCCAGCTCAGAAGGCCCAGCCATGCAGGTGCTGAGCGAACTGTCCAGATCTGAGTCTCTGCAGTGAGTCAGAGCTCAGGGGCTTCTGCCTTTGCTTCCAAATGTGCTGCCATCAGTCTGGTGTAATCTAATAGGCAGTGACCTTTAATTGCCTTTTGGCCTTGTGGCATCAAGCTGCTACTGCCATAAATGACAATTAGTAAAATTCCTCTCATTAGATGGCAGTGAACAAGGGTTAACATGATAGAAAGTGCAGGGTAAGGAAGATGTATTTTCCTTTATAAAGAATATTTTATTGCTATCACAAAAGCATCCATAGGACTGTGTGTGTGTTTGAATTTCAGAGTATTCTGAAATGATTGTGAAAACTAGCATTGTTGCTACTTATTTAAGGTAGCAGTTGCAAAGAAGTTCTGGTTCAGTATGTTAAAAGGAAGATCAAATGGAAGACTGTTTAGTGGTTTTGGATAAATTGTGGAAACTCAATTTGGACTGTTTGCTTTCACCTGATTTATTTAATTTGCTACCTGTGAAATACCCTGTTTCTGTCTATGGGCACATGAAGGCTCATTTATGTTGTTGGAATAATGTCTCTCTGTTTGCTCAGCTGAAGAAAAATCAGGCCTGCAGCATCCCTGACAGTGGTTCTGAATCTAAAAAACAGTGGTTGTTTATGTACAAAATGTTAATTGTCACTCTGCTCTCTTCAGACATAAATAATGTGTGACTTAATTTAGATATGTTAACTGAGAATCATTATGTTCACACGGGAAGTAACGCATTTGTCACACGTATTTCTCATGCTTAATGCATAACATACAACTTGACAATTCCTGCACTTGTTGGTGAGTTTAAGCTCCTTAGATTTAATGTGTAAGGTGGTTAAGCTGCTGGTTTTAACTTCCAAATGCCTAATGCTTTTTCCATGTCCTCACCTAGCTCCAGAAAAGTATCCCTGGCATGGGCAGTGGAGCAGGGAAGAATACAGAGAGAAATTGAGCTGTTCAGACTGGTAAAAGGAGATGTGAACTCTGAGCAATTAGTGAAGTCCCCAGGCAAAATTAATATAAGGTCAGATTCCTGTGCACAACGCAGCAGCATTTATTGGAAGCTTTAATTATTTTAAAGCACTGTATGCTGGATTTGTGTGGACAATCTGTAAGAACAAATAACAGACTTTTCAAAATTAGTTGCTGAATGCCATGGGGAGTAGAAGCAAATTTACATTCCAGTTTTGGGAATAATACTGAAATTTTGAATAAATTGGCAGTTGGTAATAGGTCAAAATTTTAACTTCTTTCATTTATGTGAAAAAAAAAAAGTGAGGTATGAAAGCTTTTACTGCAGGTTTGGGTCTAAATAGGAATTTAGACCCAAAGCACCTTAGGGTGGCTGTTTCAGGAAGCACAAAGATGCAATCAGCTTTCACTGGATGCTGTTCAGAGCCTGGTGTGTGGCTACCATTTGTCCCATTTTCAAAATACTTTTTCAAAAACCTAATGTGCTAAAAGGAGAAAAACATAAGGAGAGGGATCAGAGTATTTTTCTCTGAGTAAATCAGTAACATTTCTATATAAATTATTTGCATTTTTATGTATGCACTTAAAAAATGACCTGTTGTGTGGGTCTAGTAGTATTTTAATTCAATTGGCCAAAATGACCAGTTGGAATACAGCACCAGGTCCCCAAGAAATGCTTTGTGTTGCACTGTATTTTCTTTCACCTTTTAAAAGAGTGGTACCCATTCAACATGGTACGCAATCTATTCCCAAAATCATCTCTTGTGGTGCTGGAGGGTGGCAGGAGATCCTGCTTGTTTTGTCACTGTGTTTTATAGTTAAATAGTGACTTGAAGCAGTGATCACCCTCACTGTGATCTGCCTAACTGGTATTGTAAAATCACTCTTGAGAACAATTTTTTGCTCTCTCATCCTGGGAACCATATAGGAAGAGTTTCAACACCACCTCTTTTATTATTCCCACTGTTAGTGTGAGTGTCCTACTCTGGATATCAAGAGGGATATCATGGGGCTGGTGAGCAGTCAGGTGAGTGAACAGGTTAGAGAAGAGTCTGAAATAGGAGCTGGGGCACTGCCAGCTTGGTGGCCACCTTGTTTGTTTGCAGCTAGAACAGACAGTGGATTGATTTTCTTATTTTTTGAGTTCAGAAGAGAAGACTGTCAAACTTCAAATTCTGATAATGTAACTTCTCCAAATGCAATGCTTCCAAGTGCAATAGGCCATTCCCAGATTTATTTTTTATGGGATGTTGCATGTAAATCCTTTTCATTTTGGTGTAACAACACTAAAGATTTTTGGGTTTTTGGACATATTTTATGATGTGATCTCAAAAAGAGTATAACATGTTAGGAGAAATAATTGGGTGCATTTTTCTATGGAAATCTTAGGAGTCTTTTTACTTAAATTACCATTCGCTGTAAATTTTTTCACATTTCTCCTCCAGCTCCTCCTTTTCTACACACATTTAATTTTTCTACTTTTCCACAATTAAACGTGTAGAACAAAAGAATGAAAATCAGTTCAATGGTTCTGGTTTAACTGCCTGTATTGCACAGGTGTATTTTTTTCTACAAAGCAGTGTGAGTTATGACACATGTGAGTTATGCTTTAATGTCTGCAAGTGTCATGTTTTCCAGTCAAGGCTGGATGGAAACTTTGTGCATAGACTTTCAATATTGAACAGCCTTTGAGAAGACAGTTTAATGTCAGAATTGTAATTTTATGTCCTGAGCTTTGTAAAGGTGTTTTCCTCCTCTATGCATTCTATATTTTATATTGTTAGGAATATGTTCTTGAATAAGTATCTCAGACCTTTAATGCTAAAAGTATCGCTTGGTGGCAAAATTGTAAAAAATGCATTCAATGAAAGATTAATATTAGTAAAAGTTAAGAAAAAAAATGTAGGTCAGCATGGGTGAAGTAGGCATGAGTGCCATCTGTTAGGAAAATAGCTTGCAGTATTATGTTTCCTGCAACTTCATATGTTGATGTTTTAGTCATTTTGGACATTTTTATTAAAAAACCCCAACCTTTTAATGTCTTCCTCTAAGAAATTGCTTTGTTCTACTTTCCTTTTCAGAAATTCATCAAGAGAGTTATATGAAATAAGACTTGTTAAGTATTGTCAGAACTCACTTTATGCACTATGCATAATTAACAACAGCTTTGATTTGTTTTTGTGCTGCAAGTCCTGATGGTCTAGCAAAGCCAGTGCCATATGTCAGCAGTTTAAAGACTAACACAGAACTGATGAAGGATTGGAAGGAGAGTAGAGAGAAAAGGCAATGACTGGTGGAACTCTAATATTTAGCTGCTTAAGGAGAATCTACATCACTTGTGAAAACTTATGTGTATTTCTGGTTTTATAGCCTATAATTAAAATCCAGCTTGCTGGTTGCTGTTCAAGTATAACCAACCTCAAGAATGCTATGAAGCAACCAAAATGTTGGACTGTACACATTATAAAACTCTTCATGTTCTTGTCTGCCATCTCGATGGCCTGCTTGCAGGGACTGGAGCTGAACTTAAAAATTATGTACTACTTAGAAATAAAAAATATGGATAGTTTAGTTGTACCACTCTTTCACTGAGCTCGAATAAATTTCTGTGTAAATTATCCACTCTCTCATATTGCTGAGGCATCCTAATTAAAACCTTCCGTCTTTTAAATCTCTAAAAATGCTTGAGAATCAGAGCATAGCTAAAGCTTTTTTTAATCACGGGGTATTTATTTTGTATTTAATTAAATTCAAATAGATTGTTGCTAGCTTGCACTAACCCGAATCTAAATGTAAAACTGGGGGCAGAACTGTCTGGATCAATTGAAAACACTGCTTCCACTTTCTTGGCCACCAGCTGGTGATGACCATCCCAAAGCAAAGTGTGTGAACTACTTGCTGTGACAAAAATCATGCTCTACTGACGTGGATCAGGGAGGGCTCCTGTGATTTTTTTATTTTTGTATTTGTTTATTTTTTGTCAGGGAAACTACTGATCTCCAGGAAAGGACGGTAACAAATTGCTTGGGAGCAAGAATTTCTTTAATTACTTTGGCAGACTTGAAAGTTAATATGATTTTGAGCTCTAACCTGTCAATGGAGGCACTGTGAGCTGCTACTGAGACCCACAAAAGTTCTCAGCAGCTTTGTATTAACTCTGAGCTCTATTGCTGGAGGCAGGCCATATTTTTACATTGGAATGTCATATTGTAGTAGCCTTGTATAAACAGACTTAGTGCACTAAAACTCTTTGGGTCTTCCTTATTCTGGGCTGTTTGTAATAGTTACATTACTCTTTTTTTTTTTTTTTTTTTGGCTAATCTCTGAACTTGCTTTTAGATTTTGTACCCCTGTAGGCAGAGGCAGGGCAAGATCTGACATGAAGTCACTCACTCTGAGATGGATCTTCTGATCTTCCAAAATAGAGGTTTCCAGCTTCTGCAGCTTCGTGTTTAGTTTCTTCCCTTTTTGAGGGCAGAAGTTCCTTCACCATCTCAATCCAAGGTGAGCCTTTGTGGTAACCCTAGTTGGATTTGTCTTTCCCTCCAGCATTTCAGAATTTGAGGACATGGTGGTGGGATTGTATCATTTGAGGTGGGGAGAGGATCCCCTGTATGGTTCTTTCCTGTTCAAGAGCTGCCCTGTTAACCAGAGACCCTCACTTCTGGCCTGCATCTTTTTCTGTCTGACCCAGCTGTTGTGATTGATACTTTCCCATTTCTTATTAATTAGGCAAAACATTGCATGGAGTCATTCAGATTTATAATCTGGATTCCCACATCTCCCATCTCTCTTCTTCTTGGTCTCTTTCCGTTCATCTTTTCCCTATGCCATGAAGATAATGTTGCAGAAAACTTGATCCATGGAACCACTTTCCTGGCTCCCTTTGTCAAGGTGTTCATTACAAGCATAAATATGAATGGATTGCAGATGTGATGCAGAATCCTCCAAGAGTGTGGTTCTGGTATCTGTGACTCATGGTTCCTGTCACCTGCATACATGTACGTGGGTGATGTGTGTTTCCAGGCAAAAGGACAGCTGCAGGCATCCTCCTGTCTGTCCTGGAGGAGCTCCTGCTAAAGCCTTAACAGTTTTAATTTGTATTTTAAATGAACACATTTCTCTGAAATATGTAGATTAGATATTCAGAAGAAATTCTTTACTGTGAGGGTGGTGAGGCACTGGCACGGGTTGCCCTGAGAAACCGTGTGTGTTCCAACCCTGGCGGTGTTCAGTGCCAGGTGGGATGAAACTCTGAGCAACCTGGTCTAGAGGAAGATGTCCTTGCCCATGGCAGGGGGGTTGGAACTGGGTGATCTTTAAGGTCCCTTTGAGCCTAAGCCATTTGGTTCTCTGTATACTTTTTTCCTTCATGCTGGCTTTTGGTTTGTTTCTTTTTTCTAATTGAAAACTTGGAATTAGCAAACTCCTACCTTTTGGCATTAATAATAAAATTACTTAGCACTTGTAGTACTAATTGTTCTCAGGACACTTTAAATGTTATTATATCCTACAATGCATTTCTGAAGTGTTGATATTTGTTTGCACATTGTGTGTTTAGAAATTAGTGGCCTCTCACCTAAGGTAGTGTTAGAGTTAACACTGATCTGCTAACAACTACCTGCCCTTGTTCAGAACACCACACACCTCTTTTGTGGTTTCCAGCTCTCTTAATATGAAAGACCTAGAAAAAAAAAATAAAATCTACTTAATATTTAAAAGAAAGCTGTAGTGCTACATGTATAGATGCTGATGTTGTAAAGTACACTGAAAAACATGTCCTGGAGTGGACTTAGAGACAGAAGCCTCTAAAGTTACATTAAGTTGATCAAGAGGAAATACGAGATTTTTAGAGCTCGTCATCGTTGCACTTTATAAAATGTGTAAACAAATTTCTGTGCATCCTAGGAAGAACTGAGTCTTGTTACCACAGTCATTAAAGTTAATAAGATTTAAATTTTGAGGTAATAGGCCTGCTTACAAAGGAAAAATATGAAACATTCTCCAAGGGAAGTGCCGGTTCCTTTGTACCTTTTTTTCTTTTAGCAATTAGTGATATACAGGACAAATGACAATTCCCGTGTATCATAGAAAAACAGGTTTCTTAGTGGGGGATTAAAATTTTTGTTTGGTTCATTTGGTGTTTTTTTATTTGATGTTTTTCATGGTTTAGTTTGGGTTTTTTTCATTTAGAAAGTAGATGATGCCAAAGTGTGAAAGGTAAAAGAACACATCAAAGAGGACAAAGCAGGTTTGTTGGATCCTGAAACTCTTTAATGAACATGTCTAGCTCTCCTGAATGAGATAAAGCATATGTATTGTCTGCGCTGGTCATAGCACCCTCATGGTATTTTCCTTCAGACTTTGGTGAGGATCATGCCTGGGCCACCAAAACTCTTCCAGTATTTCTATTTGATGTTCTACTTGGAACCAGAGGTGACTGTTTCTTTCCAAGACAAACCAGGGTTTGTGTTTCTTTCTCCATAGTTAAACCAAATAATGTCAGCTGGTTTAATAAAATATATTGTTTTATGTTGGCCTTGATGGATTTATGGATCTCACAGCATTATGCAGTTCATGAGGTCACGAAGAGCCAGTCTGATTCAAAGTTACACTGATGCCTTCAATGATTTGACAGAAAAGTGGTGTCTTTTGCTTGATGTGCAGACAGTTCTGTCTTAAGATCTTAACATGCTGGCAGACTGACAGATATTTCCAGAGCTAACATTGTGCCTATCAAAACTGAATCCAGGACAACAAACACTGTGCATTTCAGTAACACTTAAGCAATAACGACTGCAGTTTTGAAAAGGAATAAGCCTCAGGGCACAGTGAAATATCTTTGTTTCAGTGAACAAATGAAAGCTTTAAGTAGTAAGAGCAGAAAAATGAAAGACAATCAAGCTCCTGCCAAATGTTTCCCACTCAGGGATGTTATCACTAAGAGATGTGCCTTTCCAAGGTTTTTAGTACAGGCTCTAAAGTGATACCATGTGCCTGTTCTTTTCCTTACTGAAGCTGATAATAGGCTTGTCTCTCTCTCTCCTATTGCCTGATCATCTTTTGTAAGGTTTCTCGAGCTGAGCAGCAGCTCAGTGCAGACAGACCTGCTCCTGGTGTGTTCTTCGAGCAGAGGGAGGACTGTACCTCGTTAGCCCTGCCGTGGGCAGTGCACCTGCTCCCAGCCTGGGGTTTGACCCCAGCTCAGGAGCTGTTGTCTTGTGCTCCACCCTCTTGGCAGCGAGACTGTGGACCTTTCTTTTAGTGTGTCACAAATAGTTTCTGGTGGTTCCCCAGCTTTTGGCTGATTGGTGAGGTGTTGAGCCATGCCAAGAGCTGGAAGGGTCACACAGCTGAGCCCTGAGCTGCCAGGCAAGCCCTTGGCAAGACTCCTCCTGAAAGGGACAGAGAGAGAAGAAGAGTATTAATCATTTAGGACCTGACTGTGGGCTAGGTTGGACCTGTTAGTTCTGATTCTCAACTGTGATTGAAAGTTGGGTGGAAAATGTAGTAAGTCAGCTGACGAATTGCTGTAAAAATGCTGCTATTACCACGTGTATTTTCTGTATCACTTGTCATCAAGACTTTTAACGTGTCTATCTAATATATATACCCAGTAAGTTTGGGCTTTTGGTACAAGTGCAATCTATCACAGATCTCCTGGGGGGATGGAAACAGTGTCAAGAGTATGCATTTAAAATGAATCATGTCATGTGCAGTATTACAGTCAGTTTCTGTGGCGGATGTGAGGAAAAGGTGGTATTTTGATATGTACTCCTATTTCAGGGTGCTGAATGACCTGTTTCTAGATTTAAATAAGATTTTTATAATGTAAGTATTGAATTATCTTGGATATCTATAATGCAAGGATTTAATTATTAGTGAAACAGCAAATATTTGCTTTGCTTCTGTAAAGCCTAATTAGACTTGACATTGAAGCATTGATGTCTTTCTTGGTATGTGTTCCAGTGGATTGTTTTTGGGGTCTTGTTTTGTGGTTTGTTTTCTATTTCTGTGGGTTTGGAGTTTTTTTGCTTTCTGTGCACTGGAACATACAGGATTTTCTTTCGTCAAGTGATGAACATTATACATGATAAGCAATCTCTGGTTAAATGCAGTATGGTTGTTGTTTGTCTAGCTTTTCCCCTTTCCCTCTCTGTCTGTCTTTCTTGATTAGACAATTAGAAGAATTTTCTTTGAATTAAATTTTCCTCTTTTAGGTCACTGACAAAGCATGATTAAATTACTACAAAAGCCTCCTCAAGGAGACAGGTTAGATGAAACAGTTTCTTTGCATCACAGACTGCTTCCAAATAGTTTTTTTTCATGGCTGATGAAAACATCTGCTCAAGAGAAGTTGTGATTTGGGTGAGCACTTATCTGATGGAAGGCAGTTCTGAAATGCTTCCTGTTATTTTTAGTCTCCCTAAGGTGTTTGAACCTGTGCTTTCAAAGATATGTTTAATAACCTATCAGTAAGAGTTGTTTTAAACTGCTTTGTGTTTCTTTTGCAAGTTTTCTTTAGTAAAGAGAATAGCTAGTAACAGAACAGGATTCATGTGCTTTGACCTTCAGTAGTGCGAATCTTACACTAATTGAGGAGCAGCAAACACCTGTCTTGGAAAGACATCTCCCATAGTTGTACATGGTGTGTCTGTAGCCTATAAATAATTCTTTCCTATTTTGAACCAGATAAGACACTGGGATAGATTAAAGCTGGCAAATTGAGCTTTAACTGAGAGAGACCTGAAAGCAATACTAGGAAAAGACTATTGCTTTGTTTATCTGGGCAGATGTGAGTGAATGTAATTTAATAATAGCTGCAGAGCAAAGGTTTCAGCACAAAATCTTTGTTAATTCTGTGAAAGTCACTCAACATTGCTTGCAACTCTGATTTGGATTGCTCAGTTCCATGCTTGCTGGATCCACCTGGCTCTCATCAGGCTTTATGTTGTTACTATTCTTCTATCCAAAAAAACCTTAATTGACTACAGAATGAGATGTACACTTCCAGTTTTGCTTCTCAAAGTCTCTAGTATTCCTTCACTGCTGAATCAGCTTTGAAGCAGCTGTTAAGGCTTTACTTTTCCTCCAGAACCATGCAAAAATAATTGCATAATGTTGTTGTTTGTTTTTTTTTTTACTGCAGTTATACATAATTTTTTTCTGAATTTCCCTTTTCTTCTTTTGTGAGATGTGAAAAATCTTTGATTTTGCTGTAAGCTTATTGTTTTCAGAGTTGTGAGAGATGAAATGATACTGCAAGGCTGCTTTGAACCTGTGCAGTTTTAAAGGTTTGAGGACAACCTGGGATGGTACTTTTTAAAAAAAATAATTGTATTCCTGTTTTACATATTATCATATGTTTACATTATCTTTAATTGTTATAGAATGATAAGGCTCTTAGTAGCAGATGATAAGTAGAGATAAGTGCTGTTTATCATCTTGTAGTAGCTCTAACTAATATTTGATGTTCATGTATTCTTAATAATTCAAAATGCGCCTGGTGAGGTCATTTGCAGAGGTACTTTTGGCCTACTTTTGCAGCTGTTGGCTTTATAGAAAAGAATTAGGGCAATACTTAGCACTTGTGAAAATTACTGTCCTAAATTTATTTGGATTTGCTTCAGCCTCACACCTTTGAGTTGTCTTTTTGGAGTAGACCAAAGTGGCCCCGTGTGCTCCAGAGAAATGTGGGAACAAATACAGTTCTGAGGCCATCCTGTGGCATGGAAAGGAGCAAATTTTAATGAATCTGAAGCAATTGTATTATGGTGACCTTAAAAATCAATTTTAGTTGCAATCTTCACTTCATTAGTGTAACACTGTTTTTTATGCTCGCTTTAAAGTTGTAATTGCTCTTATACCTGGTGGCCTTAATTTCCACAGGTATTGCAAAATATCATTTGCCCTAGAGAGGCCCAGTCATCACTGCTGAAAGCCAGTCAAGTTGGAATGCAGGATCAATGCTTTCTCACCTTCCTGGAAGAATAAGTGAGTTATTGTTGAAGGGCAGCCACAGTTTTCTTTTTTCTCTTCTAAACTTGAAGATAATTTTACAAAAGGAGAACAAAGTTGTTGCTGGAATACACAGCAGTTTTTAAGAGGAGTTGGGGCCACGATTGTTATTCACATACACTTTTTCATGCTCAGATCTGGAAGTCTCAAGGTAATAAGGTAAATTACTGGTAAACACCAATTGAATAAACCACTTTGGAGAGAGGACACATTTTTCACTCCTGAATTCTTCAGGGCTGGTAAGAAAAGCCTTTCGTCCAGCCCATGCAGTAACTCATTTGCAGGAATAAAGGAAAATTCAAAAACCCAACTTCAGAAGTAGACTGACAAAATACTTCAGGTGTGCTTTGCTGGGTTTACCTCATCTGTCACCTGCTCCTTGTTCAAGCACCTCTTGTTAGGTAGTGAGTCATCTTCAACTCATTTGAATTCTGGAAACCTGCCCATCACACTCTTTTTGATTCCAAAAGGACAAATGACATTGCTGTAGGAGATCTGAAGTACTTTCTTAAGTGGTGTAAGTGTGTCTCTCTGACATCAATCTTAGCAAGTGGAGCAGTGCTGTAAAAATGGATCCTTGTGGACTATCACTTAGAAAGAAGACCTAACTTCAGCCCCTGCATAAGACTTGTCAGGACTAGCTCTAGTCTGGTGGTGTGGACTCAATGCTTTGAGCACTGGATGTGGTCCTGTAGCACATTTAATCCAAAAGGGATTTGGCTGCCATGTTCCAAGTCTGCCTGGCAGTGTGAACCTTGTTATTACAGGAGAATTGCAGAGGAAGCCCCGCTCTGCTCTGTCCTAAAACATTAGTGTAGCCAAACCTTAAGTTCATTTAGACTCCACACCAGAAACACGATGATAGAAAGATTCCTATGATTATATGTCTTCTCTCTGTGCTGAAGTCCAAGAGACATCTAGGGGGGTTTTTTTGGGTTACTTGACACTTCTAGGACATCACAGCTATTGTGCTGTGTGTTCGAACAAGCAAATGACATTGTATACTTTAAATTTAATGTGTCCTGGAGATATACCCAGTGCTTTTTGCTGCAAAAGTTTCTGGTAGTTTTTGCTGCAAATTAGAGCCTGTTTCTTGCCATAAACTCTGCCAGTCACTGCCAAAATGCCAGGTAGTCACCAGTGAAAGATGAAGGTGCTCATTCTGAGCAAGAGCAGTGAAGAGAACAGGGATTTATCTGAGCAAAGTGTGTTCCAGAAGCAAAACACTTGCTGCCTGGTTTCAAGGGGCAAGTAAGGAACAATGAGTTTGCAGGAAGAGTGTTTCTGTTCTTGTAAATACAGACGTTACCATTAAACTGTTTTGCTGAATGGAGCTTGCAAGTAACAAAGAAAGTTATCCTGTATGTTTACTCCACAGTAAAAAACCTGAGATGCTTCTATTCTAACCTGCTTTAAAAAGAAAATGGAAATAAATCTAAACCTGTTAAAAGTACTTGTTCTTAATGAAATGCCACACAGATTTATCTTCCTGATAGAAAGTGACCATACCATCTCCAAAATGCCCTGCTCCTAATCTCACTCATAACTTCAGTCTCAAGTCCATGTGTTGGGCCCAAATCACAGAGATCTTGCTTGTCACGTTGCTGTTCTGGGATTTTTTATTTTTTGGCCTTCATTGTTCTCGCTGTCTTTGTAGCTCTCTGATGGTTCCTGGAGTATTTACCAAGCTGACTCATCTTCACTCCTGGAAGAGTCCCAGGAGAGCTGATTTCTCACCTCACTTGTGGAGGCTGGGGCTGTATAACAGATTTGTTCTGGAGGTAACAGAGTATTTCTAACTAGGTAAAGTAAATGCCATAAGGAGAGGTTGTGTTTCAGGTGAAAAGAGGGCATGTTGATGGAAATGTTACAGCAAACTATATTGCCAGAAAGCACTGTAGGTTGGAAAAGGTTTCTGTTCAGAAGATGGATGCTTCAGACTACAGCTGCAGGGAGAGAGGTTTTCTGCTGCAGAGTGCTGTCTTCATCTTAAATATAGCACCTGGCCTTAATTTTGTGTTCTGGTTGTTTTTTCTTGTCTGGCTTTTGATGCATTTTCGTTTTGTTTTTAAGGAAAATGAATTCTTAAAATGCACAAAATGTTCTACTAGGGATCTGAGATTACTGCTCTCTCAGAATAGAATTTAAGGCTCTTCAATGAAAAAAAATCAATAGCAAACTTCAATAATCAGTGATCCCAGCTCAGGACTGTTGTGACAGTGCAAATGAGGGAATTGTGAAGTAGTGCCTCCCTATTTCAGCAATGAAATTTCTCTTCTCTCTGTGGAAACTTCCTTATCTTTATCACTGATTGTTCTTGGACTCTTCCTAATTGTGAATTCTTTGTCTGAGGCAATACAATTTTAAGTGATACACAATTTATATAGCCACATCAAGTTTTGGAAAGCATCACTCTTTTGTAATGTCCTCTGTTTGTTTGTGTTTTGGCTTTTTGGGTTTTTTTAAAAAGTATCCAGTTACCATGACAGCTTTTACCCACGCTGGAACTCAGTTACTGGGAGCTCCTGGCGTGGCTTTTATTTGCATGTGCTGCAGGGAGCACTGTTATTAAACAGACTGTTAATTATTCTTCCAGTCACTTGCTGAGACAACTGATGTGAGAGAGTGATAGAGCTTTCTGACTCCAGGTAAAAGTGCTCATGCACAGCTCTAGGGAGCTAAGTTTTCATGCTCACTTCTTTTAGGTATTACTCTTTTATGTAGAAGGTGCTTTTTTTTTCCTTGTAACATGAAGTCATGCTTAGTTGTTTAAAATATCAAGGAACAGAGAAAAAGAGACATTTGTTTAATTATCATCATTTTTGGTGGCATTTTATTGGAAGTTTGCCTCTTATTTTGGATCTATTTTGGCCATTTAATAGATATTTATGATTTTCTTTGTGAGTTTTTATTAATTTTTAAAATTAATGTAAATCTGTTAAAAGATGCTTGATACTGTACTTTGTCCTCTGAATAAACAGCAAGAATTAAAATGTTTTTAGGATTCAAAATTTATATCATTCCTTTTTGAGACTTTCAAATTTATCTTAAAGTGGTTGTTCAATTTATTTCTTAAAAAATACAGTAATGTGCTCAGCTTGTGTTAACCAAAGGCTTTATTATGATTCATGCTAGAATATGGCAGCAAGAGACAGCATCTGATAACTTGGCTTTTTTTTCTTTTCCCTTTTAGGTGTTTCCACGGGGTACAGACCATGCCACTGGACTGCATTTGGGTAAAGGATGAGTTCAGTGTTTCTCTGAGGAGTCTTCCAACACATTTTCCAAATTACCTTTTAATGGTGTTCTAAGTGAGCTTATGTGACACAAATAGTATTGGATCATGAGTGAAGAAAAAAACTTTGGTGCATCCCAGAAGATGTTGTCTCCTTCAAGAAGTACTAGCAGCTGCTCCTCCAAGCAGGGAAGTCGACAGGTACTTTCTTCACCAAGCCGAAAGCATTGCTAAGATTGGCTGTTACTTTTTTCTTGGATATCTGCAACTCTCTTAAACCTTGTTTTCCTGTTGCTTTCTTGTTTTATTTCATCACTTCTTTGCTTTCATCTCTCTCTTTTCTTTTTCTTTTTTTTTTTTTTTTTGTTGGTAGCAGTATCTTGTTTTGAGACAAATGCATTAAACACATATTACTGAATATCAGGCATGTGTAAAACTGGAATGCTTACAGCGAATTTTGATTTCTATCTGATTGTATGTAGGGTGTCTTTATAGTGAAATAGAGCTGCTGTAGCATCTTGGTCTCAGTGGTTGGATCCTGAAATACCAAATCTTTTCTGTTAGGCACTACTTTTGTGGTAGAATATTGTGTAACTGCTCTGTTTATTTCAAGTATCCAAGGAAAGGTGTGCATGGATGTGTGAAAGATAATTCATTTTTCATGAACCTGACACAGGGTTCCTTTGAATGCCCATTTGTGCTGGTTGTTGCTGTTGAACTGTAGATAGCAAAATGAGCATTCGTGTAACACGATGCTTCTGTGTGCCAAATGTGGAGGTTGCTTTGTTTTCTGCTAAGAAGGTTGCTTCTGTTTGCTGTAAACCTCTCAGTTTCAAAAGACCTGTCTACAAGTGTTTGCACCTGACAGGTGAGGCTGCAGAAGAAGGCTTCATTTGTGGGCAAGAAATGCTGACCTGCAGCTGCACTGAGAATAAAACTTAAATGTGCTCAATCTGTGTTTGCAAAGTTGCAAGCAAAGTGCTCAGCATAAACTTTTATCTGTACAAGTGCTGGCTTGGTGGAGCTCTCGGAAGCTGCCTCAGGCAGAAATTTTAATTGGAGTTGAACATCCCAATCCCCCAAAAGCTTTGGAGCCCTCATCCGTGTTTTGAAACAGCACCTGCTCTTCTAGGACTTCTGGCCCTGCTCATACAGTTGGCAAGGCAGACAAATGTCTGAACAATTTATGACTTTTAAAGGGCTGTGCTTGTGAGAAATGCTGTGCATTTCTAGTATACTGAACAATAAAATCCTTGCTCTCAGGATGTCTTTTTTGTTCTCCTGCAATATTATTTTTTATATCCCCCATATGTGATTACCTTTGAAAAGTGTAATTTAAAAGATTTGGTATTGTCTGTTCAACAGTTCATGTCTATCAAGTGTTGTCATGTATTATTTAAATAATAAGATTTACATGAGTATGACTAAATCCACTGATGTGTAGTACAGCTGATTTAAGGAACCATACTAACACCATTTAATTGCCCTTTCCTCTTTATATTAGTTGAAATGACAATACTTTAGGTGATCTATTAAAACACCAACCATCTAAAGTTGTATGAAACTGTTAAGAATCTCCCAATTAAAAAAAGACCACATGTACAATAACCTTCAGGAGCTTTTGTTTGTTTGTTTGTTTGTTTGGATTTGTTTTGGTGTTTGTTTCAAAATCCTGTAGAATGGTGGGATGTAACTTTTTTATTAATAGCATCCTGAAAGTTTAAATGATGTTGCCAAGTGCTGTGCAGGTAAGGGAGTGACATGCTATGATTTTGATATTCTTTTCTTCATATTCCAGCTCCATGGAGGGCTTCTTATTCCTCCCTCAAACACTTGCATCTCTTGTGCTCGTGGCTTGTGGGTTAGTGACAGATCTTCCTAATGGGTGCTTTTCTCTGTGCTGCTGCTCTGATGCAGTACTTCTTTGAACCTGATTAAGTAGAAAGAAAATCTGAAAATTTTGGGGGGAAGAAGAGCTGGAGCAGGGTGAAATTTGCTCAAAAAATAGCAGGATCTGAATTCTGAGCTGCTCTTGATTTTCCTACGTGCAGACTTTATTGCTGGTGTCTGCCAGCACCAAATAAGTGACCTGAGGTTGGGATATGGAAGCACAGTAGTGCCAGGCTGCCATGCCTGCTAAAATTTAGTTCCATGTTAGAGGGCTGTTTGTGGGGAGCATGACTCCTGTGATGGAGAAAATGAGCCACTGTGCTAGATAGGAGTTGACTTAAGCAGGGCTGCAGGACTTTGAGGGATCCGCACCCTCCTTTGCTACATTTGGTGCCCGTTTCCTGCCCAATTTAGTGTATTGCTGTGTGAACTGTACAGGTGAGCACTTAATCCTCTTCCACTAAATTCACCTTCACTTTGAAGCCCTGTGAAAAGCTGGAGGTTACTGCCACTTCCCACATCTTTGCTTTTCTGTTCCCCTCTCCTTCAGTTATGGAAAGGGATCTCTTCCACAGAGACACAACTCAAATTCAGTTTTGTGAGGAAAGAAAACTGGTGTTGGCCTTCCTTATATTTAAATTGACCTGTGATCAAAAGAAGGTATGTTGTGCTAGTTATTTTTAAATCTAATATGTTAACTAACTTTTAAAATAGATCCACTGGGGAAAAGCTTTGTGACAGGAGAACCGTTTTAAAAAACCTCATGTTCCATAAAAGAAAATTTCTGCCAATTTTATGAACCCTAACAAGTGCCTTAGTTTCAGCTGATGCCAACCCTTATCCTCCACAAAGTAGGTTTCTATTTTTGGCAGTTTAAAATATTTGGTACAACTGACTGCATTTTGCACTGAAAGAGAGTGTGACACTGTCATCATTCAGGGAGCTGCAACTGCAAGCATCAGTCTGAGAGCCATTCAGAATCATTACTTCATACTTTCCCCTGAAATAATTTGCCTTAAGGAGCAGTATGGTGCAGAATGTTGCAGAAAAGGAGAAGGCTTTTATTATATTAAACAAAGAAAATGAATACATTTACCTAATAATAAACTTATCTCTGAACACCAAAGTCTACGGGTTTTTTCCTCAGCCATAGACCAAGTATGCACCAAGGAACGTGTGCAGGGGAATTTTTCAGTGCCTATCTGAAATGAGCACCTCTAGACCTGAAAAAAGTAAAGATATTGTTCCTCCCTTAGCCTCAAGTGAAATTTCTTCCTGGTCAGCAAATACACTGTTGATAATTTTGTGTAGATTTTGGCCCAGATAATGATGCAAAAATCTTTTGTAGCATCATAATCTTAAAACACAACCAATCTAGACTTATCTTAGCCTGCTTGAGGGGAAGCAGTGCTTCCACTTCAGAGACTTATGCTAGAGTTGTTAATGCCATTCATCTGGGAGTTTTGGAGTTTTTTTTTGGGGGGTGCCATTGTTTTTTTCAAGTTAGTGCCATGTTTTGGGCTATCTCTTTCAGTTCCCTATTGTGGGTTGAGAATAAGCAAAAGGGAGTATAATCTGAATGTTTTCAGGAAATCCTTTGTCTACAGTTTGCTCCTCCAGTTATTTCAGAGGGATGAATGGAGATGATAATCGACCAGCCTGATTCATTTGCCTTCATTTTAGAGAGTAAGCAGTTTTCTTTCACTTCTGCAGCTGCTCCCAGGAATAGCCAGCTGATGCTTTTTCCTCATTCAGTGAGGTGTCACATCTCTTGTAAAACAAAAAACCTGGTCAAGATCTGTAGGGTCACAGACCCTAGTCTGTCACAGCAGCATTTTTGAAAAATGTGAGAGTTTGTTCAGGTGGGAAAGGTTGGATTAGTCTGGAAGGATATATATGGAAGAGGACCAGATTCTGTTAATGCATCATGCCACCTTGCATGTATCCAGCAGGTCCCCAAACTGTTAATTCTGTGAGCTTTTAAGAGGATCCATTTCTAATTCAACTCAGCCACCATTATGTACAGCTGACAATTGAAGTGTGAGGTTCCCAGGGTAGAGAGATGAGTAGGAGACTTGCCCTCTACCTGAGATTTGGCAGGGTGTCAAGCCTGCTTGAGGGGAAGCAGTGCTTCCACTTCAGATTTTCTTCCCATTTTCACACTTTTTATTTGAGAAGGCATGCTCTAGGCCACACTGCTCACCTGAAGAACTGTGATAAATATGACTTTCCTGCAGGAATGTGAGAGACACCTTGTGTCTGGACTGCAGGACAGGCCCAGGCAAAATTGGAGTTCTAATGCAGGGAACATTATATTGTGTGCTAAAAAGAATTAAAGAACATTCTATTCTGATCAAAACTATTAACACTGTGTTTATTCCTGATGAGTGTAATTGGCTGAGCTATTTCTCAGCTGATCCTTTTCACCTCACACATCCAGTACCATGGGTCTGTCTCATTTCAGGAGTCCCTTTCTTTCTAAGCTTATCCTTACAGAAAGATGAGGCTCAGTAGTGACTCACTGCAGCCTTTTTAGTACTTAATGGAGCATATAAAAAAGACTGAGAAGGACTTTTTGCATAGTGATAGGACAGAGGGGAATGGTCTTAAACTGAAAGAAGGGAGATTTAGATTAGCTGTTAGGAGATTTTTTACTGTGAAAGTTGTGCGACCACTGAAGCAGGCTGCTCAGAGAACTTGTGGATGCCCCAGCCCTGGAAGCGTTCAATGTCAGGTTGAATGGGGCTCTGAGCAGCCTGGTCTAGTGGAAGGTGTCCCTGCCCACGGCAGGGAGCTTGAAACTAGATGATCCTGTAAAGTCCCTTCCAACCTGAGGTGGTCTATGATACTGTAAATCTTCCTTGACTGAGATCAAATTTCTGCTTGTCTCCTGCAGTCAATGATGTACTGTGTTTCTGCTTAACCAAACTCTGTGAAAACTTGATGCCAAAACTGGAGAAAGTTCTTTCGTTAGGTACAACACTAGAATATTGAAAAGGATCTGCTGTTCACTACTACCAGATTAATTCTCAGTGGAAAAATTACGTGCTTGGGTACTGCAGTTTAATATATTTTGGCATGAGAAGGGATAAAACTTGCTTGGCATTTGGGCAAAGCATCTTCTAAGTTCTTCTGGATACTTTCAAGAAGAAAGAAACAAAACCATTAGCACAACATTTTTCTTAATCTTGCAGCTGTAGCTGTTAGTACTTAATTAGAATTATATGACTAAATGTCATATAAATTAAATAAAAAAATCACTTTATAAAAATAAATTTTATAAATTTTTATTTTTGTCCTAATCAAAAATTTTTTTCATTTAAATTTTGGTTAGGACAACTGCACTTCTGACTTGTGTTGAGGTAGTACAACGTCACTGGATGGTCTGTAGGGTGTTGGTTGACAGGAGCTGCTCAGCCCCACATTTCCACTGCTTGTGGCTCATGGTGTGGTGAGTGTTGGCAGACTAAACTCGAAGCAGGAAAGCAGAGCAGCTTACCAGTTTGTTCTATTAAATGAGGCACAAGGAAAATAACAGAAATGACGGAGTGCCACCAATAGTGTGGTGGAATTATTAGATACCTTTTCAAAGATGGCTTGCTTGTAATGCCTTATTACACAAGTAATGAGCATATTACCTGATGTAATCTTTTTCTGGGTTTATCGAGGTGAATTTTAAGGATTCTGAAGATGAATAAATGAGGACAGCTAGCACACTTGCTGATTTGTTTTTTAAAAAAATTTGTTTCATTTTTCTTTTTTTTTTCCTTTTTCTTTTTTTTTTTTTTGAGGCAGCCAAGTTCTTTTTGGAAATACTTCCCTATGTATCTTACAGGGAGCATGATGAGTACTTACCTACCTAGAATAGTTCTCTTTTCCCTAATGTGCTTCATCTAGTCCTTTTCTCTTATTATACTCTATGTATTAAAGTATTCTTTATCTTTTTCAAATATAAGGGGATGGTACTAGCACATACCATTTCCTATCAGTTATTTATAATGCTACATCTGCCAAATCCTGGCAATAAATAATTCATGAGGTCTCTCATCAGAAACCTTGAAACTCATGTTACATTGTCATTTGTAGTTGTTCCATAAATAAAAGCTATAAAAATACTATGAGATTTAGACTCTTCTCTGGTTTGTTGCTGCAGGGTCTTTCATTTAAGAGTTCCTGGTGGCAAAAAAAAAGAGATTCACTTTTAATTAGTTTTATCTGATGAAGGGTGGCTTCTGTTTTTCTTGTAGTTTCCATTTATGTCATATTCCTCACAGTACTTGAGTTACTTTCCCAGCTTTTAAAAATTGTTTTTAGTTAGTTTGATTTATCTTATTATTTTTTCTTTAGGGAGGCTGCAATTTACACCAAACAGAAAACCTTGAGTTAATGAGTAACAAAAGAGTTTTATATAAAAGATCTTAGTTTTTAATGTCTTATTTTTTGCTTCATAACCTACAAAATCTATCCTTTTAACATAGAACATTTTCTGTCTCTGATGGCAGAAGGTTTTTTTGCTAAATTGTGACTGTGCTATGGTTATGCACTGTGTGTATGTATGTGCAGGAAAAAATTCAATGAAGGATGGTGTTATAAAAATTGTGTTTTGTTTAATGGTATTGTTTCCATCAAAATTAAAAAGAACCTTATCTCTCTGATGATACATAACAAAGTGTCAAATGGAACCTTGGTTATTTTTCAACATCAATTGGGTTTTGTCTTTTTTTCTTATAGCCTTCTTCTTCTTGAATCTCTCTTAACAATTCAGTTATTTGGAAGAAATAAGATCTACATTTGGATTTTCTGTTTAAGCAGGACAGCTGGGAAATTGTAGAAGGACTCCGGGGAGCAATGAATTGTACCCAGGAGCCACAGAAGCAGGAGGGCTGCTTGCTGAAAAAGAGGAAATGGCCTCTGAAAGGCTGGCACAAGGTAGGAAAGCAATGTGTATCTGAAAGCTTGAGTGGGACTTATTTGGTGTGGTTTTGTGACAAAAAGGTTACATAAGAGCAGAGAAAGTGTTCTCCAGGGAAATGGAAGGGGGGAGGATGTGTTTGTGCCATTTTTCTGATTGTGGCTTTTTCTTTTCCTGTGTGTTTTGTTTGTTTTTAATTCTCTACGTTTCTGTTACAGAGATACTTCTTTTTGGACAGAGGGATTTTGAAGTATTCTAAATGCCGAGCTGATGTAAGTGATCTGAAATTCTTTAAGGCCATTACAAAGTAACAAGTATCCAAAATAACAAAAATTCCCTGTCGGTGACAATGAGAAATAGAGTTTTCAGTAGTTCTAAACAGTAGGTTGAGAGGGGAAGAAATGCTGATTTCAGAAGGTAATATTTATCCATTTGCTTTCATCTGGAGCGATTATGGTTTTACTTTATACTTTTTTGCAGATAGAGAGAGGAAAACTTCATGGCTGTATTGATGTTGGACTTTCTGTCATGTCTGTAAAGAAATCAACAAAATGTATAGATTTGGATACAGAGGAGCAGATATACCACCTGAAGGTAGGTCTTCAAGATTGTTATAACCTTGCTCCCAAACTACTGCCATTAGCTGTGTAGGTTGGAGCACTTTTTTTTTTAATAGCAAGAGGTTTGTCAGTTGCACTAATAACTTTTTAGTCCCATCAGGTTAGTTTGCATTTAATAACTGGAGAGGTCTTATTGTACTGTGTTAGGGCCCAGAATCAGTAACCCTGTTCTGAATAGAGACCTTGAAGATGCCTCATGTTTAGCAGTGCTTTTTTAATTCCTTGCACAACTGCTTTTATTTTCAGTATCTTCACCCTTGTCTTATCTATAAGTGTTTTCTGTGGTCGAGTATGGGGATTTCTACTTGTGGAACAAACTGTTTTGAAATACATCAACAAAATCAAACTTCTTTGATTTTTGCAATTAGTTTGCAATTAGTTAAACACTGATCTAGCTTTAACTATGGCAATTAAGAAATGATAAATGTGAGGGGCTTTATTCAAATTTGAAGGGTTTTTTAAATCTGTAAGTTGCTCTAGTATTGTGTTCTGCATTGGAAGGCATAATTACTAACTGTGGTTCCTTTTTCCCTGACTTTATCTTGTGATTGATTTTCTGTCATGCCTAGGCTCATATAATGTGCATTTTGGTAGGAGCATCCTTAGAAAAACTTTCCTGATACTTTGCCAGTAAAAGTCAGCCAGGCTAGCAGTCTAATGAGCACAAAATTCCATAATTTCTTTGTTAGTTATTTCGAATGTGAATGTCATCCACCATGAAATTTTGTGTAGGTGAAGTCTCAGGAGCTGTTTGAGGAATGGGTAGCAAAACTCCGCCACCACAGAATGTACCGCCAGAATGAGATCTCCATGTTTCCTCACGACGCCAATAACATTTTCTTCCCTGTGTCTACTACCACGGACTCTGTCCCAGGTTTCTGTGATTCTACACCAGGTAGAAAGGTAATAGTTTTTCTTTATAAATAATGAGCTTCCATAAGGAATTAAATTAGTCTAATTTGTGTTCATTAAATAAAGAGCATAATGGAAATTTTTGGTGGCACTTATGTTCTAAAATGTCAAGAGGAAAATTTATTATTTATTGATTTACACCCGAGCAGTTTCCTTTATGATGTTGTTAAATTTTTAGTAGTTTTTCACTGTTTTAATCCAGTAAATTGTACTTTCACAGTGAATTTCAAAACTGTATATTGAGTTAGAATCCTCATAATTTTTGACATATATCAATATTTGATATGTGCTGGTGAATATTAGTCACAGAAGAGTACTCAGCTAGGTATTTTTTTCCCTTTAGCATTTTGCTGTATATCCTTTAGCTTATAAACCCTTTCCCCTAGAT
>JAYDZK010000113.1:32735398-32767548 GCA_034509185.1 Euphonia xanthogaster | reverse complement strand
ATGTAGGAATTATACAAGAAGTCACTATTATACAAGAAATTATATATACAAGGAATATATATATATATATATATAGTACATATATTATTTATATATTTATATATAAAATATATAATATATCTATTATATCTACAAGGAATTATACAAGAAGACCACTGTTAATATTTTAACTGAGGCAGAAGCTTTACTCAGATCAATCCAAGGGCAGTGCTGTGGGTGGATATGGGGTCTGGATGGGTCCAGTCAGCAGTGTACTTCTCTTTTGGTGAAGCCTGTGAATTAGTTTCACAAATGGCCTGACAAATGCTCAGTCCAACCCCATAAATGGCCTCTTTGCAGTTTCATGGAAGATGGTGTGTGTTCTGTGCCTGAACACAGCCTCTGTGCCTTGAGCTGTCTGTACATTGACTGGCTGACCTTCACCCAAAGCAGCTCTTCTGCTCCATTGTAGAATCAGTGGTTGCTTTTGAGAATCAAAAAAAAAAAACCAAAAAAACAACTTTTCTGTGTTACTACAGCTGAGATGTAGTAACTGTTTCTGTCAGCTCCAGAGTGACTCCTCAGCAGCAATGCCCTTCTTCTTCCCCTTCCACCCAAGGCTTGCTTTTCCCTGGTGTAATTACTTTATGATTTGAGCAGGCTTGTTCCCCAATACCCACAGTTCCTCACTCTATCCTGTAACTGGGAATGCGTTTTAGCAAACACAGACGTGTGTCTGAACAGCTTTTTGCTCGTGGTGGAGCGGGAGGGGGTCTGTGTGAGTGGGCAGCTGAAGGAACAATAACTTACCCTGAGGTAACAGGGCTGTTCTGCAGAGAATTGTCTGCAGCACCTCGTGTGCCAGCAGCAGCTCCGTGGCTCTGACAGCCTGCTCTCCTGAGGCACTGGCTGCAAGGCAAGGGCAAATCTCCCCTGGACATTCAGTTATTTTCTCCTGAAAGACAGCAGGGATAGAAGTGGGGGAGAATATCAAGGGCAGAAGTGGAACATTGCAAAGTCCATGGTATATATATGCTGGTGCCCTCAAAAAAAACTCCAGAAACCCAAACCAAAGAAACCTATGTGATCAGCATATCTAAAATCTATTGCTTACTGTCAGGAAACTAACCATTTCTTCTTTGGCATGAAAGACTTTAATTCAGACTATTAATCCAGATCTGCACTGCAAAGAAGCCCTACTTATTTTCATGTGAAAAATAGAAGGGGATAGTTCTTAAGCTGCAGTTAATCACCTTAGCTGTGCTCAAGCTAAATGGAAGTCTGCCAATTTGCACCAGCCTTAGCTTGGTGTTAGTTGATATCACTCCGGCACTTAGGTTATTTTGAGAAATAAATATCAAGTGAAATTTGAGTTGCATTTTATTTGCTTTTAGCAGCACCTGATTGATTTTCACATCTTTTTTTTTTACTGTTGTTGAGAGACAGGTGTAGGTATCTACACGTGTTTATGTGGAATTCCTGGATTCTAAAGCTTTACTGTGCTGATCCAAAGCAAAACTATGAAAACTGGAGCTACACAAGCTCTCTCTTGTCTGCTGCTTGGCAATCCCTACTTCCTTCTTTCCTCATGCTCATCTCACTTATGTATATGAGTTCTGGAAAAGCTGGTTAGGTGAGGCCAGTTAATGAAGAGATAAATGTGGAATTTGTTCACAAAATGCCAATGAAATTGCCCATCATTAAATTCAGTTTACTTGTGTATTTAAAGGTGCTGAGATTATTATTTGGATATATATATATGTGTGTGTGTATATAGGTGTCTAAATATATGACTAAAGCTCGGACAGCTTTATGTAGGAATAAGCCAGCTAAGCTGCATTGATTAATTTAAAAACAAGTGTGCTCACTGATGCTTACTGCTATTGCAAACTGGAAAAATACCAAATGACATCACATGGATGGTGCATTGTATTTTATTCTGAAACTTAGGTTGGTGATTATGCTGTAAACTTAAAAAGGGCACTAAGAAAGCTGCAGCTGAGTGAGATGTAGATGAAGTTTCTTATTAATAGATTTAAAATTAGTACTACTGGAGTTCTGATATAAGGTGAGCAGGAGGTTGTAACAAGTATGCTTCAGAGAAGAGCCAAACAATTTAGTCAGCTTTTCTCATAACCATAAGTAAAATGGCTGTGTAAAGGCACTAGGATGAAACAATTTAAAACTGATTATTAACAAGGTGTTGACAAAGCATGTGATTTGTGCATCTTCCTGACCTGGGTTTTATTGAAAATGAAAGGTTTAATAAGGTGTACAAATAGTTAGGTATTTGAATGGCTATTATTTGTAGTTACATCAGAGAAGAAAACAGCATTATAGGCCACAATCAACTGGTAATAATACTGGGAAAAAATTTCTTCCCATTGGAAGCTATTTAATTATACTCCTCCATTAGCTCTTATGCAGCATTCCCATCACCTCTTGGAGCATCTGATGATGGGCACTGCTGTAATTGAACTAAGTGTGAAAATGTTTACTGAGGTGTTGTCAAAGGGTAGTCTGTACCCAGATAAGGTGCATGGCCATCCCTGTAGTAAGGACTGTTGAGCCAAATCCATGCTGAAGTCATTCAAACTTGTGTAAAATTTTAAATGACATCTAGTGTCAAAATTTTAAATGATATCTTGTTTTTACACTGAAAAATAGCATTGACAAATGTGTGTGTTACATCTTAGTTACTTTTGGGGCTTCTTTGGGAAGCGTGGAGGAGGAACAAAAAGTCTGAATTTGGTCCTCTTCAGATATGGTACTTTAATTATTTTACACAATCAATAGGCTGGAAGAGACCTTCAAGATCATTGGGTCCAACCCATTCCCTAAGACCTCAACTAAAGCATGGCACTGAGTGCCATATCCAATCTATTTTTAAACACAGCCAGGGTTTGTGACTCCCCCACCTCCCTGGGCAGACCATTCCAGTGCTTGATCATTCTTTCTCTAAAATCTTTTTCCTAATATCCAGTCTGTATTTCCCTTGGTGCAGCTTAAGACTGTGTTAAGTGGATTTAATTTATGCAGAACTTTTCCCTTCCTCAAAATTTAGTTTTCAGCAAATGTTCATAGTTCCTTGAGTTTTTCTGCTGCTTGTGGACAGCAGTTACATTAGTTATCATGCCATTGTGCTCAATGACTATATACCTAGTCCAGATCATACACTTCTTCCCCCTCCATGCAATTGATGCCTTCAGTCCTTGTCCATGATCACGGTCCTCAACTGCTGGTTGTCAGAATTTGTGCATAAAACATTAAAATATTGTGTGTTAATAATTCACTTGTTCTTCTTTGGAACAGGCAGGCAGCTTGACCAAACAGAATTCAACGTCAACTGGAGGAAATTTGTCGTTTTCTTTTTCAAGTAATGAGTCCAGGATTTCATCTTGGCTACAGTCTTCTGAAGACATGGAAAAATGCTCAAGAGGTAATTATATTTGAAGAAAATTGAAAGTAGCCTAATATTTTCCCTAGTTTTTCCTTAACAGTGAGAGTATTATGCACTAAGTAGTCATTACTGTTAGAACTTTCTCTGAAACTGGAGGAAGGAAAGATGTGGTTGTCAATTAAGTGGTTACTCACTTTTTTTTGCAAAAGAACTGGTAATTTTGGATGTGGGGGTATCAATTGTGGGCAGCTCTTCAAGAAGCCAATGCATTTCAGTACATTTTCTTTTTTATGGGAACATCATGTTCAGTAGTAAGATTTGAACATCCTTAGGCTGGAAAACGGGAAGTGTCCAAAACCTAGTAACTTAAAAAGCACTAAGTCTTTCTACTTCAAAGTCACCTCTGCTTTCATGCTTTCCTAAGAGCAGGAAGATCTTTCTCATGTTGGCAACATCTATGTGATATTTATTTTTTAAATTTCTACCTACCAGTGAGCTTCATCTCTAATGCAGAGGAGCCTCACCTCTAGGTCTGAATGTACAATTCAGTGTTGATGCCTGTGGCATTGTTACCCTCACCGTGAGGAGCTCTGACAAATCTCAAACTGCAGAAATTATCACATTACTCTCATTTTTCTGCATCCAGCTAGGAGAAGATATCATGATCATTATACACACCACATAGATGCATTTCAATATTTTGAATTTAAACTTGACTATAGGATACAATCATTTTATCCAGCAGTCTAATGCTTTTAGTCAATGAATAACTTAAGCTAGCTGCAATCAAAATAGGATTAACCTGCAAAGAAAGAAAACTGTCAGCGTGTCTGTTACTTTAGGGCAACTGAAAATATTCTCTTGTTCCAAACAGACCTCTCCAACTGTCACACATATTTACTGGAAATGAACCAGCTGTTACAGAGCATGGATGTTCTTCACAGGACCTATTCAGCGCCTGCTATAAATGCTATGCAGGTTTGTTGTTTAAAAACAAAACCAAAAACAAAACCAAAAAATATTTTCCCTTACAATTCCAAAAAATAACCCTAAATCCTAAAGAATCAAGGTGTTTCTTAGTGTTGTTGGATTTATGGCAGTCTCTATTGTTTTTGTCCTGTGCCTTGTTAAAAGGTTGGACCTTTTGAAAGCCCAAAGAAGGAAAAGAGAACCCACAGGAGGTGGCGATCCAGAGTTGTTGGGAAAGAGGCTAAAGGAATGTTACAGGTAACTTCAGTCCTTTCAGAGCCCACCTTCCTCCAAACCTTAGTTATTGATCACTTCTTGCCATGACCAGTTAAGGAAATATGAATCCTTTTTAAGCAGAGTCCTGTGTTAGCTCATTTTAAGTGGCAATATATCAGACAAAACACAAATGTGATGTCATTGATATCTGCAATAGAATATCTGTCTTGTTACCCTCAGGACACTGGTCATGGTTTTTACCCATTGTCAGTCTTCTCCAATTTGTTGGGGTTTGTTGGTTTTTTTTTTTGGTTTGTCTTTTTTAATGAGTACAGATTTTTGCAAATTCCCTAGATAGCTTTGTGGGCATTTGCATCCAGAGGCCATGTGATTAGATACTTATAAGTGGGGGGAAATAACCTGGCACGTGTAACAGCTCTCAATGGGCTTGTTTTTTTGAGTCTGGCAATCTCCCATTATGGCACCTGGGGTGAAGTTGTATCTCTGGTTTCATTTGTCATCATTCAAAGTTTATTGATAATTGACAGTAATTTTTTTCATTTTTGGTGTCTCCAGCATGGAATCCAAGTGGGTACAATAAAACAAAATTTTATTTTGTTTATAAAAACATCACAAATTACTATCCTACTTACAGGTGCCTTCAGTATTTTCTGCCCCTATGAGACTGCATGCTTCCAATCCAAACTTATCTACAATAGATTTTGTAGAGGAGAAAAATTACTCTGATGGCTCTGAAACATCATCAGAATTTACTAAAATGCAAGAGGACTTATTTCACATTGCACATAAAGGTAAATGAAATTGTCTTTTATAAATGGTTTTATATCATCCCAGTTTGGATAATGACTTCTGAGAATGCTTCCTGTTTATTGTTTAGAAAACACCCTTCCTTTAATTTCCTTGAGGAATTGCAAGTGTTGACATCTTGAGTTGTTTGAAAAAGGTGGCTTAATCACCACTTTTTACAGTTTTTATTTAATAGAGAACTACCCCTTTCTTTATGTGCTAAAAGCCTAGATTGTTTTATTAGTTGCCAAAAGGTAAAATACCTAAAATCAGTTGCTAGAAATACAGCAGACTTTACTCTCTTGTGCTTGCACGCATATTTGTGCATATGGGGGCATTCATGTTTCTATATTCTGTGTGCTTCACTGTGGTTCAGAGTCAACATTTGTTGGTGATGCAAGGGTTGCTATGGTAGTAACCTATTTTTAGTGAATACAGAAGAGTAAATCATGCAAAGCAGCCAGAGGGGGAGCTTGACTAGAAATATTTCTTCCCTCAGAATCATTTTTCATTTGCAGTGCTTTGTTCCATCACCCTCGCACCAGAAACGTTTTTATTGTTTAAGTGATCTTGGTGAGGGAGGCACTTAAGCATTTATAGCTGAAAGGCTTTTGGGAGGATTGGCTTTGCCCCCTTTGGCACACGATAATGGTTGATGGTATCAATAAGCATTCTCTGCTTGCTGTTCCCCTTTGGTGCTGATGTATCTTGGTTCTGTTATGTAAGGAATGTATGTAAGTAGTAAACTTGATAAAGCCAATTATAGTCACAACTGACGTATGTTTTCCAGAAGAAGAGAAAAAGTGAGGGTGGGATGCAGTGGGAAATGTTGCTGTTAAGCAGAGCAAAGAAATCACCTAGTCAAGATCATCTTACTGCAATTGTCCATGGCAGAAATTTTGGTTAGATTGATCCACACATTTGAAGGGACAATTAACTTTGTTGTAATGACTGCAGAATCATTTTACTAAGAGGATAAAGAATTTTTCTCTAAAGTTACTTCATAGCACCCCCCCCCCTTCCAAGAAAAAGTAGTGGAGTAGTGGAGAGACCTCTTGTGTCACCTTTTTGATACAAATTAAATAAAATGTAACACTAGTCATTTAGTAGGCAGTAATTCTTGAAAAATACAGTTAGTATACAAAATATTAAATGTCATTCAAGGTCACTGAAGATTCTGGTCATGTTATCTACATATAAAAGAAAGCCTAACAGAATAGATCACAGTGGATATGTTTCCCTCCCCAGCCTGTGATACTGTTAAAGATTTCTTTGGATAGTATAAGAATTAGCTTTGGTAATGGTTTGCAGTGTTGGAATATACCTTAAGAGTAATTTTTCAGAAGACTAAATTGGGTTACATAATTACTCAGTGAAATTATGAAGATTCAGGTTAACTCAGCGTGGATGATTAGGAGAGAGAAGTGTTGGGAATTTCTTGTTGTTTGCCCTTCTCATGCATCCATGCTCAGATTTTCTATCTTCATTTCCCTGTAAATGGATTCATTTTTGCATTGGCAAGTCTCATGGCTGTATTACAGGGCTTGATTAGGTCCTCAGAAGTCCTCTAATGCTCCAGTCAGATGAATGTTGAAAACCTACACTGACAAGCACTGCTTGCTCAAATAAATTTTTATTCCTTGTGGTTAAAAAGAAGATGCAATGTCATAGTGGTGAAAAAAATTCTAAGAGTGCATTTCCCCTATAAACCCCCCTGTAGTGATGTTAAAATAGCATGATCTGCTGTCTGATTTAAATGCATTGGGCTGGTGATAGTGCCTCAGGAAGGAGTAGAAGTAGCAGCACAGCATGCATATCATTCAGGATCTGACCCTTTGAGTCACTAAATCATCTAACAAGCTGAAATTTCTTTATCACAGAAAGAGATAACAAAACATAACACCACAGTTGACTTGCTTGAGGGAAAACTACTAATCCTATAGCTGTGGCACAATATGTATTAATGCTGCCTTTTTCTTTTTTTTTTTTCCTATTTGATTTTTTTTTCCTTTTCGTCTCTTCTTCTCCCCTGCCCCCTCCCCCCCCACTGGAATTTATATAGGAATATGGAATAGAGTCATGACCATCTGAAGACTCAAGCTAATTGGGAAACAAAAGCAAGTGAAGAGCAGATGTGGTTAGTTAGCTTTGTTGCCATCTGTCACAAATAGTCAGAGTAATTTTGACTGTGGCTGATATAGTCAACCCAGTAGCCTTCACCATAAACATGTCTCCTGCAAAAATCTACCCTATAACCTTGATTAATATTACTTGGTTTTAGTAACCCAGCCTGGATCTCTCAACCTAAATTCTTGTTTCTGTCACCATAAATGATGCTTTATTGGAGTTTTATGTAATTGGTGTGTATACAATTGGCTGCTGCTGTTTTTAACTGTCACTTTTTATTAAATGCTTCTAGTTTACTTCACCTTGAGGTCAGCTTTCAGCACCATATCTACAGAGAGAGAAAAGCTGAAGCAGATGCTGGAGTATGATGCATCCTCATCTCCATCTGCACAAATAGTGGGCTTGAAGAATGCCTTAACATCTGTAAGTGGCATGCTGAAGCTCACCAAGCTTCATTGTCATCAGATACTACTTTTAAATTTTGGAGTAGGTAATTTCTGTTTCTATAGTGTCAGCTGTGTGCTAAAATTTGCAGAATTTAATCATAGTAAGTTATTCGAGATTATGTTTTTCAGAGACTTTGCTAAATGTTAAATGTATTGTCAAAGCATTGGAGTTTGATAGATGGATTGATTTAGGTATGTAGTCTAATCTGTATCATTTGAGATGGACAATCAGAGGGCTGCTCTGTGACTATGAATCTGCTTTCTTTCTGAACACGCTACTACTCACTTCTGATGGGTTGCAGGTTTCCTTTTCCTTTTTTTTTTACCTAAACAGCACTCAGATATTCCCTGTATGACTTGGCATAAACAAAGGTGAGGGTGGCTGAATGCACTCACTCCCTTCTAATGCACTAGAGCTTCACCATGCTGCACCTAGACACTGCAAGCAAATTCAAGTACAACTTGTTTATATTGACTTCCAGCCTCAACTACAACTTGTTTATATTGACTTCAGTCCTCTAAAAGCAGCAATGGAGCTATTAGGGCAGAGTTCTAAATGACAAAAGATCGTGCTCTTTAAAAAGGTGGGGGGTTGGTTGGTGTCCTTTCTGTAATTGGTAGAGACCAGAACTTTTCCGCTTGGTCATGTTTAAAAATGTCTACCAAACTGATCTGACTCCAGGGCAACGAGGGCAATCTTTACCTTGGCCTTAAAATTTCAGAGTTTATTGCAAACACCACATCAGGGGCAGGGGAGACTCTCTGGCACTGATCAGTGTGATGTAGATAGTCTTGGAATTATTTCACTATGCAAACTTCCCTTTGCTTTACAAAAGCTGCATGTGATCACAGTTTTTAAGAGGATGACGCCTCTTTGCCTGCACCTGTAGAGACTGCAATGTCTCCACAGTGTTTAGAGAAAGTTGAAGTTGTGTAATAACTGTACTTCACTTGAACTTCTTTTGTTTTTGGCTTTCAGATGTTCCACTTCTGATATTTGAATAGGTGACTTTTATTTTTTCAGTGTTATTTGTCTACCATTTTATATCAGAAACTCAGTTTTAAGATTGCTGAACTTAGTGAACAATCAGCTTAGCATGAATTATTTTGTTTCCTGGTCAGTGAAATGTGGTTGTCCATCTTCATCCTGTACATGTCTAAAAAATAATTCTTTTGGGTTTTATCTGATGCTTAATCAATCTTGTAGCCCATCCAGAAGTCATCTGTGAACCTTGGCTGTTTCAGCAGGGTAATCACCTCTGAGGGCTCTTTTTAATCTGCAGGTCTGTAATGTCATGCCAACAGAAATTTTCTCACCCTGTACACCAGACATCCTGTAGGAGAATGGAATGAACTTCCTTTGAAGACATTTGAAAGCATGGATATGATAAACTTGACATATTATTTTTAGACTTCCTTGCAAGAGAGAGTCTTGTGTTAATGACTTTGTCTTAGTGTTTGTTGTTCATTTTAGTTTGTTTTCTGTACAGGAGGAACGAAAAAAATTCACTTACAGGTTGAAAGCTATGAAACATAAGTCTGTTTTGCTCCCATCAGCCTGGCAGTGGGAGAAAAATGAGCAGATTTAAAGTGGTTAAACCACCACAAAACTAGCATATCTGCCTCTGCTTCTCCCTCATTAAGATAGTGTCCTTGACCTACACACATTCTAAGAAAAGGAAAAACAAAATGGGAAAAGACACAATTTTGCCTGGTTTGGGGGGAGGAAGAAGCCAGCAGAAAGAAGAAAACATTTTGTAGCAAATAATGAAAATGGGAAATTGTTATTGCAGGAGAGCTATTTTGCACTTGCTTGATGAGAATTTAACACAGTGCTGAGCATTTGACACAGTAGGGATATATATACCTTTATGGCAAATTGAGACCACATATAGCTAAAGCCAGAAATAAGTTTTCTCCTCTCCATCATCACATTGAGCTTATTGGCTTTCCTGCACCCAAGAGCATTTTGAACACAAATTACTGCCACAAAAGCAGAAGCATTTGTGGGATAAAGCGGATGTGTAAACAGCAGGTTCTCCACATCCTGCTATTGATTCATATCACTAAAATGGGATGTAAGTCTTCAATATTGTTCCAAAATTAATAATACAATCTCTTATTTCAGAGACATTTTCATTGCAGGGTTAGGCTCCCTTCCTACAAGTCTACTCTAATTGTCAATTGTCTATCAGATGCACCCAGAATAAGTAAATAACACGTAACAAACATGAGTTTTCAGTAGATGCTTTTTATTCTGACCATTGCCATTATAATCTGATAGGACACGAGTTGTACCTGTTACCTGCCTGAATTTATTTCTTGTTTCTCTGTCATTGAAAGGCAAAGAAATCTGCTAGTATGGGAAAATCAAATGGTTTTGGATGTGGCAAGAACTAACGCTGAGAGAGGCTATGTTGGAGATGGGGGTGAAGGAAGGGAGCTTGAAAAGAAAAATATCCCTGCCATCTTTGACTTTTTTCCTCCACTGACGTCTCTGTTTCCTCACACTAGAAACAAAACAGTTTTAATTTGACAGATAAGGAGTAAGGTTTGAAGCATTTATAATAAAGGATTTGCTGAACCAGTAAAAAAAGGATGTGGTGGTGTTTTATATTACACTTTAAATAGTCTTTGCCCCTTTTTATACAATAAAGCCACGTTCAAGAGAACTTTATATCCCCAATATTTTTGTTAAATATTCCAGGCAATAGCACAAAACACAGATCTTAAAGACCGGTTACGCAGAATACATGCCGAATCTAAGATCATTGATTCAGCATCTAATGCAAAATCAAGCCCAGATTTGGTGAAGGTGGGTATGGATTTCCTCTTTCAGTGATGTCCTGTTCCTCCAGCCCCTACATCTAGACGGTGCTGCATAGCTGCCTCTTGTCTGTTCTCAGTGTCTCCCCCGTGGTGTGGTGTGTTAGCAAAGCCAGTCTGCTTTCCTGGTTGTGAGTCATTTCTGGTGATGCATTGTGTGGTGTTTGAATTCAAAGACTTGCCTTGTGAGCAGGTTTCCTGAGCACATCTTCCATTGCTTTCTGCTACTGGTTCCTGGTGTTCTCCCTCACCTGCTTGTCATTCAGCATGTACAGAGCTGCCACCTGTCACCCTTGTGCCGCTGTTTCTCTTGCCCTTTTAATCCTTTGTTAAGTTATGTAGATCTTTTTTCCCCCATCCAAGTTCTGTTAGCCCAGAATGTTGGCTACCAGTGTGGATCATGTAAGGTTTAGAACAATTACCAGACATTTCCAAGAAAGGATCAAAGTTAATGGGACATAGAAGAGCCCTTTCAGCCATTTAGTCTTCTTTGCGCGAAGCCAGGGACTCTTCTACATCAAGCTAGCTGGTTTGAGATTCCACGGATGTTCAGACAGCTTTTTGGCTCAGTGCAGAATGCATGTGAAAATAGTGTAATTATAGGTCATAAGATGTGGGTGTTAATGGTGTTAGTGAGGGAAGCCAGAACTGTGTTATTTCTGATGGATTTTCCTAAATGTTAACTCATACAGAAACCTCTGCTGTGCTTGTAGTATAAATCTTTCATTAGAACTTGAGTGCATGTAATGCTGGGGCTTTTATGTAACTAATTATTTCCTTTTATTTTTAAAGACAGTTTAGTCATTCCAGAACAGATTCCATCTGTTCGCTTCTGGTTCAGTTCTGGTATAGTGGAGCTGTGTTTTGGTCATATTTAGCTGTTCAGTTTGGGGTTTTTTTTCCTGTAAGTAGTTGATCATTCTGATGCCTTTTGCTTTAAAACCCATGAGAATTTGAATAGCCCTCAAACCTGCTATCCAGAAAAGCATTAATGCATTGTTACTTCATTTCAGGAGTTATTTTCTTTTTCAGTGGAGGTCCTTGCAATGACAATGGGTTATTTTTGAATCTTGTGCTATGTGCTATACACACACAAAGAGACACACACGACAAAAATAGCTTTCAGAAGGTCCTTTGGAGGTTGCATTCACAAATTCCCTCTGGCATGGCTTGGGATGGAACTTGAGGATGAAATCACTTATGCTGGAGAAGCTTCATTTTAAGACTGTGTGAGGACTGTGATACAGTAGTGCTGCTTTGAGGAAGACAGGGCCACTGCAAAAAACTTGTCACTAAATGATACATTGGGTGCTGTGACCCACCTGTGAAAATTGAAGCAGTATAAAATAGTAGCTCAAGCCTTTGCATAAGGGAAAAGTTTCATTTGTCTATTGGGTAATTTAACTGTAGTTCACCATGCCAAAGTGGGAATATGGAACAAGAAAAACTGAAGCTTATGTGTTAGATATATAAACCTGATGCTCTTTTATGAGTTTTTCCTGCTCACTTTCCTTCTCAGATTCAAAATAGTATTGGAAATAATCCCAGTAGCAATGCTTATTTGTGTAAGGTTGTTTTTATTTCACTTGTAGGCTAGTATAACTGCCTTCCTCCAGGAGGAACAATGTTGAGGTTCTCTTTTATCCCTGCTGTAAAAGGAGGGGTTTTTCAAGTCTTTTTTTATAGCAGTTTGTTTTGTTTCCATGTCACCATTATCAGCGTGTACCGAATAACATTCCATACCACAGCAAAACCTACCAACAGAAAAGCTTTGAAAGAAGGCTTGTCAGCTTGATTCTGCACTTGTCAGGTTGTTCATTATGTTGTTCTGAAAATAAAATTCTACAATTCCTGCAAAATTACGATTTGGAAGTCATGGTTATAAGCTAGTAAAGCACCTTATGCAGAAAATCTTGAGAGCAGCTACTACACTCATTTGGGCCAGCATAGCTCATTTCCTTTGTGTTGGTGGAGTTATCAGGGAAAACAGTAGCACACAAGCTTCTCCAACTTCTTTACTGCCACCACAGAATGAGAAGTCTCACTGGTCACCCCACCTTTTCCAGGCCACCTATTGGAGCTCTGCTTACACCAATGATCTGTAGTGCTTCCATGGGAGGGGCTATCAGGATCAATTCCGGTTGCGTGGCTTTAATAATATGTTGGTTTTGGGTAACATGGAGATATCTCAGGTGTGGATATAAAGGAATGATTTCGAAAACACAGCATAGAAAATCAGGGAATAAAAAGAGCTAGGAAAGCGTACTTTATAAACAAAGCAACTTTACCCCTCTGAATTTTGTAGACTACTCTATGGCAGGCTTTGCATTAAGCAAGGCTTGAGCAGGAAAAGATTAATTAATTTGCTAAGATCAGGAAGAAATGTGAATCTAGGGTGTAATATAAAGAGATGGCAGTTTTGTTCTTTTGTGGGCTTTTTGATGATACACTTGGATATATCTTGCTAAATCATTCAAATAGCAAAGCATTTTTATATGCAGCACCTTAGGTGATTTACTCAATATGCATTGCTTTATTTTCCTTCTTTTTCCTTCTCTTTGGTCTGTTTTACTTTGGTTTTAAATCCCACTTTGAAACACATGCTATCTTTCATGTAAATTGAAGAGAAGCATGTGCAATCTTCTCCCAGTGTTTTACAGCCCTTCAGGTTAGGAGACTGTGGAATTGCATTCGTGAATGTTGTTTGTACTACTTCCCTGCTCAGAACTTTTTCTTCTTTTAAACAGGAAAATTCAAGAGAGGAAGGCAGAGGTCTGGTTCACCAGGTCTCCAATGAAAGCAGACTGTCTATCGCTGACTCTCTCACAGAATTTTTTGATGCACAGGAAGTCCTTCTGTCTGCTAGTTCTTCAGAAAATGAGGTCTGAGCAAGAAGATTTACATCATTCAGATGTATTTTCTTATCTGCTTATTGACTGGCAATCTTTCTGAGCACCAACTGTACATCAGAAGACTGCCAGAAAATTTAAATTTTCAAAACATTTGGAAATTAATATGTCATTTATATTTATTTGTTGTCATTGTCTCTTCACTGTAAAGGGTAGCAAGTATTATGAAGAATCTTACATACACAGTGAGAGAGATGGCAAGCTTGTATGCAGATACTGCAGACATTATGGGCTGTCTCGAGTCATTATACAGGTGCCCAGGGAACTGCACCACAAAAATACCTACTCATGCCTGTCCTTGTGGTACCTGTAGGTACCCTGAGGCTGATGTCATACATATTGACATTTATTAGATCTTTGTTTCCTCTCTTGGGTTCCATAAAAACCTCAGCTTTTGATATGAGGAAAGCCGCCTTAGTTGTGAAGCCAAGGAGAGGAAGCGTGTCTCCACTCAAGTTAAAATTTCAGTTATAGCCATCTCTCCCAAACTCAAATGCGTCTTCTTAGGACTTTGTAGTACTTTTCTAAAGTACTGAAAGACAGATTGAACAGTTCAATTATATTAAAACAATAATTGCAGCTGAGAGTAATAATGTCCACATGCATTTGGGATTATTTTAATGAGTGATGTATCTTGCTTTTTTCCCCACCCCACACTCAGGTATCAGATGATGACTCATATGTAAGTGATATCAGCGATAATGTCTCAGAAGATAACCTAAGCAATGACATGGAGAATGAAAGACAAACTTTAGGTAAGTTCAGTGAGTTTTTTATGCCATGTTTTGAGAATTTTGTTACTGCTTGTTTTGGATTTTTTTTTCTTCTCTTACTAGATAATTTGATATTTTGGGTTTTGAGATGTAAAAAGCCTGTGTTTTTTCTCATATAGACTGAGACTGGTTTGGAACAGCAGATTCTAGCTAATCTGCTTCTCTGGGCACTGTTGATTAAGCAGGAATGGTGGTTCTGTATCAGCAGGGAAGCACCTCTTTTCTTGCCTTCTTTGATGCAACTCCCACTCTCTCTCAGTTTCTCATGGCCACAGGATTTTTTCATAGTATTAAAGCCCAGCTGCTTTCATTTTTAAAACAAGTTTTTTTTCCTTGTCACGCTGTTTTTTCAGTCTGAAATTTAGCAACTGCATTCAGAAGTCCTGTTGGTTTAGAAGAACTCAGCATTTAAAGGAACATGAGAATAATTACTCACTGGCAGCTTTGGTGCATGACCATAAGAATTTCTTTCTTGCATGTATTACTCATGATAGTGTTGTTAGTACCTATGCTAATTTGTCCTCCTAATAGAAAGAGACTCAAAAAAAGGAGAAGAATTGGTCGTTACCACCTAATTGGCTTTGTGCCTTCAACTCATTTCAGCTAACCACAATGTTCTTCCCAGTCTAACAATATATTTTTATTTTCAAAAATGCTGAACAGTGATTTCTCACTAGCAGCTGTTTCCTGATCATCTCCAAGAACCAGCAGATTCCTATGAACTTGGGTAGTTTCATATGTATTGTGCAACTGTTCACAATGAAGAAATTTCAATTTTTTCCTTTGAAGATAGGAGAGAATACAAATGAATTTATCTCATGATCTGGACCTTAGAGAGCTGTATTAATGTGGCAGTTCATCTTTTTTTAACAAAGCCTGTCACTGAAGCTTTCAGTATAAGAAGCACCTCTGCATGCTTCTGGTACCTGCTATTTCTGCGCTTTGGGCAGCCTGCCACTGCCAATAATAGAAAACTGGATGTCGTTTTCCTACAGGGCTTTAGCTGCACCATAAATTGTGGGATTATGACAAAATCCTCTGGCCACTGTAATGTAGAAGGTCAGATCAGATGTTGATAGTGGTCCAGTTTGGCCTCGGAAGTCATTGACTCCAACTGGAGGTCAGATGTCTAAACTTCCTTTGGCATTCATCCTGTCTGTCACAGGTCCTACAGAACTGCCTGGGCCTTTCTCTAATGGAGACTAGGCAAACTTCACTGCTTAGAAAATTTGGTATCTGAGTACTGAAGTTCTTGCTCCACTTTGTTTTTTCAGCAGCTTACCTCAATTAATGGACTGGTCCAGAATATGTAAATGAGCCAACTGGTATCCTGTTTTTAATCTGAAGCTGTCAAAAGACATAGCCAAATCCCATTTCTGGGAGCCCTTTTAAACAAGGATAAGTTTTTAGCATTTACCTCATTCCTGACGTATCTAAGGGAACATCCTTCTTTTTTGCCCTATATTAAATAAATTCTTCCAATAGGGAAGCATAGAAGTGAGCTCCTTAACTCTCAACAGTATAATTGTTTCAGGTCGATTTTGTTACTCATAGTGCCCATGCCATTTTTAACTAAAAAGAAAGATACAGGCAAGGGGCTGCAAATGGTTCACCTGACCTTGTTAGAGTAACTCAGTCGTATGAAGTATTAGGACTTTGAGTTTGCCAGTGACAGGAAAGATGGAAACTCCTTCCTCAAAACTCTGAGGCTACGGATTACCCTTTAAATGTTCCACGTGAGGCATGGGCTGGGAGGCATGGCAGGCAGGGAGAGGTTTGTCCTTGTGGTCACCTGTCACTGCTGTAAGCACTGCTGATACCCTGCTTACGGCAGTGGCAGAGAAGAGGAAGCACTGGTTAAGTGCATTTAAGGGCAGGGATTCTTCAGGCATGTGTAGCACAGAAGGAGATGTGCAGCCCAGTGTGGGTTTAATTCCTTTGAGACGGAGCAGTGTGAGGAAAGCCAGAAAAGGACAGGGCTTGACAGACTGAGGCTATGCCTGAGTGTCCCCAAATAGTAACTGATCCTAAGGCAGGAGCTTCCTAGGTGCTCCTGAGGATGTGGAAAGATAAAATCTGTCCTTGTAGTGGCAAACACACTCTGAAACAAAAGTGATGTACAGCTAAGCAATATAATCATTTCAGACTAGTGCCTGTTGTGGAAGCTTGTAGCTATTTGGATTCTGCTACAAATACTGCATGGCACACTTAGAGCTATTTATCCTGTTCTGATTGCTTTGATACAGGAACACAGACTTCAGATATTCATGTCAAGGACTCTGTCCTTTTTTTTTTTTTTTATTTAATCTTCAGGAAACCCATAGCTCTACAGTTGCTTCAGCTTTTGCATCCTTAAAACACATCAGTTTTCCATCAATGTATGGGTATATCTCAAAGTAACATCATTAAGTTTAAATGCTATGGGGAGCAGTGTGGAAAAGCCTGAATGTAAATTCATGGTACAGTAAATTTCCCTGGTAGGAGTATGCAAAGAAGTAGGAAAAGATTAGTAGGAGTAGTTATTATCCTTGCATCTGTAAGTTACATCTTGCCTTCTGAGAAGTGTCAACTTAATTGAAGGTCTGTCAAGGAAGGAGGTTTTATATCCCCTAAACAGATAGGAATCCATCTCTGTTACAAATAAAATAGTTATAATATTTACTCTTTCAAATTGAGTGGAAAGTCTGAGCCTTTTCTTGCAGACTTTAAGGGAAAAGAAGGTCATTTTTATGCATCTCTTGTACTTGGCATTTTACTTCCGTTAATGTACATAAAATGTGATTCTTAATTTTGTCACTTTTATAACAGGCTATCTTCAAACCACAAGTGAAATACTTAAATGATCGTGGGTGGAAGGAAGTTTTGACAGAAGGAAAGATGGTTGCATTTTAATGTATATTTGCAAAGGGGGATGAAACTAAGAAAATGTAAATTTAATTGTTCTGCCACTTCCTTCCTTTTCAGATTGTATTTCTGAAAGCGGAATCGGATGCAATTCTAAACGGAGAACGTGTTTACCAGCTCCATGCCCTAACACAAGTAACATCAGCCTGTGGAATATCCTGAGGAATAACATAGGGAAGGATCTCTCCAAAGTGGCCATGCCTGTTGAGTTGAACGAGCCCCTGAACACGCTGCAGCGGCTCTGCGAGGAGCTGGAGTACAGCGGGCTTCTGGATACGGCAGCGCACACGCCAAACCCCTTCGAGCGGATGGTAAATAGCTGATTCCAAATACCCAGGAACATTCAACAGAATAGAATAAACATAAAAGCGGTGCTGAAGAAGTGAAGATGTTCTATTCCATTGTTTTGTTTCTCTCAGCTGAGAGGCAAACTCTCCAAATGTCTGTACATACTCACATAGCCACTATTTTTGACTCTTCTGTTTCATTTCTGTTGCTTTTTCAGAAAGTCTCTCTCTCCTCAAGTACCTTGCTGTACTGCAAGTTTAAACGAAGAAGGAGCTTAGTTCTGTTTTGCAGCTGCTGCTCTCTAATATTAAAAATTTACAGCAAAAAGGGAGGATGGGATTGAACTTATTTCCCTCTCAAAGATGAAAGCTACAATAGATCTTTTTCAGGGGTGTCTGATGTGGTAACACATTTCTTCATAGAGATGCTGGACCTTCCAGCCCTACATGACTGTGATATCTTTATATTAACTAAATGAGCTCCATGGTTTTTATTAACTGGTTTTCTGAAATTTTTGTGTTTATCCAAAATGTTCAGGATCTCAAAACCAGGCTGTATGATGTGTGTTTGGTACAATAATGATGTCATCCTCTTCCAGTGCAGAAGCCTGAATTCTGCATTTGGCAAAAGAACAAGAGAGAAATGCATTTGTTGTTCTGCTTCTAGGTGAACAAGAGCTACTTAATATGCAAGCCTACAAATAAAGGATTAGCAGCTCCCTAAATTCTCTTGAATGGGAGATACAGATTTTCCCATAAACTGTATTAAGCCTTTTCAATTCAATATATCTTATCTCAAAATGAGGTTATTAGTGAGAGTAGGTAGTCATGTTAAAATTACTGCTTGAAAAGTCTCTTTCCTCATTCTGACACTTTCAAGGGTTACAATTTAGGGCCTATTCCCAGGGTGTGGTCATTCACTGGGGGTTTCAGTCCACAGCATTTTTTGTTCTCTTGAGAACATATGCTAAAAGGAAAAGGAAATGAGCAGTAGTTGTTCAAAAGGGAGGGAAAAGAAGCCTTTTCCCTCCTCCCCACACCCAAGCATCTGGAAATTACCTCAGACTTGTGTATTTTTTGCCTTTGATAAATTCCTGAAGCAAAATTTAATGCTAGCTGCTGCATAGTAATTGCAATAGTTCATAAAATAGCTTATCCTCAGTGGATTTGTTTTCTGAAACTGTGAAAAGAGAGTATCTACACTTTCACAAGATGAAGAAAATGGAATGAAAAGAGGGGGAAAAGTGTTGCAAAAGAGACTTGAATCAAACAGCCTTGAATTCTGATTCCTCATGTTATGCTTGAGTTGACTGCAAAAATCTGGAGGGCTACCTGTGTGTCAGTCATGATGAACAGTTTCATGATTAGGTTATAGTACCCAGTAGATAAAAAACAATTTAAGTCAAACAGCATTAAAAATAGCAAAGTTGGTGAAAAATCATCCAATAGTTCCTGTGCCATGTACGTGAAAAGGATAGTTGGTACATTTATGGAGTCACAGATGTAACTATAAAAACCAGTTATTATACAAAATTTAACAGTGACTTTTAAGGTTACTTCTTTGAACTGTATTGCAGAATGCTAAGCTGTTCCAAACACTTTTCAGAAATGCTGTTTTCAGTTGATGAAATTTGCAGTATCTGACCCTAACAATTCTATCCCTGACCTATTGAATGACTCTGCAAATTGAATAATCCTCTAATGTGTGAACTAAACTAGGGCTTAGCTTGCAGGAGGCGTGCACGTTTGTAGCCTGCAAATGAAGGGAAAAATACAGAATCAGGATAAAGCTTGCTTTTATTTGTTTTGTGTCTGTTGTAAATTAATTAATCGAAGTCCCAACTATGTCCTTCCCAGGTGTACATAGCTGCCTTTGCAGTCTCTGCCTATGCATCCAGTTACTACAGAGCTGGAAGTAAGCCATTTAATCCTGTGCTTGGAGAAACCTATGAATGTATCCGTGAAGATAAGGGTTTCCAGTTCTTTGCAGAACAGGTATTGTATGCTGCAACCCTTAGAATTGCTACTCGATACACTGCTGAATTCTAAATGTGTGGCTGGAATTCTCTAGAATTACTGGCAAAATACAAGATTACTCTACATTACCTGAGCCCAGAGAAACCCAAGGGACTTTGCTGAATTATAAACAAAGGGAATTGTTTTTTTGAGGAGTCTGCTAAGTCTGTTGTGGAACATCACAACCAGCAGCTGACACTGGAGGAGCAAAGGCTGGCAGGCTGCCTGATCCAGTAACAAGATAACTTGGTTAAGTAGAGTGCAATTCCCCATGCTGAAATCTGACCACAATTGCCACAAAAGTTGACATTCTCATCACTTTCTTTTGTGTGTGATCACTAAAAATACTGTATCTTCAGCTGTTTAATGTCTTCTTTTATAAAATATGTATCCCTCGCATAGGTCAATCAACCACAAGTATTTCCAATGGCACCATAACTCTTTCTGCTTCCTGTCCAAATACTTAGGAGGCTAAGCCTTGAGAATTTGCAACCACAGCTGAGCAGGTGAAGGATGTATACAGCACATCATGGTCTGAGTGTTTATGAAGATAATTCCCCAGCAGGAGAATAATTATTAAGTATGGGTGAAAAATACTAAATTTAAACCAGCCAAGCTACCAAAATTGCTAAAAGAGATAAAATTCAAATACCTGGTGCCTGGTAGCAAAGTAACAATGACTGAAAGCTGTCTCATTCTGTCTAGACATAACAAAAAAATACAAAAAGTGCAAGTGGGCAAAGGTGTGCAACCTAGAAATTTGATCAGAGAAAGACTTCTAAGAGGCTTCCTTTAGGAAATGAAAAGTGCTTTTGACCACCTGTGAAGGTGCAGCATTTTGCACATTATGTTTTAGAACTGACAAAAAGGAATGTTATGTGATCTTTCCTTAGTCTCAGGAAATGTCACAGGCAAGAGCAAAAATAAGGAGGGGAAAAAACCCAACAGAAAGTAAAACAGTCAAAGCAAGATTTCAAGTTCATGTATCTGGTTCATCACTGTGCTACTTCAGTACTAAAATGATGTGTATAGAGCACTGCAAGTACCAGCACAGCATCAAATTTGAGTAATAAAGTGGTGAATAAAAGTTAGTACTGAGTTCGATGTTACAATGAATTATATCTTCCAAAGGAAGATATTTTCACTCGGATATTGGGTAAACCAGTACAAAGTTTTTATAAAGAAGAATTTTACTACATGAGCGGGCTTGTGCTATGAGCAACTCTTGTTCTAATGTGAGAAATAAGTGAGGTGAGTTTAGAGTGGTAAAGTTACTGTAAGAATATGGGGTGGAGAAATATTAGGAACAGAGGGCAGTATGGAAAGAAAGAAATTTAATGCAGCTTGCAAGCATTAAATATTTCTCTTTACATCAGGAACAGTGGCTTATTCTTGCCACTAGCATTTTGATGCTTGCTCCAGATACCTTGTTAATGCAGGCAGAATGTAATTAATGGGATAGACTCGCAGAAGATACAAAAGTAACAAAGATTCTGTTTTATCACTAGAGGGAGTTTTGAATAACTCCTGTTAGCACCATGACCTTACTCTGGAATTATAACAGTTTAAGTGAGAACTAAGTTTAACCCATGTATTATAGTGACATCTGGGGTTAATCTGGGTACAGTATGTAAGAGAGAGAGAGAGAGAGAGAGTGTTGCTCTTGCTGAATTAAGCCATAGCTGAAAGTAATTAGTACTTTTTTTTTTTTTTTAACCAAGTAGAGGATGTTCAATAAATAACTGGATGCCTGTGGGAAAAAATGCTTAGTAAGAGATTTGTGAAATGAGTAATAAAAAAAAAAGTAAAAGTTGACTTACTTTTCTGAGTTGATTTTTCATAGTCAAACATAGCAATTTGACTTGAAAATAAAGTTGCCCAACGAACACCAGGCATTACACATCTTAATCCTGGTCAGTTGTTATTTGTGTTCACCCAGAATGGAGAATTCAGGTTGAGGAGTGGCTCCTTTCACTTTGTGCTTTTTTAATTTACTGTTGCATTTTAATAGTCTGAAATGTTTATTTGCTCACAGTCCCTGCTTTGCTAGTTTGGTGGTTGCCCTAATTTCTGCACGTGCTATTGCCCAAAGCTGATGAAATGCAGTGCATGTGGTTAGAGTTTCTTCTAGAAACGCCTGCGGTGTCACTGCTGCAGTGGTAGGGATTGCTGGATGGAATTTCCTGGCTTGATTTCTTTACCCCTGGCCCACTTAGAGATGCTGATCACTATCTTCTCCCTCATACTCAGGGTTTTGTGGTTATTCACTGTCCAGAAGCTTTTGGCCCTTTGTTGTGTTTTTGGGGTTTTTTTGAAAATTTTTGTCTGTGCACTCAAGAAATAGCGAAGTGTGGTTTTTGTTAACCTGTTAAGAGGTCCTAATGGTAAATTTAATTATCACCTTAGAGACAGTGTACAAAGTCTATTGCTAGATTTTCACTGGAGCAAAATCTCAGGCCTTTTAAAATAATTGTTTGCCATTTCTTTCAAGGTTTCTTAGTCTGAGAACCTTTATTAATCACACTGCCGCCCCCTTCAGGACACAACTGCAAAGTGAAAACTAATGTTCAAACTGTAAATGATGTATGGGAATGAAGGAGAAAACAAAACAAAAAAAGCCAAACCAAAATGACTGTTCAAGTGTTCATATTTTAATCTTTTTCCCCCCTCTCTTTTCATGTCTTGCTATTAGGTCAGTCACCACCCACCTATTTCTGCATGCCATGCTGAATCTGTGAATTTTGCTTTTTGGCAAGGTAACTCTTCAGTCTGTCATTTACTTTTACAGTGTTCATAATGTTTTCATTGTATGTCTAACACAAAGTATCCAGAAATTAGGAAAAGTTGAAATTCCTTGCTTAAATTCGTATTAAAATGGTTTTGTGAAATCTTAGCCTATCCTTACTTGCATGCTTCTTACTTGGATCTTCTGCTATTATAAAAATTCTCAAGAGATTTTGCTTTGTTTGGATTTTTTAATGTAACTTTAATTGATTATTATTTTCATGTACAAATATCTGTTTTTCTTTAAAAGCAGGTTTGTTTGGGGTTTGCGGGGGGGGGGTGTTGTTCTTTAGTAAAAAAGCTATTTATAAAACAATCTTGAAGACAGCATGAAAACACTACAAGTTACATCCTGAACCTTGGCAAATCTTGTAAACCTGTTCTGAAAGCAATTTTCAAAAATGAACATAACAGCAAGGGTAGATACATTTACCTTCCCTTTCTCTGCTGGCATTATTACAGTATGTAAGATTTTGTGCTATTTGAATACTGTTTTTTTTTTCAAAAGATGTGTGTTGGAGCTTGGTTTGCTGTGTACTGCTAGTCAAGGTGTCAGCCAGTAACAGTACCTGTGTGATTAGATAATTTTGGAGTGCACACAAAACATAACCATGCCTTTCAACTCACTTAAAATCCTTCACCCAGGGGTTTGTCAAATCACAGTGTGGCCATATTGTAATCTTTTTTTTTTTTTTTTCCTGATTGGCTCTGCTGATTTGATTATAGTTATCATAGATGGAGCCATACTGAACAGATATTGGAACCCATTAGTCTGGCCTTTATTATTCTGTGTAATTCTTTGCTATGTAAACAAATGCAGGGACACAAGAATCCTTTTGTTCATAGCCCAAAAGCTAAGATGACCAAAAATTTACTCAGTAACTTGAAGACTGTATAAATAATCTGCTATCAGATAGCAGCCTGTCTTAATAAAAATAGATGAGACTGACTTGTTTAACAGATTTTGACAACAGTTATCATTCAAATTTTTTAACACTTTCATTCAGAGAATGAAGTTCTTCTAATGAGAGCTGAGAATCTAATTAATGTGAGAGTCTGAGATTTGGTCTTGATGGGCACAGGACATTCAATCAGGGTGCAGCAGGCCTTGGGGATTTTTATTTGCTTTGTTTATAAATATGACTGGCTGAGCTTATGGGAGGGCCAGACAGTGACTTTTTTTTCCATTGTAAAGGCAATTTTAAAATGCTGTGACCTGTTGTAATGAGGCTATATTAACTTACACGGAAAGATTAACACCAGTTTAATCATAAAGGCAGCTTGTCAGTGAGTTCAGTTCTTTCTGTGTGCAAAGATCTTTCCACTTACTGTGTCACCTTCTCAGCTCAAAAGGAGACAGCAACATTGCCAGGGTAGTGCTGTCATCCCACAGGCACTGATCTTAGTTCATGTGTTCCACCACCAAGAAATCTCCTGATCACATCTTCTGAACTGAAGACTGGGCTCTGACAGGGACCTATAGCTTGGAAATAGCTTTCCATGACTTATGAAGCTGGCTCTGCTTTTGCAGAGGAGTGTCAACACATGAGCAGAGGCAATGAAGGAAGTTTCAGCTATTCCAGCATCTGTGCATGAATTAGTGTGAGCATAGCTTTGAAATAACACTTTGTTTTTTCTCTTCTGTCCTAAAATTATTGCGTGATCAAGTTGCACCCTGGCTCCCAAGATGTTTCCCACATGCTGATCTCTTTGGGACAGCTTTGCCATTTATGAGAGCATAGAATTTGGCACAATCTGGTGATGCATTTTAACTGTTAAACTTGGTAGGGTGTACCTTTGCCCTTTCTCTTCCATCCCACCGCAGAAGAGAGAAAGCCAGGATGGAATTTGCCTCAACAACATCATACTGGAAGTAGCTTTGGAGCACTTGTGCACTGTAGGAATCAAAACAGAATCGCTGTCACTGAAGATGCTGACTCAGCACCAAACTTCAAAACCAAAAACCCAAAAGGTCCTTTTCTCACATGATAAGAAAAGTAATCTCTTTGTGTGCAGAATTCTGCCCTATATCCCATTCTAGTCTTGGCAATGATAGCAGCCCAGTGTGGCTCCTATCTTGCACATACATACTCAGGAGATACCTGAGTAATTTCTTAGGTGTGGTTTGAGCATCCATCTCACAACCAGTGTAAGAGTTTCCCCCCAGAATTGCACAGGAAATGGTGTTTTGTTTTCCTTCTGTTAGAACTAGCATCTTTTTGAGACTGGAATTGAAGTTTCCCCTCTTTTTAGGGTTGGGCAGGGAATGGAGTTCCTAGAGTCTAAAATAGGAAGGTTACTATTCCCCTGAACTCCGAAGTTCCTATGAAAGTTACTGGCTGATTATCTAGCCCAATTTAACTGTACACACATTTTGCCATGCTCCTCTCTGTTTCTTTCTCTTCCAGGTGCTTTTGCTCAATAAATTTGGCTAAACTTTCATTGAGCTTTCTTATAATTTTATATTTTTGAAGAAAAGGGATGAGACTTGGACACGTATTTCTGTAATTCAAAGATTTCAAAAGACCGGTTGAACTTACAAAGGGAGTTGGACTAAAACCCTCTGCCATTTTATGCCCTTTGAAACCTTCTTTAGCCTCTTGACTGTGAATTTTCTTGTTATATTTTTGTATTTGAAATTCTGCTTTTGTTTTTGAAAATGTCTGCATTCATTGAATAGCAACTGAATTGTAGACAAGTATATGCTGCCTATGGCTTATTCAAATTTCTTTATTTTGAAAAAGTTTTTGAGAGGACTGTTAAACATCTGTTACTTTGCTATTTAAATAACCAGTATTATGATGAAAATCAAACGAAGCAAACAGCAACAACACTAAACCCACCAACACGTATTGCACAGGGTGGATAAAATAAAGTAGAGCCCAGAAAACAGCATGATTCACCTGCCTGTGACTAAACATGTCTTTTTTTACTTCTTGTTCCAGATGTCAGATGGAAAAACAAATTCTGGGGGAAGTCCATGGAGATTGTTCCAGTTGGCACAACACACGTAACTCTTCCAGCGTAAGTGCTGCCGTTGCCACTGCTGTTCCTGCACAGGCACTGATGCTTGCACACACTGCAGCCACGTTCATTCAGAGGACAGTGAGCTCTGCTCTGCCCTTTGGAAGGACTGGTGGCTATGATTTAATTAAAAGAGAAAAGGGGAAGAAGAACGAGCCCACCAAACCAAAACCAGAAGCATAAATCAGAAGTACTGACTCTTTGCAAAACAAACAATGAAAAAAACCCCCATGGCTCCTGTGTACCTTGAAAAAAGAAAAGTTGGTATTTTCATACTTCAGTTGAATTTCAACCTTAATGCATTTTAAACTCACAGGGAAAAACTATAGGGTAAAGAAAGCTATGAATTCTTTTGCTTGAGTATGGGTTTGGGGGAAGAGGTGGTGGTGTTCCTGTCTTTTTTGACTCTATTTGTAGGGACCCAGGCACCACGGGATGTTCTGGGCTGTAGGCAAGGCCAACAACCATCGTCACTGCAGAAATAATGACTGTAAGGATAAGTAAAACCAGTTACATATCTGGTGTTCATTATCCAAGGAAGCAGCCACTATAGTGAAGTGCTGAGTACAGTTGGTTTGTTTCCTTTTGTTTTTTTAAATAAAAATCTGCAGTGTTTCAACGCTGGCTTGTCAGAGTGCCCATTATTGATGAGCAATTAAAATCCCTTAAAATTTGGCCTATATCCATCATGTTTGCAGAACCAGAGGTCTAAAGGTTGAGTATTGTTCCAATTAAATCTGTTTTCCAGTGAGAGCGTACAAAATTAATTAATCTGCCATCTTGCCATCTGAAAAAAAACCCAAAGAATTCAAGAACCTAGCACTCATCAAATCAAGCATGCCTTCTTTTTTTCAAGTGGATAAAATTGTAGTCTAGTAAGATAGTATCCAAAAGGTAATGTATAAACCATGTTCTGTTCAGAGCACCTGCCCTAAGCTTTGAAATAAAAGGATGTGTATGAGTGCTCAGAGCCAAAATAATTAATATATTAGGGCCTATGATGGGCTGATGAACTGGGAAGCAATCTGATTCATATGTGATCTCCATGTGTTGGTTTGCATCCCTGTGTACTTGATACAGAACTGGTACAAAAAAGGTGCTGAGGCTATAGGGAAAAATTAAGCATTAGTATTAACGTTCATTTTGAAACAAATAGATTTTTTTAACATTTATGATAACCATAGGTAAGGGCAGAAAAACAAGTCACTGTGGGATAAATTTGCTGCATATCTGCAAGTCTGTACAAACTGTCCTTGTGTGTGCTCTTAGAAAGCAGCAAGTGAAAGCAAGTGATTAAGGGGAGGTAGGGAAAGATTCCAGTAACTTCACAGGATGTGTGTGAGGCACTTCTTTGTCAGTTTATATTTTACCTTACCAGCAGTGAGTTGGCCATCCATACCCAGAACAAATTTATGTCTTCATGAGACTTTCCTTTCCTTGATGCTTTATAAAGCTGTTTTATAAGAGCATCTGCTTCTTTCAAAAAAGGTGAAATGTTGCATTCACTATTGGTATTTGTTTATCTCTCCCTGTCTGCAACTGCATCTTGGACTGCCTGGTGAGAACTTTAGCTCTTGCCTAAAGCACACATATTAGGCTCAGCCTCGAGAGCTTGAGCCAAGTACATGTTCTGGTGGCCCATGTCCTTGTCACTGTGTTACAAGCTTGGAATGGGCATCTCAGACTGTAGAAGATACCAGAATGATTACTTCTGGAAACTTAAAACTGGTTAGAAGGACAAATAGATTGAGAGAAAACTGAATTCAAGACCAAAGTATCTGGCAGAAGTGAAAAGGATTGTCTGGGAGGTGTGATTATTGCCATAGGGTTTGTTTTTGAAAAGTTTGGAACAAGAAGATGAAGCATTCTAGTTAAAAAAAAAAAAAAAAAGGTTTATTTGGTTTCTCTAACCAAGTTGTCTCCAAATGTTTTTCCTCAAGCTTGATTTCACTTGAACATGGCATGACAATTTTCTTGTGTGTATTTTTCCTTACAGTTTTAAAGACCATTTTGCATGGAACAAGGTGACATCCTGCATCCATAACATCTTAAGTGGGCAAAGATGGATTGAACACTATGGAGAGATCATCATAAAAAATCTTAATGATGATACGTGCCACTGCAAGCTGACTTTCATAAAGGTAACCACAGCAGTGTTGGCACTGCCTTTTCTACCAGGCACAGCAGTGGGAGGATGCTCTCTGCTGAAGCTCAGTACTTCTGCTTACAAGCTGTAATTACCTGTGATTCCTTGAAAACTGTAACTTTGAAGGAACTGCCACTCACTAGACAAAAAAAGAGAAGCAACAGCTTTCTTGAGTGATTCCACTGGAAATGGAGGAATTATGGGGAAAGGAAGACCATGGAAAACCTGCTCTGGGTTTGATGAGAAACATAAGCACAAGGCGGCTACTGACAGTGGTTTGCCACATGCCTCCTACTGGCCCACTGGCACATGCTGTGGTTGCAGTCATCCAGCAGCTGCAGGACCAGTGCTCATGCAGGGTGTTTCTCCTGATGCTCTTTTCTAGCCCTTTTTAGGTACTCAGAGGAGTTTAAGTAAGAGGTCGGGGTGTTACTCAAAGCTTTTGCTTCAGTGCAAGTACAATATATATGACTTCTTCAGGAATTGTCCTTGTAACTGAAATCAAATTCAGTTTTTGGCAATAGATGTACTTTACTACTACTTTGTAGTAAAGGAAAATCAATGAAAATATAAAGCAATGCCAAAATTTCTAACCAGAAAAATGCTTTTATAAATCATCCTAAGAGACTTAGCTTAACCTTCATTTTCTGTATCTGATTGATGGAGAAAGGCTCTGCTGAACATAGAACAGACCATACAGATACAAGGGATACAGTACTTCAGTGTACCTATGCACCATGGCATGCTCCCCAGCAAGTCTGGGGTCTTTAAATTTGTTTTCTTGAGTGCTTTGTGCTTTCTAAGAAGCATTAGGATGATTTATTTTCCAAATACTTACTTGAAAGTACTTGAATGTATTTTCAGAGTTGCACTGGATGTTTAAAGTTCAAATATTTAAGACTGAGAGCCTGCAAATCTCACACCTTTGATATTGTAAAGTGTTTAAAGTGGAGATTAACGTATGAGTTCCTTCTCTTCCTTTTCTGGGAGACATGTAGATAACCAAGTCAGGAGTCAGGGTCAACTCTCCTTGGGCAAAATTCAGGGTCAGCTGCACTTTACCTCATACTGCCCCTAAAAAAAGGCAAACAAAACAAGTGCAATTCTCAACGTTAGTATTTTAAGAAGCTAACATACTAATAAGTTTGTATTTTAATGGTACTAACAGCAGTTGTTTGCACTCGATATTGTAACGCACACCTAAATGAACAGTTCTCATTGCTCTACAGCCTGGTGCTACTGGCATGGCAAAATGGCCTGCACCTGAGCTCTGATGCACCTTCCTTCCCCTCGTCCCTTTTAATTCTAGGCAAAGTACTGGAATCCAAATGCACATGAGATTGAAGGCAGTGTCGTGGATAAATCTGGGAAAGTTGTGCATCGACTCTTTGGGAAGTGGCATGAAAGTTTATACTGTGGGACAACTTCATCTTCAGACTGCATATGGAGAGCAAGTTAGTGATCAGAATGGCTCTTGTACACAAACTGAGAACTTCTTGAGTATAAGCTTACTGTTTTCATATCCTTATTAGGCCCTAATTTCTTGTTATTTTTCTGTAGAATATTAGACTTTTGTCTAGCATTTAAAAGCTAGATCAGAAGAATATATCATTTAAATAATATGAGAATCTCGTGGCTTCCTGAATTTTCTCCATTCTCCCTCATTTTCATATTTGGGCATGAAGTGAGTATTGAGGACTCTAGCAGGAAGGGGGGAAAAAAGGAACAAACTCCTACTGCTCGTGCAGAGAAGTGTCATTTATTTCATGTGTTGAACACTGGATGATAGCCCACAAAGCTCAATTCTGTAGTGACAGTGATAGCTGACTTTCTCCCAAGCTCGTGGGGTTTTGTCTACTGTGTTTTGAAAAAACATTATGATAATAGCATGGCCTTCATCACAGTTGTGCTGTGATTCAGCTGAGAGAACAGAAATCTGTCTTGTTGCAGTGCAATTATCAAGGGGGTTGTTCTCTTTTGTCACATTATTAAAAACCTCTTGTTCCCCCAGAATTGACACTGTGGATCAGGCATAAACAAATGACTGGAGGGAGCTTGAAATTTTCTTTCTCAATATAATAGCATTTAATTGGAATTCTGAATGTACTCTTTTCTTCTGTAGATCCAATGCCTAAAGATTATGAACAGTGGTATGGATTTACACAATTTGCACTGGAGTTAAATGAACTGGACTCACAAACTAGGTCGTTACTCCCATCCACTGATACACGTTTTAGGCCAGACCAAAGGTAAGAAGCTTTAACTCTGAAATATTTTCCTGAAATAGTCCTTAATCTTCTGTACACTCACTTTACCCTGAACTCAGACTATTTTCTGTGGATAACTGCAGTGTGTTTCTATTTTTACATTAATGTGCATCTGAAACAGACATTGTAATCACTTATTTAGAGATGGTCTAGTTATTATGGAAGTGTCTCCTAAAATTGCCTCTTGGATGCTTCTAGATAACTGCCTTTGCAAAGAAGTTAAAACCTCAGAACTTCAGGTACTGGATGTTGAGCATACGGTATTTGAGTAACCGAAAACTGAGACACTTGAAACTTCTTTCTGCAGTGAAATTTTTACTTTTGCAAATTTCCAGGTATAAGAATCTAATGTAACTGTGCCTCTGAGCTTGTTACAAGAGTTAATTTTCCTTAAGTGCTTTTTCATAGTGCAGTTGTCTGCAGAGGTAGCTGTTTACCTTTGAAACACTGTGAAATACCTGCTGGAAAGATTAGATTCTTCTGGGGGCAGAAGACCAATTGTCTCATATCACTGCTGCTGCAGGTTTCTAGAAGAGGGGAACATTGAAGGGGCTGAAATGCAAAAGCAGAGGATCGAGCAGCTACAGCGAGAACGACGGAAGGTGCTAGAAGAAAACAATCTAGAGCATCAGCCTAGATTTTTCAGGTACTATATAGTATAATAATTAGCATATACTATCATTTATTGAAATTCTTATTATAGATCTGATTCTAAATTGCCATGTGACAGGCTCCAGTTTTTTCTGGGGTTCCCTTACATACTTTGGGTTTGTACTTTGGTGATGTAGAATACTCCTGACTTGGTTAAAACTCACAGTTATGTATTAGTTTTTTATTAGTGCATCCCTGATTTTTTTTTTTTTTTGCCTTGATAGCAATTGATATTTGGTCTACATTTGAATTTGCCTGAGTGAATATAGCACCTTTAATTCTTTGAAGAAAGCTGAAGTAGCTGGATTTAGCTCAATTACCTCTGCTGAATTCAGTAGGATTGCCTGGTGTGGAAGTGTGCAGAGTTGGAGCCTTTTGCTTCCAGGGCTATTTTTGAACATGTTTCCCCTATTTTATGGGGAGAGAATTATCATTCTGAGGGCACTTTATCTCTTCCTGTTGTAAATCAGTTAAACAGGAGACTTGAGGCATTGAAAGACAAAAAGGAATGCTGGTGAGGATGTGGTCTTTTGCCCTCTAGCTTCTCAGTTCTCCTGCAGTGATAGAGTTGGAGCCAAGAGGAATATTGTATGGTCCTATCAGCAGATCTGGGATCCTGTGTTTTCTGGATATATCTATATTGTACTTCTGAGGAACCCTGGAATGTTTTAAACAGCTGCAAAAGGGAATGGCTTAGAGTAGTACATCTCTGACAAGCTGGTGAGCTAACTCATCACATGCCAATCACATCTACTAAAGGGAAGCAGGATAAAGGCAAAGCCTAATACTTTGTGATTGTATATTCACAATGAGAATTGTGAATAAGAATGAGAATTTGAATCCTTACAATGAGGATTTGAAAGCTGAGATTATAGATTTAAATGGTGGAATAAAGAATTTAATTATTATATAGCAAAAGTATTAGAGCAGATAGGAGTTAATGCATTTGGCTCTTCAATAGTGAAGGTCTCTGGTGAACGTGAGATTGAGATGCCTCTCCATGGCCCAGTGCAGACACACCCATTCAGCTCTCCAAGCTGTACTGCCTTGTTTGCAGGCTGCAATGAGCTGCACTGCTCCAGGTTCATGGGCTGGATTTGGTATCTGTGCATGGTGCTACACTGCATCACACAGCACACGGATGGAGAATATAAGCTTACATTTGTTTAATCTTTGATAGGAAATCCAGCGATGACTCCTGGGTGAGCAATGGAACCTACATGGACCTTAGGAAAGAGCCTGGTTTTTCCAAACTGGACAATCCTGTCCTCTGGTGAAAGAGGAGCTAAGTGAAGATATCCTGTGCTCTATTCTGGGATCTGATTTAAAAGACGTATCTATAAAATATAACCATATATCTATATATACACACACACACATATACAGAATGTGTGAGGTGTGTGCATATGTGCAAATGTGCATATCTCCAGAATCATGCTTAATTTAGAATCTGATAATTCATTTGTTTCCTTTACTCAGCAATTGCAGTGATTGTTTGAATGTATAAATATCCTAACTTCCTTTTATAAAATATTTAATAAATAGTACTGAATGTTAACAGATGGAAGAGAGAGAAGCTTTTACACTACTTTTTCAATGTGTAATAATGTCATTTCTGA
>JAYDZK010000113.1:32722883-32734026 GCA_034509185.1 Euphonia xanthogaster | reverse complement strand
AGATGGAGATTAGATTTTCTTTTTCACTTCTTTTGCTGTTTTCCCCTTTATTTTTCTTTTCCCTTTCCTTTTTCCTTTCCTTTTTCCTTTCCTTTCCACCACTGTAAAGACTAACAAACCCAAATGCTGGCATGTTAAATTGGCTTACGGCTGGAAAAACTGGACATGGTATGGGTAAAGTAGACTCCTAGGAAGACAGACTAATAGCTTAGAAAAGTTTGCACTTTACTGCAATTGTGCTGCATTGTTCTAGAGAAAATCTATTATAAATGGATCTTTGTATTATATGTATCATGAAGGAAATACTATGAAGGTTTTAAATTTTAAACAAAATCTGTGGTGTCAGATTAGATGTATATTTGAACTTTGCTTTCTATTACCTTGAAGCCTCATTGTCTCAGAGGCAGATAAATGCTTTTTCACCATTTTTCATTTTGCCCAAGATCTCTGCCTCACCATCATTTCCATAATTTATTACCAAAGAAGTTAGCATAATTATATCTAATTAATATATATGTCTTTGAAAAACTTGACTACCATGCCAGCAGCTTTAAACAAGGCAAGGTTCACACTTATATGAAGACAAAATCTGGGCTTTGATTCCAAAGGAGGTCTTAAACTTTGGGGGCTGTTTGGCTTTTCAAGAAAAATGAGGTTCTCTTCATGCCTTGCTCCCTTCCTGTCTTTTATCCTTGTATTAACTGTCAAAACCTGGCTCAGAAATGAGTTGATAATTGCGATTATCCTTGCTGTTGGTAATTACAATTTATACTAAAATTAAGGTTCATTTAAAAACAAAAGATGGTAGAAGAAATAAAAGCTTTTAAGAAAAGGAGCAAAATTTGTGGAGGATGCATTAAGCTTGCTCACTGTCATATTTGGCAGCTACTGTGATACTGCCTGATCTGATTGCTGGGTTTGCATATTCTGTGTGTGGAGGTGATTCCCTCACACAGGTATTAAACAAAACAAGTCTCATATTTGAGACTATTTGAGTCATGATTTTTGAGAAATCAGACTGGCAGTCCCAAGTCTGATTTCTCTAACACTCCAAACTTTCCAAAATACATGGGATGAATGACAAGAAGCATTGGAGTGAGCAGTGCCTTATATAAAAACTTCTTCATCAAAATTTCTGTATCAAGAAAGTAAACTCCAGAGTTTTAGCACTGTCTCCATAAAAATGCCTGAGAATAATCCAGGGCGTTTCTTAAATGCATGAAGAAAAATCATTGAACAAGTAATTTCTCCTTTTGTAAATCTGTAATACACACCTCCAAACACAATGTAACCAGTTGTGAATGATCCTCTGACCCAACATTTCCAACTGCAGTGTAGTTTTCCCTGCTTACTTTTGTATGAAACAATTGGGTTTAGTTGTTAAACTTCTGTTAAATGTATATTAAGAAGTGGAAGAAATTTGTCTTGTTGTTAGTTCTTTGTATTTCTGCATGTAAATATATTCAACATTCACAAAGTTAATATATTCTATAAAGTTATTCTTGGTAAAATATTAAATTTTGGTAATTTTCTTCCCCAAAACTTCAGCTGTGTTAATGGGTACAACATTTATATTAGCTTTCTGCAGTATAACTAAGACAACTGTTATTTTTAGTAACTGACACTGAGGGACTTTTTACCCACAATTTCTACCCTGAATGGTAAAAAAAGAACGCATCAGGCAACTTAACTACTTCCTTTCATAGACAGCTGTGTTCCCCAAGGTGTGTAGCTCAATGGACCAGTCTTAAAATTTCCTGATGACCCTTGCCTGCTGTTATAGGTCTCTTATTTCATGACTTTATAAACACTGCTTAATATGAATTTGGAGGCCAGTTTGAGAAGCACTCATGCAGCTCTGCCTTTCTGTGTGTGTCTCTTCATAAAGTAAAACCCTCACTATAAACTTCCATCAAGGTGATGGAGCAGCTCAGGCCTCTGGGTGTTGAAACCCTGCTTCATTTTTCAAGTTGTAAAGCATAGAAAGAAAAAAAATCCAGGGAAACATAGGAACAGAAAGCCACAGCTCTACTTTCAGATTTGCAGGCTTGATGCTTATTTTCTGATTTTGTGTAAATTTGGGATTACAAAACAGCATCACTTGTTCAGGAGGCGACTCTGGGGAGCGTAAAGTGCCCTTTAGACCAAGTGGAAAAAGAATGCACCATTAATCACTGCATTCCTTTCTGGATCTCTGTTCTCTGAGATATACTTGATGTGATAGTTTGCCAGCACTGAAATACTTCTTTTAGACACTTTTTGAAATACAGATCCAGCAGTCTGTACTTAGGTTCTTTATGCAGAGCTTGGAAAGTTAGATGCCTTGAAGAAGGACAAAAACCAGCCCAAATTTTGATACGGAAACATCCTGGAGATTTGTTCTTATACCAACCAGTTTTCTTTGAAGGACTGGAAACAGGATTACTGCTTTCTTTTAGAATCTGGCCTCCAAAGGACATAACAGTTGCAAACACATTCACCTGTATTACCTGGCAGCTTAGTGTTGAGTCCAGATCATGGTACAAAAAGAACACCAATTCATGGGACCAGAAATTAGTGCCCAACCAGGGACAGCTTTCACATTGCACAACGGTCCAGTGCTGGTCTCAAAACAAACAACCCCCCCAAAAAACCCAACCTAACAAAGACCTCATCCCTTTCCATGCCCCTCACTTTCCCTCAGCTGTTTACTGTCCTGCTCAGGTTTTCTTTGTGGTCCCTTATTCAGTGTCCCATTTTTCTCTTTATTAAAAAAACCTGATGAATAGGAAAACAGTCCATAGCAACAAATGATAAATCATACCTTGAGGCTGTAGTTAAATTTTTTTCCCCATAAATTCCTTCTGTATCTTTTCTTTGACTGTGAATAAGACTTTCTTACTCTATGGAGTCAGACCGGCTAAGGGTAGTGTGCTATCAAAATATGCAGCTATATCTGCTCAGCAGATCCTAATTACAAATGTCCTTGCATCTGCTTTTATGTAAATCTCTTGTGCTGTCTCTCCAAATGACCAGCAGGAAACTTGCAGCATATCTTGCTTTGTTCAGTATGGCTTCTTTTTTGTGTACAACTCATGCAGAGGGGGCAAGCTGAAGAGGAATGCAAAACTTGGCCCATGGTGCATCTTAATACAGAGAACGATGACATCCAACTTGTCCACATATCTGAATACATCTTGCAAGTGCTAGAATGAGATGGTGCTATTCAAAGGAGTGATATTAAAATGACAGGGTTTTTTTGCTTGAGTGTGTTTTCATTCCTGAATTATTCCTACAATAAATAAAATTCACAGTGTTCAATAACTCATCCTTTCTATTTTCTAGCTACTGGTGGGTGCAACTTACTCCAGCAGCTGTGGGCTCACACGAACTGCACATTATCTGGCTTACATTTTGAAACTTAGTAAATGCTGTAACCTACCACCAAATGTATTGCTGTACTGCTCAGTTCTTAGCTACTGCTCTTGCTGCAGCTTTTTGAAAGCAATAAGAGAAATTTTCTGCATAAGTAGTTGGGATATGTTAAAGAATTATTTTAAATGGTTCATTTTTTTAAATATAAATTGTGGATTTGGTGTTTTTAATGTGTAAGACAAAACTGTATTAAAGCTTATGAGAATGGGATGCTGATCCACAAGAGGTGATGATGTCCATCAGCTCCACATGTTGGAGATGGCTGGCATCCCTGAGAATCTGAAAGACTTTGTGTTAACAGTATTTTCCTAGTTCCAGTATTGGAAAACCATCTCACATGTATGAGGTATTACATAAACAAAGCTGCTAAATGCTGAATTTGTTGTTTGTTTTGATAGGGCATTAGTGATTTCAGAATGAGGAAAGGTATCTTATGTATTAGAATTATTGCTGACTTTCAGGTATTTGAGAAGTCTCTCTGTGGTCAGGACCGTCCCTGTTTTCTGCTTCACTCCAAATATTTGTAATAACGTTGGAGTACCTTGATGCACAACTTGATTTATTATTTTTGTCTCTGTAACCAATTTAGTTGGATGTTAATAAATCATACTTGCAAAAGGTCACAGAGCACCCTGACTTTTTCCCAGGGGTTGTCAGCATCTTTCTTCAAAGGTTGTTAGTGGCAGCTGAAACAAATCTCACTGCTGTAGTGATCTGTGCTTTTTACACTTTGCAAAATGGCAAGTAGGAAAGAGCTTCCATCTGCTAGAACCCTTATTTATCACTCTAACAATCTGTCTGGAAGTTGTGCAATGTTCCAGTTGTACTGCTCTGCTCAGCTCTGCTGCACAGCTAAAGTGCCAGACACTGGGGCAGGAAAAGGGGTCAGCTGATGGAATCCATTTACAGCTGGAAGTTTATGCTTAAAAGCAGTTTTTAGCATATGGATGTGCAGCATAAATATTATGCTTTATTGTGAGTTTGAGGTAGAAACTACAAACTAAATGTTTTCCATAAAACAACTTTTAAAAACAAGGAAACATGGTATTTACTGGGTAAAATAAATAATTGGAAAGAAAGGATATAAATGTGGTAGTTTTTCCCTTAGAGATGGTGATTCAGGACAGCTCTGCCAATCAGACCTCAACGATGTCTCACAGTCCCACCATAAGATACAATATGGATGGACTAGGATCTTTAAAAATGTGGGAGTACAGTGAGTGTAACTCCTGACCAAAGTGAAATTCCTGACTGCAGTTCTGCAGCACTTTGCAGCCTCAGTGTCTACACAGATTTGGTGGGAGAGAGCATGGAGCATTCAGAAAGAGCTGGGAAAACTGGATCTATATATTTGTTACTATACAAAATACCCTCAACTGTGATACATGGCAGAATCAGGATAGAGGCCAAAAGCAAAACAGTCTTTACAGTGGGCCAAAATCAGCTCCTGTTTTTTTGAAATCCAGCCATTTTGGTTCTACTGGATTAAGAACTTTGGAACTTTCTCATTGTGTCAGGGGGCATTACTTCATTGCTGATTTATTTCATAGAGATCTGACACTGTTTAATTGGTATCTGAAATAACTAGCATTTAGTTCAAGTTGCTGGGAAAGTTCTGGTTTATAGAAGCAGTAGTATTTTTTTTTCATTATTATAAAAGGGAGAGGAAGATTGCAAGGGATGCTCATTATTGGTGCCCCACTCATGAGCACCCAGGGCAGCAGGAATTTCTCTTGCAGAGAAATGGATATGGAATGAATTTCTCATGACTGCCCCACAAGCTAATACCATGCCAAGTGCCCACAGTGTGGTCAGTGCTACCCAGACAAAACAAGCTGTTCTCTACAAAAGTGCAAGATAAACTTGGCGAGTGTAGAACTTGCATCCAATTTGTGTTTAAGATCTGCTGTCTTTTCGTTTACAGTAATCTCTATTTTAAAGTCATTTTGCTTACTGCAAAATGATTCAAACCTTCGTAGGGTGAGGAAAAACACTGACAGCTGAGCAAAGCTTGCTCTACATAGTAACCAACACATCTTGCCTTTTTGTTGTTGTTTTTTCATGGTCTATAAATTCTATATTATATATAGAATATATAATTATATGTTCCTTATATTGCTTTCATGTTGCAAATGTTGCTCTCTTTGCTTGGTTTATTGATTTTTAATTTAAACCTCTCTGTTTCATGCATAAGAATTTGTAAGGTTCCTGTTTTTAAATGGGGTTAAAAGCTGGCCAGAATTGAAATTCTGATGTATACTTATAAATTTGTATCTTTGCTTCCTCTGTACCAAGGGAAATATTTGAAATTACTTTGTGCAAACTCTCATTTAAGGTAAATCAACATTGCTCTACTGAGCTAAATGTAGCTGAGGCTTCAGTTAACTGAGAATTTGTCTCCGTGGGCTCGCTGATGTAAGTTTTTGCAGGCTCTTGAAACATTAATAAATTCCTGGAACACAAGATGTTGTGTATGAACACGAGATGTTGTGTATGAACATCCACTGATGTTTCTGACTGTAATTTCAGACTCCAGGAATTATTGTCTTCCTCTAAATATTAGGGTACTACTTATCCTTTAGGATTTTGTCTGCTGATGTTTCACATGCTATTCTAGTAAAACCAGCTGTTAAAATTCAAAAGTACTTTTTTTTTGCTTGCTTAACATTGTTTGTCTTTATTAAAACTTCTTGATAAAAATTGTTTTCCAAAATTAAAAATTCCTTACTTTTCAGCTTGTGTCAAAAAAAAAAAAAAAAAAGAAATAAAGGTTGCAGTATGGGAACTTTGAATTACTGCAGTACATGCCTTGAAAAATCCTCTCCTCCTTAGATTTTTATGAGGATATGTCTGCAATGCCTAGATTGCTGCCTAAGGCAAGGAAGATTATGTAGATTTATCAACAGATGAGAGCCTGTCTAATAGCTGAAAGAGATTTACAGTTTTGTTTACTGCAAGGTTTGTTACAATTTTGGCAACTGACAGACTGAAGATGGAGTGAAGTCAAGAGGTCATCCTACTTGTATTCATTGTTTGCTCCTTGTACTTCAGTCAATGAAGCAAACCCTGTAAAGGCAACTAGAGGTGTATAGGTTTTTTGGGTGGAAAAATCAATTTTTCTTATAAGGTTTAAAAATATTGCACCAAATTACAAAGTTCTTTGGTGGGGAGAATCTTTTACTAAGGACTTTGCCTAAGAGAGCATTGCAAATAGGTCAGTTAGGGCAAGCTTGACTTTTTCTGAGTTCTCTAGTTACTAAAGGATGGTGAGCCTAGCCCTTCCTTAGCATGTCTTCTTTCATTCTGGAGACAGAATAAAGCTTCAGTTAAAGGTGATGCAGGGTAGAGAACTCCAGGATATTCTCACCATTTGTGAATATCAGGAACTGAAAAAGAGCATGTGCCACGTCACAGGGGAAAAATAAAAAGCCCTAGTAGGAGCTCCACTGTACTTTATGTAGATGCAAAGCTTCCTAAAGCCGATGGTCATGTGAATGCTTTGGTCTTGGTAGCAACATGAATTGGTTGTTTGACATGATGGGAGAAAGGAATGAGAGGAAAGAGTACATGTTGAAATATGATTCTCAGTATTGAAGTGTGCAGTCATGAGGTCCTAGGAAAAAGGAGTAACTACAGTTCATGCTTTCCCAGTACCGGTTGCTCATTGTTTTCTTTCCTGATAATGCTTGAATTAAACATGTAGAAAAGAGAAAAAAAAATAAGAAGCTTGAGGAATAAGCTAAATTTCAGATTTTATTACTGATTACATTTTCTAGACTTTTGAAGTTTAATGTTGAAGTTTAGTGTAGTCTAATACTTTTAAAATAACTGTTTATATAGAACCTACATGAAAGTTGTTTGGGGCTCCTACACAATAGTTTGATAGCCATTCTTTCTGGCTAATTTATGAGCAAGTTTTACTACTAAATAGCTTGAACAATACAGCAACCAGATGGTATTTGATAAAACATTAATGAAACCAGATGGTTTCTAATAAACTATTATGGAAGGCTTTTGAGATGTGCAAGAAATGTTATCTATTCCTAAGTCTTCATTTATCACTGTTGTAAAAGAAATAAAATTCTGTGGCTGCCATCTAATCTACAATTTAAAGTTAGAAGCACCAAATTTATGCAAATTCATGCAAATTGTTTTCCACATTATTGGAGACATCACAGAATCATCTCATGGTTGGGCAGAATGACAGAGGGGAGCCCTGTGCCACAGCCCATGCACTACAGGAAGGCAGGTGTGGCACTACTTCCCCAACATGAGTGCTGAAGGCAGAGCTCTGACTGAGCTACAGCAAACAGGCTGTACTGAACATGTCGGTCTCCTTCTGCATCTCACCACGACACTCTCCAGTGGTCCTTCCAAGGGACTAGAAGGTCCAGAAGTGAAGTCTGTTTTCCTCATATTGGTCTGTAAAGGTAGCAGAGTTGAACCTGGCAATACAAGATAGCCTCCCAAGAGTGGCCAAACTCATCTCACAGCAAAATCTTCAGATGGGTAAAGACGTCACCTTCCCATCGTGAAGAGCAGAACGCACAGAAGCTCGCATGAACGGGTAGGGAAGCACAGCAGAACGGATGTTCTGGATGTTCTGAACTCTCAGAGCCCCTTCTGGCTCACTGCACCCTCCCACTCATCTCCCCTTCTCAGGACACGGTCCCTTGCTAAGCCTGTCACTTGCTGCCAGCACGGTGGCAGGGCTGTGACAGCCGTAACAGCAGGAGAGGGAGAAAGCTGTTGTGTGCAACAGGAAGTGTTTCAGAGGACACAATGGTAGAGGCAAAAAGTACAGAGCATCCCAGCAAAACAGGACACGAATTTCAATGTGGAAGAAAAATGAGGCTGGTTAGTTGATTTGAAAGAAATGCAGAAACAAACAAAAACTGTTGTTCAGATCTTTTATTCTTGGAGGGAATGGAGGGAAAAAACCAAGTTAATTCTTTTGCTGGTGATTTGGCTTATGTTGCTGGACAGCTTTTAAAAGATTTGCTACCCCAAACAGCCTTCTCTTCTAAATAGAAGCTCAAAATAGCTTCACACTTTCTTCCTACTTCCTCCACTAAGGCCAGCAGAGCCTTCTCCAGCCAGCATGAGGGTTTTATAAAGGCCTAGCAGGCAGCAGCAGAGAGCTTTGGATGCCCTCTGGACATGTCAATATACAGGCACAATTTTAGCGAGTGCTTTCTAGCCAGGCTGGATGCAGGCTGAAACAACTCATGGCTACAAGGTATTATTGGCCATTAGTACTGTTGTTCATGCTGTGAAAACATTTTTTAAAGTTTTCAAGATAGAGTTAATTTTAAAAAGCCATTTAAGAAATTCTCCCTTGCAACTAGATTTGGACTGACATCATAATGTCAATGGTTGAAAAAAATAAGGCCAGATTATGCCATCATACAAAAACAATTAAATCTAATACCAAATGAATATAGGATGCAAAACCCGTTTCTGTTTCTGGCAGGAATAACCATTCTGCAATGCTGACATCTTGTGGCAGCATGGTCAGCGATTTTTTGAATGTCATACCTGAGGAATTTCACACAGCCATACTCAAAAAGCATACAACTATTTTGCTGGGGTCTTTTTTCCCTTTCAGATTACTATCCTTTGTGTTCTTACTCACTTATTATGTGCATTACTCATTTTTTAAGTTGTGGCTGTGAGGCCACTTGTCTCACTTCACTTATTTAAGAGGTAGCCAGAACTTGTCTCATACCAAGAGCAGTTTGTTCCAGAGGCAAAAATTTCTGATTTTCTCCCCTCTGCTCCTTCTGCAAGACAATCTTCTCAGGCAGGAGCAATGCAGAAGGATCTTCTAACACAGCAGTGATTCACATTATGCTTCAGCTCAGGACATGGAGTCTGTGGCTGACAGACCACGCTGAGATTGTGTATTTCTCTGATTCAACATTCTCCCTGCTGGCATCCCAGCTGGCCATGGAGTAACCACGGGCTGGGAGTCTTGACTGTGCAGTGCACCTGAAGAGCATTTCCACTAAGAACGAATGCTCAAGGTGGATGTTCAGTCCTAAATGTCTCTCTTTTGCAAGCCAGTTTCTGTGTCAGACTTTGAAGCCTCAAAGTTAATTGCTGCATAGCCCCAAAACTGTTTGCTAACAACCTGTGTTTCTGTTTCTTCTAGTCAATGAGATGCACCTGAAAATTACCCTATGTCAGCTGGTGCCATTCAGATGGATAGAAAATTTCTGTTGAAGACTTTTTCTTAAAAACATTTAAATATTCCTGATGTGGATACTCTCTATTCGGTGTGCATACAACTGCTGGAAGTGTCCTTAAAATTACCAGCAAGTTTCACTAGTTTTATTTAAGTCCCACCTCCCCAGTGGATATTTCCATAGCAATGTGGTTCAGTGCAACTTCCTCCCTTATTTCTCAAAATATGCTTTAGCAGACTCTTGCATTTGAAACGGATCACACTTTGCCACTCCCTGGAACAACACATGATAGCTTATGAAACATGTGCTATTACTGGCCAGATTATTACTGGAGCTAGCAATTCTGCAGCTCAGTGCTGATCCTAAAAAGAGATCTCCCGAGCATGTGTGGGTACTTTTTCTCAGGCAGGGGCTCTAAGAATGGAGCTTTATAAATTTCATTAGTTTATAAAATTTAAACTATCAAAATAAATACAGCACTTAGTTCCGTTCTGGCTATTTGTTCAAATTTCTGTAAGCAGGTGCAACCCCAGAATGAAGATGTTTTATCATTGAATCAATAAGGATGTCACCTGGGGAAATCAGAAAGGGGGTGATGGATTAAAATCAGCTGAAATTCATTGGAAGGTTTAGATGCTGCACGTAGCTAAACGGAAGAAATGGATCTACTTTACCGACGTGCATCTCCTAATACCTTTCACCCAGGAGTGTTCATTTAAAGAGGTTAAGCTTTCACCTTCCCTTTGCTCTGAAGTCAGGGTGTTAGCCCATTACAGTCTGGTAATGTGTCATTTGTGACTTTACCCCCAGCTTCAAATGTTCTCTGGTCAAACCACAAGGGAAGTACCTAGCTGTGGCATGGCTCACTTGAAAAAGATTTATTTGGTATTTATTATCGTAAAAAACTACTCCTTGGGTTTTTGCAGACTCGTCTGTTTCTCACTGGATCAGTCCTTTTGCATAATAAACAACCAAGTTTTTTCATTGTGGTGTTTTCAGACGGCTGAGATGCTGTGACAGTGCTCAGCATTTCATAGTGCGCTTCACCAAGCTGCCCCAGGCTCCATTTACCACACCTCTCATTTTCCACAGTGCTGCCGTTCAAGGTCCCTGGACTGGAGACCTTGACTTGGGAGCTCCCGTTCGGTCCACGGCGGCTTCACAAGGCCTGCAGTGCCAACCCAGAGTTGCAAATTCGCAGCCAAAATAGTGGCAGGGCTGGTGCTTCCAATGGACTTCGCACCGGCCCCGTGCACTCTGAGCACGGGCGACCCGAGCCTGGCTTGAGAGGCTGTCACAAAGATGTCCTTATCACTCGTGTCATGGAACATCGCTGTCACACAATTACGTGGAGGGAAGGACACCTGCCAGTGTTATCAGGGTGCAGCCATAGACAACCGCGGGAAGGAGGCAGGAGCTGCCCCGAGGGCTCGCAGGGCCGCGGACAACGCCCCGACCCCCGCCCGCTGCCCTGCGCTGGGCGGCGGCTCCGCGCCCCGACATGGCGGAGGCGCCCCGGGCGCAGCTCCCGCCCGCCCGCA
>JAYDZK010000113.1:32699156-32722333 GCA_034509185.1 Euphonia xanthogaster | reverse complement strand
GGCCGCGGTGCCCGTGCGGGGCTCTGAGCGGTGGCACGGCGGGGCCGTGCTCCCCTGCCCGAGCCGGGCCTGCCCTCAGCCCTCGCAGCCCGCAGGACGGCGCCCACGGCCAGGAAAGGTGCCGCATCTCTGCGGGGTGCCCGAGGCTGCGGCGCCGGTGTGTGGAGGCACGTGCTGCAGAGTCCTCGAAGAGCAAAAAGAGGGTTTCAGCCAGGGCTCAAACCTTTTGGATGTGTTTTTAGGGACTACGTGCGTTCAAAACCTGTAATGCATTGTGTGGGCAGCCCTGCTAGGCTTTGTGTATTAGCTCTTATGGATGCTTTTTTCTTTCTTAATTATCTAGGGAAGAGGTGAAAGTAGCTCCCATGTTCTTTAATAAAACATGTAAGGTGCGTGTCATCATTTCCTGCAGTTCCCTTCGGATATATGGACTCATTCTCCTTTAGGATTCCAAGGCCATTACCACTCCTACACGGTGGTTAATGCCTAACAGCTCTTCCAATGCTAAGGCTTTAGTCTTAAAAATCTTCCTCTTTGGCTTTCAGATGTTGCAGTTCCTTACAGCTTGGATTTTAGGTTAAATGCAAAAAAAAAAAAAAAAAAAATTTATGTGAAAGATACAGAATGTAAGAAATACCAGGCAACTGTTTGCTTTCTTTTGTACTGACAGAGGCAAACAGCAATTGCTCATAAAATGTCACTTTGGATTTAATGTCTCTACTGAGTTAGGGAGCTGTAAAGCAAAGAAGCAGGGATGAGATTTGTTTGTTTAGGTAAATGGTGAAATTGGTTTCATTGTCTTCATTTGTTCTCATTCCTGCCATTTAATAATCTTCCTGTAGTCCAGGTTCAAGCTAATTTTAGATTTTTTGGTAGGCAAGGAAGGTACTCCTCCTTCCTTTTCTCTTTCATGCCTAGCTATCAATCTGCAAGAGTGAATTCACTTTGATGGACGTTTCCTACCAGCTTGATACCTTCCCTTTATTTCTGTCAAACCAAGCACAGCTCTATTAAAATTTGCAGAGGAAGAAACTCCGAAGGCAGAGCTTTCTTTAAGCTGGATCTTTAACTACTCCCTGACCATTGGTTCAGAATGCCACTGAGCCTTGTGGCTGTATTAACTCCCTGATGTTGGCTAGGGGCATAATTGCTCTTTGTCTTTGTTCTGGGAAGCAGTGAAGCAAGGTATTTGGGGGCATAGTCACATTTGTGTTAAAGGTGCTATATCCAAAGATAAACAGGAATTTGGATAGAATATTCTTGATTGCAGGTACTTCTACACCAGCAAAATATGCTCCCTGCAAAGACATTACCTGGACAGCAAAGTGTGGCCATCATTTTGAGGCTGAAAACTGCCCCATCTCTCCTGCCTGGTGAGTCCTGTTTGTCCTCAGAAGCACTCTGTCCTCTTCCCTGGATGTTCCTTTTGCTAGTCAAGAGTGCTGATGGGGAATGAAGGCAAAACACTGTGAACTGGAAGTTTTACAGGCTGCTGCAGTGGTTCGTCTCATGAGATTTAGTGAGTTTGTAAGAATGCTAAATATTAGGACCTGTTTTTGCAATTTGTTTTATGATATACTCAGAAATTGGTGGCCTTTTAAATTATTTTTTTTCCCAGAGACTATGCCTATGTGAGCTGACTATGTAGCAAGGGGATCAGGGTGATTGGACTGTCATGTAAAGTACAAAAATGTTTGTAGAAGGTTATGCTGGGCAAAGGCAGCTAATGCAGGCAGTGAGTTTTTTTTGGTGGTCCCCTGCATAACAAATCAGTCACTATCTGTCTGTTTGCAAAATACAGACTCCTGAAAAAGAAGTCCTGTGGATAAAGGAAACTAGTTTTGGTTTGATGTTTTACTTGGGTTTTTTCCTTTTCTGCTGCAGTGGAACTGCACTGCTTTATTCTCTTAGAAGTGTTCTCACTGAGATTAAAACCAGGGAGATTAAGGAGGAGACATAAGAATGTCTCCTCCTTAAAAAAAAAAATGTCTCCTCCTTGAAAAAATCAGTCCGAGTTCAGTTTAAGAGAAGGTCAGAGAGCAAGAAGTCACTGGAAATATTCCCAGTGCCCACAGCTGAGGTTGTGCTGCAGGGTTTGCTGCAGCTGCAGTTACAGTGAAAGCCCCAGAAGACTCTTCAGTAAAATGCTATGTGACATAGACATTGCTCAAATCCTTTTGATGCAGGTATTGTTGGAAAACATTTTTATTTGTTACACAGACTAGGCTATAGATGATTCATGAGGAGGTAAATACCTCATCATGAATTGGTAAACACTGTGTGGAATATCTGAAATGGGATTTGGGAAAAACTAATGAAAAGGTTAAGTTGACTTCTGCAAAAAGGATTTTTTCACTAATAGTAAAATACCGAACCTGTGGTCCAAGCACTAATAATCTGTATTCAGGTTTTTGTTTTCTTCCAATAATCCTGAGTGTTCACTGCAATATCAGTTTTTGTTTGAAGTCTGTCCTGTCTTACCTGGTCTGTGTTTGTAAATGACAAATCTAAGATCTGTGTGGAGCAAGACAGGTAATTAATCATGGAAGTGTGAATAACCAGCTGAGACGTCTTACAATCTTAATTGAACTTTCCAGTCAGTGTCAGCTGGGGGACTTAAAGGAATGTTGCTGGATTTAAAAAAAAAGCTGATTTGGTTCTGGAGATATCGTTAGCTCAGGTAACACAAAGTTGAAAAACTAGAAAGATTCTTTAAAAATATCAAATATTAATTTATTAGAATTGTTTGTTTGGCACCTGTGAATGGTTCTTTTTTACCATTTATTCTGTGACTTCAGCCAGTCTCCCTTTCTGGAAGACATTCCTTGTAAAGACAGTAAAATACATTCCCAGGCATAAGGAAAACCTTACCTTATAAGAGTTGCTGGTAATTTTTAATTAAAATCATTGCAAAGCAACAGTAAGATAATGTATGTAGTTGTGTAGGGGATATGAATAACAGTTGTGAATAACAGTTGCAAATAATGTATGTTCAATTTAGCTGTAGTTATGCAAATGAAAAACAGAAAATTGGAAAACATTGAAGGTAAAAAAGAGTTCATAAATAAAAAAATTAATTGGAACTTTCCAGGGGTGTAGTTCAGAAACAAAATTTAGTAACAAAGATGCCAGCTCATGTATTTGGTGCTTTTTATAGAACAGTTGTTATTATCCATCCATGTGTTTACTCCCTATTAAAAATATCAAGATAATTTGTGTGAGTAATACCTAACTGCCTTATATGGAGTAAGTTTTATGTTAGGTAATAAAAGAAGGATCCTGTGGGGAGGCAGAAATCCTCTGCCATTGCCCCAGTGCTCTCCTCATCGCAGCTGGTCTCTACGGGGTGCTCATTAGTAGATGCTTTTTCATAGAATTTCAGGTAAGCTGTGTAAGTTTTTCCTTCCTAACAGATTGGTAACCTGTGAATGTTTCTCTTAACTACAATTCTTTTATTAGTTATTTGCAAGAAACTAATAAAAGAATTCTTGCACTGGGACAAGTTATTGGAACTCCTTCCCAGCTCAGAATGGAGAAGATAGGGTGAAAACATCATGGTGTTCTTTTGTTAATACCAATTCTCTGAAGGACTTCTTAAAAGGACAGTGTAAATATTTATACTTTCCAACTGTAGTTGTTTAAAAACAGATGTATTCTTTCAGGCTTTAACTGATTCCTCACGATGTTTGCAAAAGCAACGAAGAATTTTGTGAGAGAAACTGACAGTGGAGGTGACCTGATCCCTGTCTCCCACTTGAACGCCTCAGACAAGCTGCAGCTTTTGAGCTTAGTTACAAAGAGGAGGAAATTCTGGTGCTGGCAGAAGCCCAAGTATCATTTCTTGACAGTCACCCTGAATGATGTGCTTACTGAAGACAAACCAATAAAACCAGGTAAAGCCATACTCGGGCAGCACTGTTAGTGCAGATAAAAACAGTACAATCCCTAACCTGTTCTGTTATTATTCTCAATTATGTTATTAGAGGGCTCCTTTCAGAGGAATGCTCTGAAGGAATACTCCATCCATGGGAATGAGATGAATGGATCTTTTCTCACTTGACCATTCATGGAACTAAAACTGGTAGTAATAAATGCTGGTTAAAAAATGGAGAAAGTTTTGCCTGGGTAGAGTATTAAATTAAGTGCTGAATGTTGTCAGGCTGAATAGTCCTACTGTTTAATAACAGTAGCTGTCTTGCAGCTACAGGAATATCCCTAGAATATTGTGGGGGTTGTATGTGATAGTGGTGTCAAACTGTACTGTGCTTCAGGTCAAAAGCAGTGAATAAACAGTGTCTTGTTGGTTAGTAGCCCTCAGAATGCTTCCAGGCCAGGCCAAGTGAGTTTTACCACCCATTCTGTTTGTCTTCCACAGAGTGTTAAAAAAGGTTGACCCTTGTACTTTTTTCTTCATCCAACTATAGCAGTCCCACCCATGTTTTAAGATTAATGAGAAGGAATCCCATGTTTCTGGACATGTCATAATTCCATACAGGAAAATAGGTAATTCCCTCACCTAACATGTTAGTTGTAGCTGGCTTGGAAATATAGCTGATTCTGAGTCAGCTTTCTGGTTTTTAGGCATATAAAATTCAGAGTTGTTTTAAACCAGTTAGATTTTTCCATTGATTTTCAGTGAGCTTTGGGGCAGCCCTGTGATGAGATGTGTCAAAATAATGCCAAAATACTAGCACTGTTGTGCAAGCAGGTCTGCTTTGTAGTTTTCTTTGTAGCTGAAATAACTTTCAATCATTCTTTATAAATATTTCATAGTGTCTGAGTTCATCACTTCAGTCACCTTATGTTTTCCTAAATTGGCAAAATACTAAAGATAGTAGGGCAAAGATGATGAAAACATGAAGAGAGCAGATGCAAGAGTTGCAGAGATGTAAATTTTATTGTTTACCTCTTCATACTGTTCCTTGCCTTTGCTAACTTGTCATATTTTCTGTAAGTATCTGTTCCTCCAATCACTTAAGGACAGTTTCAGCACTTTTCTTCACAGAAATTGCTGTTATTGCTTTCCTAGTGATTGTGGAGTCTGACTTTGCAAAATATATGGAGAAGTTTGAAGATTTTGTTCAAGGAAGTATTGAAACATCATTTGTGAAGTTCAGCCTGGGAGGGAAGGGTTATGTGGAAAACCAGTCCTCATTTGGAAACCTGAGGAAGCAGGAGGTTGACTTGCAGCAGCTTATGAAAGATGTCAAGGACAGGTATGTTTCTAATGTGGGTGTTGTAGTGGCCAGGAGAGATTACTGAGCTGAAAAGACTTGGGCCAGCTGTGGTCACCCACCAGTTAATTTTGTAGTGTTGCCACAGTTTGAAAATTATTTTTATTGTAAGTTTTCTTATTCATGACAAATCATATATACAAAAATGAAATTCTCTATATTTTGAAATCTTGTTATTCAGGCTTTTCCCTTTCTTGTTTTAAAAACATCTCTCTGTTACTTCAGTTTACATTTTTGCATGAATTACCACCTGGGATGAGAGCCAAATCCTCCCTTCTTTGGGAGACTGTACTGAGGTAACAATCTGGGAAAAAATTAGTTCTCTGTGTTAGTGGGGCATTGAATATGGAAATTGAATTCAGAACTACTAATGTTCTTGTAAGCAGGCTTTGTAATTTCATGTATGTGAGTGACCATGCTAGAAAATGGGATTATTTGAAGTTAAAGGAATCGCAAAGGTGAGCAAGCATAGTCAAGACATCTTCTACTAGCTGAACAATATATAGATATGTTGCTTCCTGTTATACACTGTATTAACTGAGGGGAACCATGTTCGTTATTTTCCAAGATATGCAACACTTCCTCACTTCCTGTCCTACTCTGAAATGGGATCTATTTAATGTTGCAATGAGAGTGTCACGGACCAAAGCCTGTTTGGCAACCAGCTGACAAGTCAGGGGTCTGCTCTCTATTGCAGGTCGAGACTCAGTGGGAGATGAGGGTGCTTCGTCTGTGACAGCATTGTACTTGGGATCTGTAGCAGGGGCTGTAACGAATTTAAATAGCCTTTGCTGATGCTCTGAAGATAAAGATGATAGGTTTTTGCTATCAGTACAGAAGTTGTCAGAAGCAATGTAAATTTGCTTTAGATACACTGATGTTCTAGGAATAATCAATTCTCTATTTTCATGGGAACAAATGGCTGGTGTTCCTTTTATTGTGAGCATTCACAAGTCAACAAATTTATTCTAATAAGGCACCTGGCTCTCTTTGTACTAAATGCCTTATTAAAAGCAGAGAATACTGGGCTAAATGTGTGTACCAAGCCTGTACAATTAATTAATCTGCATATAGTATCAAGAAAATAGTGTCAGTCAAGATTTAGAGTCTTGTTTGTAGCACTAGGTAGAGTCCTATGGAGAAACAAACTACAGTAACTTTGATTTAGGATCAGTAAGTTTTTACTTGAAGTCACCTACTCCGTTCACAAAAAGAATCCTCCCACAGCAAATCAGCACATCTTGGAGTTACAATCCTTTATGTAACTAATACTCAAAAATACATTACCTTTTTTTGAGTGTTGAGAATCAGTAGCTCTACACTGATCTATGTGTGACTGTTAACTGAAGTTGATATGTGTGCCACTTTATGCAAGGCAGTAGGTCTTAGTTCATAAAAAAGATGCTCATAGCTTATTAAAGCTTATGATGCACAGTGTATAATTGAAACTGAGTCAGTCTGCCTTCTGCCAGGTCACTGAAAATGATGAGGGTGGCAAAATTTTTTTTTTTTTCTCCAGTGTAATGCAGAGGCTCGCTGGAAACTGTTGGCAGTGCCTTATAGATGAAATTCTACTTACTCGTTCATAAATATTCTATGATTTATGATTGATTGTGTCTGAGCTTCAAGCTTTCAACTCGTTCATGAGTATTGTGTGAAATTCAGGAGTGCTGATGCCTACAAGTTAGTGATTTTTGGATGCAAAACATTACAGTACTTACAAGAGCATGTTCACCTGTCAGGCCTTGTGAAATGCGAGGCAGCAAACTCTTGATGTAATTTAACAGCATATGGTGCTTCTGCTAGTTTGATCAGTCACTGCTTCATTTATTATTTCTACATATATAACCTAATTAAATTGTATTTTTAAAATCTTCTTGTATTAGGCTGATTAAGTCAAAGCTGCAGATTAGTAGCAGTAAACTCTAAAGCATTAAAGCTGATGTACCTTTTAAAATAAGTTACATGGGTCTTCAGAGTTGAGCAAGCTGAAAGTGCTCAGTGGCAGGAAAGCAGTTTTCTGTCACTTCTTAGGTGAACCTTCTCAAGGAGAATTCTACTGATCTTTTAATTAGATTCCAGATGCTGCATTAGCTCCTTTTTCTGAAAAAGGGTGAAAGCTGAAGGATGTGGGGTGAGATGCTTCCTGGTTTGCAGAAGCAGTGACATTATAAATGCAGACCACAATAATTAACATAATATGCAATACCTAAAATAAAGTTAAACAATAGTTTTAGGTACACAAACTTGGCATATTTGCCTTTACATTATTTTAGATTTTGTATTACATAGTGCTTGCTAGTTCACAGAGCACTGTAATGTACTGATACATGATTTGGTGCAGAGTCCTGTGCCTTTAGCTCAATTGGTTTGCTATGGATTTAAGATATAATGTTCCATCTTCTATTTTAAGGCTTTCACTACTGTCTGCCATAAGGTCCTCTTAGAGAAGTTGATGAAGTATGGGCTGGATGAGCCACTTTTCAGTGGTGCCCAGAGACAGAGCAGAAAGCAATAGGCACAATCTGAGATGCAGGAGGCTCTGTCTGAACATGAAGAAACTCTTTTTCACTGTGAGGGTGACTGAGCACAGGTTGCCTGAGGAGGCTGAGTTCCCCACCTTGGAGACATGATCCTAGGCAGACTGCTCTAGGTGGCCCTGCTAAAGCAGGGAAGTTAGACCAGATGACTGTCCAACCTCACCCATGCTGTCCTCTTTCCTCCAGTAAAAAGGATTACGAGATATTATAATCTCTGTACTTCTCATATATTAACAAATTTGCTTGTTTGGTTTTTTACCATTTCACTAAAAGTCATGGAAGGTGTCTGAATGAGAAGTTCTGAGAGGACAGTGATGGCAGTCAGTCAGTTCACATCTGCTGCAGAAAAAATTGCCTGTCATACTTCTTCCATCGTTTTGTGTGAATGATTCCTAACTCTGTGGTTAGCATATTGGGAAAAGAGCTGTGTTTTTAACAGCATACTCTGGCATGGCTGAAAGATACTTTCATGCTGTTGCATGTTGCATTTTAGTTGAATTAGTGAAACTGCATGGTATTGTCCATCCTGAGACAAAAATAAATGTCTGTTCTTAATCTGAGTACAGTGGAAATTCAGACCATTTTGTGATTTATTTTGTGTTTAAAACTCCTTGAGCATTTATGAGCATGATGAGAAAACCATTCAGTTTCCTACCTAAGCTGCTGCATGAGGTAATATGAAGTCACAAAGTGTTGTGAGACAGGATTGAATAAAAGCAATTGTGTGTGCCTGTGATTTAAAAAATAAGGAGCATGTCAAACAGAAAATAGAGAAACTACCTGTCACTTGCAGTCTGAGAAGTCTCTAGTATTCTTAGGGAAGATGTTCTGTGAAGTACTTGTCAGGTTATTCTGTAGGGAAAATAGTGAAATGCTATCAATAAGCTGACTATTGCAGATGCTGTGTTCTGTAAGAAGTAGGTCAGAGAGGTTATATTTGAAGTGGATTAACAAAAGAAATAAGCATCTGTGCTTGGTGGAAAATGGCAGAGTGAGATTTCACTCTCTGACACTCGTCTCTATTAGAGCAGGAACAAAGCTGGGTGAAGGCTCTCACTTGCAACAAGCAGTATTTGTATGGAAGACATCAGACTACTGCACATTGTAAATGAAGTGGAGAAGAAGCTGTGAGCATGAGCTGCCTGTGTCTCTGCAGCTGGGAGAGGAGGTGTATTGAGGTGACATTGCCCGGTACAGGACTGAAAAGGTTTTTTACTTGTAAGTAGTTTGGACCAGTGAAAATTTGTGCAGAGAGGCAGCAGTGCTGATTTCAGTGTGAGGATGGAGAGTACTCACAACACCACCCATCCTCCTTGGTATGTGTAGGAAATTGACAAGTACCTTGCTTTGAGGATTTGTGGGTGGGTTACTGAGACAGGCATTTTGATGGAAAATGGTCCTGTGGCCTCTCCTTTGTGGGAAATTAGGTCAAATTCTGTGCCTAAAGGAAAGACCCTTAGTCTCAGCAGTGGGGTTTAGAGCAGACTTGTGCTCAAAGAAATTATTTTATTTACATGTTTGACCTGTAAAGCTTCCAGCGTAATAAATCGTTGACCTCAAGAAGGTTGTTTAGGCAGAACAAACAATCAAGCAAAACACAAATTTGTATTTTTAAAGTAATTTTTATTTATACAGGCTTGTACTCTGTGTGTTGATAATGGGACTTGGCAAACCAACATCTCATTATATTTTCTATAGTGTTATTTTTGAGTGCTTCAGCTCAGCTCCTTGGGGTGGGGTGGATAATGGTGATGTAGTACAAATGGCACAGGGTTGGTGAGGGCTCTTGTACAGTACAGAGTGAAAGAGATGGTAAGAGCCATGGTTGTAGAACAGAAGTAAATGCTCTGAAACATGACTGTAAAATAAAAAATTTCAGTTGCAATTTATGTGCCTTGCATGCATGTATTCTCAGGAATTTAACTCTGCCATGTCATGTTACTCAGGTATTTTCTTATATTCAGTGTTATGCTGGTAAGTAAGTTCAGTTCTTGCAAAAATACAGTCATAGACTCAGCAGCCATTGCCCTGCAATACTTGAAGCCCTAATCTGATTGTCAAACTTTAACCCTGTTGTGGATTGCTCTTGATGACTGTTTTCAGTGATAATTTAGATAAGATACTTGCTTACCTTATGTCGTGTCCTGTTTGAGTTGCTGAGGGGAGCAGAATATTTTGCCTTCAACAGTACTGTGCCCCAGTAATAACTCATGATGTGCCCACATGCAACCCCAGAGTTCTGTTTTATGATAGAAAGTTCAGTGCCAGAAGTCTAGAGAAGTGCACTTAGCTGTGCTATCCTCAAATAAAAGGTTTCTGTGCTGTGGGCAAGCTCTGAATTTGGAGCTCACTAAACTTACTGGGCAGAGGAGTGTCGTTATAGAGCACGACACAGTACAAAATAGCACGACTCCATCAGAAGGTGCAAGAGAGAGATTTATTACAGCAACATTGCTTTTATACTTCTTCAAGATATTTACATTCATCCAACATACACATTCACTGCCCATTGGTTATAGGAGAGAAACAAAGTTCCCAGTAGGTGATCAGGGAGCCACGGCACTCCGTGAGCCAGCCAGAGTCCGTATCTCTTACCTTTCTCTCCTTCATCATGTCTCCACGGTGACAACCTTGGTGTCTTCCTCAGGAGAGATATGTGGCTTCCATTATCTTCAGGAGGCCTTTGCTAGCTCACAAGAACAGCACAGAATGTCTTTCCTACAGAGGAGAACATTTCTGACAGCTTTACAATGGGACACATCCCACTGAAGTCATTTGAACCTTGGGGCTGTGACAGTGGCTGTCTCTGGCACACATTCAGCTCTGTGCAGGGGATCCCAGGTCACCTCCAGGCACTGCCTGGGGTGTGCTGCTGCAGCAGGTAGCACTGTGTCCCTGTGTGTCACTGTCACTCCATAGCCCTCAGTGCTGCAGCACCTCCTCCAGCATTGCCTCCAGGATTTGTTCACTGCCCCTCTCTGCAAGTTAATGTCTTCTGACTCTTCTGCTCTGCCACTCTGCGGCTGCTGCTTCTGCATCTGGGCCTCAAAGCCAGGAGTGTGACAGGGTCTGAGCCAGTCCTGCCTCAGGCAGAATACTGTAGAAGCAGGTGGAAGAAAAAGTCTCTTGAATTTGTTTGGTAATTCATTTGCATAGGTCATATTCTGTAGGCTTCTTCAATTAACACTTATTCAGAAATAGCAAATTTTTATTTAATAGGTGTTTTTCTACCTTTGTTTGAGGGGCTTTTTTTCTGTAAATTTTGGAGATATCCAGCAAGTTTGTCATCCTCTTAAACAGTCAAAAAATACACGTGAAAGCAAGTGACAAATAATTTTTATGCTTCTTCATGGTTATTTTTCCCCTCTGGCTCCCTAGGTCAAATGTTAAAACTGCAAGTTCTTAGTGCATTCATTGTATTTTCAGGATGCTTAGCACACCACTTTAGAAACATAAACAATTATTGTGAAGTATATGATAGGCTTGATAGACTGTAACTAATGGCTCTGGTTTGGCAGACGCTTCTGAAAATGGTGAGGTTTGTGGTTTTTTCATGTTCCTTGAATTTTTGCTTAATCCAAAGGTTCATTGCATTCCAAGCATAAAGCATGACTTTGCACCAAATGAAAAAAGGTTATATTAATAATCTCAGGAATGTTTGGGGCTGCTGCATTGCTTCAGAGGTATTTTCTTTCCCTTGTCTAAACAATCAACTTTAAGCTTTTCAGACAGTTCATTCCAACTGATTGAACTTTCATATAAGCATGTAATTCTCCAAAGATCAAAAATTGCCTAAGGATATTTTTAATTCAATAAAAAACCCCAGCTGACTTCAGACTTACACAGACTGCATAAATTCAAAGCTCCAGAATCTAATAAATCTAAAACTTTTTAATTAAAAGTGGAGATATCTTGATTTAAATGAATTGGAGTCAGACATGTCTTTCTGTCACATTTTTGGGAAATTGCCATTTAGCTCCATGAATAGCCATTTACAATAAAAGGGAAGGAGAAAAGACTGAATAATTTCAGTCAGGGATAGCAGTCCTTTAATCTTCCAACAGTTTTGCTAGATTACCCGTTCATAAAAAATATAACATCTCATCTGAGGACCTCCAGTGAATATTTTGCAAAAGTATAGTATAATTGACACATATTAATCAGTTAAATACAATTAAGAAATTGCTTTAGCTGTTACCAGAAAGTCTGTTAACACCCCAGAAGACAAGGTAGTAGATTTTGTAACATTTTCTTAGAAAATAAACCTCCTCTAATGTTTCTGGAGTTCACTTTCTGTCTTCTGCTCACTCTAAGAAGAACCTAATGTTAGAATCATTTCCAGCAGCATTTAAACAGATGCTGAATTGTGCTGTGGAGTAGGAATGTTTATTATGTTGGTGCCTGGGCTAGAGTTTTGAGCTGCCTGCCCCCCCAGTTAGTTTTTCTTTTGACTGTGGCAGTCCTGGTCACCAGTTTTGAATTTTGCGTCTATACCAATGAATAACGCAGGATTTTGAAGCAGGTGGGGTTTTTTCAGTAATCCCCAGTCTCAAAATCAATGAAATCTTCTGTTTTCTCATTCAGCCCTTTGAAATAGTCAGTCAGTGCTGATCCCACTCAGCCTGTTTGGGGTTTAGGTGAGCACTGAAACAGATCCATGGCAAGCAGTGGGGCTTGGCACTGAGGCTGGCGTTGTGTCCCCCAGCCAGCACCCCCTGCCATGGCCATGGCAGTGTCAGTTCGAGCTCACAAAAGGAGAGGATTCAGTCCAGTGTCCAAGAGCCTGATTGGTTGGTTTTGTATTACCCAGGAAACTCAAAGTTGCCTTTGCTTTCCTCTTGCTTTTTTCTTTGCTTAGAAAGTATCCGGACAATTTCCATTTTTGCTCAGAGCAGGGAATCAAGAATTCAGTACGTGTGTGAGGATCTACTGTGGAAAACAGATACTTACTGCTGTCAAATAACAAAAGAGGACATCATAATTTTGAGGAAGCTGCTCATACAGAAACCATTGTCATTTTTGCAATAAAAGCTTCTTCAAGCAATTAAGAAAATGTGGTTGGTTTTGGTTTTTGGGGGTTTTTTCACAATTATAGTATTGTTAATGGTGTATTTTTCTTCTTCAGAAAAATAGATCTAAACAGTAGTTTACTGCAGCAAGTAATAGAAAGAAAACGTGAAGTGTTGTGCATCTTGAGAGAAAAGATAATCACAACTCAGAGGTGTACAATATCTGAACATATCCAGACAGAAGAAAAAGTCAGTGGTGTGATGGGATGCACTGCAAAAACAATAAAGGTAAAAATTACTAAAAATCTGCAAAGATCAGAACATTTGCGCATTGTCTGAGAAGAAATGATTTCTCCAAATGGACTTCAGAGTATTTTTCGTGCTTTCCTAATGTGCTGAGCAAACTGCAGTGCTTGGTTGTGAAAATTCTGTATGGTAAAATGTTTTTTTCATTGCCTTTCTGGCAAAAGGTGCCATATTTTTATATGAGCCTGGAATGTAGTTTCCGTCAATACTATCAAATTGTGATTCTGTTTCTCTGTAGATTCCTGCCTACAGCAGAACATGAAGCAAACCTAAAACAATTCATTGCAATTGAATAGCAAAATGCATTGCTGAATCACATTTATTTGAAACGCCAAGTAGTCATTCATCACAAACGGTTGCAGTGTCTACTGAGTTTTCATATTTATTGGGAAAGTATTTGGTTTTGATCATGGGAGTAGAGATTAACTGCATTATGAGGCTATGGAAAATTGCCTGTGAATTGAGAAGGAACTACTAAAGTCAAAGCATGCTCATTTACTGCAAGCTGGTTTTTTTTAAAAGCTGGAAATCACTTCTGTGTACAGTGAGTCTCCAGTTGCAGGAATCCGGGAATTGCAGTGTAACAGCCCCAAGTGCCACCTTCCTGGTACCAGCCTCAAGCTGGGCAAAAGAAATGTTGCAGTAGAATTGGGCAAGGCAGGACACTGAAGTGGGTGCCCATTTCCCGTTGACATGGGGCATCATGTGTTGCATGAAGCCTGGAGCTCAACTTTGTCCTAGGACAGGGTAGCTAAGAGCATGAGAGCTGTTCTTGGCACTGTGCTCTGCCTCATTCTTCATCTAGTTCCTTTCTTAGATGCCAGATGTAAGGTGTAGCACTTTGATGAGACATCATGAAGAATAAAGGATATCCTCCCTCTGTATTTTTCACCTTAATTACATGTTTAAGCTATGCAGTAGCTGAATCAGATAAATGGTGAATAAATCTGTCTTACAGGTTTCAGTAAGTGAGAATGGAAGTCTGATGAAGGATTCTAGCGTGATCCTTGAAATTCCTCCTGCAACCACTATTGCCTACGGTGTAATTGAACTGTTCATAAAGCACAATGGCCAGTTTGGTAAGTAAAAGACTTTTTTTTGTGGCACACGGTTCAACTGTGGACAAAGCTGTTTGTCAGACAGTGATTTTTGTGTTTCCCTGTGTGTGAAGGTGATTATGTTGTATGGTGTCCTTTGCCTTGATACTTATTTGTGCAAATTTAGTAATTTTAAAACTTTGATACAGTAATGTTTTTTCACTGGCTTGAATACACTGTAAACTCAGAATGACTTAGGTTTCAGGGAACCACGGGAGATCATGTAGCTCAAGCTTCTGCTTAAGGCAAGGCCAACTTTTGAACTTTGATCTAAGTTCAGTTAGATCAGATTGCTCATATCCTTGTCTATTATAAAGTTTTGATTTATCTTCAGAGACAGAGATTCCATCACTCCTCTGAGCAGCCTGTTACCATGTTTGGCCACTGTGGTAGTGAACTTATTTTCCTCAGTATCTGCCATTTGCTAGATATCTCCAGTCTGTGAATGTGGGGCTTATACTCAAGAGTCCAAAACTGGACATAGCACTCTGAATGCACTTTCCCAAACTGAAAATTCAGTTCCATCAATCCACCAGCTACAGTCTTGTCAGAACAGTCCAGTATGCAGCTGTTCTGGTTTAGGGCAAATTTGGGAGCAAACTTCCATAGCTGCAGGGTCAAGCTACTGATCCTCTCAGATTTATTGTCCATGTCTTTCACTGCAATTTTGCTTCCAGCCAGCTAGCCCTTGGCCTGGGCTATTCCCTTTGCCTGTTGCAGAGAGTGACCTGAATGTAAATCAGCTATCAACCAGGAGTGTTTAGACAACAGTCCTGTTAAGAACAGAATTTGGGACTGCAACTTAAACTTTTCTAGCTTACGCTTTCATTTAAAGGTTGCCCTCAGAGTAGTTGCAGAAATGCCCTTGTCATGTTGTCTGGTCATGCTTTACTTATGTCAAGTCGAATATTTTTCAGGTTAAAAAAATGTTGAAATTGGCTTTGGGGTGAGTTGTATCTCTGCTCTGCACAATCACTTGGGTTTTTCTTTCTTGTCTATCCTCATTTAAACTCACGGACCTAAAGGAGGTTTCAGAGCATGTTATGCAAGGAGGATTAAAATCAGATAGTAGAGCTGGAAGTTGGGAAGGACTGATGTGGAAAGAAGCAGGAGGTACATTGAAGAAATAATTGGAGTAGAGTTGAGATTTGAATCCAGGATATGCTTTACTTGGATGAGAAATGCAGAAGATTAACTCTCCATCATATTCCTGATATTAAGGAAGTCTGTAAGCTCAGGAATAGAAGTAAATATTATGTAACCTGTAAAAAGTTTCTGAAAAGTGGAATTGCTGTGATGTAGCCTGAACACAGAGATCATAGCAGAGGATGTTGACGTCATGGTTATAATAGAACTGTAACTCAGAGTAATGAGGTGCAATTAAGGCTGTCTGACTGCATAGGTATATAACTGATAGCCTACTTCGATGATCTCTACATGAAATTATCATGTCCTGCTAGCTAAGAATACATGGATCTTGTTAGTGATCTGTATTTCTCTGCTCTTTTTCCACTTCTGCTTCTTTTTCCACTTTTTTTTTTTCATAGTAAATATTAACATATTTTAAGCTTCAAAACCAGTTTGTTTCATGTTTTATCTTAAACAATCTATGTCCTGCCTCTTTTCTTTTTTAATTTGTGCTATTTTCTGTTGCCTGAGTGTCATTGAGAAGGTAAAGGGGACGAACTGACAACAGAATTAGGACTTTGCCAGTGAGAGTGAGTATGGTGGAGCCTAAACTTCAACTTGTTAATGTCTGAGCAGGAGGGATCAGTGTCTTTTTATGGGAATAGAAATAGCCTTTGAAGTTAAACCCAAGGAGTAATGTAGTCCTTTCTCGGGAGACTGAAAGTCACCAATAGCAGGTGTAACCTAATGGGATTCTCTTCTCAAATAATTATGGAGTAAGATGCATGTAAGCTTTTTATTGTTTCTTTTTCTTTTCCACTGCCACTACCTGAGTTATTCTGTTAGGAAGAATGGTATATATTTCTTTTCAATGTTCTGACTAATGCAACTGGACGCATTTGGATATTTTTATAAATATTTTTTTTTTTTTAAAGAGAAGAAGGATCTAATACTTTTCTGATCCATTTACCATTGTGCTTTCCTGTAATCATTCTGATTTCTACAGGCTAATTCTTCGCTCCCTGTAAAAGCTGTTTCTGCTTAAGGCTTTGCAGTTTTGTGTCTCTAAAGTTGCGCTGAAGTGCCTCTTGTTCTTGCTTTACAAATCGGGATATAAAATCACCCAGCTGATTTGTGTTGTTCTGTTCATGGCTATATGTGTGTGTTTTGCTTTTTCTTAAATGTCTGTAAAGTAAGCAGTCCCAATATATCCACTTTTCCACATAAAGCAGTTTCTTTGATTGTTTTCATTGATCATCTCTGGTTTTCTTATGTTTTTGTTAACACTTCTGAGTAACTAACAAGCTCTAACGGCACTGTTGGAGGTTTGTCATTGATTAATGTAATAGAATTCAATACACAATTTACTAACAGTCCTCTTAATACAGAATTTTGAGTCCTATGTTTTCCTGTGAATTGAGTCCTACTACAAGATTAAACATCATCATCTGAAAAGTTCTATTTCCCTTATTAGCATCATTTTGCCTCAGGAGGGGAGGCAGTGTATTAGCACAGTTTTCCTCCTCAGGGTTCATGTGAAAGCCCTGTTATTTTCAATGACAGTACCGTGGGTGAGTTGGCCTTGTGGTGCCTCAGCTGCTGTCCAGAGTCTTGTTGCTTCGAGAAGTTCTTCGCTCGTGTTAATCGCTTTCTGCTCCTCTGTAGCTCCTTCTTCTCCGTGAAGGGTTATGCAAGCATTAAGGTCTGTCATCTTTCTTTCTCTATGGCAGGGATTCCTTTGTCTGCTTTCCCTTTGAGAAAGTTTTTTGCTAATGGAGTGCTCGCCATGCTTTCTCATCTGCTTTGAATGTCCTTAATTTAGTAAGACAGACTCTTAAAACTGCAGAAGGGTTATATTTAGGTTTTGTTCCTGGTACATCTGAGCACCGTGCTGGATTAGTTACCTTTTTTTTCCCTTTGCTGTCAGGTATTACTTTAAAATTGAGTTTCTCTTGCTAGCCTGTTCTCCTCAGACCCACTGCAGAGTGCCATGGGTACACATTCAAATCTTGCATTTGAGCCAGTAAAAGATGATCAGAATCTGCATAGGGTTTGACTGTATTCTGCATCTTTAGGGCACGGCGTTGGACACATGAGCACAGAGTTTGATACTCCAGATTTCTCAGCATAACTCTTACAAAGGCTCCTTGTACTTTCCAGGAAGCCCTTAACTTCATCAGGCTGGGTGCACTGGGATGGCAGGACACGAACAGTCCTGTTTGGGTGAGTTTGGCCAGTGCTTGTCATAAAGATGAGGCAGAAAGGGTAATCCAGCCAGGGCATGTTATTTCCTCTGTGATGTTACTGAAGAGAGACAGTTACTGCAGAGCGACTGTGTTAGGAACCATCCCTGGTTGATGTCCTTTAGAGACTCTCACCTGGAGGACTTACCTGTGGCTTGGCTGAGAAAGAAGAGTCTGTCAGTGCCATGACCAACAGAAGCTCTGTGAAGGACTCTCAAGAGTCCTTAGAAATCTCAGAGAGTACTTTCATGTGTCATCTTCATGAGAGGATCCCCTTGCCTGCATTACAGCATGTCTCTTAGAGGTAGAAAAAGTACAGACTGGGGAATGAGAAGCTGGAGAGCAGTGCCATGGAAAGGGACCTGGGGTTCCTGGGCAATGGCAAGGTGAATCTGACTCAGCAGTGCCCTGGCAGCCAGGAGGGCCAGCCCTGTCCTGGGGTGCATGAGGCACAGAATCCCCAGCCGGGCAAGGGAGGGGATTGTCCTGCCCTGCTCTGAGCTGGAGCAGCATCACCTTGAGTGCTGGGGGCAGTTTTGGGCCCCTCAGCATAAGAAAGATATGAAGCCCCAAAGCCTCCAAAGGGGGGCAGTGGAGATTGTGAAGAGCCTTAAGGGGAGGCCCTATGAGGAACAGCTGAGGTGTCTTAGTTTGTTCAGCCTGGAGGAGAGGGACTGAGGGGAGACCTCATTGCAGTCAACAACTTTCTTTTGAGGGGAAGAAGAGGGACAGGCACTGACATATCTGTGATGATGTGTGGGAATGGCCTGAAGTTGTGTCAGGGGAGGTTTAGGCTGGACATTGGGGAGAGGTTCTTCTTCACCCAGCAGGTGTTTGAGCACTAGAACAGGCTCCCCAGGGAAGTGATCACAACACCACCCTGACAGAGCTCAAGAAGCATTCGAGCAATGCTCTCAGGTACATGGTGTGATTCTTGTGTATGGTCCTGTGCAGGGCTAGGAATTGGACTGGATTATCCCTATGGGCCCCTTCCAACTCAGTTTATTCTATTATTCTGTGAGGCAGTAAAAATCCCAAACCAAACCTAAATGTTGAGCTGTATGAAAATTGTGAATGGAAACTTTATGAATGGAAAGCTTCCCTTTAGAACAATGTCCTGTCAGGGTTGGCATGAGTGGTGAAAGAGCTTGCTGCATGAGGTTAAATGAAGAGGGGAAGGGCAGATGAGGGAGAATTTTCTAACTGTCTGCTTCAGGCTGAGACAGCAGGCTAAACCTAGTGTCTGTGTACAGAGGGCCATGCTGATAGATCTCGGGAAACACATCAAAAGGGCCCGTGAGTCCCAGGTAAGGTAGCAACATAGTACCATTAGGAAGGAAGATGCCATTTTCCTTTTCTGTAGATCCTTACAATTTCTTTTTGTTCACACACTGGTGATGCCTTCATTCTTTTTCCTGGCAAAAGACAAGTGAGATGGACAGGAGGTGAACCATGAGATAACTGGTCCTTGTTCAGATATGCAGCCAGTAGTATTTGTTTTTGATGGTGTCTTTGCTTATACACACCATGGAAGGAACAGCTCTCATTGCCTGCTCACTGAGGAAGTACTGCGTCAGATTGCAAAAAGTTTGTTGCTTATTGCAGAAAACTTAGAGAAATAGCTTTTGAGTGCTGTCATGTGACAGGTGAAGCCAGAATACTGATGTGTAGCTACTTCATACTTCTTTATAAAGTGCAGTCATTCTTCAGAGATAATGTTGCAAAAGCTTTTGAATGGTTTCAACTTCAGTGGTTTTATTTCTTGACAGAAATTTCCAAATTAATGTCTTTTAAGGCAAAATTTCCACTAGCATTTACCTAACTTCAAATGTCAGGTCACTGAAAGACCAACTTTGTTGTGGTTGAAATCAAAGTAGAAGTATGTTGATTAATTGCAATAGAAATCAAGGGCCCACAAAGCCCAGGGGAAAATGGCCATTTGCACACATGCAGATCCTGGATTTCCATTCTGATTGCCGAGTCATGAGACTCTGGTGGTGTTTACTGGACCAGTAAAAGCATAAATAGTAAAGCCCCCCTTTCAATTTCATGATATTATGCTGTTTCCAAGCTAAGAGCACTGGCTGGCCTTTTGCAGAAGTGTCTGGTTCATTTTGTGATGAATCATCCATCAGCTCAGTGCATCATCGTCAGGGTTCTTCTTGCTGTTTCTCCATTTCCAATTTAATTAAATGACACATCTTACCTGCTTCATGTGTTTGTCTCTCACGTTGTGGAGCTCTATCTCCAGATATGGAAGTCTTTGGAATGCTTATTTATTTAATTTGTAGGAGGATTCTGTTATGATTCTCCTCTATGAGGGTTTGTTTATTCAAAGGATTGTCAAAAGCCAGTCACATTCTCTTCTTTTTTTTTCCCCTTTATATTCCAGACTTCAAAGTTTTACCAGAACTTTATTATTTTATTAGAAAATGTAAAATGTTTTCTTAAATACTTTTTTCCTCTGTCAGGAAGATAATAGCTTGGCTGCTGTTTTGCCACTTTCAAATACAAGTTAACAATCAGTACAGATATTTACGTCCACCTTCCCTGACTCCCAGCACACAGAGATCGCTCTAATTACAATGCCTGCACCATGTCTTTAGTGGGTATATCAGGGGCAAGTTATTAAATAAATCCTATGAAGTTATTAAATAAATCCTATGAAGTGGATTGTTCTGTTCTCTGGACCTCCTGCCCCAACATCTGTTTTTGAGACCCTTCAGGGGTTTTCTGTTACTGTACCCTCATTTTCTTCCTTGCTGAATTGTTTCTTGGAAAATGATGCAATTGTAGCAAACAGAATGAAATCTTCCTGCTGGAGAGAGAATCTTTCTCTGGTCCAGACAAGGAATAGAACAAATGGGCATGGGACACAACAACGTGGACTTTTCCAGTTGAAAAACACAAATGTCTGGACAGACAGCAGCCTTCATCATTCCCTGTGAGTGACGTAGCAGGGAAACATGCCTTGCTGCTGTTATAGCCCTCTCATCTGCTCCTTTTCGTTAAGGTCTGGCCTTTTAGAAGATTCTCCCACATGCCTAGCAGTGGCCATGCTGGTAGAGTCTGAACTTAGACCCTGCTTTGGTTTCTCCCCCATGGATAAGAAAGGCAGGAAAAGCAGGACCTGCTGGTGGGAGTGCAGGATTGCAGCACAGCAGGATTTTTGTTGTCTCTTAGTTTAGTGCACTTTATCTCCATGCATGCCTGAGCACATAAGACCTCAGTATGTGTGAGCACGACTTTGGTCTCAACAGGATTAAAGTAGCAAGCTTTTGTTTGGTGGTGTTACTTGGATGGGGAGACACCACTCATCAGAGCATCAGAATTTGTGTGCTGCAGAACTGAGTGCCTCTAATTACACAGCACCCTAGGCCTCAGTCTGCCTGAAATCCTCTTTGTTTAATTTACATTAGCCATTGTTGTTCATATCCACATTAGGCACCAGTGTTCGCATACATATTGAACTCCTGGCTTTCAAGGCCAGCAGAAAGCATTAAGTTACTTAGGTTGTCTCTCATGTGCCCCTACAGAATTTCTTCCAGACTGATCTGGGCTTTTGTTTTCATTTCCCAGAAAAATCGCTATGAGATTTATGTTGGCCTACTGAAAGAAGGGGTGAAGGAGCTGCTGAGCGGAGGAGAGAACGATGCGCCAGGACTGAAGAAATCCCACTCAAGTCCTTCTTTGAATCAGGAGTCTCCAGTTAGTGCCAAGGTGAAACGCAATGTCTCAGAGAGGAAGGACTACAGGCCAGAAACACCCAGCATTAAGCAGAAGATCACTTAGGGTGGAAATGACAACTAGGGGAACAGCCATGCAGCAAAGTATTGGTGGTCAAAATTTTTTCATTTAATAACCTGTCATTCACAAAAAATAAGTGCATCTGCCTGAATGGGGTGTTAGTGACATTTTCTATTGTATATTTTGCTGTTTCTGTGCAGATTGTGGGAGATGTCTTTGCTCCTGCTTTGCTTTGCTTTGTTAATTTATCATTTAGCAATTGAAGCATTGGGACTTTTTTGTGTTATTCTGTTTCTAAAGGAGCTGGGGAAGGGGTAGAGCGCTGTGACATTTATTCTGTCTCCTCCCCATTTATCTCCTCCCATCGGCATGTGGCTTTCATCTCTCAAGTCACTTGTCACTTTATTTACGTGGTGGGTGGGAAAAATAACTGGACAAGTGCTGCAGTGCTGTGAATGTGAGCTATAGCTGTGAGAAAAGCTGTGCAAACATGCAGCTGCAGAAGGCTGACTAGAGGCTAGGGTGCTGGGAACGCTAGTTTCCTGACAGTGTGGGGCATGTCGGTACTGGTACTTAGCAGCAGGTGGTACAGTAAATAGTCACTGTTGCTTATTGTTACTGCATTGACCCTAGACACTTCGCGAGTGTGAAGGAATGAAACCTGGAAACCTCTCGCAATGCTGAGATGATGGCATTGGAATAATTTGTTTGCTTCCTTCCAAGCAGAGAGCCTTCTCCTGAGTTTGCAGGCTGCAAGACATCCAAACCCATGCTGTCTCTGCAGTCAGGAAGATTAGGGATTACTCAGTTGGAATGACTATCTGGTCTTCACATTTGTTTCCAGAGAAGGCTGCTGTAGATGTCAGCCACTAGCATTATATATTAATTATATATATTAAAGACAAAGGGCCTCTGTGTAGTTTTTAACTATACGCTCTCACTTAGCTGCTATATAGAGCCTTATGATATATTGTGTCCTGTCGCTTCCCCTTCCAGGGGTTTCCTTGTTGGTGTGCACAGAGAGCTGCTTTCAATTCCTCTCGTAGTGACAAAGCACTTTGCCTTTTTTCTTCAGAACGGGATTCTCCTCAGTTCTCCATTTTCCTTCTTTTGCTCACATATAGGTCAAAGAGGCTAGTGCCTGCTCACAGTTCCTGCATACCCTGTGCCAGGCTTTCCAGGGGCACACAGGTCTGGAAGAGACCACCATGGGTAGGTCTTTCCATACCTGAAAGGCCCCTGTTTGTGCCATAGACCCTTAGGGTGGCCAGCAGTTTTCAGGCACAGAGAGCAGAAAGGTGGCATAGAAATAATTTTCCTACTTCCCAGCCCCTCTTGTCTGGGCAGTGTCATGGCTCTGCAGAGAGTGCTGGCTCTCCTGTTACCTAACCTGTTACCTGAGTTTTAATCTCAGTTTTTATACTGGCCCACAGGGTGAGCTTGGACAGGTCTTTCCCATTTTGTGTCACCCTTTCCCTATATGTAGTACTACCAAACTGGTCTTTCCCACAGAGCACCTTGGGAGATAATGTTGAGGGCCAGTTGAAAATTGCTCCTTGCTGTTCATTCTCTTGTGCCTGGCACAGGACAGCCTTCTTGTTGAATGCAATTCTTGATGCATATAGAAACGTCAAGATCAATGCAAGGACTGTTTAGAAATGCACTGGTGTTTTCAGCCCAAGTAGTCAAAGGGCCACATATCAAAAAAACTGCTACCTGAGTGGATGTGTGTTTTGTCAGACTTCCCAAGGGTCCAAGTCAATTAATCTAGTTTTATCAGTGGGCAGAACTAGGAGTGATCAAAGAGAAAAGGCCCTTAACAGGCACTGCATGACTTGCCTTCCCTGTTGAGTACCACATGCAACAGCTTTCC
>JAYDZK010000113.1:32576014-32699056 GCA_034509185.1 Euphonia xanthogaster | reverse complement strand
TGGGTGCCACAATGTAAGAAAATTCTTCGAGAGTACCCAAAGGAGGGCAGTGAAGATGGTGAAGGGCCTTGAGGGGAGCTGTATGAGGAGCAGCTGAGGGCACTTGGGCTGATCAGCCTGGAGAAGAGGAGACTGAGGAGAGACCTCACTGCAGTTACAATTCCTTGTGAGGGGAAGAGGGGGGCAGATGCTGATCTCTGTGGTGACCAGCAACAAGGAATGGCTCAAAGTTGTGTCAAGGGAGGTTTAGGTTGGATATCAGGTAAAGGTTCTTCACCCAGAGGGTGTTTGGGCACTGGAAAGGGCTCCCCAGGAAAGTGGTCACAGCACCAACCTGACAGAGTTCAAGTGTTTGGACAACACTCTCAGGCACATGGTGTGATTCTTGGGGATGGTGCTGGGTGGGGCCAGGAGTTGGACATGATGATCCCTGAGGGCCCCTTCCAACTCAGCTTATTCTGTGATTCTGTGAAAACATCAAGAATTCCTACCTGCATCTCCTCTCTGCAGCGTTCTGGTTTACAGGGTCAGCGGGAAGTTTTCATGTTATTTTCCGTCTACATTAATTCAGTTCACAGGAGCTGGTGTCATGTTCTGTAGGAGGCAGCTGCACCACAGGTCTTGTCTGTACACACTGTACCAAACATCAGGGCTGCAAGAATGCTCAATAATTCACAGGCACAGCAACCACTGGCATTTTCTCCATCTGGAAGAGACAAGACGTGGAGAAATGACATGCAAGAACCCTAGAAAATACAAGCTATCCTCTCATTCAGTAATTGCTCGTCCATTTTATTAATTATTGTTTTTGATTGAATTTCTAATTACAGAGTTCTGTCTGCTAGATGAACAGCAAGGAGGTTTTGAAAAAGAAAGTGCAGAAGCTTATCCCCATTCAGTTCAATTCAGAGATGCTTCACTCCTCCATCAGCCAGATGCTGTTGATAATGAGATGTACTCTGGGGCTAAAAACCTCGTTCCCAGTGATGCTTCTATAAGTATATTGAAACAAGGTATTACCAGAAATGCTTTGCATGATTATATTACAGTGCATTAAATAACCTGATAGGCAGAAATAATCTGGTACAATAGTAAGTAAGAAATCTTGTTAGTTCATTTTAATAGCTCTTATCAGGAACTCTTGGAGGAATGCACTGAAAGAATATTAAAAAATCAGTTTGCAGTGAGTGTATGCAGTGGACTCCTTCTGTGAAGATTCTGAATCCATCTGTCATTAAATATCAAATTACAAAGTCAGATGGCTCTTTTGCATTCCAGATAATCTCTGCAAGTTTAGTGATGATACATGCTTTCATTCAGAAAGGGTCACTGAAAATAGTTTCTAATTATTTGAAAAATACTCTCAGTAAAGCTTCTCGGTTACAGGTTAAGTCTCAGAAATAGACATCTCCCTTGCCTTCACTTAGCCTCATTATTTTTGAGGAGCTTTGTAACAGAACATCAAAATGTGGTTTAAATGGAGATTTGCAAATTGGTATAGTGGCCCAGGTACAAGTTTTTATTGTAGGAATGTGGAAAGAAGAGGCAGAAATGTTACTGGTGGAATGTAAAAAGGGAAAACCAGTCAGGATCTCAGAACACACTGTGCTTTTCCTCAGTTCTTGGTGGAGTTCTTACAGCTGGTTTTCCTGATGAATATCACCCTCCTGTCTCTAAGTTTCACCCTTGATTAATAAACAATATGTAAAAAACACTTGTGAAAGAATGGTATGCCCCTGTTCTGTTTTTTTGTTTTAGTTTGACATGCCTATTTGCTTTTCTTGCTTAAAAAGCTCGGAGATTTCTTCAAATAATTTAACCTCTGCTGTCTCTTGGAAAATGAAAAAGCTAAAAAAAATTGTTTTTACTAAAGAATTTGGAAGTATGTTTCATTTTCTGTTATTTGTATAGACAAATTCATACCATTGCATCAGATAAACAAAATACCTGCCTGTGGCTGGGCTTTTTTTTTCCTCCAGTGAAGTAATTTTTTAGTTATAAAGGACGTCTTTAAACAGGGCATGTTTCTTGACTGGAGTAACATGAAGGAAGATTTCTTTTAAACAAATTTGAGAACACTTGCATGCCCACATTTTTGGAATGTGGATAAAAGAGCCATTCCAACCTTCCACTTGGCATTATTGATTTGAAAGCTTCATTTCTTTTAGCAACATGGTAATTTTATGTCACAGAAGATTTAATTTCAGTGTCATAGTTCAATTGTGAGAAGATGAATGCAGAGCACTCCCTTGTACTTAGTGAGTACTCTCCATTCTGCCATATAAATGAACATTCTCTGGAGATAAACTTTAAAGTGGGAGACTTAAGATGTATTTAGTTTGTTAACATTAAAGTATTGAATTTCAAAATATTAGAAATACTGCACACCAAAATGTTGATTCTTGGTAGCTCTTCTTCCTTCTTAATGTTTGCATTGAGGTTTCATTGACTCCTTAGGAAATAAAATCAGATCTTTTCAAACCTTGCATTATAACTTGTGCTGGTGGAAATCAGGATGTCAGAGATGTCAAGCTGTGTTGATAAATGAGCTTGTGAAACACACAGCAAAATGTTATCTGGTTTTACTGGCATTTATGTAGAAATACTTAGTTTTATTTTCCACTGCTTTCTTGGGAAAGATCTGTCACGGTTGAAGACCCAGTTCCAGCCCTTTGTGAAGCTTCCCGAAGACAAGCAAAGAGCTTTATATAAAACCCTTTGTGAACTCTTGCTCCATGAAGAAATGGTGACTGCCCTGGGGGACATGGTAAGATGAAGAACCTTTCGATTGCTTCCTAAAAGTAATTTCAGAATAGTACTAGTATTCTCTTTTGCTTGAATTTTTCTCTTTTCAAGAAGTTTTGCTTATTCTCTTGCTTTCAGTTTGATGATATCTGCACAGGAGACAAGCCAGATCTGGAGGAGTTAAAACTTGAACAACAAAGAGACCTCCTTGACTTCTTGCAGCTCTTAGGGTGCAGTTTAAAGAGTGAGCTGTTGCAGAAATATCAGCCTCAAGATGAAGAACTTTTCTCAGCTGCTCACCTTCTTATCAGTGCTATATCTGGTATGTTGTGAAAAGCCCTTTTAAAAATTTTATTTTCCTTTTAGAAGCTCCCTCCATGTTAAAGCTTTTATGGCTTTCTTTGAGCAGTTGGTGAGCTGCATGAACATAAATTTTTCTGTTCCCTTTTTATGAGTTTGGTATACTATGCTTAGCATTCCTGGCTGTGAATTAAATTCAGCCCTCAATCACTGACAGATTTTGTGTGTAAATTACACATTCCCCCAAGACTGCTCAACTTTGCTTCTGCTGAGTGTGAGCATTTGCAGTTTGGCAAGCTAATTTCTGTACTTACTGCATGCCAGTGTCCTTCCCGCCTAAATGCTGAGAATTACAAATTAGGTGTTGTCTCCTGTGTAACAGTGTATATTGTTCAAGTGCAAACTAAATTTAGCAAAAATGAGTTTTACACAGAGACGCTGCAATTAGAGGGCTGTGTTGCGGCTGCTGAAACAGGAGATTAAACATAAATGTCAAACAAATGCCATCCTCACAATCTAGTTGGCACCACAGTGTTAATTAAAAGCTACCTGCAAAGTGCAAGACAGACTTCCCTGGATTTCTCTCTCTCTCTTGTATATAAAGAATTCCCTGACATTAAGATAACGAAGGAAAGTCCAGTTTAAATTGTGGCACCGTGCAGCAGAATGTCAGTGTGCATCCACAGAGGACCCAGGTGGGAGAGCTTAACTCACTTGTGGAGAGAGAAAAGAAATAGAAAACAGAAACCTGCTGATGTGGTATCAATTGTCAGATGCCATTAACAGCAGGGCACAGTTAATTGAGTATGTTGCATTATTACCTGACTTTGGAGATAATGTCTGCTGCTGAAGTCCAGACATAAGTGTAGCTGGATCTAGATTCAAAAGCTGTTTTATGCTTGTTGCTTGTGGTGGAATTACAGCCTTTTTGTTACAGAGTTGAAGGGCACCACAGGGATCAGCTAGTCCATCTCCCAGCATTGGGACAGTCTCAGCTATGCCATTCCTCTCAAATTGTGCTTTGCAGAAATTAGCAGCATGTATGGATTCAGGAGGATAGGTTCTTGGTTGATTCAAGGCTTAAGTCATTCATCCAGCCTCCAGATTCGGGGTTAAACACTGAGGAGATACTCAGGGAGAGGCAAGGTGATGGGGAGGAAACCCCCTTTTCTGCAAATGCCTTTTCTCAAGGACAGAGCTAGTCAGACCCTCTGCCCATCCCACTCTATTCTGCCGGCAGGAAGGGGCTGGATCAGCCTCTTCCAAACATCCAGCTGAGGAGGACCTGTTAAGGCTCCCTGATAAAGCTCCTGTTCCAGCAGCCAGCCTGGTGCAGGGTTCACTGGAAACGACCTTTGCCTGTGCATGTGTCCTCCACAGAGCTGCCTGATGACACCCTCGTCCTGCTGCGTGCCTGCTGCGATCTTCAGGTTGTTCCCGCCTTGTGTTGTTTGGTGAGTAATGGAGATGAGATGTGCTCATGGGCACAGCAGTAGGAGTGGCTGTGTCCTCAGCCATATTTCTCCCCAATAAAGAAGGAGATGTCAAGCTCCAGTGGGAATTTCATCTGTAGGCAGTGCTTAGCCAAGGTCAGAATCTTGACATGGCAAATGCAGCACGTCATTTACCCCACGTGGGTATCTAACTTCTGAACATTGCTGTATTTGGGAGATTTCATGGCTTGGGAGCAAAAAAAAATTTGTGACTTAAGCTCTGGTTTTATTTTTCTGATAGTCTCACTGTTTTAAAGTCTCAGTAACAGTAAAACACCTCTCCTTGGGAAACAAATTTCACTTTGATAGCAACAGTGCTTGAGCCTTGGCAAAACCTGAAGTCTCAAAACTCTGAGGCCATTTATTGTAACTGCTGAAGGAATGGTGCAGGGCATTAGAGTAATGGAGCACCTCTCCTTTGAGGAAAGAATAAGAGAATTGGATTTGTTTAGCCTGGAGAAGAGAATGCTTTGGGGTGACCTAATTGTAGCCTCCCAGTACCTGAAGGAAACTAAGAAAAAGGTGGAGGGAGACTTTTTACAAGAGCATGTAGTGACAGGACAAGAAGGACTGGATTCAGACTGAAGGAGCGTAGGTTTAAATGGGAAGAAACTCTTTACTATGAAAGTGGTGAGACACTGGAACAGGTTGCCCAGAGAAGTTGTGGGTGCCCCAGCCCTGGAAGTGTTCTAGGCCTGGTTGGATGGGGCTTTTGAACAACCTGGTCTAGTGAAAAGTGTCCTTGCCTGTGGCAGGGGGATTGGAACTGAATGGTCTTTTAAGGTCACTTCCAACCCAAAACATTCTATGATTCTGTGATTTTTCTAAGCTTTTTAAAGTCACTTAAAAAACAATAGTAAAATCGTTTAAATATGTAGGGGCAAAGGGAGTTCTTCTGTTTGCTCAGAGTGATAGGTAAGTGTGATGTGCAGTGAGAGAAGCTGAACTTAGGGAATCACACAGTAGGAGAGATGTTTCCCCTTAAAACATGCCATAGAGCTTTGGTTCTGGATCAGTACATCGTACTTGTCAGGGCTAATAGCAAAGGGAATCTTGACCTTTTGCTGCTGCCTTGTCAGCTCTCTGGTGGTTTACTATGAAACTGAGCTGTGCAGTGGCAGGAACAGCAGTGCCTGGGAAATGTTTTAATGTCTCTGTCTTTTGCTCTCTCTCTCTCTCTCTCACGAACACAGCCTAACGTTGCTTCAGCTGATGGCACTGTGGCGCTGAGCAGTCCTTTGGTGGCCACTCTCGCTGACAGAGGAAGATTCAAGGTCGTGCAAAGGCTGTTTGCTTCATCAAACATTAATCTGGAAATGACAGAGTCTTCTGTAAGAGCTGTAACTAGGAAAGAACCAAGATTCTTTCCGCTTGTTCTTTATGTTGCACTGTATGGATTTCATGCTTTAGGTGGGAATGTATAGGAGCTGTATTGAGTATCCAGTTTTTGCTGTAGCCTGTTGCTTCTTTTGTAGCTCTGTAATTTTGGTGTGTTTGGGATCAGCAGTAGAGCTGTTCTGTTGGTACTTAAGGCAGCACAGCCAGGAATTAGGGTGACCAGGGGACTCTGCAGTTTCAGTGAAAAATACATAAATAAGGGATGAAGGGGAGAAATTAAAATAGTGAGCCATGGGAGAGAAAGGGAACATAGTTGCTCTGGTAAGTGTCAGATCTGCAGGGCAGTGAAAGCCTGATTGCTTGCATTAATATGCATGGGAGAAAGCAGCAAAGTACAAACTGCATTTTGTAAGCAAGCAAACAGGCAGACCCTGGAAACCCAGGGTTCTGCAATGCAGCAACTGTTTTTCTCCTTAAGCCTGGGTGTGCAGAATGCCTTCACTCTGGAGCAAGTGCAATAGAGGGCTCTTAAAAGGCACTCGATTAGATTCTCTTATTAATTATTGTTTGACTTTTATGGATATGAACTGCACACTGCAGGAAATAACAAAGCCTCTTTTTCAACCACCAGGACCCACTTTAGGGATTCATACCTCTGTACAGCATTCTGTTTTCTGGTATGTTTTAACTTGTGTTAGCGAGTTTCAGCTGCGTTCTGAACTTTGGCACAGCAATGCCTTCTGGTGTGAGCACATGAAGGGCCTGCTGCACACCACAGAAGTGATCATTTTACCCATATGACATTTTCAGTGCAGATATTTTGCTTGTTTCTTTGACTAACAGAAAAGTATTAGTAAAGCACTGTGTGCTTGAACTATTTTGCCTGTTTTTTCATCATAATTTTTTATAATCATGGATGGAACAGAAATGCAGCAGAGATCACTGTAAATGTGGGCTTGGGAATGTGTTCCAAGTAGGTGGAGTATCAATGCTTACAGATGAGATTGTGAGATGGCTGAGAGACAAACAAGCAGGCACCTGTGTCTGGGTGATCAGTAACCAGGCCCTGCAGCGTAGCTGGTGGGTAGGAGTTCTGCTCAGTTTCCTGCTCTATTCCCACACGGCCTTGAGCAGATTGTCTAAGAAGCCTTTAAAAAGTCACATCAGTTCATCTTTCCTTGAGGACATGGACTTTGCAGAAAAGCACCGTGGTGCCTTTCCACTCCCCCAGAGCTCAGGATAGCTCTGCACGCTGGGACGTGGGTGTTTCTGCATCTCATCTGTTCAGTGAAGCTGATGCTGTTGCCTGAACGTTGTGCTGGTGTGGAAGGAAACATCCTTGAGGAGCTGGAAGCATGGAACTCTGCTTCTGGGAGCGGTGTGTAAGTGGGACAGTTGCCTTTTACCTATCACTACTAAAAGTTGCCTCTGTAATGAGTTTATGAAAACTTTCTATTAAATGCTATGTCAAAACAATAGAATAACTTATGCTTGTAATTTCCATTGTTTTTCTTTTGGGGGCTACATCTTTGACTAACAAGCGACTCCAGGCTGGCCTCACATGGAAGATGCTTTTTCAAGCTTAGATGTGGCCTTCCCTAGCAAAGGAGGTTGGTAAAAGACCCACAGGGTGCTTCAGAGGAGGCTGAAGCTTGTCTGATAAAGGGTGTGATTTCACACCCTGACTTAACCTCCCCAAAATACTGCTTCCCTTTGCCTTGCCCAGGAGGAAGGTTGGAGAATCCATACCTTTGCAATGCAGGACGAGGTCAGCAGCCTTTCAAGGAGTATGTGCTACCTGCAGAGGCCAGCAGGCTCTGCCTTGCTGCCAGTACCCAGCACTTGCCTCCTTCCAGCTGCCCAAATCCCTGGGCTTTGTCCACTGGCCCATTCCAGTGTGGGCCCAGGAGATCGACTCCCTTTGTGCCCAGATTCAGCAATGACAACATTCCCAGGGTGGCTGAAGAGCCCCCAAGGTCTCCCTGTTCATGGAATGGGGATTTGGCACATTCATGAACAGGGAGATAAACAAAACTAACCGAAAAGCTGCTTTTATGTAGGTGGAGCACCAAAATCCAAAGATAAAAGGAAGATTCAAAGACTGGTCCTTGATATGTTATGTGGCTCAAATGCAGACTATGACCAAAAAAAAATCAGAAAAAAAACCCAGTTACATTTTTTCAATATTAAATCTTTATTATATACAAAAATATTTTGTTGGGAATTAACAGAATTTCATCATTTGTACATTAACATTTTTATGTTTGGCTGTGTTTATTGTGAAAATATTAGCTGTGAAAAAGACAAGGCGGGGGGGTCTTAGAAAACAAGTCACAATTTAAAAACATCCCACATAGTAGCTGACTTTATCAGTATGAAGTCACAATGCTAACAAGTCCCATATCCTAGGCCTGCTCTACAGTACTGTATTCAAACAATTAGGTACTAAATAATTTCCTGGTTTATATTAAAAAATTCAACTAATGGTTAAGATTTTTCTTGTAGGAAGTTTTCAGCTAAAGAAACTATTTTTTACAGGAGAGCAGTTTTGAAAGTTTTACAAATTCAAATCCAGGTTAATTTAATATACTGTAGAAATAAAAAAAAAACAAACATGAAACAGAAAATCGTGAGAGCTTCCAACTGGCAAGACCAGTAGTGAGAAGAAGCAAGGTAAGGAAATGCCGGGTGACAAGAGTTCTAATACATGTTTAAACCCAAACACAACCAAGATCCTACAGTTCTTAGCCCAGTGAGGTCGGAGAGTAGCAACTTCCTTGTGTTTTAAACCCCACAGAAGCAGTTCCCCTCCCTACACCACAGTGCACAAATGTTACACATGGGCAACGCATGGGGGGTGGCGAAGGGGATGCTCAACATGCATTTTCCTAGGGGGAAACAATGTATTTCAACAGTTATCTCCACACATAATTGTGTACAAGACCTAAACCAACAAAAATCAGTCAAAACCTTTTTTTTTGCCTGTACAAAGCAGCACTGTTCATTTTGCCTTATGCTATGGATCATGTGAGAGGTCAGGTAACAGAGATAATAGGTTTTTGGAACAGGCTCTGCTGTATTCAGGTAAATGTTGGCTGCTTGTCAAGTAACCAAGAGTTGGCTCAGCCATGGGAACAACCAAAATTGCATGGAAAACCATTAGCATAGAGCTCGTGACATAAAAAGGAAAAGGCTAAATGGGAGAAAGTATTTCCAGGACTACTTTTAACTCTGTTACCTGACCACTGGCCTAGCAGCAAAAGGAACTCCATACCCAATGAGCATAGGAAACAGTTCCAAATACCAAGAAAAAAACTAATTTACTTCAAGTGTCATTTATGCTATAAAATATAAATAGTGCTGAATGCCTGCTGAATAAATTCTATTTGTAGGTGAAGCTACATAACAGCCGTCACCAAGCTGGGGTTTGTTTTTAGGCCTGTACCAGTAAATTCCAGCTGCAGTACCAGCAAATGAACTGAGAATTCAGCAGCTGACAATGTAACTGTGGAACAGTATCCCACTGCAGAGAATTCAGGTAATTTAGTAGACACTGCCTGAATTGTTTGCAGCATTTACCCCAAAGTTTTATTTATATCTGTATATATATGGGTGTTTGTGTGTGTGGGCACAAGCACACTTTTAATATGATCAGAAGCCAAAGCTGCCTGTAAAAATAACCAAAACTGATTATTTTACAAGTGTTTTCTATTTTTATTTTTCCATTTATATTTTATTTTATCTGTCTTGGGCCTAAAACCAGTGAGTTATACAAGTCCTAAATACTGACGTTCTTGTTAACTACTATTTCCTCTATAAGACACAAGTTGAGAATCCCAGACAATTCCCACCAGCAAGCCTGTTAAACATATGTGAAAACTAAGAAGAACAGGCCAAAAAAGAAGAAACTCAGGGGGAAAAAAAAAAGAAGAGCCAGGATTTCAGCACTGTCAGTCACAACAGTCCACCAGAGAAAGTAAATTAAAGTAGCCTTAAGGGTAGAACCCCTTTCAGCGGCCCAGGAGGGGTTTTTATTGCAGGGAGAGGAGGGTGCTGGGAGCTGAGGGGTATTTAAGGCAAGAGGCCCAGCAGAGTCTTTGATCCAGTACCCACCACACAGACACCAATAAAATGATCTCACCACTTCTGCATAAGTAGCATCATGAAGTTTGGCAATAACCATGTGGTACTTGAACTCTTTGGAATTTGGGTGAGGCAGGGGACCCCGCATGAAGCAAACAGCCCGTACAGATGTGCAGGACATGCGACAGAGCCCCAGCTGTTGGTTATCTGAGAGCTGCACCCACAGGCACAATGGGCAACGGGGCAGCTGCTGCAGGAGGCACTGTCCATGCACTGGGACACGGCCTCAAGGTTCAGTGTGAGCAGAGAAGCAACCTATGGGAAGCCTGGCTGGGAAACCATGGGGTAGGTGAAGGGAGTTTATGTTCACAAGATTGGCTCATGTGTAAGGACAGGTAAGAACCCAGTTCCTGATCTCTGGAGCACTCTGCTTGATCGCTCTCCACTGGCCCTTGAGCATAGCAGAGGCCCACTGGGCTCAAGGGGGTACCTAGCCAGGGATTTTCTGTGTTACAAAGAGAAAGAAGTCTCCTATTTCTTAGGTGAATCACCCTCTTCAAAAAACAAAACCAAACCCAGGTGACTTCCTGTGCACTGAGCTACAGGCAATTTGTAAGCAAGTCACGTAGGTATGATTTTAGAAGATGCAGCAAGTAGAGAGGATGAAGGAAAAAAGGTCACAATTTAAGCTCAGCCAAGATGTGAGTTTATATAAACACAAATTCAAAAGCGATGAGCTGATCTGCCGTCCTGCTCCACAAAGCTTTTGTACAACTAAGTACACAGAGCTGCCCTGAGCTGAGAACACGGCCCAAGGCACAGGTACGGCGTTGGTTATGAACTTGATTTTCCTTGCCTACAAAGATCTGTGCTTCTGCTCCATGTTTACCTTCGTTGCAAAAGTTTGCAGAACATTTTGAAAGACCTTTATAAATCTATGCAAGATGATGTATTCCATTATAATTATCCCACTAAACTTGAACTGCATCTTGATGCAGAACCTAAAGCAGACCTGCTATAACATTTAGAGACAGCAAGGTCATCACCTGGGTACACAATGCACCACAGTATTTACAAGAGAGTTGAGATTGGTGCACGCTTAAGTGAATTTTTTGGTGAATTCAGGGAAATAACTTACAGGTCTTGGCATACTGACTGTACTTCTATGTATAACTTTTCATTCACGGGGCAACTACAGTGTTTCTTCTATAAGTCTCTATATGTACAGAATTTTACAGCACCTCATGCACTGTCCAAAACAGAAATTACAGATAAATATAGATTTTTTTTTTTAGATTGAAATATCTGTATATTTAGAAAAATATACATTAGTAAACACAATAAACCAGGTAGAGAAGTGTACCAGTTCTAAAGTCTCACATGCAGGTAACATTTTCTGGATTAAGTCATGGTAGCTTAGTAATGTGATAACCAACATGAGCATTTTTTTTTTTACCATCCACATACATATACACAGACAACTATTTGATAATTTACTTTTCTAAACTACTTAAATATTTATCTTGTGATACATACCACATATCTTCAACATTTAGCAGCATCTTCACCTCGCTCAGACACACCTATTGTACTCTTTAACAGTCTACGTAAAGTTTTCCTGTTAGTATCTGGAAAATGAATGTTTAGTACAGAATGAGATAACATGAAATCCCAGTTATTTTAATGCCTCCAAAATACTCCAAATAGGTGTTTCATGAAATGTTTTTGCTAGCCTCTCATAGTGTCTTCTCCCCTAATTGCACAATGCACAGACCCCTGTCCGACAGCTGATGCAGCACACCCTGGCAGGTAGGGACCATCACTGCTGTGGATGTGACCGAAACAACACCAGCGTTTCAAAAACCTCAGAGAACATTCTTTTTAAAAAATAGTAACTGTTATTCTCATTCCAGTCATTCTACCAGGTGGCGACAAACTAAGCAAAGTATCTGATGAAAATCTGACTATGCCAAAACCCGAAACTACCAGGAAGAAACAAAGCAATCTCTCTCCCCCTCTCACCATTAAACAATCCAACGGGAACACTCAAGATTTAACAGATGCAAGGGGTGTGGTGTTTGGGTTTGGGTTGTTTTCCCCCCACCAGCCTGGCACACAGACAACCAAATCAGACCTGCAGATATTTCCACACGATCTTTGTGCAACCCAAGCAAGTCACCTTCTCTTACTGCTTCAGAACTGCACTGCAGAATTGCTCACTGCCATCCACACCACCACCACCCAAAGCTCAGCCACAACATTCCACCTCCTGACTTAAACCCACAGTGTGAACCTGTAGCAAACATTAAAGCCGTAGGCTTTAGCAAATACATGACTATTCTAGAGATTGCTAACTAGGGAGACTCTCCTGACAGTATTCTCCCTGGGCTGGAAACAGAATGAGCAGAGAGAAGCTTTCCTGACTAAACCTAGGTGGCTGTGTTTCATGTGTTTGGTTCAGTAAATTTACAGAAAAAAGGTGAAAATAAGTGATGTTTGCAATATGAAGTACTGAGGTGTGTAAACTGAAGAATCTTCTCATTCCATTCATTGGGGAAGAGTGAACTCAGCCCACCTTTGGCATCAGAAATAAGGATATATTTCTAACTCATAATGAAAAGGCATCTTATCTGTCCACACAGCATATCTTATTTACACCACATGGAGGTCTCCCATGACAAAGTACACAAACACAGTTCAGCCACGTTCAGCACAGAGTGCCAGAAGCAAACCACTGAAATAGCCAAGCAACAGCCCTGCTATCATTTGCTGCTACACATCACACTCCATCCACTTCTCAAAGCAGCCTCTGAGCAACAGGATCACAGAACATGTCTCCTGGGAAAGAAAACTACCAGTCCCATGCTGGTGCCACAACTGAGAGCTCTGCCAAACTTAAAAAAAAAAAACAGAGAAAACACATCCTGGAAAGCATAACAATAAAAAAGCAGTGGTAGAAATTTTCCTTAGAGGATTTCATATTCCCTCTGAAAGACATTTTGGAATCTCAGTATTAAGAGCCAAGGAGATCTCCTGTGCTACACACAAGTTTAACCAGCATTTTCCACACACACACACTGGGATTTCAAGTCTCCTCTGTCCCTCTTCCCCCACAACGACCAACTTTACAGCCTGTGTAAAAACCATCTGTTGCATACGGGTGTTATGAGGTTTTTTTAAACAACTTTCCTCTACTACATCCACTCATTTTTTCTTTTCCTTGTGCACATAAAAGTCTTATGAGAGCCACAGGAAGCAATGCTGTTTTACAGTGCCTAAGCCTGTCTTCCTCCAGAAATAGTTCTGAGGAAGATGCCTTTTCATAGCATTCCAGGTCACACTTTGGTGTTGAACAGGAATCCAGAAGCCAGGTGCCTGTCACCAGATGGAGGAGGAATTAAACAGATGACTTCAGTTTAGACACCTAACCCAATATGTGATGGTGAATGTGACTATATACAACAGCTGACAGTGTCATATAAAACATGGTCACAAAAAGAGCTCATCTGAGCAACAAGCTGTATTTTCCTTCTGTTCTCATTAATTTACATCAGCTTAAGTTTTGATCAATGAACCTGACCCTAACCTAATATGAATTATATCAATGAGCATACTGAGGGGAGAATTGTCACTAAAAAGGAAATACACTGTAAACGAAAAAACCTATAAACAACATTGCTTTTTAGCAGTAAGCTTCCAATTCACAAGCTATCTAATGAAAAATGCAATTAAAAACAATGTAAGAAAAAGCACAGAAATGCCATTACACAACACTCAAAATACAGCAGTTGATCACACACAAATATTTAAAAGATAATTTAGAACCCATGTAGACATCACTGGAAATGAAGCCACAGATCACTACACAAATACAGAAAAATGTCCTAAGAAAAGAAAATTACTTTTTTTTTCTTTTTTTTTTAAGCAATGTGTTTTCACAAGGGTGAATAAATAGTCCTAAACATTAAGTGTCACCTACAAGGCTCCACATTATCAGGTTCTCCTCAAGCTACTTCACCATTATTCAAATTGCACTGGATTACCTTGCGTATGACTTTCTAATGTCAGTACTTCAACTGTAATGGGCTAACAGGTTGGCTCCCAAGAAAGTGTAATAAGCAGCTTGCAAGGTATTGCTCTATGTTATTTTAGGAGACAGATATAAGGGAATCTACACAAAAGTTATCTAAATCAAGAGATATCAAGAACTTTTGAAACATCAGGAATGCACCAACATTAAGCTGAAAGCAGCTGGAGCAATGGACCTGTGTTTTTGTTACTACTTTTAATATTTAAAATTCTGCTCCCATGAAATTATTATTTTTTGAAGAAGAAAAAAAAAAAACTCAAAGAAATTAGTGTTCTTTCCTAATAAGAGCTATAGATTTTGATCAGTTAAACACTGACATTAACAAATTTTACAAAAATTGTTTCAAGTATCCTTTTTTTAATCACAGTGAAAATGTAAGACCAAGATGTAAATGTTGAAGTGAATGAAACTTTCTTAGATGAAAAAGGCAAAGATACTAAATCAAAACATAGAAAAATGCTTAAACGCATTTCCTTCATGTGATATGAATAGAAAGGTTATCTGTAAAAAGTTAGAAAAATTAAAATAAATTACATATTTAAGTACACTTTCTCTTCAACATTTTTATAAAAATTCAGAACAGTGTACTTTTGAATATACACAGAGTAAAAATGCACAGGTGCTGTAGGTTATCATCAGTATCTACACATCACATTTGCTGCTGCTGACTTTATTTGTTACTGAAGCTCCCTCTGGAACACTCAATAGACCCAGCTGATGGGGACCCACTGGGGCTCCAGCCTCAGTCTCTCGATGGCCGTCTGCAGCTTCTCGAAGGCTTTGTCCAGGTTGTCATTTACAATGGTCAGGTCAAAGTAGTGGTTGTAGGCTCGCTGGATCCGGGCGCTCTCATCCACTGTTTTTTTCAGATCAGTGTCCTGTGCAAGAGATTTTTAAGGATCAGGAATCTAAATCTCACTAAAGATTTAAAGATAAGGCTTGGCAAACCCTTTTAGATGCAGAAGAAGATCGCTTCAGTACATACTGCAGCTGACTATTTAAAGCTAGACACCTCATACATTTTAAAAATAAGGGAAGTTTTCACTTATAATAAATTCACACAGAAACTGAGCTAAAATACATTGAAAGGGCTGAAAAAGTTCTGAGCGGTGTCAATAATGTTAAATATGGCAAGCAAATGTTTGCCAATCCTGCAATTTTGAAGAGAACCAATAGAAGCACATGAACTTGGGCTGGCGTGTACCGGGAGCAGTTAAGCACTTTGTAAGGGCAACTGATGATCCAACCAGAATAAAATTAATGCTTTAGGAATGACTGAGTCAATCAGTTTTGTAAATATATGTTTGTCCCTTTTATTTCCCCAGAAGACACCAAAAATCCAAGATTTTAAATTAGGATGAAATGAAAGACAATTTCTAGAGAATAAAGCTCTGGAACAACTTATGGCTTTTAGAGACAACACTTCAGCCTAGCTCACCTGACCCCAGTCTCTCATTTGTAAACTACTGCTACATTACTGTAGTCCTGACATGAGCTGCAAAATATGCAAGAAATTTATATTCCTACATGATGAAGCCTTTATAAAGTGCCTTTTGAGCACGTTTTCATGTTTTGCTAGTGCTACATTCTTTAAAAGCTCCTCTCAATTTTTGCACAACAGCAATTTTTTTGGAAGTAGTAATGAGATTTGTCTCCCTTTACAGTAATTATTTCAATATTTTCAAGTCCTGATACAGCTTTCAATATAAAAGCCAAAATGAAAAACTAAGTTTGTCAATAGCCTTTCCTTCACAGTGAATGAAGGAAACAAGTAAATGTACGATCCCAAGAGCCAGACTTTTTGTAATGGAATGGGTTAGGATGCTAGAAATAATACAGCCAGGTCCACTAACAAGCAAACTGTAATACTTTAAATGACACTTGTTTTTCATTTGTTCAGGAAGCACAAGAATATGAAATAGCAAATCATACTCCATATACATGTGCAGGGATGCAATGCAGAATCTGTAAAGACACATAAATGCATGTCTGAAATTTAACGAACTTCTTTATTATTCGTAAGAAGTAATACAGAGGCAAAGATGTCCCTTAGGGAATCAAATATTAGGAAGTGCAGGAAATTGTTTTTATACTTGTCTGGACAATTTTAACCTTGCCTTCTTGGATATGCACCATAAAATTCAGGGCTCATTTTGGGCAGGAAAAAGGGATGACTGAGCATATACAGACATACTAAAATGCATAATAACCAGAACTCATGACTAAAAATTATACACTCATTTAGTGGAAATACTAACCAACCCCTCCCTGCCATTTTATAGCTTTGAATGCCCTGTCAGCATTAATTCAAGACATTCCTATGAAGCTGCAGCACTACCATTATGAGTCATCAGCAAAACACAGCTTTTGTCTGTTGGGGAAGTTGAACTGCTCAGTCTGGCTTTTTTTGCTTTGCTCCTGAAGCTGGGAAAGTTCATGCCCACACAGAATATTTATACTTTGCTGCATTAGAGGAATTGTCTTATTTCCCTCTGCTACACATAGTGTCTAAGAAAAGGAGGGAAGATCTAATGCCACCTCACTTTATATGACAAATCCAAGGAACTTCAGAGAAAGTTGTTCAACACTTCTTATTCTGGCAGCTCTCAGCCACTCCCAGTGCAGCACATGCTGCTGCAGCAGTGAAAGCAAGAACAACCTGCATTCTTCGGGTTTTTTTGTGTTTTGTTTTGGGGAGTTTTTTGATGGTTTGTTGGTTAGTGAGGTTTTTGCTTTTTTCCTTTTTTGACACAAGCTGCAATATCTTTCCCAGGCATTACAGATTCCATTTTTAAAGCACACACATATTATTAAGACAAACAGGAACAAAAATTTGGGTGGGGAGGGAGATGGGAAAGTCAAGGAAAGACATCTGCATAAAAGAACAATTGTCACCACGAAATATCTACCATTTGCTGCAAATAATCAAAGGTGACATTTCCCAAAGTATACATTACAAGTAATTTTTGTAATCAACACTTCTCCATAAGAGGTCTATTTTTAAGAAAGAAACAATCTTCCTTATACATAGTATTTGATTAACTTCTACTAAGTAATCAGCAAAAGTCTTGTCTAACTTTTCTTAGAGACATTAGTTTCAGAACAAATTCCACCTAAAATGAATGGTAAAGAATTTAAAAAAATCTAAGAACATCTTGTTCAAAGAAAACTAAATAGGAAATGATCTGCTTACAGTGAGAAGTTTGGTTGTAATTCCAGCATCTACCACAGCCTTGTGCATAGCTCGCAAAGTCTCCAACTCTGGAGCAGCAATAAACACCACATAGGGCATGAATTCTGAAGTCCTCAGTATTTTTAGAGCCTAGAAGCAAAGGAAAAAAAACCATCATCACCAAAGTTTGAGAGTGACTCACCATATCTCCCCATTACTTAAAGGGGCACCACAAAACTCATCTGTTACGATGGGCAGCAATACGTAAGCGAAGATTCTTATTTCTACTTTGGAAATTCCTACACTGCCTTGTGAAATGCTCAGCATCATTCTTTTCTTGGCTAAAAAGATTATTTATTACTCTGCAAGACTCCTCTTTCACGCAGAATTTAAGTTGGGCTTTTTCCATCTTTCTAAGCCATTCCAAGTAAGTGCCACAAACACAAGAATCCAGTTGATAATTGTAACCTTGAAACCAGATAAGAAGCCTTTAAATTTAAAGGCATCTCTCTTCACCTCTTCAACATTATAATCCCACACTTGTTATAATAATAACAACAACATTATAAATCATATACCTGTGGATTTACGTCCAAGATGCAGGTCCTTCCTGTCTGAACAACTTCAAGGATGGAATCAATTTTGGTGCCATAAAGATTTCCTTCATATTCTCCATGCTCTAAGTATCTACCAGCTTTAATATCTGTCTCCATTTCAGCTCGTGACACAAATCTGTATGCTTGCCCATCTTTTTCATCATCCCTTGGCTTCCGTGAAGTAACTAAACAAAAAATTAAAAACATAAACTGAATGTTTTCATTTTATATTTGAAATAAAAATATGAAATGTGACTGCCTATTAAGTAGGGAGACTATAATACACATTGTTATACAGCTGTAATTGCTCCATGTACAGGTTTATTCTTCATTCTACATAAATTTTAGAACTGAGCACAGCCCCTCCTGTTCCCTTTATTTATACTGCTTCCTATATGGTGCTTACCCACCCATTTGCCTGTTTCCTTTGTCTACTCCTTCACACCATATACAATACTCATTCATGTAATGTTTTTAAGTATTCCCTTAATAAAATACTTATTTAAGTGACTTGGAAATCAAATGGAAGTTTAACTCTCAAATGCCAAATGTACTTCTGAAAATAGCTGAGCACAACAAGATCTGCCCCATCACACCCCCAAAACCCTTGCTGTCTGTATTTGTCCTGTTGTTCAGGGTGGAATAACCTGACCTAGCTATAAAGAAAGTTAGCTTAAATATCAGAAGCAGCCCAGCCACCATAGCAGAATCTTAGTGGAGGCCAGCTAATGCTGCTTTCCAGGACAACTTCCCTTTTAAAGCAAGGTAAATTCCCTGCAGAAAGATCAAAGCCAGTATTTGAGTAAATCATTATCAATTGTCTTGGGTATTGGCTACACTACTGTGCAGTACAGACATTATTTAAGCAAAAAAGTTAAAAAAAATTTTTAAAAAGTAAAATAAAATATAACATCATATTATTATTGACTTTGCTGCCCTACCACCATATTAACTGCCTGCTATTTATATTTAATTAGATTTGAACTCTAGAACATATTAAACCAAACAGTCAGTGCATTCCTTTGGTAATACTTCTATCATCACTTGGTGCAACTTGTTGAGACAAGTGGAAAGCAATCTTTCCCTTCCAGCAATTCCTATCCACTTCAATCTTATAGAAAACACAAGTGCCAGGAAAAATGATCCTCTGAAGCTGTTAAGAATAAATATATTACTACAACATCTAGTTTTAGTCAAGACTCTATGGAAAGCTTAAAACGACAGTGGTTAATACAATACATTAAAATGAATCACATATCAGTTTGCAATTAATTTTGGAGAGTAAACTTTAACATCTTACAGCTAGGAGATGATTTAGCAGTTCAGTTATCTACACTGAAGAAAAACTACAGCACCACATGCTGGATTAAAACTCAACACCAAGGACATGATTCTCCCTGCAGAGCAGTGGATCAATTTCATCCATTTACCACCTCCCAAAACACATCCTACACAAATCTGTTTATAAATAACCTGCAGAATTTTCTTCTAATCAAAGACCAACAAAGTTTACTGATTATCCCACTTAAAATCCAAAGCAGAGAAATGTTCTGTATACAATAAAGTGGATATTGCATGTGCATGATTAGATCATTAGATTGGGCAAAGTTTACTGTTATGCCTTTGAAGAATGTTCAACGACTGTGCTGCATTACTTACATATATTCAAGCATCTATATAGCATTATAGAGAAATAAGTAATTCTGAAGGCTTTTTTGAAATAGAATAAGAATTTTAGAGGCCATAAAAAGCCTCTTACTATTTCACCAATATAAAAGAATAGAATTCCCAAGAGAAGATTTCTTTTAAAAAGTAACACTGAGAAGTCAACCTTGTTATCAGGTTCACCAACCAATTTTAAGTGCCCTGGCCAGTTCTGATGCTAGAGATTCAGCAAATGAGAGAGACTGGTTCTCTCATCTCACACAATTAATCTTTCAGACCTGTCCCTCCTCCTATTATTATCAGATCTATTTCTTGCCCACTGGAAACAGAAGGGAACAGACTGTTTTTGAAATTCTGAAAAGCACATGTCGGGAGAATAATAATGTAGCCGGAGTGGGCTTCTCTGGTCAGCAGCCAAACAGGAGGGAGGAGTTAAAAAAAAAGTTTAATGAGCAAAGTATCTGAAAGAAAGGCAAGAAAACATGCTTCAGGTAAAATAATTTTTTTTCTGCTATTTATAGGGGGAAAAATGAAAGATCATGTGCTTAAGGCTAGATATATTAAAATACAGTTATAAAAAACTTGGAGATCACAAACACTTACTTCAGTTTTATTGGAAGTTTGCTGCTTTTCCCTACATTTCTAAACTAAAGCAACACTTTATAATGCCTAGTCCAGAGGAGGAAAACTAAAAGGCAGATCTGAGGAACTCCACTGGCCGTTCATTACAGAAGGCTACTGAGAACTTATGGAATCACGTCAGTAATGGATGGTGACTGACACTGAGGAAACCCAGACTGAAATACTGCACAGACAAAAACTGGTATTCCGCAGCATCAGTACCATTTAAGTGCTAGTTACAAATGTTTTCATGGTCATATGTTAGTTCAGTTTTCTGAAAACAGGAAGAGCCTTTTGTTTTCCCACTCTAAAATTTTTATGCTCTGACAAAATCACTCCTACACTGAATCACAAGGATAAACATCCTGTACTTTCGAGTTAATCAAAGTATGATATTACGATAGGAATGCTGACAACTTACATGGCACTGTAGTTCCAAATCTAGTAGGATTCAGCACAATAAACCTGTTCTTCAAACTCCTTCGCCCCACTCCTTGAGCCCCAATCAAGACCAGGGTTTTCCTCTGAAAAGGAGGCATTTTGGCTACTTCCTCATATATCTGGATTTCATGGCGATCAAATTCTACATTGAGAAATGTAAAAAAACTTTAATATGCACGCAGGGCTTTAAGAAAAAAAAATTAAGTAGTCCTGCTATTTATCAACAGACCTCATGTGAATATAAACAGTACTCAGAGGGCAGTAAGTTTGGCTCAAGACTTCTAGCTTTAAATTGGTTTGGGAATAAAATAGTTATTTCTCCATGGACAGTATAAGGTCAGGTTCTCTCTTTTACTTCCAAGGAGAAAGTCTGTGTTTGATCAGAAGAGGAAAACTGTGACTAACAATTAGTGAACTTCCACAGAATCGTGGGATGGTTAAGGTTGGAAGGTACCTCTGCAAGGCATCTGGTCCACCCCAATGCCCAGGACCACATTCAGACACTTGTTGAGTATTTCTAGGGAGGACAACTCCACAACCTCTGCGGATAACCTGTGCCAGTGCTAAGTCACCCTCACAGTGGAAAAGGTGTTTTCTGATGTTCAGAGCCTGTGTTGCTTGTTGGCTCTTGCCCTGTCACTGGGCTACTCTGCAAAAAGCCCACCCAGCTCCATCCTCTTTGCACCCTCCCTTCAAGTATTTGTACACACTGGTGAGAACTGCCCTGAGCCTCCTCTTCTCCAGACTGAGCATTCCCAGCTGTTTCAACTTTTCCTGATGGGTGAGATACTCCAGTCCCTTCAACACATTTGTATGTCCACATCTCCCTTGCACTGGGGAGGTGCCCAGTACTCACTCTTAGGAGTGGCCTCACCAGTGCTGAACAAAAGTGAAAAATCACATCCTCTCAGCCCACTGGCAACAAACATTTCACTTTTTTTTCTTAACACCCAGTTTTTCTCTGATTTCCACTCACCAAATGATGTACTCGGCACAGCCATGTCTGCACTGGCCACTATTGTTTTTAAACCATAAAAACTATCTGATCTATCAAACTTATAATCAAATATTTTACTGCAAATCTTTAGCTTTGGATACACTACACTCTGCAAGTTTTGACGCCTAAAGAACTTTGACTTTCATGTAGTATTAAGAGATACCTGCATTTCTTGTAGTGAGATACATCATCTTTTTCTTTTTTTTGCTGCTTATTGTTCCACAGAAAGGCCCTAAAAATAAAAAAACTAGATGAACTCACAATTTCTGTTAATTTCCAAAGCTTATTTATATGAATACATGAAATTTTAGATTAATACATTTATAAGGACTATTCTAGAATTATATATATCCTAGGGCAAGAAATTACATCTATTTACAAACCCATCAAATGGTACAGGAAGAACTGAACACAGAAAAAATTATTTTCCTAGAAAATAAAGCAGTTGAAAAATTCATGTTTAGCTTATTAACTTTCAGTGCACACCATACAAAAAATTTTTAAAAATTGCACACTGCCTGTCCCACCTCATTTGGCTTTTCAGCACCAGGTGGCAAAACTGATTCATGTATCTTTGAACACTAAACAGAGACTTCACCCTTTGTCCTTCAGCAAAAGCCAAAATATAAAATTCAGCATTTCACAATAATCTGTGTAATCTCACACAGCAGTTTTTCTATTATTTATGAAGGCAGGAAAAGCAAAACAAATGGACTCAGAGCAAAATCTACTCCTGAAATGTACTAAATCTCACCTGAGTTGTCCCAGTCCCTCCTAACAAAAGCCTTTCTCTTCTCTTCCAGGAACTGGCTAGGAATTAGACCTGCACTTCCTCCTTCTTTGACATGACTAGCCTGGGGAAAAACAAACAAATAAACAAACAAATGATTATATTTAACTTGCAAGAAGCATTTTTCTCATCAACATGGTGTTGACTGACTTCCTCACTGCCAGTTTCTCAGTGGTGAGTGTTGATACATTTACTACTCAGACTCAAAAATTCGGAGTCAGATGTAAATATTAAAATTCTCCTTTACAGGAATAGGGTCTTGCTATTGAGTATTAAAATTCAGAAAACTTAAGTAAAATAGATCCAAGTTTCATTACTGGTTCCCATTACGTAGTAAGCTCCTCCAGCCATAAAACTTTGGCATAAAACTTCCAAGTGGAATTCTCTGGCTCCAGACACTGAAGTCTCAGGTGACAAAACTCAAGATTTTCTACTATAAAGTATATTTATTTTATATTCTTGAGCTGCTCCAAATAGGTTTCAGTGCAGTTTATTAACTGTCATTTCCCAGTGAAAGCCAGTAACACATCCCTAATCATGCCTTCAAGCTTTTTGCACTAAGCAACTACATATTTAAAATCTTAGAAACCTAAGTATTCCCAGTAATGAACTGGCTAAAATTCTCTATAAAATAATTTCATGGCAAGCTCAATTCTCAGCAAGCTTAACACACACAAACACAGTTATGAAGTGTTTAATGCTCCATAAATCTTGTGCTTGCAATAAATCCTTCTTTTGCCAACAGGAGACGTTTGCTTTTCAACTTGTATGCTTTTATCTATGACTAACTGATTTTTTACAGTATGAAGGTTTCATTAAGAGTCTAGCATTTCTAGAAAGCATGAGGAAAAACTAAACTTCTTTTTCCTGGGGCATGATCTGCATAGCAATATGCTATACTGATTTAACACATTTCAATTTTGCCAGATTGAGTGTTGAAGATTTATTTCTCCTGGACTCCCACAAGTTACAACTGGAGAGTTTGTAAGGCAATACAGAAGTCAGCATGAGAGCTAAACATCAAATTCCTCCAGAGTCTTGGAGTGTCTACTTCTGAAACTAATTAAGTTGGCAGCAATAAATTTTCAGCCTTTCCTCACTTCTTATTGTCTTTCTTTCTGTTATTACTGTCACTGAGAAGCAACAAAATTCAGCACCTGCTTAGGTGTATTGGAATATTCCTGTTGCATTTAAAGAAGTCATATATCTTGTTCTCGGGTACTGTCTGGCTCTCTTCTGCTTGTTACTTTGCAAAGGGTGAGCAATGTAGGGGTCGAAGGGGAAATTAATAATGCTACACTCTTTGCCAGTTTTGAGGATCTCGGATGAGAAAAGGGTCTTAAAAGTCCACTTGTCCCATTTTCAGAGGCACAGATAATGTTTAAATCTGTGCATGGTGTCTTGGAAAAAATAAACATAGCAGAAGCACTGGATTACATTTCTACTGAAAGACTGAATGTAGAAATACCATCTTAAAGCAGAATGAACTGTTATTTGAAATAGTGCCAAACACTGTGACTACGAGGATGCATGATACACAGCTCACAGACACTGACCACCACTGTAGAAATAAAACATACAGCGTCTCCAAACAGCTATTGTCACCCCTTCAAATCCACAAGATTAATTTCTCTCTTTGCATCTCTGAGCACGCAGGAAGGGGTCCACGTCTTCCATAGTTGCTGTCAGGGAAGGCTTACCAAAATTATAGTCAAACTAAGACTTTTTTTCTAGAAATTGTCCACCTTAAATTTATATGTGGGAATGTCCAGGCTTATGATACAAGAACAAAGACAAATAAACACAACTAACAGTAAAATGAGTGTTACATATACAATTTAAAATATTCCTTTTCCTTTAGTATTTCAACTTCATAACTTTATATTAGCTTGAAATTGGATTGCAGTGTAAATATTTTTTTCATGTACCTACTGTTAAATGGAAGTAGATCATAAATTTAAAGAGTTTAAGGCACCTACTGATGCTTTTCAGTTTTTTATTTTACTTATTTTAATCTTTTTACCAACCTGCCACCAATTCGGATCTTCCCGGTTTACAATCTGAAGAATTTCTCCTTTAGAAAATTTCAAACCTGCTTCTTTGCATGGGATGAGGTTGTCATTATACGGATTATAATCAAAATGACACTTCACAAAAACCTGAAACGTGTAAAAAGTAACAAAGCTTAAGCAGCATAAAATACATTCTGACTAATCTATCTGTCAAACTGAAATAATGTCTTTACCTACAGCATAAAAACCTTGACATGATCCAAGTTGCATTTGGCACGTAAAATACAATCTAGGGGGAAAAAGTTATTCACCAACTGGGACAGAATAATCAATGGTGCAAACCTCAGCTGAAGTAGCTTCATGACAAAAATAAAAAAAATCTGTTCCATTTGGACACAGTATTACAAAATGTTCATTCATGCATTTCAGTGTATAGAACTCAATTAGAATTCTGACTTTTAATTACTTAAAAATACAAATTATTGGAATGTGACCGCTGTATTTAAGGCTTGTAGAATCTTAAGAATTACTTGTAAAACACTGAGTCCATGGCAAAAATAACAGGACATGCAGCTGCATAAGACTCAAATTTGATGCAGGGGAAGAAGTAGGTTGCGTGACTGAACTGAAAACATTTTTGACTCTCTTTGTACCAGGCTGGGGAGCAAAGGAAGCCCTGCACCTGCCTCAATAGAGCACATTCCCTCAGCCTCTACTCAGTGGAAGCACAGCCTGTTATAGACACGGGCATTAAGACCCACTACTTGAAGGAGCATCTTATAGGGTGTTTCAAAGGCACTGATTTAGCTCAGGAAGTCACTTCTGCCATGGAGAAATTGACAGCCTACAGTAACAACAAAAAGACAAGGAACACCCACCATCCAAGTTCCCACTGAAGTCAGAGAGCTCAAAAGCTTGTCTGTTGAATTAAACACGTTTCTGAATTCTGTTACACTGATTATTTTGACACTAACCACGTTATAAACACACACACACTTCACTGCACAAAGTGTGATTATGGTCAGGTCATCAGAGGTCACTTAAGGTCAAAGAAACATGCTTTATATGTAGCATACAAACCCCTAACAATTTTAGACACTAATTCAAGTTTTCTAGGCAGGCATATTAGGTGAATAAAATCATTTCTGAAATGTAATTAGACGTAAATACAGGTATCTACATTCTACTCTTTCTCCAAGCATTATATTCACAAAATAATCAAAATATGTGTAATCCAGAATCTTAGAGAATCTTACACAATAAAGTACTAAGCAGAAATTCTTTTCACAGAATCATCAGAAATGTGCTACTGACCTGTTGAGGAATGACAGTGTCTCTGTAGCTGGGAAGAATTTTCAAAGTGACACTCCCACTGATATTTTTCAGCAGTTCTTGCAATTCTTTTGGATTGTTTCCAACTTCATGGCCATTCACCTCTTTAATAATGTCCCCTACATGCAGAAGGCCTTGCCGATCTATCATCCCTCCATGAAGAATTCGGGCTATTACCAGATCATTGTTCTCCACTCTGAACGTGACTCCCTGAAAGAGGTACGTGACACCCAGCTTACCACTGTCTGAATATCAGTTTCATTTTACCATTACCTCAAGCAAAAATACACAGCTGTGGGATATTCCACCCGCTCCAATGAAAACAGCTACAGCTACTATAGTGTTAGAGCTCCTGATACAGAGAGGCATCAGGTGACACAGAAGTGCTTTCACACAAGGTTTTCATATGACTGAAAAATTACTGCTGTTCTTGATTGCATGCAGTCCTGTCATCTCATATCAAGATGTTGTGTTAGTCAGTTATGCCAGCAGTCATTCAGCCCAGCGACTGCCTAATTACTATCCCATTACTTCTTGGAGAGAACGGGATAGAGTACATGAAAGTATCTTCCCATTTCAACCTCTCAATACTGAGCTTATCACCCATTAAATTACACAACATAATGAAAACAATTCAAACATAATGCAAGAAATCAGGTACGTGCAAACATTTTCACTAGCACTTTAAAGACACACTCACCCTCAATTACTTACCAGTGGCTCTCCTGCTCTTTTGTGAATTCCAAGGATACGAATAGCATCTACTGGAACAACCTGGTTGTTCACTGAAGAATTATTGACTTCTGGGCTAGAAGGAGGGGAATCATAACATTTTGAAGCCACAATATCATGTGCTTCCAAGAGTGACTGCAAAGGAACAGAAAAAAAATATTTTTTAAAGTCATGAAATAACTGTTTGTGAAAGGATTTAGCGCTGAATAACCACTGAATCTGTCCTTTTTGGGATCAAGTCATAATACTCTTACTTCACATGAAATAAAGCAAAAACAGACATAGTAAGTGCTCATATGAACTGAGAAGCCTATTGCCTTGGCAAACAGCCTATCTTGTACATAAAAATGCTGCTTCTTAAGGAAATATAGGAGAAATGTAACGAAACTGGGGAGGAATGTGTGATGTTAAAAGGGAAGAAGACAGAAAAAGGAGTACCTAAAATAGTCTTCCACCTAATGAGACAGTATCTGAGCAAATGGTTACAGTAAATGAACAACCCACTGCAAAAAAATGAAGATAACTCATCATTAGATACTTGTGTTTAATGCAATAAAATTTTCATCCACGGTAATTTGGATAATGACAAGTATGCAAGGATTTCCAGCTATCTGCAGAATGAGTGCTTCCTGCTTGCATAAAGCCAAGGCAGAATTCTACTAACAAATGAAGCCAAGCTTACAGAGTTTACTTTCCGGAAGACAGGAGCTCAGACCTTAGAGTTAACAGTGTTTTCTCCAGTCCACACACATAAATACAAGATAGAAGGAGGAGATCCAAATGAATATAAACATGTTTGGAAGACAATGTAATTTAGGCATGATTTTTCATAAAAGATATCTTCGGATAAAGAAAAATGTATAAGACAATACATACAGGTAAACCAAGATCAAACTTGTGCACTAAGACAGTGGAGACTTTCGGACTTTCTGTCTTTCTGTCACCTTCTAGTGTAAGGTGTCCCTGCCTGTGGTGAGGGATCTGGAACAAGATGATCTTAAAGGTCCCTTCCAACCCAAACCACTCTGTGATTCTATAAGAGGAAAAGGGACACCCGATAGCCATCATACACAGTAGTCCAAGGTAAAGCATCCTACAGCACAGGGAGTCACACTGACAGATACACAGAAAGAAGCAGCAAGCAGAAGAAACGCCTACTGGGCCTCCAACTACACAGCTTTGCTTCCAACAGTGACTGGTCAGATACGGCCTTAAGGCAGGTTACTGACTGTGTCACAGAAGTAGCTAAAAAAAGAAGACACCATGGGACTATCACTGATACTGACATGCACATGCCAGAGGAAGACAGCAAACTACCAGAAAGCAGAGCAGGCACGCAGGTAAGAGTAATGACTTGCTATGCAGTCTGCTCCATCCTTCTGTAAGCCACCTCTAAGCTAAAGGCTGTGCAACCACATTAGGTTAGTGCTAAGCTCAGCATGCAAGCCCTCAGAGTGTCACAAACCTGAACAGTCATTTTAATCTGCCCATTACACGATGAACCTGCTGATATTTCAACTTGAGGTTAGAAGGAGTATTTAATTCACCGATTTTGCCCCTTCCATAAAGACTGTAAAGACAGCTGCTTATTGTGGCTGCTCTGATACTGTGGACACAAACCAAATCAAATTAAATAGGAAAAACAATCATTTATTTAAATTAAGCAGCTGTCAGATGGTAGCAATTTCTAATTCTTCACTATCCAAGACACATCCAATCCAGAAACCAGGAGAATAGATCTCTCTGCCAATGTTTGCAAGCAACATATTTTTGTATGTTTCTGCATTTCCAAAATGAAACTAATTTGCATCAGCAACACATTTGTACAGATAAGCACTCATAGAACCAGGTAGATACAGTGGTATGAAAGTTCCAGTTTTCTTCTGGTCACATGCTAGAACAAATTGTCTCTGAAGTTTCTGACCACAACCCACTATACTTCTCATAAAGCCTCACACAGCTGCCTGGACAGGTCTCTGCCCTTCAATGGTAATGCAATTTATAGATTATAATCTGATCCACAGTCCAAAAAGCCTACTAAGATAACAATCTGTGTCATCGTTTTCAAATTAAAAAGCTCCGTAAAATTCTTCAGTTCTTAAATCTGATCCCATTTCACATTCTGATCCTTTTTAACCACTCAGTTTTATGGATAAGCATGAATTCATACAACTGCTACTTAACCATCTCTCAGTCAAAGGATCTTTTCCCTATTATTTACACGATGCCTGAGCCACAGAAGGACTATCAGGGACTGCACACAACTCTAAAGTGGTTTCTTTAATAAAAGTAGTTCATTGGTTTCCTGAAGGCACAGTTAACTTATTACTGTCCCACACCTAACTCTCAGTTCTGAAACTCAAGAATCTGTACCAGTTTTATGAACCTGTTTCCAGCCAGCCAGGGCATGACCTACAGTCCTGAAGAACACTTAAGTACAGGCACCTGGCAACGGGGCCTTGCATCTGTACCACTGCTGGACTACTTGCCAACATTTTATGATGCTAAGTTATTTTCTTATTTGGGGAACATGGCTGAGGGAACTGAGAAATACAGTTACATGAGCTTCTCTTGTTTCTTTCTTGTGATACACAAAAAAGTGATATCCTGTGCTCCTGCAACTCCAGAGCTCCACTGGAATCTGACCTTTCCATACTGGTGCTGGAACACTTGTAAAACCACTGCCAAAGTCTGCAAAACAACACGGACTGATCAACAACCATAATATGGTTCAAAGTTTCCTCCATACAAAATTTCCTCCTGTAAACAGGATCAGCTGATTATCCAAGACTGGATAGCTGTAGAAAGGTTCTCGTGAAAAAATGCCAATATTGTCAGAAAAAGGCATTTAGAAGAACTGCTACAAATCACAAGAAGTAACACACAGTCCTGTGGATACACAGTCCTGTGACAGACAGGTCTCTCGATGCAAGACGCTGTCAAAAAACAATCCACAAACTTAGAAGATATTGATCTCTTTACAGTAGTTTTCTGTGGCTGCATATATTTGACAGGTAAAAAAATATTTTAAAACGTAACTGAAAATTCAGTAAACAGACAACCATTAAACACGCAAGGCTCTCTACAGTGCTGAAGCCAAGTTCAAACTCAACATTTGTTTTTAATTTAAAAAATTCTCAACACAATCCAAACATGTTATGAAGCACTGCCCTAAATAACAGAATTACTATTTCTCCAGTTCTGATCCAAAAGAACAATTAAATTACAAACTGGGGGCTGTGGTAGGAGGGAATACACAAGAGTAGAATGACTCTATAGTCTTGAATTCAGGCTTCCTTTCCTAACACTTTAGGCCTAGAAGTATCTAAAATATTTCCTTTCCTCTTTTATGCTCTAAGTATGCGCTAGTCTTCCCTGATAACCTTGTTTAAATATTAGAACTTAATAAGTAGACTAGAGACCCCTAATGTTCATGTGAAAAGAACACATTTTAAAGGCTTTCCTGGAAAAGTGAGGGAATCATGACTTTAGAAAAATCAGAAGGGACGCTAAGAACACAAGAATATGTAGGAAAAATAACCCTATATATTAATATCTGCCTAGGAGACAATTTAAGATCACTTTTTCTAAATGAAACATTTTAAAGGTATGATCAGCCCTTACAAACCTACCTAGAAGAAGAAAATACTGGCTGCTTTTCAGATTAAGTGTTTTATTGCCAGCAGAATCTATTTAGGATGAGTGGTTTAGCTAATTCTTGAAGGGTGAAAGTAACAGAACAAGCTCTTACAAGAGGAAGTAGAAGTGATTCTTCTGCATGTTTAACCACTCCAACAGTGTAAAAAATTTTAACTGCTGCTTCTTTCCTCAAGGCAACCTCTCTTACCACTCCTGTCTTCTGCTCTCCAGCTACTGTCTGGTAAGATTTGCTACAGCCTCTCCCATGTGCAGCATGTGCCAGCTGGCTCTCCAACACATACTGACCTACTGGCCAGCCATCAATACTGTGAAACTCATTAGAGCTGTCACACTTTGACCTCTGAAAAGTTTAGTTAAAACTAAAAAGGGTAAAGAGCGGAAGGGATGAAAAAACAAGGAAACGAAAGGAGAAAAGAGAGGGAATATTACAGTCAGGCATGCACCTGTACTCCAGAGTTAGTCCTTCCCAAATGCTCTTCTACAAAAATGTGTAGAAAAAATGAAGCCCTGTAATTTGGTATTTCTAGCACTAAATGATACATCCAAACAAACTACTGCACTGATGCCTTGTATATCACATTTTATACGTGTATGCCAAGGCAGGTTACAACTGTAAGGTGAGGCTGTGATAAAGTGGAACCATTCATTTATAAAATACAGTCAGCCTCTAAACCAATAGTGTCCATTTAAAGAGTCAGGTTGGGTTGTTAGCACTTTTACTGAACTGGAGAAAGGATGTAAAAGACTTTTTCTATAAATGCAATTGACATTGTATTTTTCCTTTTTCCCTTCATGCAGAATTTGGAATATGCCTACTTGCACCAAATGAGGCAGAAATGATAGCACTTATAGCACTTATTAATTGACTATTTAGGTAATTTTCCGTTTCCTTTTTGGAGAAGGAGACACATAGCTTTCCTAGCCTTAAAAAAAGATACTATATCTACATTTTGGTCTGCAATTTGTCCTAAAAGTACTTCTAGAATGGTCTTAACTATGATATCAGTTCAATAAAAATAGTACTTTGACCTCAGCTGATTTTGTTGCTTGTCTTCACATGGGTAATGGAAGTACAAAATTAAGGGCTGCTCCTTATATATCAAGCAACAAAAAAGGTACAAGAAAGAGCAAAAATACTGACATTCCAGTTCACCAGTTATTTTGGAACTTTTACATTACATGTTTAAGTTGCTCAAGCCTGAATTAATGAAGTATCTGACACCAACATCACGTTCTGCCTCTCTGTAGATCTGACCATAGAACAGGAATAAATGCTGGGTTTGCCTTAGAGTTGGCTATTCACCCAATAATTCTTATTTGATTCTTAGTCACCCAAAATTTCTTATTTGATCTGTCTCCTACAGGCCATCTTCAGTTTCCACCCCAAAGATCCTTTTCCCAAGCTTGTCTCTGCCCTTTGCCATCTCTCTCTAGAGATCATTGCTACTGAGCCTTTCAAAGTGCAGCACTTCAATTGTTATGCCCTTTTCATCTTTTGATTCATCATCCTCTTTGACTTTCAAACTTTATTTTCTCTGTCTAACACAATGGATCATTGTCAGGTCTGTCAGTGCACAGCTAGCCCTCAATTCTAATCCTTGTGCATTTTAACTATCAATTCCTCCAAACTCATCCAGTCCTTCTCAAGTACCAATTTCTTCTACAGGATCAAAGACTGATTTGCAGGTTTATGCACCAGTAAGTCTCCAAATCATAGTTTTTCATCACTCTGCTATGATGCCTTTCTGGACAAGTAACAGCACAAGGGAGGCCAACACAGGAGAGGCAGAGGAATTGTCAGTACTCAGAAAAGCGACTGCCCCAAAAGCTGAGTTCTTGAAGTGGTTTCTTTCCCAATAGGACACAATATAACCAAAAGCATATTCAGTGTTTATCCATGTTAAACAGTAATATATCTCACTGCTATGTTTATAAAACAAGCAGTGAAAAACCTGGGGGAGAAGTGTGTTTAAACTCATCTATCCCAAAAATGCCTATGACTTCACAGCTGTGTGTCAAAAGAAACCCACTTATACCATGGTAAAAAGTTGTTTATGTTCTTCTACAGAATATCTTTAGCTTAGTAGCAGCCCACTGAACTAGCAAAGTCCACTGAACCCTACCTAGAAAGGCCAGAATCTTCAAATGATTTTCAAACCCTGATCTTTGAGCTAGTCATAAAAACAGCAAAATGGAAAAACATCTGCTTTTGACAAGCATATGTCAACATTTCACTTAAGCAGTGAAAGAGCAGAGAGCAACAGTGAGAGGGATGCAGAGTCTCAGCTCCAGCTGCAGTGCAGATCAGCTCACAGAAGAATCACGCTCATTCACTCTGCAAACCGTACGTCCTACACATGAGTATGAGTGCAAACAGCTGAACTGAAATGGACAATGCTCATGATCAGGAACTGAGATCACCTGGAAATGTTATGGATGAAGCAAGCCTTCAGGGAATTTTTATGGAAACTCCAGTCATACAGGAAGTAAAAGCTTGTCCAAGATTTATAACAGAAACTCCAGTAGAATCTAATAGAGTGAGTAAAGGTGTTTTTGAAATTATATCAAGGAATAAAATCATGTTTATTTTTAACATGGCTTCTAATTTACCTTTTATTTGGAGTAAAATCCTACATATTACATTTTGTTATAGTTCAGGTTTTGTTTCATTGTTATTCCTAGGTCTGTATGTGGACACTGATACAGTAAGTTGGTAACATACAGTTAAAAAGTGGCACCTGAAAATGAGGCTCCTTGAGTATTCCAACCAATTCTGCAACATTTTCATCCTTATTTACTAAGGGACTGATGTCTTCAAGAATTTCATTCACCAGCTCCAGGTTGTTGTCACTGACAGCCTCAAGTTTAGAATCTTCCAGTCGTTCGTGAGCCTGTAAGATTAAATACATGAGACTATAATGTAATTAAGTTTTGAGTGGTTCAAATCTATAAACTTTTCAAGTAATTTCTCAGCACAATCTTCAGCAGAAAAGCCAGAAAAATCATATATAGGATAACCTGATTCCACTGCTGAAGGATTTTGCATGCTCAACTACAGGACCCAATAAACTTTATAAGCAGCACATACCAGAGAGGCTTCTAAGTTCATATCTCCTCTATGCTATACACACCAAGCACTGCTCTATCAACAGTACAGCACCTCAAAACCTTTCCTGCTTTGGAATCCTGGAGAAGTACACCTTCTAGACGAAGGGCAGAAACTATGGGATCTTTTCAGAGTCTGCAAGAAAAACATTTACCTCAGACTCCTCCCATTCAAACACCTTCTGAACAGCACATTCTATCTGCTAAAATCCGCCTAACTGAAGGAAATGCTAAAGAAAAGTTGGAGTCAAAGGCAGCCAGCAGTATCCTGGGCTGCATTAGAAGTGTTACTACAAGTGTGAGGGTTACTCAGCACTAGTGAGGCCACACCTGGAACACCCTGGACATTCTGGAAAGAGCTCAGTGAAGGGCCACAAAGATGATGAAGGGTCTGGAGCACCTCACATTTGAAGGAAGGATGATCAAGCTGGGACTGTTCTGCCTGGAAAAGAGAAGGCTCAGGGAAATCTCATCAAAGAGTATAAAAAGTATACTACGCAAATGGGACAGGGACAGCCTGTTTCCAGTGGTGACTGGTGACAGGACAGCAGGCAGTGGGCATAAAATGAAACTCAGGAAGCTCTGTCTGAACATCAGGAAACACTTTTTCCAGCATGAGGGTGACTGAGCACTAGCACAGGCTGCCCAGAGAAGATGGCAGTTGCCCTCCTAGGAGATACTCAAAAGCTGGATGTGGTCCTGGGCAACCATCTCCAGGTGGCCCTGCTTGAGTAGGGAGAGTTGGACCAAATGCCCTCCAGAAGTCCCTTGCAGCCTCAACCATCCTGTGATTCTTTGATAACATTTCATCTATTTCTAGAGCTATTCCTGCAGAAATAATCATTTCCTGAACTCTGCAGATACTGAAATTCACTTAAAGGTAGGTGCTTTGAGCAGGAAGAGAAGCATCTCTGAATGTTTAATTTATTTATTACAGACAGTGCTCTATCATAGAACTAGGGAATAAGAGGAGGCCAAAAATAACTCAGATTCTCAATTTAAAGTTATTTTCAATACTACAGCAACAAGAAACTTACAAAGGAGCAATTACTTTGGCATATAAAAAACAAATACATAATAGATATAATTCAGACTCATCTATATATACTTCCCACAGATATAATTTGAAGGTATGAGAGCACTTCTGCTCTCTTATTACTGCTTTAAAACAGACAATAAAATAAAATTTTGCTAAAAGCAGAGAACTTTGCTTCCTGAAATCATCTGAGTATTAAATTGCACTTCATATCTATAAAATGCTATTTCTGCAGGCCTGATGGCCAAACTCTGGAAAGGTTAACTTAACAGAAAGGCATTTCAAACATTCTCCAACACCAACACACACAAACCAAACAACTGTGATTACAAAGTCATAGGAAGCTCGGCACCTACACACATTCTCCTTTATAAGGGAATGCTATTTTGTACAGAACACATACAGTAAACAATATCCTTCTTTTACAATTTAGTTCTTTTACAGCAAGTAAAAACACAAATCTAGCGATTTTTAAACATAACCCAACTCCAAAACCTTTGTAAGATTAGAGAATATGGGTTACCTTTTTTCTCATTCATTGTTTTCAAATAAACACCACTAACACTGAGTGATATGATCTAAATACAAATATTCTCACCATTCACTCCAAAATCAAGGCCATGTATATATTGGGGAACAGAAAGTTTTAGCAGTAAACAATCTCTGATCCTGTAATATGTTGAGGAGTAACAGGATATGGAATGGCATGAATAAGTTAAAAAACAAACAAATAGGAATACCTTACTTGGATATTGCAATTTTTTTTTCATTTCAATAGAACATTTCAGAAATACTGATACTGAATTGAGCCTTTCTATGCATTCAGTATATATCATACCTGCCAAATGTTCAAATAGTAAGGCTATTACCTCCAACAATCTAACATCTTAAATACTGGACTAAATGCTTATAGATTACTCCCAAGATGTTTCCTTGGCCTGGGCTGGGCATTCACCTGGTCTCCTGTAGGCTGTGATACAATGCTAAAATCAGTAGTGTAACAGCAGAAAGAAGATAAAGTTTTCAGGTTTGAAAGAATAGTTAACAATCCAGGGGAAGAGAATTTTGATACCATAGTTCAGTAGCAAAACTGAACTATGCTTGTTCAAAGTTCAACAGCTATTTTCCAAAAAGCATATTAATTCTAAAGACTAGTTAGGATTGAACACAAACATCAGCATAAGAAAGATATGGAGTTGGGGTTGTTAAGTCTGGAAAAGAGAAGACTGTGAAGACCTTATAGCAATCTTTCAATACCTAAAGAGAGCTTATAAGAAAGATGGGATCAAATTTTTAGTAGGGTCTTTAGCAATAGGATAGGGCATCATGATTTTAAACTAAAAGAAGGTAGATTGCGACTAGATATAAGGAAGAAAAGTTTTAGGATGGGTGTGGTAAAACACTGTAATAGGTTGCCCAGAAAGGCTGTAAACACTCCATCCCTGGAAACAATCAAGGTCAGGCTGGACGGGGCCCTGAGCAACCTGATCTAGTTGAAGATGTCCCTGCTCATTGCAAGGGGGTTAGACAAAGTGACCTTTAAAGGCCACCTCCAACCAAAATTACTCTATGATCCTATGAACATCAGTGACAGGAAAAAACATTTTACAATGATAACAGTAAAAATAAGTTCCCCTTTCCTCTACCACCTACTGAAAAGTGGAAAGGTTCAGCGAAAGAACCCTATCCCCAGAAAAATCTGTAATTTCTACCTTATTACTTTTATTCTATACAGGAAAAGTGCGAAATGAATGTAACCTAGTTTTAAAAGATCAGCCAAAATGCACTGCAAAATACTATAAACTAACTACTATACTTATTGTTCGCCTTCATTTATTTAAGGACCAAAAGGAGAAAATAAGTTTGTATAGCTTGTGGCACATTTTCCCAAGTTTCTTATTGTCCTTTTTGGTGTACTTTACATAATGATTCATCGTAATAACTGGCCAATAAAGGAAAATGAAAAAGCTTTTGCATTTCTGGCCTGCTTTGAAATGATTCTGCTTACACAATGTAACCATCTCAGAGAACTGAGATGACTGAGAACTGAGAACCAGCTCTTCCAATAGAAAAGCAAGTTTATGTATTTTTAGGGACAAATATGTGAATTACATACGCTTCACCAAATGTGTTTTGATCTTATCCTTATTTAGCACTGCTCATTAAGACTGAGGATTTTTCCAAAATAATTACTAAGAAAATATGAGTGCAGTCACACCATGTGAACACAATTAAAACCTTTAAGCATTTTAGATAAAGCATGTGTACAGTTAAGAATCTGTTTCTGTTACAAGCACTTTTTTTACATCTGCTAGTCATTAAATTCCACCTAATTGTTATTGGCCATTAAAGCAAAAATTCTTTATAAAAAAAAGGCTTTGCAGTGAACATTTTCTTCATGATAAATATTAAAGATGACTTATGCAGCAGATACTTAAAGTTGTTCTCATCATCAGTAAAAAAACGCTTTTACTTACTCTAGCAAATTTAGTACACAAATCTTTCTCTCTGCAGTCATCTCACCAGCAGATAAGACACTTCCATTACTTCTAAGTCTATTACTGAGTCATGTCTTCAACTTAAAACCAATTTTTTGAACAGCCAAACAGAAGAAAATTCTTATATGAATTCTCATGCAAAGTTTTCCTTTCCAGATTTTTATACTGAGCAAAATCTCTGGGCAACAATCCTTTAGCTTTACAGAGGATTTCATACCTGCCCAGAGGGCACTGCTTTCAGATGTCTATTCCTATTAAAGAGACAGCTATATTCAAGTTAACTGGGTTTTCCTCATGAAAGGAGCTTATTTTTATGAAGCTAAGATTAAGAACATACATAAATGATGTGCAGTATTTGACTGCATTTCCTACTGGTAAGACCAGCTACATTTTCATTAAAGAGTCCAAAGATTTTTTTTTTGCACATATCACCTTACATGTTTATAATTGATTGCTACCACCCATACATAAAAGATTTTTGTAATCCAAGAAGAAAAGCTTAGAATAATCCATGTTCTAGAGAGCCAACAATCAAAGATAAAATTACTAGTCTGAGATTCAGGAAAAGGCATGGAGAGAATATTTTCCTGGCATATCAGAAAGTAGTTTTGAGCTAAAGATGAAAAGAAAACATTTTTATGCCACAGAATAATGAAGTTGGCTGCTCTCAGTTTTCATCTCTGGCAAAACCACTAAAAGTCAGAAGGCATATGGGTTATGCACACAACAGTGGTTACAAGACGACATTAAAATCAACTACTTCTAATTTCAAATACTACGATTTTTCTTAATAAATAATGAAATCACATTATTTCTGTAGTCTGAATTTTTCATCTTCCTCTAGATTTTTCTATATAACTAGTAACCAGAATAACAGAAATTACATGAACTCTTCACCTTCAAGCTGGCCTTCAAGTCTTTTAATAAGATGAACCAACGTGCTGTGGATACCTCAGTCCACACTCAATGTTCACAAAATAATGTAAGAGTTAAAACATTTCCAGATTCTACTCAAAGCAGCAAATTTAAATACCTTAGCAAGCGATCTTACGATAGGGTTTTCCATAATTCCTTTAAGAAAAATCAGGTCTATTTCTTCAGCGCCTGTCGATGTCGGCAGATCAGTAAGGTTGTCTAAAACCTGCTGCATGGCTGCTGACAAAACAAAAACAAAAAGTAAATACTGACCAAAACAGGCTTCCATAAGGAGCAAAAGCTCTGGGAAGCACCACAACATTAACTTTAAAGATGTTAAGCAGTCAAATACATCTACCAAGAACAAGGGGACAGAACAGAAAAAGAACTTTTTTTGTGTGTGTGTGTCTGAAAAATGAAATAAAGGTTGCATCCAATTGAATCCTGGCCCGGCACATTCCTTCCAAGATTTGCTACTAAGGATTGAAAAAACAAACAAGTATAAACTATGTATAAGGTATGCATAATCTTCCAAATACAATAAAATCAACTCCTTCAGTACTCTTTTTATTTCTTATTTTTCAGAAGTTTTCAGCCTTCATACATACATCAACCCACAAGTTTTACAATGCTTGTAGAGACAGATTCACTGTTGTAAAAATGAACATGTAGTTCCAAACCAATTTTTTTAAACCAAAAATTTGCTTCCAAGGTAGCTTTTCCTGTGGGAGCACTTGCGTCCACCCCAGCAGTCCTTTACAGCCAGTCCTGACCCACTGCACTGCGGCACTAAGTGCACACGGGGCAGTTGCTAACACCAGCCTGGTCCCACAACACACTGCATTGGGAAGTACACCCTGCAATGAGAAACACATCGTGCCTGCCTGCTACCCTCAGACTTGCTGAGAGAACCACACTTGGCTGAGAGTCAACAATGCTGCCCAAAGAAATGCCAGAAAATGCCACCATCCCAGCTGTCTGATCCCCTGAAGTCATCGAGGTGAGTTAAGAGAATTTGTTCTTGGCCTTAACTTTACTCTTTTAAACTCCTGCCAAGCTATATATGCATGTTTAAATAGACATACACACAGGTGTACTAACAAAATCTCCTGTTGAGATCCCCAACAAGCCCAGAAGCCTTGAATAACCACTGTGTTCTGCAATGCTCTGCATGTTGCAGAGTAGTATATATCAAGAGGATTAGAAAAGGCTATATGCCCCTTCTCCCACACAGGAATTTACCCTTAAATTTCCTCACTGCTTTATAATGAAAGCTATTATGAAACTGCACAGTAACAGAACAAACTGCATTTCTCAACACCTACTTTCTGATTCCAATTCTTCCTAGAAAATTCCATCTGAAGAAAAAAAATTCTGGCCATTCTTTCTGTTAAGTGGAAGTGACTTTTCAACAAGTAAATCAACTCACGTGTGACATTTTAACTACAGCAGTGCATGTCAAAAGACCTGTATTATGTTAAATGTTTTAAGTACACTTTTTGTTTCAAAAAAAGTAAATTTTCTGTGAAACCATGAGTAGGAGGGAAAATAACACTTTATGTTTTCAGATTTTGAAGTAGCATTACGTCTACTTTGTAACAAAGTCCTGTCAGCAACCACACATTACAAAAAGCCACAAAATTACCACGCAAACAGTCCACAACTTCTCCAGCTCAGGTATGTCCCTACTTCCTGACTAGTTCAGCTGCATACGAAACTGCCTTCTTCACATTTTCTCAATTCCCAGTTTCAGACTCGTGACTTTCAATGTAGTCACGCAAGCTGTACTATCTGCAGAAGTGGGCAGATGTTTCTGGCCAATTTACGACATAGGTGCTGCATAATAATGCAATTGTTAGAATAATAAGCTTTTTTTACATTTTTAACATTATGTAAATTCTTTTTAAGGGATTTCAGGTTAGCACCTTTTCTCCTACAAATAATCAGAGAAAATGCAAAGCTTCCTTGAAGTCAAAGTATGCATCTCAACTACCAGCTGCAATTCCAGCACTCGACGGTGACAAAAACATCTATAATAAACACATTGTTCATATTATCTCCATGACATTATCCTGTTTCTTACTTAAGCCCTTCAGAATTCTGCCTTAGATCAAATTTTAATAAATAGTCCCTACATAAAAACTTTATCATCAAAAAGAAAATGTTAAGAGCAATGTTGAGCTTCAGAAGAATGTCTTCATGCAAATAGTCAGGGTACTTTCAAATTAATATTTTATTTAATAAAGGTTTCACAAACATCTAGCACCAGAACTACTTAAGTATATTTCAGCATTTTTTTAAAAGAGCAACCAGCTTTATCAACATGAGAGTTCAAAAAATTCACAAAGACAGACTTGCATTCCAGGTCATCAAAACCAAAACCAGCTGTTCTCAGAAACAGCTTCCTGCAGTGGTGTGTTGGTTGCCTCATGGCACAGGCATCATGGCAAGAGTTTTCTTAGCTATAAATAGTGTTGTCTCAATATTAGAAAGCAAACCAAAAAGTCAGGATAAGGCACCTTTACTCATGCTGTATTGTTTGTGTCTGGACACAATATGAGGCTCAATATTGCCTCAGTGCAGATAGTTCCCCATCTTAAAGGGAAGATCTTTCTAAGTAGCTGAATAAAAAAATAATACCTTTAAGTATCCCTTTATTTTAATCAGTTACAATGTTAAGCAAAAAAAAATTCAGCATGAGAGAAAGGTTAAGCTTCAACAGTCTTTGCACCTGTTACCTAGCACATAGTAGGCAGAGGAACATTTATACGCTTCACCATGTTTCACTGCTTTACACTCACGTGGCAAAATATTCAGAACACGATCAAATGTTATTTGCCAAAAATAATCATCAAGAGCATATTCCAACAGGAATTATGTCTGCTGGTTTATTTAAAAAGAATAGAGCACAAATACATGGACACTTTTTGATGGACTAGACAAAGCATTTTAATCTCAGTGTTTTATGTGTATTATACAAGCCATGAGTCACTTTCAAATATAGTTCCTGTTTAATGTGAAAAGCTGGTATTTGTTCATGTGTCAACATAGCTTTGAAAGTCTAAGCAATATACTGACTACATATGCCTTAGATATTCATACATGTACTTTCAAAAAATTTGATTTATCTGAAGACTAAGGGCAGAGGTGGGAGGAGGAGAAGACACTTTGGGAAATGTACTATGGAACCATTTCTCCTGCATCTATTCAAGAGGCTTTCGTTTACTCATTTTTAGGCTCTATTAGACAACAAACAACAGGAGATACTTTTTTTCCAGGCTTAATTAAAATGATCTTTCAGAATAATGTAGATTCACATGGAATTTCAAGTAGCACTCATTTAAACAATTTCCCTTTTTTCTTTCCAGGGTAAAGCCACCTTAGCACTTTTAAAAATGCATCTTATCTTATTCCTGAGCAGCAGGAATGAAAGCTGAGGATGAAAGTACTTAGGTAGGAAAGTTTTACTTAAAAGATCAGCTCCTACCAAGCAAGAAACAGATGGAACTGAGGAGTTTTGAGACTACCAAATCTAAATATCCCATCAAGAATTGCCTTTTGAGCTGCACATCTCTTTTGTGGTGAATCTGCCCTTGAAATGTTGATAGAAGTTACTCACTGGGGGGTAGAAAGCCCTGTAGAACTTACATTCAAGTCAGGCATACTGAAGAACTATGGACTGCACGAACAAATTGCATAAACCAGGTTATGAGAAGTGCTTATTATTATTGGGTACTTTGGTGTACAATAAAGAGGAAATGTGTGCTTTTCCTTCAGCGGAAAACTAATTGGGTCTCTCTTCCCTCTCTTGTCCCATCTTTTACAGGAAACTAATAAGAATATACTGACTTTGAGAGCTCTCCCATTCACTTCCCTCTCTCTGAAGACAAGCCTATTTCTATATTCAAAGACCCATCTGGGGAAAACTTTAAACTCTCATCACAACACATAAGGATTTGTTTTTGTGAGGACACCATGAGACAGGCATGGCTGACTACAATGGTTAACAAAACCACCTAGCAACACACACATATTACAAGAAACCCACTGACAACAGCATCCAGACACACCAGGAGGAGCTGGGTAGCAGAAACAGACTCTCAGTTGAGGCGAGGTGCTGAAATACAGGGATTCTTAAGAAAGGATGACAACAGAACTGAGTCTGAGCTGGGACTCCTAAGAAAAATGAGGTTACAACTCCAGCCCCTGGCTTTCGTGACAGGGAATACACATAGAATTAATTTCCACAGTCAATTTTCAAAGAACATCTTCATAACCACAGCAAGTTTAAAGCCTCAAGCAAGACTCAGCAGGAACATACTGGTCTGCTGTGCACATGCACTGAACAATTTATTCCTGCTATACATATGACCCCACATTCAGGGAAACTAGTTTGTCATTTGAACCCCATTTCAAAAAGGGAAAAGGGGCAAAGAGATGTTAATTGATCTCTGTGGCAAACAGCATGCATCCCGAGGTGTGGGAATACAGAAATCCCACTTCCTAATGCAAAATTTACTAACCAGAATTAAATCCTCCTAATTCCCACAGAGTTCTTCAGACAACCAAAAGACGTTTCAAAGGTTTAATCTACACATCGTACCTTACAATAGTAAGTTCAGATCAAACAGACATAAAAGATACCCTGATAGCTCCTTTCTTCTTGAAATTGTAAGAAAAAGGCAGGTTTTCACCAAGCCCTCGGCTGTGATTCTTCTACCAAATTTGATTTTTATTTTTTCTTTCAGTACCTAATTCTTGTCTACATTAATTCTACGTAGAGGAAAGAGGAAGCATACATTTAAATAAATTTTCCAGATTTGCAGACAGAAGACAAATGTGTCACTCACTGGGGAAAATTAAAGCTTTTCAGAATGAATATTTTGCACAATTTTTTTTAGCTCGGCTTCATTTTATTAGTCTCCAAGCTTACAAAATAACAGGAATGAAAAGAAAATTATGTATAATATATTTAAATAAACATGCATATTTATTTCCACATGGCCTACTCATCTGGATAGAAAGTTATAATAAATACCTCAAGGACTCCTGGAGAGGCAGGTACTCCACACAAAGTCTACAAAGTTAGATTAAAATCTTGTCACATACATAAACTTCAGAAATAGTTTCTTGCGTGATTTAAAACCTTTTCAAGAGGGATATATTGAAGTTTCACAAGACACACAATAAGCTCAGACAAAAGAAGATTAATTTTTAACTTCACCAGTTCTTAACCAATGACAACTCTGTAACTTTGTTTCCCATTTGTGCTTAAGATTTTTAAATAATAATCATTATGCTTAAATAACAGGCAAAGGAAAGAAAAAAGTTATTCTGTCTTGGCCACTTCTCTCCCCAGTCACACATTATAGCATTTTTGGCAGTCTAGAAGACAGAAAAGGAGTACCTATGAACAAGTTAACATTCTGAGAATATTTCATGTGTTCATTCACAAACAGACTATTAACCAAGAATATATGAAAGGCTGACAAAGCTGTCTTACTACTACTAGAGTAAGTTTCAGAAGGTGTATTTTCAGATAAAAGTCTCTAGGGAAGCACTATGCAGTGAGCACATACAACATTATGTTTGTGTTTTCACAGCCTGCAGCTGCATGCACTGAGCAGGATCACTCTCAGCAGCAGCTCCACAGCATCAAGTGCTTCAGGAGTGGTGAAGCTCTGCAGTTGTGTCCCACACTCGTGTACAAATCAGTCACCTGCTCCACACACGCACGCTGCTGACTGCAGCAGGGTGCAATGACACTTGGCCTTCAAACACCCACCCACACATCTTGCGCCTCTATCTGACAGACACTGCCAAGCAGGGGGCGCTGGGCCAGCCCTGGACAGCCACCTTAACTCAGGCATTCCCATGCAGCATTCCTCTGTAACATCACTCAGGCACCTCTCCTAAATGGGACCCCTTCCTCAGGCAGCAAACACAGCAGATCTCCTCTAAAAAGACAGTAAGATTGATTCATGAAGGAAGCTGTTGTCTGCAGCATGAACACTTTACTGACTGCGGAATCACATATGGCAATGAATTTTTAAAGGAAGAAGGAAAAGCCTAATTGATAAGAATGAATGTTCCTCTGGATATTCAAATTCTGCCCACTAAATTTCTGCACATTGAAAAGAAATAACATAAGTGCTTAGCAAAGTTTATTCATTTTTTTTACTTCATTTTCTCCAAGTCTACCGGCAAGCCAAGATGGAGCTATTTTAACATACCTATAAATAGAAGCTCAGGCAGTCCCTACCCTTATCAAACATGGCTCAACTATATCTTTCATGCCCATTTTTCATGACTGTGAAGGTCACAAAAGCTATAGGGAAGAGCCAACAACCCTTTCCCAGCTTGAACACTGCGGACATACTTCTTTCAGGCTGCGAAGATTGTCTAAAAAAAGACGAAGCACAAATTTTCTGACGAACAGATGGACCTCACAGCTGCATCTTTTGGAAAAAATAAAAGCACTATTTAAAAGTAATCTCAGCAAAGATAAAAAGGGAACAAAACATCAAAACTCCAAAACTAGCAGAATAAAAAGCTTAAGTCTTATTTAAATACATATATCATGACCAACAACAAGATATTGAGGACAGATACACTAAAATCTAGTTTTAAGGAAATTATGTCAGACTTCTCTTTCTTAAAGGATTGCCAAGAAAAACATTTCATAAAGTATGAAGGTAATTAACTCCATGCTAACTAAGCTTGATGCTCTGAAGATAAGTCTATATAGGTGTTAGGTATTACCAAGTTTTCTGACCTTTTTTAATTAGAGGAAGAATGATGCAAGCTTCAGGCACAGAAATTATTAACTGAGGAAGGACACACATGCACACAACAGACAAGAATACAGAAAAAAAAAATCTTTAGGGACCATACAGCACAGTCCAGAGCATGTACGAGCAAGTCAACTAGAAGTTTTTTAAAAGGCTGGATAAAAAAAATTTTTTGTGTGTTTTTACTTTTTCTCTACAGATATTAGGAAAGTATACACTGATGTCACACAAAGACTACTGTACTTTAAATGAGTACTAGAACATGCCCCAGGAGAATTTTAAATTTTGCTGAAGAAAGACTGTACTACCCTTAGTTCTTCAACTACCTTAGTAGCTCAGGTACTGGAGAATATATTTGAACAGATTTTTAAATGAAGGCAAAACATTCAGCGGAGAGGCAGTCTAAGATACTACTTTGTAGTCAAAAGTTATAGGAGAAATTCAACAAAGTTTCAGTATGTATCCTGCACACCACTCAGGTTATACAACAGGCTGAGCTTGTTGCACACATTCATCATTCTGGTATTTTGCAAACAGTATCTGGAAGAAGAAACCTGAATTCTCTGCAGTACCTCTGGTAATTAATGCCAGTTTTTATGAAGTCTAAAATGCCAGCAAAAGAGATACAACAACCTAACTACAGCTTTTGAAGTATTGCTTTATGTAATGTGCACTCTTCCAAATGCATTGAAAGCTTCGTATCTGCATTTCTGCCACAGTACTCAGTATTATTTATCTGTTGCAGTATGACAGAGACTGCAGAAAGCAGGACTGAAAAAATGCTAATGTAAGTAAAGAGAACAGTTATATAGCAAGGAAGAAGTCACGTGTAACAAACAAACAAACCCAAACAAATGTAAGAATCAGTTTACTGTACCACTTTTCTTGGTGAAACACTTGAGGGGATAAGCCATGCAGAACCATCTATTGTTTTATTCCATTCACAGATTCAGCCTAAGGACAGATGGAAATCAATTAAGATTTCTTCCTCAATTATATATTTTCTTCACACAAGTAAAAAAATTAGACCTGAAGAGAAAATAATGAACACCCTTCCAAAGGGATAGCAGACTTCCACCCCAAGAACATGCTTTCATCTTGTTGATGGTCTCCAATCAACACTGTCATAGCGGATAAGGCAAGCTGCATGTTGTGTCCCACTTCTGAGACCAGGAACCCCAGGAGCAACTGGCCCAGGCTTGGTCATCAGCATCTTTTTCCAACCATTTGCACTTTAATCTAGGAACACTGGATAGGCATTTTTTCAAAGAAAGCTAAAATTCACAAGGCTTGTAACGTAGTCTACTGTCAGTGTAAATAAAATGGTTCAGAACATTAGTTACGCAGCTGTTCTGTAGTGTGCTTTGTGCATGTCAACAAAAAAGACAAGGTACTTCAAATAAACAAAACTAGATAATCCACTGTGTAGCAAAGTAACAACACTGCACCTCCAGAGATCTGTGATGAATCTTAATACCAGAGATGATGTTGGTTTCACTGCGGTTTGCATCCCAGGCGTGTCTGCATCCTTGCATCTGAAGGCACCTGATCACTCAACAGAGTATCAGGAGGGTATTATTAAAAGCAACCCATACTTCAGATATCTGGGCATTTCCTTAATACTGGTTAATAGAAAATTTAGATTAAACAATTCTTTCTGCTTCCTATTCTTAATTCGATTTTTTTTTTTTACATCTAGAAAACAATGTCTCCGTTTTCATTACTGTAACATTAAGAAGGCAATTTTCTGTCTTTCAGAAGGCTTCTCCTCTCCTATATCAACTGGGAAAGAAGCCAACCTGGCATAACTGCCCTGCACCTTTTCCAGTCTGCACCTTTTTTCCATTTAGACAGTCAGAAGTGTGGAAAATATATCGGATGAGAGTGTCATGAGTGCCATGCACGACACCATTAATACTTCCCTCTCTAGTGATAGGGAGAGATAATGAGATCTATTTTGACCTTCTTACAGTTACATCATACTGTCAGCTCAATCTACTGGTCTGTCACAAAACAGTACAAAAGTACACTTTAAATGTCACTCTCCTCCAAATTAAAAACTGTAATTGAACTAAATGTCCTCTTTCTTCAGTGAAAATACTACACTTTGCTATTACTCTAGGTTTCAAATTAGGTTTTGGCACTTTGTTTTTGGTCCACTTTTCCTTTAGTGAAATGCTTAGACAAGGAAATGCACCAGAAACCACATATCATCCAGATCCTACTGTTGCTTTTAACACAACTTTCTTCTACAGCTCCAAGCATAGGAGACACTTGGGAATTCTAACAAATAAGAATTTTATAATGAAGAGTTTTGATATCAAGCGAAATAACACTGTCATTTTACATTCTCAGAGTTATTTTATAACAACAGCAGAATTCCTTTTTAAATGAAAGCATCCAAACTCAGCACTTTCAAAATCTGATTGCTCCATTATGATGCAGTCGCTTAAAAAACTACACCTCTGCCCTTTTACCAGCCACACCCACATGTCAACATTTCATGCATGCACTGTTTCAGGCCTCTGCTACTGTGAAGTATTTACTGAATTATCCCTTACGAGCTAATACACTGGAGTATTTAAATTAGACCTGTACCACTGCAGGCGTAAAAATATTTTTGAGGCTCCACTATGGATGCTACACAAGCATTTGAAAATTGCTCAATAAAATTATATGCAGAAAACAGAAATGAAAGACAGCTTTTTGGAGGACAAAATAAGTTAAAGTGCTTTAGGAAATATTTAGACTATGTCAAAATATTCTTTAATAAAAAAGGAAAAAGATATTTAATTACACTATTATTCTATCCAGCCTATTTTTCTATCGAAAGGAAAAGAACCACCTTGAAACACTTCCATAGGGAAGTGTTCACTTAATTTCACTCAATTTTCTACTGCATCCCAGCCTGAAGACAAAAAATTTAGGACAGGAGTGAATCTGCAAATAGGAGTGAATCTGCAAAATTTATAACATTTAAATGAAATTATCTCTGTCCCAGGACCTCAGTTTTCAATTTCACATGATCACCTAGTACATTTTCCAAAAATTTCACTTGAAGTTCATCCCTAAACTCTAATGTTCCCACTTCCACTAAACTAATCTCTCTCATGCACACATCCCCATTTCTGCCCAAACAATGTTATTAGGAAGCAGTAAAAGCAATTCACTAAATTAATAATGCTCTAGTTCAGGGTGACTTGCAACAGAAAAAAACAAACAAAAAAAGAGCTTACTTCACTACCTTTGTCGTATGACACAGTTCTTGCTTATTTTAAGGACACAGCTAAAGTTTTACCCACAAAGAACATTTCCAAAACACAGTTGGAATGTTAGTAGTGATGTAGTAGATAGAAAATGGCTTTTTCAAATTTGCTTGCCAAACAACACAGTTTATCTTTCTAAATAGTGAAAAATACCATATAAAACCTTTGTGTTTTAATAAAGAAATGCCAAAATATGGCATGTTAAAGGCTTATTTGACCTTCAGGAATGCTCAAAATACATCTCTGTCACCCCTAGTGAAGAGACTCCATTCTAAACCTTTCTTTCAATTCACTCCGGTCAAGATTTACAGAATTGCCTATTCATTACTCTCAACAGCTAGGTTCCTTTAGTCCTTTGAAGGCTGTGTTCAAGAACCTTGGAAAAGGAATAAAAAGATCAGCTTGATACTTGTATTTTGAAGGGAACTGAAAAACTTTATGGAGTAAGTCACACTACCCTTAGTCATGTGTTTTACCTCCTGGACTACTTCTCTACGTTATGTTATCAGGATTTATTCACGACTGCAAATGTTTAATGAAAAGTGGGAAATCTAATTTCAATTTAAGAATATCTAGGCACAATAACACCGGGAAAAAAATATTTCTAGTGGTCTTAGGGCAGCTTGGATTAAGAACTACATGTTTTTAAGGAAACTGCCATTTTGAATGCTCTCTTTGAATGTTTTGCCACCTTCACTTTAAAGTCAATTTCAAAGTTACTGTTGTAAACCCTGAATGACAGTGTTCTGTCTTGTATAAGGTGGGCACAGGCACTGAAACAGCAAAGGGAGTCTTCAAAACTGTATGTGATGCATACTGACATGTTTGAGATTTTCTACTCCATTTCCTCAGAATACCAAGTTGGGTTTCATTAAGTTTTGCTAAGAACTTCTGAATTTCCAGTCACGTAGCCCACCACTCCAACCGAAGCAAAACCAGAGATCTTTAAGTATATTTTGCACATTTTTCAGTTCAAATGTTTTGGTTCAGTTTTTTTTTTGTTTGGGGGGAGAAGGCTTGTTTGTTTGTTTGTTTTCAAAAGAATCTGGCAAATGCAAAAACAGCTGAACTTTTCTTCTTGAACAGTTCATACCACTGCAAAACTTAGTGAAGAATAATATCTGTCAAGGCTTTTCATCATTTTCTGAGACAGGCAAATTGCTGTAAATCTCAAAGGTTTGAAATGACAACTTTTACTGATATGACATCATCTTTTATAATGGCTTCTCTTGTAAGAATAAGACCATGATGGAACTTGGCTTTTTGACTGCATCTGAGCCATGAGAAAGCCTGGGCGGGGGGGGGCGAAATTGTACGATAATGTCTTTCTCGACTTCAAACTGCAGTTGCTTTCCTTAAAAGCAGTTCATACACATCCTCATACTCTAACTCTCTTCAAACCTCTTTATGCTGAAGCAATAAAAGCCACATTATCTTAGTTTTTACTCAAGTTCTTTGCTCTGTTGTTTCCCACACCTCTTAGGGGTCTCAAGGGGCTGGGAGAAGAGAGAAGGGTACTAGCACAAACAAGTACTAGTACAACCCTTGTTGGGTTTAGACTATAAAACCTCTCAGATCTGCACAAATTCTAAGGCCCAGTCACCTGGGTAGCAGCAGTCAGAACCACTTCTAATGCCATCCACAGAAAAGGAGAGGATTCCCAAAATAGCCTATTTTGGGAAGTCCTCACATGTACACTCAGAAATGGTAGGTTAGGGATCATAAGTCTCTGTCCCCAGCCTTGGAATTTCACTGCAATAGATAAATAATAATTCCATGTTAGAGCTTTTCCCCAAGAAGGTTTTATGAAGTCTAAGTCCTGACCTAGAAAAAAGTAATTGCTTTGCCAGCCACCTTCAGCGTGGCACTTGAGAGGACTGTCTCATCATACCAAAGGAGTTCTCAGAGCAGTCAGTCCCATCCATGGTTGTTTCTGCTCATCTTACTCCCCACTGAATTCCTCCTTCCCTGAAGAGTAGTGGGCCTGAGAACAATATAAAGAGAGAGCAATGTAACCTCCTATGGATAAATTGGTTCTTTGGATACAACTAGTTTTAAGATTGTGGAATAATTTAACATGAAATTACCTTCAAGTTCTCAAGAAAACTTGAAAGGGCTAAGATGTCTTTTTACATAACTTTCTGAATGTTACAAGGTCAAAATCACACTGTTGCCAGTACTTATGAATGTTATTAAAAAAACCCAAGTTCTATCTCAGCAGACAGGTTATACAGCACACAAGTAGCAAGAAATAGATGGAGTAGTCATTGTGTCCTACAAACTTGACATGTAAGTGAAATGGCCCCATTCCTCCTCAGGATTTTGAAAGGTCTAAAACAACATAGTCTAGGGATGCATTTTCAGAAGTATAAATTCCTCTTTGCAGAAAGAAAATCAACCTGTTTACTTATTTTTTTGAAAAATCATTTCTATTTCTTTCACTTTTCACTACACTTTTCTTGAAGACATGCCCAACACCAAAAGGAACTTCGATTCTGTTTCAACTTCTCAGAAACCCTGTCTATCAACACAGCCCCCAGAAGACCTGCATACATTCCACTTGTCATGTGGTAGAAGAAAAGTCCTAGACTCAGGACAGAACCTGGTTGACTGTCTCTACTCAAAAAGCAGCTGATAATTTTAATCAGCCCAGGCTTGCACTTCCCTAAGTCAACAGATCCTGATTCCTCAGCTACATGCATCCTAAGAGTCAGCTACACATGTGTGCAAAGTTGTAAAGACTGCTGGACTGCAATGACACATGCTAGACTTTAGCTTGCTTTTTGGTCCAGTCAGGAAGGGAAAACAGCTTGAAGAAACAGATCTAATAAAGTACCACATACACGTAGACTCCCAAACACCCGTCCCTGGACAGATCCACTGGTCCACTAAAAAAGGCACCAGCCCAGCAGTCTGGTAAGCACTTACTTGATTGCTGATCCAGCCTACTGGCATTAGTTTGTACACTGAGAGATCCTTTAGAAACATCAGATCATTGGGCCAAAACTTCCCTTGGAATACTGTTTGTAAAAAACCTCAGCAGTACTAACACCATATTGCTTGGAAAGGGACCTTTCTATCTTCATTAATATCCTTTCCAAAAATCAAGCTTACTGATTCCTCTACACTAACTTGCCATAGTTATAGCAATCCCATTTGATCCTGTAAGAAGGAATTTGTGTTCAATGACTGAAGCATTTGAAACATGAAAGAAGCTTTCTCAGCTGCAGACAATCTGGCAGATATTCTGTTTTTCCAAAGACAGTGTCAGGATTTAAATACCACGTCACTTCTCAGCGTAAGTTTTCAGACCCAGACAAGCCAACTTTCATGCAGAAGGAATCAACACTTGTTTTTTAATACCAGAGAGACTGCTTTGAATCAGCTTCTGCCAGTAGTTCAAAAAAGAAGCCAAGTCTCTGTATTGAAAAAATCTTTTCACAAATTAATTACCATGCCTCTGTCCAGAACAATGGACATCAAGAGCTATGAAGGATAAAGATTCAATCAGGCATGCATTATGTTGGCTCAACATAGGATTAAATTATAGCTGAAAGGGTAGAGAATTAAATAGTCTCATGGTAAGTTTTTTATATACACTATAAGTACTTGAAATTCACTATACAGTTACATAAATTTCACATGTGCTCAAAACTGTGATCTTCCTGTGCTTAATAAATGAATTGTTAGCATGTCAAACAAGTTAAAACAGACGACTCCAAGAAGACCTGCAATTTCCTGATCTTGTATGCCAACCAGAAACTTAAACATGAACAAAAAACATTCTCATCCATGCTAAATACCAGCAGGATACTGCAGAACCCTTCCCCTAAAGGATTTTTACCAGACTTACACTGTTCATCAGTTTTCCTAATCCTTTAAATAAAGTCCATCACTCTGCAGGCAGTTCTTGTTCCAGAGAGATACCCTGAACTGGTATCTTTTTGTGAGAAAGGAACACTTACACAGTGCTTTATGTGCACACATCACATCTCACATCTTAAATTATCAGGAAGACAATCTTAAGTTCAAGACTTAATAAAATGAATAAATCAGTATAGTAATTCTATCAGTCTCGCTCTTCAGTTCTGAGGCTTTCCAAAAACAGGTGGATACAGATATTTCTGCATGATAGATACAGAAAAACAATGCAAAGATTGATAAAATGAGAAGGTTATAGCACAGCACAAATCTGCTTCATGCAGCAGAGCTGCAAGACTCCACCATAAATTTGAAGCATGGAAATATCACTGCAACTGCATCCCAGTCATTCTTGCTTCACCAAACATTTTTACTTGAATCTACTGTGCTAACAGCACAGCAAAGCCATACAATACACAGTGTCCTGTGACTTTCAAGACTCCATAAAAGACACACACATAACATAACAGCATCCCAAACATATTCACAGACACAGCACTTCCAACACCATGTACAAATAATCCTCTATAAAAATTCACTGACTTTAATCCTCTGAAGACTTTTGTTGGATTATATTTCAGGAGGGGTAGAAAATATATTTCAGTGAGTTTAATCACCACCAAGATGAACAAATTCAAGATCATCTTAGTGTCAGATTATCTCTCATGGGTTTTTTGCAGTCATCATACCAGCCATCAGAACACAGGCCTGTGCACATACCCCGACATCAGAGTTCATTTAGCCAAATACCCTACCATACACAGAGAAGTTGGTAATCTCTCCAACACATACAAAAAAGTAAAATTTTTTTGAGAGCTAAAAGTCCTGAACACCTATTTAATAGTAAATTATTTGAAAATGTATCTAATAAAAGGGAAAAAATGGCTGGAAAGTAGGCAACACATTATAATGAACTTGGAAAGACTAGCTAGACCAAAAGGAGTAGCTCAGTAGGAAAAACAAAAAAATGTGAAATGTCTTATATATTCCAGCTAATGGCCCAGGAAACCACACTTCATCTGTCATTTCTGTACACAACCTAGCACTACCACATGGTGCTTACACCATGCTGGAAGGGGTAGTGTTTAAATGGAACTGTCACCTGCTCCACCTGTCTTCACGTACACAAACTGGCACTTCTGCCTGGAAGATGACATGATGTTTCTTCATTGATGTGAAAGAGAGGGAGGTTCCCAATGCTGAGTCCCTCACTGTGTCCCTCTTTCAGCCTGCTGCCTTTAAAAAAGTTTGTTAGACAATATTCCAGAGAAGTAGAATTTGCAAAAATATTACTGAAAAGGATTTAAGTGTAAGTTTAGCTGCAAGCAGGTAACCAGCCCCAGCGACTTACAAGTTAAGGCATCAGTTAAAGTTGGTTTGGGAATTATGTAAAAAAAAAAGAATAAAAAGGAAGTGACCTACTTGAATGAAAGACTCATTCAGAGCTTTATATGTTCAGATCCCCTCAAAACAGGCTGACAAGAGGTATTTGCATATATTTCTAAGCACAAACTGTGAAATGTCACACAGTATAACTCTTGATTAATCCATTAGGTTCATACAGACTCAAGATTTTTCCACTATCTTTTTATTCACTGCCTATTTCTGTTCACACAAAAAAGTACCCCTTCTGTTTCCAAAGTATACCCAAATGCTTAAGAATCAGAGTAGATACTAAAAACAAAATGGCAACTTAGCTGCAAAAAAAGAATGAGTAGTTTGAATAAAAGCAACCTGTGCTATAGACATTCAGAGATCTTTCTAACATTTTTAAATTCCAATTTAAAATAGGATGGCCAAGATCTCAAGAGTCTCCTTATGAGTCTTCACTTCTTCAGCCTTTCTTCATCCTTTTAATTCGCTCAGAAGCTGCCAATGAACTCTAGAAACTACGTAACAGAAGCTTTACAGGATTCTAATTTTGGTCACAGATAACTAAGTAGAGCAATTCTAGATAATATTAGCTGAGATTTATGATGCATTCAACATCTTCAGATGCACAAGAGTATTTCTGGGCATCACTTGGAAAGACAAAATTCAATTTACAGCTGGTAAATTTTATTCCTTTTTTTCTCCTATTTCTATACAAGAAGCATATTCATGCTGCACTTACTCTTTTTTTTTTTTCCCAAAGGATCTATTTCTTCAGCAAGAGAAAACACAAGTCTGGTCAAGCCTCACTTTCAATGTATTAAGATGATCAAGTTATAGATGGTTTTGAGAGTAGAAGTTAAATAAACCTTTGTCACTTCTCTGAGCAAGATGTACCAATAATTAGAGGAAGACCTGCCCTCTTGGTGCAACTCGGTATAAGAAAGGTCGGTCAATTTTTTCTAAACTCCACATATGTTGTGTTATATCTTCTCCATTTCTGTTGCATTAATACGAAACTAAATAAATAAAAAAACTTCACATAATTATTTGTTTTACCTACGACTATCAAAATCTCTTCTCCGAAGAACAGCGAGCCCAGATCAAGTTCTTGGTAATGGAACTGTTCTTATTTTTATACGCTCCCCAATTTCTGTCAAGCCTGAGAGCTTCCACATTCCACTCAGGCCAAACTAGGGATTTGCCAATGGTTACATTTCCTATTAGAAGAGAATAAGAAAGTCACCTTGAAAAAGTATTTTTAAAACCCTTCTAAAGAACTGTGTTGGGACATTGCTTCATTATTACCTCTTTAAACGACAAGGATCAAACATGAGAACTGTGACTTTTACCAATGAGTGAGAAGACTGGAAGATTGGAAAGTAAAGGGGAAAGAGTTCTTTACATTTCTCTGAATCGTTGGCACCACATTTCCAGCAGGTAGTAGGAACTATTTCTATAACACTAAGCCTTTAGTCTGTATGGAAATCACCACTTGGATTCTAAGATCTTGTATCAAGCTGATTTTACTTGAAAACACATCTCCAGTTCACTGCTAACACAGGATGATCTAGAACACCAGACTCCATTCCTCTCCTTACATCATAAGACTGAACACAGAAGTAAAGCCATTGCTTATTGCTGTAGAACTGGAAGTGTTTTCCAAGTGATACCAAATCTAAAAAACTGCTAGCTTCCTGTAGAATGACTGAAGTGAGTGTGGGAAAGATGAGCCACCCCCTTAATCTTGTTCCCAATTCTGCATATCAATATAGGACAATGTGAAGGGGGATGTTAAGAAGGGTGTTTTTTAATCACAGCAATTGGGACAGTGACGTTTCCTTATTATCTATGCATTTCCACAGACCAGTTGAACATGCTTCCAGGCACAGGATACCATACTGTCAGACTAACCTGAAAGAGCATTTCTATCCCTAATTGAGAAGTCTACCCTTTTGCTTCAGATGACACCTTCTATCAGCTCATACATGTAAGTTCAAAGGACTCAGTGACCAAATAACCCAAAATTCAAACTATTAGAATGTTCTTCCTTTAATCCCAACATACTCTATCTTTCTGTGTTTATTAAAACCCCACACCAAAGGCAGAAAACCTTCAAAGCCACACCAAGATATCTGCCAAGGCTAGGTTCACCTTATTCAAGGTGCCTGTGTGGAAGCCAGTATCAGAAGGAACATGTCACACAGCAGCAGTCAGATTTCTAGAGAGCAGGTAAATATGTAAACAGGCTTACAAGCTCCAGTGTTTGGAGGCTAAACATCTATTCCTGTTGTTTCACATGGACACATCATTAGGCAGAATGGAGCAATGGCCCACCAAAGACAAATCTATGGGTATCCTGGTCAGTCTGACATGCTTCCTAAACTAAAAGATGGGTAATCATTAATCTGCTGCAAACTTGCCACCAGCTCTGTTACCAAAACCAGAACTAGTACTGGTTCAGTCTTTACAGACGGCTACAATGCTGCACGTATCACATCTCAGTTATCAAGCACTTCAGTGAAAATCCATTGTCAATCATTCCAAGAAACTAAACAGCAATCCAATCCAATGATAAGAGTTTCTCATGTTTAATCAAACAGATCTCCAGTGCACACTAGCAATTTATGTATGAATACTAGTCCATTGAGGAGTTGAGACCAGTTTTAAAACTAAAGCGTCTTGAATGGTAAAAGCACCCAACCCAAATTACATAAACAATCCACAACCTAATGTAATTTAAAAAATCTTCAGGTTAAATGGCAGCCAGATTCTGGGAGATTACTTAGAGAAAATGTCATGTATGCTTACTTTGTATTTATGCTTTCCTAGACAGTTTATGGATGTTAGGCTTTCTGTTTATAGAAAAGTGTTCTTTTTTTTAAGATACATATGTATGCGTATATATATATACACCCACATACATCTTAAGACACACATATATAAAATACTGCATTTTATTAAAAATTCCTTCTTTTTCTGTATGTTTCCATATAAGTATACAGTTGCATGCACACACACAAGCAAAATAAAATATAGACAGACTGCAACTTCCGATCTATTACTGGTATCAACCCTGTGCAGTTCAAATGGGTAATATCCTAACATAGAGTAAGATCACATCAAACAAGAGAAAGTTCCTGATGCAGGGTCTTTCTTCAGCATAGGAATCTTCTTCTTACAGGTAGCCACATCCACAGCTGCTAACAAGTGCCTGGTATTTCAGATCATCCTCTTGCATTTATACTGGCTCCCTAATGACTTGCAGGAGAGCAGAGAAAAAAAAAGAGTGGCAAATGCATAATCTGTTCTCTACTCAGAGATGGACTTCCTGGAGACCTTCAAGTCTTATGCCTTTAGCATTATCAATCATTCTGCTGTCTTAGTTTTCAATCCCCTCTGCAAAGCTATAAGATCTTTTTGGAAGCTGCTAATTTGCAGGCCCAGGGCAATTACATAAGATGTTATTTTAGTCGTGAACAACGCACTAAATTTTGGAATCTGCTGCTGTTGCACATTAGCACAATGAATTCTTCATCAGTTTTTGGATAATGATGTCTAGGCACTTGGGGACCATGTTATGCTTCTTTATGCCTATCTGGAAGCTGAATTTAAGGCTATCCAGCCACTAATTCTTCTGGCCCCAGCATCTTCTCATCAAGACACATCCACGTCTTCTCTCTTCTTGAAAATCTGTTCAGAGATAACATTATTAGGAGCTCCTGACAGATTCTGCATGGTTTTAGATGCTGCACTGCATGTTAGAAAAGGAAGCTTGATGGAACTTCAGTCTGACCCAATGACAGTTATTATTTGAAAACCTACTCTATTCAATTGGACCCAAGCACTTTCAGGTTTGCAATGGACTTACCTGTTACTTAGCTAGGCTGTAGGACCTCACTGACAACACAAGTAACAAGTTTTACCCTTTAACATTGTACAAGTTTTGCATTAGTACATAATACTCCTGCACTTTGATACCAGATGTCAACTACCAAACTAAAATCTGCCTCTACAGATATCCTGGCTTGTCCTGTATTCAACACAACAGGAAGTCATATTCTGAGACTCAAAACACCTAAGATTTCCTTCTATTTCCAAACAGTACTGTATTATTAGAAGGTTAATTTGCAAATTAAGCAGTAGATGAGAGAAGAGATTAAGTGCATTGCTGCTTCTTAGAGTCAGTAAAATCCAAATACAAACAGGTCATTTATATAAAAGCATTTGCATCCAATTGTGGTTCGCAATCATCTATCCAGAGATTTGCCCTTCCTGCTGAAGTTCATGAAAAAAATAGGAAAAACAATTTCCTGACTATCTCCCCTGACTAACTCTGCTCCACTGTTTATTTCACACTGATTGGCTTTCTGTCCAAAGATTTTGTAACAGAGGTAAAAGTAGTAACTTGCTTTATTCATGAAGCTTACTGCCAAACTACTGGAAAGATTTCAAACCCAGAACTCTGGAAATACAGATTTAACAAAAACATTGCTCTAGCTAGACGTGGTTAAATGTCACAGTTGAATGCTTTAGGGGGCTTACTTTCTGCTTATAAAGTAAATATTCCCAGTATTTCCAAATTAAGGAACTCTACAATTGAGACTAACTGAACACAGCAGGAGCTGTATGAAGTTGAGGAGCAGAACAGATACCTACCTGAAGGAAATTAAGTTATAGGTGAAAAAAGTTAACGTCATCCCCTCAAATGCAAGTATTCTTAATTTTCCCAGTCTAGTCATAGGAAAAATAGTAAGCATTAAAAGTGATCTAAATTTTGAAGTAATTACAGAAAAATAAAACTCAATGTATTAACTCACCCTGGAGGAAAAAACAGAGTAATCTAATTCAAACTAGTCTATGGCTGTCCAGAGAGATTACCTCCTGGAAGTACAGTAATTATATTTGTAAAGTAAAATAATTTATGTCTGGGGTAGGGAAGCCCAAGGGATTTTATTTTTTTATTATTTGAATTGTGTAAAAACTTTATAGTGACATCCATAGTGAGAAAAGTGCTTTGTGCACAAAAGTACACATTTTGTGTAATGTGTTCATCAGAAGTGGTAAACAGATAACTGGTATGACTGCATCACACCAGATGTCACATATGAACAGACACACTATGGCACTTTTCCATATAGGGCCCATACATTCTAAGCTAAGTAGCAGATTGTTCTGAAACTTATTACACACACATTTTTTGCCAAATTTGTAATTAGACTAATTCTTACAATTCTAAAGAAAGGATTATTAATGGTTTCATTGAATGTTCCTCAATGTAGTTTTTTTGCTAGTACCTTACAAGTAAAATTACTTTGAAAAATCCAACCAAACACTACACTCTTACAAGCTCAAACTTACTTCAAGAGTCTTAGTTTAACAACTCCAGTTAATAGCAAGATCTAACAGTACCATTCTAACAGTCACACTATCATATAAAACTCTCAGAACACTTGAGGTTTTTGGAGAAACAAGGTGTGTGGTCAAACAAGGGCTAAATTGAGGTCTTGGCTACAAAAAAGAACTCTATCTGGAGCCAGAAGTTCATGGTTTGAACACTTAAAGAGAGACAAAGTAAAACAATACCAGAAACTTGAAATCTTCTATGAAGCAGTTATCTCAGAAATTTCAAATTACACAATGTGCCTTGAGACCTTCCCCTTTATGATGAGTCCACCTGCTGAACAGGCTACCTTCTCTTTTCTGTTTCCTATTCATTAGTGCCAATGAAGTTCTTCCTTCTGAAGGCCCCCGCTGCTTTCCTGAACAGCATGGAATCTGATGTAAGACTGTGTATTAAACTTGTTAAGAACTACACATTTCTTTCTGCTGCTGTTTAGTTAATCTGTGCTGCTTGCAGAGCTATTTGCCACGATTTGACACAGTTAAATGTGCACACTTCAATTCATTGCCAATAAATTCCATTCAGCAGTAAACCTGCCTGCTTCCAGGCGTCAGCACAAAAAGTCCCAGCAGAGACTGCAGCAATCTCCCCATCTAATAGACTGCTGGATGGGACAGTCCTTTTTTTTGACCCAACTACGAGAGTAAGATTCCTAACTGAATCAATTTTTGGCAACAGCAGATTTATTTTTTTTTTTAACGAATTTAGCCACTTATTTGTTAAGAAGCACCAGCTCATTTATCAGGGTACTCAGCTAAGCAAGGAGCCATCCGCACGACAGGAGCTGGCTTCTGTCACTCAGCCGGCGCGGTGGCCCCGACGGCCCCGAGCCCATCCCAGCGCCGCTGTCCCGGTGTGGCCACTGGAGAGCGCGCTTGAGCCACCTTTCCGAGCCGACCCGGCGCGTTCGGGCTCCGCGCTCCAACTTGGAAATCATTAAATACAAAACCCTTCTCTGCCCCTTTTTAACAGCCAAAGCCTCTTACATTCTCACCAGTGTCCACACCCAGTTAACCTCCCATTCCAATAGCACGATTTCTAACAATTACTGGATCCCTAAGACTCACCAGTTGGGAGCCAGTGGTGTGTGTGTGGCAGACACAAAGACGGATGGATGGATGGATTTTTTTTCCTATCAAATTACGTGTCAAACTCAAGACACAATTAAACTCTTCCGTATTCCCATACTCCTTTCTCTTTGTGTATTTATAGCCTGTCCTCAAAACTGCCCAAACGTTTCTCCCCTCCAGCAACAGGAACACGAAACAGATGTGAGGGCTCTCAACCATCAGTGGGAGCAATTCAAGCACAGTCATTACTGCCCTGTGACCAGGTAATGTTACAGAAGAGCTGATTAAAACCCAGCAACACAAGTTACCAGTTTATCTTGCTTCCCAAAGCACAATGACTTAAAGGTGGTGTGTCCATCTGATCCCTCTTGCGACAAGACACCTGTGAGATTATTGCAGAACTAGTGATGGACAACTCCTCTCACACAAAAGGCTTGCACCAAAGATGATTTTTATCCATGCAGCAAGTGGGCCACCCCACGTAAAGCTATGAAAGAATAAAACAAAATTCACAGCAAAACCAAGGGTTTCACTTAATAAATAAGCTGCAGTTGAACACTGCTTGAAATACCACACGTAGTAATGTACACCCAGAGTGTGTCCTCAGGGAAGATCACGTAAGACAAATGCCAACTGCAACAAGTTCCTGGAAGTTGTTAAAATACTACAAAGATTAAATCTGTATAAAGGAACTTCACTGGTCAGAAGTGACCAAATCAAACACTGCTCATCCCATTTTGCTGTTCCGTACCAAATGTAGTGTAAGCAGCAGAGCCGTGCCAGTAGATCTGAGAAGACAGACTGACTTTCTGTCTGATTTGAATTCAGATGACTGAATGCCCTACTGTCACACACTCCATGAACATTAAGTTTCACTTACCGACTTCTCCCTGCCTGCATGCTCTTTACCAAAGAATGTGTAAACTGAACTTTCAGTTGTTAATTACAGCTCCTTCTAATGATCTGAAGAATGCATGAGAAGCTGTAAGCAGCAGTATGACTACAGCAAAATTATTAACGTTCAAGCAATTTCTGTGCAGCAACCCTGTCCTTTGCTACAGCACAACAACTCACAATATAGTAAGCCAGAATAGCTTGGAAAGGAGAAATTAACTTTTCTCTCACTTCATTTGCCAGAATATAGCTGGTCTTCCCAGTCTGAGAACTTCTGCTGCATAAGCAGTTTCATCTTGCCAAAAAGACCTCTGTAAACTTCAACAGAAGATCAGGAAAGGAATGGGATGGAATTTTAATAAGCTGACTTACCAACTGGCCCACTGACTTGTTAAAAAATAAATCAACATCACATAAAAAGTTGTTGACATGTTTTACATGCAAAATCTCTGACATGATCCCTACAGCCAGATCTCTGAACAATTAATGAATGAACATGGAATAAAATACTTTTTAAAAATTTATCATGGAATGGAATAACAGCCAGAATGACTCATACATCTTTCTTTTATTCTCCTGATGATTTACTTAAGGGCTCCCCTACCTTGTGTTACTAGTCTTAAGAAAAAACTTTATCCATCTTTTTACCCTCAGTCTATTTACCCTCAATCTACTTTCCTCCATCCTGTGTTTGGATATTTTAAAAGAGATCAGTTAAACTTTTCATCAATGCATATTTGACCAGTGGGTGGAGATAATTAGAAAATTAAACCCAAAGTATTTGAGTAGCCACTCTTACTACAGAAGCAATATTTGAATGCCACAGCTCTTCCAGTAAGAGGCTTAAGTAAACTATCTTAAAATAAAAAATTAAGCTTTTTCTTACATCCTAATTTTCATTATTTCAATAGCATCTTGATAAAATCAAAGATACTTTGCAATCAAAATGTAAAGACTTAGGCTTATTTCAAATCAACAATTGTCTCCACCTACTGGAAAAGTGAATTTAACTGAAACAGTAATTTGATCCTTTGGGATTTGGGTAAGCAGAAGATGCAAGAGGAGCAATGTTTTTGTGTAAGATACAAAGAATTTGTGTGTGTCATGTGTCATCATGTTTTGTGTTCCTCTCCCCCAAAAACAAATTTATAGAAACCACAGTCATTCTCTGCAGTAAGCATGGATTTCACTGAGTCCTTGCTCTCAAACAGTTCTTTGTCAGAATGTAAAACTAATCAATACTCTTAAAAAACATGTATAGGTAATTTATTAAATAACATTTGTTCCTAGTAAATCTGAAATGTTATCTGATTTCAGTATCTTTCTAATTCCCACCATGGTTTCATGAGACCTGGACACTATAATGAGTTCTTTAAATAACTGATGCGTAAAAACCATGGAATAGTAGTTGATAATATGAAACACTGTTATGTTACAAATCACTGTATGAAACAGCTTTTTCTTTTAAGCCACAGACATTGAAAATAACTAAAACATGATGATAAGAGTAGACAACATCCCATATTCCAATTCTTATTATTTAACAAAGGCTATGAAATTACTGTAGCTTCAAAGACACTAATTAACCCAAAATAAGAATACAAATGTTTATATATCGAAGGATCCATGTCTTAACCTCTCTTTCTATCTTTTTTTTGGTCTCTATTATTCTTGTAAAAGTGACATCAGCCATAACTACATAATTCAGGCATGCTTTATTCTGAAAAAAAAAAACAATTTTAAGCCCCAGGATAGCACATTACCATCACCATGCTTTGTTGCACTACAGTATTGCTGTAGTATAACCTGAGATCCAACTGCACACGCTTAGAATGACCATGGAATCATACAAGCCCTGTAACAATATGTGTGAGCAGCACATCTGTCTTTCAGCCTGGCTCTTGCACATCACACCCAACTAAACTTGCTCTTCTCCAGCACCCTCTACAAGCTCCTTCTCTTGTGGGGGACAGTAAAACCACTTTTCTCTCTCACAGACTGGCTCTTAACCCTGCCAGCATATTCTGTGTCATATTTCCACACAAATAAGTCCAATAGCGTCTGTACCCCTCCAGTTGCAGGATGCTTCTAAAAATTCAGGTTTTTACCTCATGTGCAAGGCCAACCCTTCCAGGTTTTATCCATTTTTAGTTTAAGCACACAACATGATGGAGCACTTTATTTTAACATATGTGAGCTTTTCATCTTTTCAGATCTTGGGAGTATTATTCCTTCCACATCTGCATGGAGACTGTCACAATCCCAAGTGCATACCTGTCTCTTGAACAAAAAAAAATTCCTCCCACTTCTTCAGCATGAGAAAAGATTCACTGATCAGTGTCCTGCACAGAGGATCAAAGGGCATTCACAAGCCTGGGACAGTCACACTCAGTCAGAACTTTAAATCACTCAGCAGAAAGTATGGTTTTAAAGCAGGACACTGAACTTCTAGAAAATGGCATTCAAACTACAATTTCTACAAATAAATACCTTTAGAATAACACAAGAATTCAGAGACTGAGTCACTGTACAAAGAGAGTCATCTAAAGAGTCTTTTGCTTGTCATTTTGGTGCTATAAAGTGTTCTACAGATCACTGACCTCTGTTTCTGCACATAGAAATACGAAACACATGGACTTAACAGCAAGCTGGATCTTGATGCTGACCAAAGATACCAAGTGTTTGTGGATAATGCTCTGATCACATCTTTAACAACTTAAAATAAAGCCAAATTATTTGATCAATTACTTGGTTTTCCTGCTTTTACTATGGCTAAATATCAACTAAAAATGCCAAAACTAGTAAATCATACTGCCAAGATTTCTGTTCCTTTCTGCGTCCCTGAGATATAAAAAACCCTTCCTTTCCTTTTCCTTTTATACAAAAAAAAAAAAAGGAAAATAAAGATCAGATTAAATTTTTTTTAAAATTTTATGCTCTAAATAAGAAATGTCCTAATAGCCAGGGTTCTTGCAGATATTCATCCTATTAGTGTTTGTTAAGACTCTTTCATATTATTCGGGCACATTTTCATTACTTACTTTCTTATTTTTCTTTTATTAAAAAAAAAGAAGAAAAAAGAAACCATCATGATTTAAATCGCTTCCACTATTTTTTAAAGGAAAAAAGGGCACAAGAAAGAGGTAGTTCAAAAAAGGTCCAACTGCACATATGTTGCAACAGCTTTTCAATCATTTTAGAGACTTAGAGGATGCAGTTGGCCCACTAATAGAGCAGCAGAACAGATACCATTCCACAGAGCTAGTACAGTATATTTGTCAATAATTTCCATATTAATTAGTTCTCAACAAGACAAGCTGAAAGAGCAGTGATCCATAAGATCTAAAATAAATGCAAGCACCCTGAATTCAAGGAAGCCAAATATACACTCTTTTGGTCAGATGTCAAAGATTCCATTAAAAAAAAAAGTGAATAAACAAAAAGCTCCAAAACCTAAACAACAAAATAAAAGCCTAGCAGTGCTACCAGCATTGTGATGCCATACCTCAGTACTGCAGATTTTTCACAGCAACATAGATCTCAGGTGATCTATCTAGTGCAATACTTTGGGAACAAATTAAGGACATAAGATCATCAATTCCAAGCATTTCAAGGGAGGGAAGAGGAAACTAAAGATTTCTCTGAAGGGTCATTTAAAAATCCCATTTAAATGAGCTCAAACTAGACTCCAATTGTCAGCACTTCATTTAAATGAGAATTTTCTCAATGTCCTTTTCAGGAAGAATTTTTTGGCAGATGTTGTATGGTCCGGTCAAAGTGTTAAATGCCAACCACCTCAGCAGAAATAAAAGAAAACATTATGATGCTAGTGTCAACCCAGCCAGTTTAACAGACACTATCTGTTCAGAAGCAGCATGCTAAGATTTCAAAGCCTCCTCTAGTCCGACATCTATTTATAGGTGCCCAGTCTCCGTACAATTTCTCGCAGCCTCTTCTCCTCTCAAAGCCAAGTGGGAGAAGTTCAATGGATATAATCCTGGGCCTTGTGCCACAAGATGGCCAGAACATCTGCAAGTCTCCTCCAGTAAGCCCATATGCAGGGAGACCAGCTGTTAGGAGAGAGACTGGTTGAACCTACGCAGGAGTCAAACACATGGGATAAACCTTCCCCCTCTGTTTTAGGAACATAGACATTTTTCCTCAGCCAGCAAGCTGACAGTAAAGAACCACATCAGCATCAGAGCTTCAGCAAAAGATACCAGCCTGCTGCCTTCTCAACACCAAGCAACAGCTGCCTTTCAAGCCAAGACAGAAGCTATCCAAGCCAGCTTTGACCCCTGACAGCAGCAATGTCATCCAAGCATCTTCCCACCTACAATGCTACTACTGTACATTGCACCTTCCTCAAAGAAACTCGGAGGCTGCTGGCTTTTTTTCCGTGCAGCCTCCACCACCCAGCACCCATGCACGTTTTTTTAAAGCACCGATCCAGGTCGGCTCTCCTTCATCTCCACCAGATGTAACATCGCAGGAAGGGTGGATATTTTCCAGCATACAGAGCACAACGCCACAGGCTGAACTCTGGTCCAAGGTCCGCACATCCATCCCTGCTGCCTCCTCTCCTACACCTACATCCACTTGCCTGTAGTACTCGTACAGCGACCCAGGAGATGACAGCACTGCTGGAAACTCCTGCCCACCTGATCACAACCACATTTTCACCCCTTTCCCCAGTCAAAGGCTGACGGAAGAGGAGGGTTGACTTCCTCAGGTAGAAAATAGGCAGGGAAAGGCCGGGGCAGAGATCAGGAGAGGAAGAATCACCCCAAAGGGAGAGGAGATAATCCCCGAGAGGCGAGGCTGCGGAGGGAGCATAAACGCGGAGGGAGGGACAGCGAACTGGGGGGATAATCCGGCAGAGAAGGGGGGAGATAATCCCCTCGGAGGGGGGAGGTGGAGGATCCCGGAGAGGGAGGGGCGGGAAACCTGATAATCTCCAGGAGGAGAGAAAATACCGGGAAAGGGGGTGGGGGGAAGGGGGGTAGGCGGGTGGATAATCCGGAGCGGCAGATGAAGCGCGAGTCTCCCGGGGACGCAACCGGAGGCGGGAGGAGGAGGGTTAATCCCCGCTCTAGGGGCAAAAATCCCTCTTCCCGGACTCCGGCGCTGCCATGTTCGCTCCCCTGCAGGCCCGCCCGGCCCCGCTACCTGCGGACGGCTCTTCCCGCCTCACGCCACACGCACACGCGGCGCCCCCGCTCCCGCCGCCGGGTCGAGGGACTCGGCGGGATGGCTGCGGGACCCCGCCTCCCACCACCATTTCCCCGCCGGCTGGGAGGGACGGGAGAAGCGAACAGCCGGGCGGGCGAACCCTCCCTCCCCCCCGCGCACGCGACCTCCCCGCCGGTACGGGAACTCACCGGCCGGCACCGACTCCCGCTGCTCCCCGTCCCCTCCTCCCTCAGAGGGCGCCGCTCGGCCCCATGGACGATCCCGAGCGCGCGGGGCTGCCGGAGGGACGGCGCGAGGCGGAGGTGCTGCTGCTCTGCGCCCGCCTCGGCGCGCGCCGCCGGCGTGGCTGTAACACGCGCTCCCGCCGCCGCGCCTCTGCCCCGCCCACCCCCGGCGAGCACGCGCGCGCGCGGCCTCCGCGGCAGTGGCGCGCGAGCGCCTCCCCCGCGCCCGCCCCGCGGGAGCGCGCGCGCCTTTGCCTCGCCCCCCTCCCCTTCCCTCCGTGAGTGTGAGCGTGCGAGTCAGAGTGTGAGTGTGAGTCAGAGTGTGAGTGTGAGTCAGAGTGTGAGTGGGCGAGAGGGGTCGGCGAGTGTGACAGAGCGAGCGCGAGTGTGTGGGAGTGCGCGTGACTGTGCGTGTCACCGCGCGTGCAAGCGGTGGGGGGTGGCGCGGGGCCGTGTGGGGACACGCGCGCGTTCGTGTCACAGCACGCGCGTGTGGGGGCCGCCGTGGGTGCTGAGCGAGCGGGCCCGTGTGCGAGCGTGCCCGTGTGCGAGCGTGCCCGTGTGCGAGCGTGCCCCTGTCCTCTCGCCGTGTCCCCGCCGGTACCCCCGGACGGGATTCGGGCTCCCCCCGGTTCGTGTCCGGGACCTGGTCCCGAGTCGGGCTCGCCCCGGTCCCGAGTCCCGGGAGGGGACACGTGGCGCTGCCTGCTCTGTCGCTGAGTGCGAGAAATGCGAGTAGAGAAATCTCACATTTCAGAGGGGAAAGGGAAAGTGGGGAATTTCCCCTGTTAAATGGAAATAACACTGGGAAAGCGATTTCCCCGCGCTTCTGGTCACTGTTTAAACATTTCGTTTGTTTTGAGCAATGATTGCAGAGCAGCTCTCGCTTTTTTTTCTTTTTTTTTTTTTTTTCCTTTTTTTTTTTTTCCTTTTTTTTTTCCAGGAGAGGCTCTCACCTTTGGATACTCATGGACTTAGGAAAATTTGGGTTGGACACGGTCAGTCCTGCATGCAGAATTCTTGCTAACTAAAGCTGGACTTTTTTGGTTTTCACCTAAGCTCATAATTTGCTCCAGAAACGAAATGCTCATATCCAAAACAATCTGTCATTCCTCAACTTGTTTTCATTCACTTATTCCTTCTCATACCGACTTTCCTGGAAATTTTTGAATCCAAGCATACACTTCAATTACAATCGGTATAATTACGCCGTTTTAAGAATACCAGGTAGCCCAGTGTGACATAAGGTGAACCTTCATAACGAGCTGTCTGCAATTCATGCTGGCTTTTTCTTTGGGACCCATTGGAGAAAAGGGAAAGCCAGAGCTGTGAGGGGGCAGAGTTCTAACAGAAAATCCACTAGTTACCAATTTTCATCTTAACGGGTTCAGATTCTGCTTTCCTACTAGATAACGACTCAACTGATTTCTATGCTACCAACAACATAAAAAAACCAAAAACCTGATATTTATGATGGGCATAACTGCAGAAACTGTGGAACAGCAGCCAGCAGGTGAAAAACCTCTCTCAGATTGTCCAATAAAGTTGCATCAAGTAAATGAGAACCTGTGCACCTCATTTTAGGAAAACAGTGTGTAAAATTCCTTTAGGAATTATTTTTACTTACTCTTCAAATTACAGTAGCTACCCTGTGCTGGGAGCTTCATAGGCATGTGGAATTATACATCCCCAGGTCGAAAGAGCTTACAGCCCTCCTGTAATTTCTCAGTAAAAAGTCCAAATTGAACATATTTTTGGTAAATTGCTTCACAAACAGTTATCTTTTCCTTGTTAAACTGAAAGGGAACTTAAAATGGTATGAGGGATTCTAGGCAACATAACGACCTATACCACCGTTTCGGTGTTTGAACCCCTGCAGCTATGATGGAAAAACTGACATAAAAAATCCTCATTCCCCAAAAAATAACTTTAGGTCGTTTTCTCTCCTTTGCCTGTAATTTTTTTTTTTTTTTTGGTGATGTTCTAATTGAACCAGAGCCACAAAACGCATAAATGCCATCTCATCCTGTATTTCACAACTCAACATCTTGTTGACTTCTTCTCTCACAGTCTCTGCATCTGTGAAAACTGAACATTATTCTATTAAGGAGAAAGGATTGTAGCAATTTATGCTGACATCTTTCATGATATCCTGACTTTACCTTTGTGGCCAGTGAAAGAAAATTGCTTCACTGCAAAACTTAGAGGTTCCTTATTACAAGTTCAGCTCAGAGCTTGAATCCAAACCTGTGAAATACAAGAGCCCATTTTTGGCTGCAACAGAAATATCTGAACATGAAGTACTTTGACTGCTCCACAGTCTTTTGAGCGTCCTCCATTCTGGCCTCTGCAGCTGCTGTTTGGCTATTAAAGCCCTCTAGAGAATGTGTCCCAAATGCTCACACACCATTTTTTGCCCACTATTTAATCCATTTGATCCATTAGGGTCAAGGAAGAAATAGAGATGTATTGTTTTGGAGAAGAACTTAGAAATTGATGTTTATCCTCTGTCAGGAATTATCATACCCTTTGGGCTTTTTGCTACTTGCATTTGCATGCTGCTCATCGCAGAAATCCCCCGTACAAGGATGGTCCTTAGGACCCTGCTGTGCTGCTCAGTCTGAGAGCTTTGAACCATTCCCGCAGTGCAAAAACGACCGTAAATCTCTTTTGTCCATTTAATAGGCAATTACTGCACTTCAGCCAAGCCTCACCCTGTTCCCAGTTTGTGGCAGAGAAGAGAGGACCTGGCCAGGGCTGACTTATGTCCCAGCAATTTCTGGCTAGTGATCATGGTCAGCCAGGCATAGGTTAGAAGAGTGCCAAAACCGAGTTTCTTTATGCCAGGGATTATCTCAGTCTCTGTCTAACCACAGGATTCAGGCAGTGTAAGGACTGTATGGTAGGGCAGCCCCAGCCCCGACACTTTTGGGCTGATTGATTTGTGTTCACTAGAACTGGAGTTTATGACTCCTCAGAGCTTTGAACTCAGCCTTTGATGATACAGATCTCACTTGAGCGCTTTTGCTGTGACATCTTCTGCTCCTTTTTGTAAAACTGCAGGGACTAGGGCGGCTAACGTTCTGACTGTTCTCTGCTGATGCTACAAGCAACAAGGTAGAGGTCTTTCTCCAGGGTCTTTTGGTTTTGCTAGAGCTCTTACCCTGATGTTAGAGGAGTTAGAGGAACAGATATTCCAGTACACAGAATGTGGAAAGGAGGATGTGGTTTTCAGTCCCATTATAGTTCTGGATGTACACAAAACCAAAAACCTGTAATTACCACAGCACTGCCACAATAGTGGAGAGATTATCTGCTGTCTGCTGTCAACTCTGCCGAAATTTTCTTTGTCTTATTCTCTGCAGAACTCTGGGTTTGAATTCCAAATTCTCTATCACTGTTCTGATGACTATTTTAATGACAAAATGAACAGTTGTACCCACAGAGGAGGTACTTCCTAGAGTTCATTCCCCTGTCCATACTTATTGGGGCAAACTGGTGTTGAGTGAAGGACTTTGGGGTGGTGTATTTATTTAAAGGAGGTTTTAAGCTGATTGCTGGCGTGCTCAGCATGTCCAGTGTTCCGCACACTTTTGTTAAGCAGTGTCTAATTTGGATAATCATTTATTATGATCAGTCTTAAGACAGACCTAACTTTAGACTACTTCTTTATTTGATAACCAGCAAAATATGCTGTCTTCATAATCTGAAAAAATTAAGAAAATGAAGTGTCAGTTTCTTTGCTGTATTTATCACTATTTGGAGATCTTATGGTGATAACTTGTTTATGTATCCATTTACATGCCATCCAAAATATTTTTTATCAAGTTTTTTTGTGCCAAAGAAACGAGCTAGGGAATTTTTAATTATCATTATTATTTTCATTTCTTTTTTGTGTGTAGATTGTTTTCATTTTTGTATGCAAGACATCATAGAACATTTCAAAAAATATCCAGCAAATACAGTAAAATTTCTAAGAAATGACACCATTTTCCAAGCTATGAGTTGCTCCAGAGTAACTCATTGAAATATCACATAGGTAATTACAAATATTGATGGTAAAATAAAACCAGTTTTCTTTCAGGAGCAGGTGATCAAACCCACAATATTTAGGAGAATGTTGATTTACATGGAAAGGTGGTATGAAAGAATAAAAGAAAACAGTACCTACAGAGTTAAAAGGCTACATGTGTAATTCCTGTGCTATTTTGATCACTGAGGTCTGTATGCATGTGGAATTCAACTCCATAGAAGGAGATAATGAAGACAAATAGTATGGCTTTATTTTTAAAAGGGGTGGATAATTTCATGGCAGCTTACAACATTGGTAACTGGGCAGGCTAAGATAATAAGGCTAATCAAATCTCATGCTTCACAGCACTTGCTCCCTGCGGGGTCAGGAAAAATCTTTCCACTGTATACAACACTATACAATTAGCAAGGTTATTATTGGGGAGCAGAGGTACAGCCTTCTAAAGCAACAAGCTTTTGCCATTATCAGGGAACAGAGGCTGTACTTGACCCAACAGAAAAAAAGCATTATTTTTTTGTGCTACTCCTCCTTCTCTACACTGAAAGAGTATAATATAATTATATTTCTTGGGTTTGTTTTTTTGTAAATCCCTGGAACATGATTACCTAAGTGCATTACTGTCTGAAATCTGTCAAAAGCTCCTCCACCTGTGACTGCTTGCCCAATTCAAAAATAGTTGTCACTGACTGGACACAGGAATCGCATTGATTACGCTGTTGCAGGTTGCAAGTGCACATTTCCCTCTCATTAGGTCAGTAACGTTACAGAATTTGCATCTTTGCAGCAGTGTAGGCAGAAAGACATAGTCCCAAATGATGAAGGGTTTTTAGCTAGGAGCTGAAATTACATATTTTTTGAATATTTAGTTTGGGAAGTACCCTTCATTTTCTTTAATTGCCTGAACATATTGTTGTAGGTGTTCTGTGTGTATACTTGTATTTTTATTTCCCATCAGTGTGTGCATCCGAGAAATTATATTAGATGCAATTGAAAATATTTAGCTATTTTTTCTGCAAAATTTATTTCTTTATGTGATACTCTTTATGAGTTGGTGGGGGTTTTTCCTCACAAGATGGAGGAAGCATGACTGCAGAACAACATTCTTTAAAAACCCATGTTATGAAAACAAGTCTCTTTTTATGAGCTATACCTCAAACACAAAGACAGTTATTTTGGAAGTGCTAATTATTTTCAGGTGACCTATACTTTTTCCCTGTGCACTACCTATATGCATTCTCAACTCTCAGCCCACACACTGTTCAGAGCAGGGAAAAAAATCCACCAAAACACTACCTCATCCACATCTTGAAATTTGGGCTAAATGATGAAAAAAATCTAAAAACATAAAAAGACCTTATATAAAGACCTTTTCAAGACTTCTTCACAGGTGCAAAAGTGCTTACCTTTCTTATATAAAGAATATCCAACCCCTTTCTTTCACTAGAATTTGTGGCCATGAGCTGTAGAAGGCTCAGCTAAATGAAATTGAATCAAGAATAAATTTATTTCCTCCTTTAATCTCAGTAACAAGTTCACTAAAGGATCTACTGCCTACAGTATCCTCCTGGATATTGTTAGGCACAAATAATCCATAGAGCTGAACCATGATGATGTTCTGTTACTGAATAGCTGGGGTGATTTAGTGATGGCAGACACAGCTGGTTTAGGCGCTCAATGCCTTTTTTCCTTCATTCTTCACTAGCAAGGTCTCCCAGGCTTCTGTGCAAGGAAAAAGAGAAGTACCAGCAGTAGATGAAAATCATGACAGGGATTACTTGCAAGAACTCAGCTCATGCAGCTCAGATGGTTTGAACCTGAAAGAGCTGAGTGGGCTGGCTGGTGTCTTTACAAGGCTGCTCTCTGCAATGTTTGAAAAGTAATAGAGATCAAAGAAGGTCCTTAACAACCAAAAAAAAAGACAAATTTGCATCCATCTCCAGAAAAGTCCAGCAGGAAGATTTGGGAAACTACTGGAGGGCTGGACTCATTTAGGTAACTGGTAAAGTCCTGCAGCAAGTCCTCTTGGAACACATTGCTAAACACATGGAGAAGGTGACCAGAAACAGTCAGCATGGATTTAGCAAGAGTAAATTATGTCTAACCAGCCTGAAACATTTCTATGGTAAAATGCCCAGATCTGTAGATGTCAAGACCTAAGCAAGGCAGAAAAAACCTTGATAGACTACAGCAAGATTTTGACACTGGCTCTGACAATGTCCTTTTACCCAAGTTCACAGACTTCAGTCTGGATGAGTGGACAACCGGATGGATTGGATGGTCAGGCCAAGAGGGCAGTGGTTAGTGGACCATGAGGGCAGTAGCAAGAACAACAAGTGGAGCACCACAAGGGTATGTTCTGGAACATTTCCTGTTTCACATCATTAACAATGACCTGGAGGAAATGTCAGTGATGTTTGCTCAGTGGATTTACGAATGAGAGCAGGTTGGGGTACAATTAAAATGCTGAGTGGGAGGGCTGCCCTCCAGGAAGACCTTTGCATGCTGAAGGAATGGGCCAACACAAACCTCATTAAATTCAGCAAGGACAAAAGCTGCCGAGTCCTGCATCAGAGGTAGGCCAACTCTTTGCACTGATTCAGGCTGGGGGAAGATGTGTCTGCATGGTTGGATAGCAGCTGTTCTGAAAAGGCCCAGGGGATGTTGGTAGACAGCAAGCTGAACATGAGCCAGCGGTGTCCTCTGGCAGCAAAAAAGATCAACAGAAACCAAGGCTTTATTAATGTAGGAGGAAAGTCAGTATATTATTGCCACGTTATCTTTGCTGGACCACATTTAAATACTGCGCCCACTTGGGGCCCTTTGGGACCCCCACTAGAGGAAAGACATTGAATGAAGTGAATCAAGTTCAGCACAGGGCTACCGAGATGGCTGGAGGCTGGAACACTTGGCCAGTGAGGAGAAGCTGAGGGAACTGGGCTTGTTCAGTCTGGAGAAGCGATGGCTTTGAGGGGGACATGGCAGTAGTCTGGCAGTGCCTGCAAGGAGGTTACTGGGGAGATGGAGCCAGGCTCCTCAGTGGTGCATGACTGAAGGATAAGAAAAAATAGAAAAAATGAAACCAAGAGAAATTTAGTCTGCAGACAAATAAAACCTGTTTCACAACAGGAAGCAGTAGAAGTGTTTGTCAAAATAAGTCATACATTCTCCATCCTTGGGGGTTTTAACGACTCAGCTGGATAAAAGCCTGGAGTAACATGGTATGCTCTCACAGTTGTACTTTCTTGGACCAGCAGGTTGAACTATAGACTCCCTGGGTTCCCTTCCTATCTGAATTACTCAATGATACAATGACCCAAGGAATTCACAGAAACTATTTCTACAGTGAATAGAGTTCTGGTATGTATGAGTTATTCAATACAATGATAAATCTTAAATTATACTGGGAGCCTGGACCAGAATCCAAGCCGCAGCTGCCCAGCTGTGCAGTAATAAGCTGGCTGTAGTTCTATGCTCCCTACTGTTTGCTCTCCTCCTGGCCTCACCAACTGTGCACTTCTGGTTGCTCTGCTTTAGGAAGAAAGCTTGCATACTTGGAGTCTTTTTTGGCCATGAGAAAATGTCTTCGTTTTTTCCCTTTCCATAGCCTCATTCCCAAGAAAGGAGGCCCCCAAAAGTGAAGGAGAAAAGTGGTAAGATTATGAAAATAATGCTTATGAGATGTCTTGAAAAGATACTCATATCTGAAAATAATTTCTTGAAAGAAAATGTAGAAATTCTCCTATGTCACCATCTTGTCTTCAGTCCAGGCACACGAAGATGAAATTCCAGAAAAACAGAATACAGACATTCTCATTTTCCCAAAGGTTTCCTTTACATTGCTAAAATGATGTCATTTTACACACTCTTAAAAGTTATTTTACACTATGTGATAGCTGTAAAGGGACTGTAGTTTAAAGAAAAATCAAGTCTCAAGAAATTTTTGTCGCATTCAATAAAATCAGAGTACCAATGAAGAGGATTTTAATTAAAAACTTCAAATAAACTCCAGGGAATCAAATCATTTGTGAACCTAACCATATCAGAAAAGCCACAGCTCAGCAGCCTACATGAGTAGACTCAGCTCATTTCCTAACAGTGTTCTCCTTACACAAAGTGTTGCCAGAGAGGCTCTGTATCCTCATGCTTCAAGGCCAAATTAATAGTCAGCTGAGTGCAGAAGGAACCATTCCTTACAATAGAGAAAATAATTTTAAATTAGCAGCTTCTACTGAAAGGTCCTCTTCCCTAAATTGTTGTTGCTCTGTAGCTACAAAAGCACCTGTAGCTCTGACTACAAAAGACAGCTCTTTCCCCAAACTCTTTGGCTGCAAATCTTCTCAAGACAAAATACACTGCTATTCATGTCTCCAGCTCAGTGGGATGCCAGCAAAAAATTGTGTCTCCAGTGAAAATCTAGTAGAAGATAAACAGTGTCAGTAGGAAGCACTGCTGCCTGTTCCCTGCTATCTGCCATAGCAAATTCATTTCACAGAACCCACAGGTCAGTCTGGCAAAGATGACAGCAGCATCAGAAGACACTTTGCTGTCTGAATGAGAGAATAAAGACCAAGTACTGAAGAACAAAATATGAGGTGCTTTTAAAAGATACATGGATTGGAAAGGAGAGCAAAGAAGAAAATAACTGCTGATTGGGTATTTTTCTTTCTAGAAAGGACTCACTTTACTTAGAACCATATTTGTAGATCAAATTCTTATGACAAATATGATACCATGGGAAGAGCAATTCAGGAATTGTTCTGCCAGTATTGATCTTACATAACTTCCATTTCCTCTTTAATTTTCAAATGCTTGTAAGACTATAATATGTAATTTCAAGAAATTGAGCCAATCCTAAAAGTCCTAAAAGTATTTGAAAGAAATCTAATTATGGGCACTACAGCAAACCAGGCTTTTAAAAAAATAATTTACTGTAGGCACATGTAACACAATATCTCCATTTAAAGAATAATTACGTGTACTGCATGGTCTAAAGAGACCCCAGATTTGTATTTTTTGTTCCTGCAGTTAATTTCTTTCACAAAATTGCTTATCATTTGAGAAAAGTTGGCTTGTAGGACTAATGGCATCCTTTTGTTCAGAGTTTTATGTCCAGTCAAAACACCATTTTGCTGTGGAATGGATTTTGGAAAGCCAAGGGAAAATATGGCCTCCTGAACCTCTTTGTGCAATTTACTTTGGTGAATGGGGATGGTTAGAATACAGATGTATGGAGCTGTAAAATACAAATCTGTCTGTGGGAGCTACAGAAAAAACTCATTTCCTTTGCATCGGACAAATTTCTGGCAGAGGAGGCAAATGAGAGCACGCTGATTAATATGGGGCTGCACCTGCCAAAGGGGAAGTATGGGCTGGTTACTTTTGCTTCTCACAGGACAAAGGCTGTTGGCAGGATTGATTTTCTGTTTATTGTCTACAGGGCTCTCATTTTTGTTTTGATTTTCGATTTTAGCAGACCCCTTCCTAGGTGTTCTAGAGCATTTTTATGCCTTTCAAACGCTGTGTACATATCACAGGGCTCCTTCTCTACTTCTTTAATATTTTACTAAGAATCTAACGGTGTGAAGTTCAGGACTCTTTTTTAAAGCAAAATTTAGAAGCAGCAATGTCTGGAATACACAGCTGAGTTAGTCCTGTCAGATAAGGGTAAAAATCCCTTATTTTTTTATTTACAGACTGCCATGGATTTTTAATAGCACTTTTTCCTATCTGGTTAAAATTTTTAATAGCACTTTTTCCTATCTGGTTAAAATTTTTAATAGCACTTTTTCCTATCTGGTTACTCATTAAAGAAAAAACCCCAAAGCAAACAAAAATTAAGTAAGTATTCGATCAAAATTAGAAGTTGGCAGCAGTACTTTCCCAGGCATAAGATTACTCAAAACAAAGGTAATTAATAGTGGTAACTGCCTGCAACCTTGTAGTGTACTGGACTTCCACCTTCTATGGTCCTAATTACTTTATGAACACTAATACATGTTTTGCAGCGATACTATTTGTCTATTAGCCAAACACTGGAATCTGGAGGGGGGAAGGGAGAAGGAAAGAGGACACGCCATTGATATTCAGTGCACAGCTGTTTCAGAAAAAAAAGATTAAGAGAAGAAGTAAAGTATTCAGCTCTAGGCTGAATTTTTGAAGGTGGTGTACACAGAATTTGGCCAGGTCACAAGGCCGTGTGATTTCTTCTAATCACAAGCTGATTGTTGTTTCAGGTTTCTGAATTTTTATCTCATCTAGATTCCTATCTGTGTCTGAAGAATGCAAGACAAGGCTCAAAGGCAAGACAAAAGTGACTTTTAGCAAGGCCAGGTACAACCATTCTACAGATGCATCCACTCTCAAATCACCAGTACCATTGCTCGCAAGAGTTCATGTTTACACACACTACTACATTGGTAAAGCCAGTGGTTGAGGTTGTGAGACAGCTAAAATTCTCATTCCTTAAGCTGGAAATTAATTGCATTTAATTAAATGCAAAGCAGTCAAAGTCAAAATCAGGTTTACAATGCCAAACTCCAAATGCAGATATCAGCTCTTAAAAAAAATTGAAATAAGTTATTAGAACTTTGAGTCCATCCAAGGTTCACAATCTTCCCCCAGTGGTGAAGGCTGACCTCTGTCACTTAGAGCAAACACAGCCCTTTTCTGTGCCCTTCAACAGCCTCAGGAGTAGGAGCAACTTTAGGAGCAAAGGAGTATCAAATCACCATAGGGAGTATGACATAAATTAGCCCTTTCAGGGTAGCAGAAGTGTTTCTATCTGGAACCAAAAGCCAGGACAGAGCTGTCAGTCCCTACTGGGGATCCACCCTGTTGCCGCAATATGCAGCTGTCTTGTCTCTTCCACTCAGAGAACCAGAAGGGAGCATATGGTTTTGTACATTTATCTTCTGTGGCATGACCTTTTTACCTCTGCATAAGGGAAAAGGAATGTTGAGAAAATCCTACCTTTTTAGTGCTGTATTAATCACCAAGTGCAAATTTGCAATCATCTAAACTAAACACTTGAGTTTGATTTCTATTTAACAGAAATCTTAGCCCAGCAAATATGATTTCTGATTATCACTTACATTTCCAGGGTACTATTTTAAAATGACAGCTTTAAAATATCATTATAGAGTGCACTAGAAGCCCTCTTCTTTTATAGAAATCTATTTTTTTCATAAATAGGAGTATAAACTCATTTAAATAGATTTCATTAAAATGCATGTCTCTTGATAAATATTACAGAACCAAATTACTATAGGGATAGCACACAATAAGGCATGTATGACGGGACCATTACTACAGTTTTGACTAGCTGAAGTTTCCCAGTCTGGAGCTTTTTGAAGCACAGTAGGTGCATTTTAATAGGCCATTGAAACACGGCATCTTGTGTCTTTCTGCAGTATATTATGGAGTGAAACAAGCTGCATTTCATTGAGAACATACTGACTGCTTTTGGCCTAAAAAATGGATGAGAACACTGTGTTCCATACGTGTTGGGAGAACTGGCAAATTGTGGCATTTCTCCCTGATGACACAGAACTTCATGGAAAGCTGTGAGTCATAGGAGGTAGGAATCTTGCCTAAACTAAGACATTTTTGACACTGCAGGCAGCCTGCATGGTGTCCAGCTGTCTCTCCAGAAGGTGCCAGCCTCTTCTAGATCTTCCTTCACCTTCACTGTCATTTCTACACAGATGTCTTACGTATTTGATGTCCTCTGTTGGACTTCATATGCCTACTTGTTGGCATCTGAATGACTGCCATTGCAACCTCTACCTCCCACAATAAACCAGCTAGACTAGCACATAAATACTTCAGCCATGAGCTAGGGATAGAGAGACATATGGATAGACAGCTGGATAGGTAAGCTCTCTCCAGACTTTCCATGGAGCTTTGCTGTTGAGGTATTCTCGTTCTTCCCAGATGATGGGAAGAGCAGTTGAGTCAGCTGAGCCAGCTGATGCATTTCTCACCAAGAGCTTCTGCGGCCTCGAAGATCACTTCCTGCAAGGCCTTCTCCCTGAGCTCTCTGGCTTTTCTTCAGAAGGGGCAGAACTAAGAACTGCCTACTAACACGTCACAAAGCTTCTCAAGTATCTCAAGTCCTCTCTGTGGCTATCTAGCAATGACAGCAGCTTCAACTCAATGCATTGAGGTTTCCTCATCCAGTCGTGATTCAGTCAGTCTTAGCAGGGTTCAGAATGACATCACCACAACTTCTATAGCTACTGGAAAGAAGGGAAACCTAACTATTAAGCCAGAACAGATTAATTTAGAAATGTTCTAAATGTGCCTGCTACTCTATTGGTCTTGATACTTTCTTTTTTTGTTGTTTAGTGTATGAACTTTTAGATGTTTGTATTTGTGTCTAGTACTTTATCAGATCTTAATGAGCATATAACAATAAATTATCCCAAACTTGTATGCTGTGATAACTTAAAAGTATGGCAAGGCTTTTGAGTTTTCTAGTGCATTAAAAAAAGATTACATTAGTGCTTCAAAAATAGAGTGAAGTAAATAAGTTCTGACAGTATAAAGAAATGTTGGAGAGAATAGAATCAAGTTAGTAAAAGAGCATCTCTGTTTATTCAGAGCAGAGTTTGATGTGCTAACTGTTAAACATTAATGTATTATCTTGATGGATTTTGTACCTACACACTATAACATCACAGATGAAAAAGCTTTAAAAATAGCTCACTGTAATACGTGCTTCATTTATTAAAAATGTATGGGCAAAATAGATTGCATTTTTCATTGTCTTCACATTCTTGTCATTGTTCTCACAATGAAAATCACAAATTCTGTTTTGAAACTGAAAATAAATTGCAGCTGTCATTAAATGTGGGTGTTTACAGATGTTATTAATTGACAAAATAGTACACTGTTCTCAGAAGGAGAATGCTTCATTTATACTCTAGAGAGCTGAAAGCTACCCTAACAAGGAGAGAAGAGCACTTAGAAGCTTTTGAGACATGAAGAACATGGCACATGGACATTATCTGTTTCTTGTCTTTTTTATTGATAACCTGCAATAGTTTTTACTGTGTTTCAAATGTCTTTTATCAAGTTTCACCAATAACTTCGGCAGCCAAAACATGGTTCTAATCCTTCTGTTTTTATCATACCTCTTATGAAATCTTGAAAACTGGCAATATTCAAGGTAGATAAGATGAACAGCATCCAAAAGCTTCTACACCCTCTGTTCCCCTTCTAATTCTGCTAGAGGCCTAATCCACGGAGTCACAGACTCACAGAGGCACAAAATATCCATCAGCTTTCATTAAACTCAGTAGGAGATTCAAACTCTGTCCATTTTTCAGGATCAGGAAATTAATTTCCACCAGAAATATTTTATGTAAAATATATCTGCTCAAAAAAATCTTTCTTATTTAAGAAGCATTTTCTCCAAAAAATTTTTAACTGCGTTGCATCAATGGAAATCAGAATTAAATCAGTTTTAAATTATGGTAGGAAACTGAAGGCAGGACTGACTTGTAATTATCTTGCTCCTTCCAAAATAATCTGAATCTTAATAACACACAATTGACTGTTATCTTTCAGGAATCAAAATGCTGGTGATTAAGACAGACATTCCAGTTAAACAACTATGTACGTGGATTCTGGTAGGTAATAAAAAAAAGGGCAAAGTACAGAATGAATAATGCCTATGTTTAATTTTCAAATTAACCTGTTAAAATTTTTCAAAATGTTTCTGTATTTTTAATAGGAAAATGCAGAATGGGTGTTGTGGTCAAAACATTAGCTTTTAATTCCCTAGTATGGTATCCTAAGCCAGCATATTTGAGTAGTAATATTACTTATTCTCTATAGATTTCAGTAGAACCAAATAGCATTACTGTGACAAAAACATATACCAGGATGTCCCTCACAATTTTTTCTAATATGCATTTTTGTTGTGTCTTACTACATTTTGAAAGACAATATAAATATAAAGGCAAAAAGTGGTCTATGTAAAAATAACCAAATGAGTAAAAGAAATATGATAGTGCAGCTGAGATGTATAGCTCATATCTGCACTGCTTCACACTGCAGAACCACTTTCCAGCATCATGGTGTTTTATAAATATGTGTTTGACAGCTCAGTAGCAAAGTATATTCCCACTTTGGGTGAACATTGCAATTCTGCAGGATGTTGATTCATTGTGAGTTAGTCCAGTTGGCAAGTTAATTAATGTCAGTCAAAAAGAAGAGTTATAAATATCTCCATACACTCTGCTCTTCCTTTTGCTTCTTCAGCCTTACTACACATGATGGTTTTCACCCAGGCATGATTGTTAGGTTAGCTTGAATTGTGTCTTGCTTAAGTTGATTTTTTGAACCGTTAACCCTTGCTTTAACACAGCAGCTCCTTACTGAAGGACACCTCAAAGCACAGCCCTTTGAGACTCAGCAGGAGCTAACAGGCAGATGGTGAGTGCTTTTGTGCTGAAAAATGCTTGAAAACAATCACAGAACAGACTGCTTAAACTAAGATTCCACCTTAGTCACACCATATTTCTTACAGGATTCTTCAAAAATATCTTCCAACTTGGGGGTCTGCTGAACATTGTCAGGAAATGAGTCTGTTGGTTTTGCAAAACGCTGGAAAAGAAATGTGATTGCACCAGAGCAGAGTATTCTTCTCAGATAAGATGGCAGCAGCACAGTGCTTGTAGGGCTGGAGAGGGAGGAGCACTGCCATCATGTTTGTGCAGCAGCACTGCAATCTTCTATTTGCATTTGACAGTTTGCAGGTCCTTGATTCACACAAACATCTGCAGATGACATGTGCATCGTTCTGTGCCCCCGAGGGAGTAGGTACCAGCTGACAGCTCTACAACTGCACCCCTGAGCTCAGCCAGCTTGGGCTTTGATTCAGCTGAAGGTGACCATTGAAGTCTTCCTACATCCTGTCTGAGAACTCACAGTGAGCTTTTTTAGCTGAGTTCTTTCAACTGAGACTTTCCTCTCCACAAATTGTTTTCTTCCTGGTGCCTCTGTCTTGTTGTAATGGAAAATACCAGGTGCTGCTCATGTCCCTGTAAAACAGCCAGAGACACCTGGGCAAGGGATGTGAGCATGTGGTAAGAAAAACTGGTGCATGGCCCAAGAATTTCCCATCAGATGCCTTCCTGCTCTCTGTTTACTGCTGCAAATCATCTCCTAGCAAGCCATCTCTGCCCCCACACTGACTTTAGGAACTCAGGTGTTTATCACAGAGCACAGTGCTTATCACAGAGCACAGCCTCCCACTCTCTGGGCCAAGTTCAGGAAAGACAGACATTTCAATGCCTCAGCTTAATTACACACATTATTTATTGGCTCCCACATCTTTCCATTAATTGTTATGTCAGAACAGTAGTGGAGTGGCAAGGAACAGAGGGCACCCAGGGGCTTAAGTCACTTGCATTTTTCTCCTAAAATATCCTGAATCATGCTGATATTTTCTCTTCTCTCTAAGGAATTGGAGAATATACACTAAAATCATAACTAAACATTTTGACACATGATGTCAAGGAGAGTTTTCCATCAGCTTTACATAGCATGATTGAACCATAGCTGGACAGCTGCTAACAGGGTAAAAAGCTGTCCATGTGTTAATACATTTTCATGACATCCAGATGTGTACATTTACAAGCCCAGGAAAGGGCAGCCCTGCTAATTTGAGTTGTAATATATTTTGTCAATTTTCTAAATTGACAAAAATGTTTCTCTGTCTGCTACTCTTTAATATGTGGCAGATCCAGTCACCTGTCAGAAGGATTTCTAGTCCTATACTTCACTGCTTTTTTGAAATATTTATGTCTCATAATAAGTTGGGAACAGCTTATTATCTACAGTCAGTAGAGAAACATAAGAAGCAGGAACATACAAGTCTAAAGCTGCAAATTCCAAGGAAAAGCCTAGATTTCTTCTGAAGGGATCAGCACAGAGCAGCTGAACTCAAATTGTTAGAAATTTGGATGAATGAAGAGTTTTTCTTGCTCTGGTCCTGCAACCCAGCCAGCATCTTATGGGACATTAGATGCATGACCCTCCCACTGGAAAAAATTCAGATTCTTCCATGTCCTGAGGTTAAGATTCTTTCATTTGTACATAGACTGTTGTGTCATTTTTTTGGTTCCTTACAGGAAGATGAGTCATTAGGAGAAATGAACATGGAGAATGCTTGACACTCTGGCAAGAGGAGGATAGGAATAACAAATATGGGTGAGGACATGGGAGGAGAAGGCAGAAGAGATGACTAGAGTATTGATATTGCCTGCAACTGACAGCCTCAGAAAAACTAATTAGGGCTGAGGAAGCTGAAGAATTCCACATGAAAAAATGGAGTTTGAATATTAATAGGCTCTTCTCTATTATTTTCTAATTTTAAATCCATTAAAATTGAAGGGGCTTAAAGTTTGGGAAAACACGTTTCATTTATTCTTGTGACATGATGAACAATGCCAGGATTAAAAGATAATGGTTTTTGCAAGGGTCCAAACCCATGTGTATACTGGGGTTAGCACATAGCTGATGCAAAACTGAAGTTGCACTTACATAATTCCCTCTTTAAGGTTTTCCATGAAATTTAATGGTAAACCAGGCTCTGTTTCTGAATAAGCTTGACAATGTCACTCAGTACTTGCCATCAGACAAGGAAAAAGCATTGTACACTGTATTTTTCATTTGTTTTGCTATTATGCTGCTTTAAAAATGATTTACCATTGCTTGGCTCTGTGATTCATTTGATTGCTTTCCCTCATTTCAAGATGAATCGTAGTTTTTCATCTGTTTGCTGTCATGTCTCATTTCACTGAAACACACATATTGCGCCTATTGCCATGCAAATAGGTGCTATATAAATAAAATGTATTATTATGATTACCAGAGTAAAAGAACCCATAGTCATCTGTTACAGAGCGTGCTCTTTGCCAGACTCAGTGCTTGTGCTCACAGTCCCTTTCTCTGTTTCTGCTGGCAGAGCTCTGGTGAGACGGCATCTCTGAGCCCTACCGACTGGGAAGCATCAGGAGGACCAGAGGAAATGGGAATAACGGGGCAGATTCATCACTGATACTTCCACAGAATTACAACGTGTTTTCCTGAGGCACAAAACAGAGATGAAAATACAGCTGTGAGTTTTGAGCTCATCAGACCTCAGGGAATGGAGATGGCAGTTGAGCATTTGGGTGAGAAGCCTTCCGGGAGCACCCGTGGCCACAGTCTGACAACCGCATTCCCTCGTCTCTCTCCTGCACTTACCTGCTGGTTGCTCTCCTGCCTCAGCTGCCTCCCTGAGGAGTAAAAGCAGCAAGTGTAGAAACACAAAAGCATCCCCCCATCTGCCTTTGCCCAGCTTTTCTTCAGTGAGGCAGCGCAGGGAAGAGCAGATATGGTGATATGGGAAGCAATTCTGGGGTGGGTACAGCTTGACAGGGCTATAGGTCCTCCCAGTCTTACTAACAAGCACTGCTGTAATGCAGTGAGGGTGTTTGTTTGAGTGTTTGAATTGTAAACTGAACTCCTGGAGATATGAATGTGACAGCCAGCCATCTCTTGCTTTGCTCAGAAGGATGAGGGTGCCTGACATGTTCACTTCAGAATGACATCTGCTTGCAGATAAGAAACTTCAAGGAATGTATTTTGGAGTGCTGTCTGCATGGGTGTGTTGGGGGGTAGGAGGAAGAGATCTTACTTACATTCTATTAATCAAGTCATTCTGCTACAAACCAGAATATATTTTTGTGCTAAATTAGGCCAAAAAAATTAAATGTGTTTCCTGGATGCCTGGGTGGAAAGGGCTGATCTGTATCAGTTCCAGGGGCTGATCTATATCAGCTCCAAACACACAGTGATTCATTACATTCTCTGGACTCCTGAGAGAGCCTAGTTAGCCTGCCTTGGTTGCGTTTTGCTGCTGCTGCCACTTTCTCTTCTGGCATGTAATGTACCTACAGGCACTAGATTTACTAATTACTTGTGTTCTTACTGCAAGCCAAGACTAGCTATATTTTATAATGCTCCTAAGGGAATGAATATATTCAGCCTGTTGAAGCTGAATGCTCTCTGGATTCTTAAAGGTTTTCTTATCATTTATCCCAGCCACCAGCTGGGGTGTCTTGCAATCTGCTTCTATTGGATTTTTGATGACTACATGCAGGGACCATACCAGGGAGCTTGCACTTACATTACAGGGGTACCTCAGAGTGGAAAGAAAAGCCTGGCCAGATGTAGGACACAGGGAGAAGGAAGCTGCCAGACTGCAGGAGCTCTCCATGACATGGAAATGTTATTGTGAGGTTTGGGACAGGACACATAGGGGATTTTAAAGGATTTTTTATTGCACTGGGCAAGTGAGCATGGAAGGCAGGACAGCTGCATAAGGAGGCAGATTTCATGTGATACAGTCTCAGGGGAATTGTTGACTCTGAAAGAGGAATTAGGAGCAGGCAGGGCAAGAGGTGGCTGAGGTATCTGGAAAAAAGCACAGCCTGAGAACAGAGACTACAATGTATGTATGCAGTGCCCTTTAACCTTGGCCTGTAGAGACATACTCCACACCACAGTGTCCCCTTTCCTTGCAGGACTCTAACAGCTGCTGGTGGCACTGTCAGGCAGAGAGAAAACTATCCTGAGTCCTGGCTGCAGTATCACATGTCGTGTCAGCAGCAGTGGCACCCAGTAACATGCAACGTGTTTGCAGAGTGAATGCGATGCGGAGAACTCTCTTGAGTGTATTGGAGACTGAGAAGAACTGTATGGTACAGATAAATCAGGAGAAAAATGACCTCAAATACCTTTGAGGTGGTGCAAAGGGGCACGGGGAGCTGCACATCTGATGTGGGCCTGAAGAAAGCTGAGCCCACGAGGCTCTGCAGTGTGGACACAACTGTGTGAAGCCAACTGGCAGGGTGAACATGAGCGCCTGTGCTCACTGCTCCAAGCAGCATGGCTGAGCCACTCCCCGTTGAGCTGCTCTCCCTGCTGAGGCTGGCAGGCAGCAGAGCTGGGAATTGGGTAAGAAACAGCCCAGCTTCTTCAGAATTTGGTAATGATGTTGGTACTGCCTTGGTTCTCCACCCTAACACCTCTGCAGCTCAAGGGTGGCAAATTACCAGCACTGAGATCCTCTGCTCTTTGGGTGCATTTCTGTTCTGACATCTGCTGAATCCTTGAAGAAACATCTTATGATAAGCTGCAGCAGAAATATGAGTGTATTTTTAATAGTGGCAGTTTTTATTACCTAGCTGGCAAGTCATCCAAAGCCACCTCTGTATTTGTGCAGGAGGGTCAGAGAAGAAAGCTGCCAGCTGACTTCCTTGACATCTCTGTTCTTAGTTAATGTGTCCCAGGAGTCCCCTCATGTCACCTGGTCCCAGTTTTCACAAGTGATCCTCTTTTAAATACAGCTTTTCATAGCCAATCTCAAGGGTTGTTCTAACTCCAGTGGTTAACTTGTATCAGCTCCACAGCCCCTGCTGCACCTTCCACATCTCCGTGCTGCGCCTCCCAGAGATCAAGGGACAGTGACATTTTGCTGCCAATCTCTGCTCAGCAAGGAAGGGGCATCCCCAGGGATGCCTGTCTTGCTGGAGTGGTGCTTGATTCATGCCAGGAGCATTCTGCAAATGTACTGAATTTCATTGATTTGCCAAAGGAGACAGTAGAAATAGTTGTGAACTCATTCTAATAAAAAACTTTTCCCTCGTAAGTAAAAACCAGTTTTTTTCTCTGAGAAATATCACTACTTGCTTTGATGGGAATTTTAAATACAACAATACAACATTTGATGTGTGGTAAAAACTATCAGAGAACAAAAAACCAATGGTTCTGGATTTATTGCTGATCTAGACAAACTGACTCATGGCCAGCTCATGTGGAACACAATCATAAAAAGTTACAATTTCAGTTGTTTTCTGGTTAAGTGAAAAGCCTGGAAGAGTTGTCCATGCTCACTGAGGTGTACAATGTCAAGGGACAGATCAGCAGGCTCCCAGCTGCTGAGCACATGTGAGACATTTATGCCGGTCTGTAAGGGGGTTTTTCTGAGACACTTCCTGTCTCAGAAAAACCCACTTACATGCCACAGGAATTATCTGGGGACTCAGTTTCTCTGATTTGATTGTTTCTAATAAAAATTGGTATTTTTCATTTTTGCTATCAAATAATTAAAAGAAATATCAACAAGAAATATTGAGACAGTCCCAGAAACAGCCCCTAAGTAGAAAAGCTGAGCAAGGAGGATTTGTAGAAGTTGCCTGATACAGACAATGCAAATGGCTATGCCACTTCAGAGCTGGGCCTCCAGAGCCAGATGCCTCGAGCTTGATGGAAGTGGATGGACTGTGAGAGCAAAGCTTGGGCTTGCTTCTGTGCTTGGGTTTCACTGCCAGGAAACCAGGATGCTTCCTCCAAGCTGGAGGCAGAGGATGAGACAAAATTGCAGACAGCTGTAGGTAAGCAGGGAATGTCAGGGAGCAAAAGTGCAGCAATGATAAATGAAAATGGCTGTGTGGGTGCACCTTCCAAGCAGCTCAACTGCTGTGAAACATGGGATCTGTGGGAAAGATAAGGGGGTTTAGGCAAGGGAAACAGCTAGTTAGTCTTGGCCTGAAAAAAGGGGAAGAAGTGCCTTCCTCTGTCACTTCACAGAAAATCCTGCCTCTTGATGAAAGTGGTTATTTGACAGTGTGAAGTGCCTTCCAACATTTCCATTTTATTATCTGTATGACTGAAGAGTCTTTCTTACCTACAAATGTGGAAGAAGAAGGAGAAAATTTATCTGGAGTTGTTGAACTTTTATTTACCACTGAATCTTAAAGACAACTTCAAAACTGCCGTGTTCCGACTTCCATGACAACTTGCTCAAGAGCTAGGATATCCATCATGAAATACATGTTCTAAAAAAAGTCTTCTGCAGAATTTCAGCTACTTCAGCTGAGTAATTCAGACTATCTATATCTCAGTAACATCTGGTATATGTGTTTGTTGCTCAGCTTTAGTTTGTAAATATGTTTGCTCTTAGCAGCACTTGTTAATATAATTTTCCTTGTATGGGTGGATTATTTTTCACTGTGTGGCACTGTTAGGAATTTCCTATTTGTAACAACATATCTTGCAAGGTCTGTCAAAATACAAACAATCATTAAAAGCTAATAGGTAACCAGTATTAAATTGCACTGAATGTTGGTATGTTCTAGATTTAAGTAATCCTGAGTAGAGGCTATTGATTTTACTGATCTGTGAATGTTCAGCACTTCTGAGACCTGGGTCTGTAAAGTGGTGTTGTTTTTATTACTGTCCAAACTAATAACCTTAATGCCTAAAAATTGTTCTTTCCTCTCTTGAAAATAACAATCACGTTCTTACTGTGACTCTTACACTCCCTGCCAGAAGACCAGGGCAAATGACTGCAATTTCTAGCATACCAAAATTTAAAAATAGCATGATAAGACTGGTCTGTACATCATCTGTCTTTATCACATCAGAGATTGAAACTTCCTGGCAATTTGAGAAAAAGCCATTAATACTCATAGCCTTTTATTAGCCAAGCCAGATTTGTTTTAATTTTCCTTTGGCAATAGCGGTAGCTCCTTGCGACAGCACAAGCAGCTACACCTGAGCAGAATCCAAAAAGGACACTTTGCTCCCACCACAGCAATGTTAACTCTTGCATGGTGGCTGTGAGAGAGCTGCCAGTGCTTTGGTGGCGGGGCAGTTCTCTGGACAGACACACAGACAAAACTGACTGTCACTTGCAGTACAGCCCTCATTTTACTCAACATAATTCAGTGAGGAGATTCACCTCACCTACACCACAAGCCATTCCTGAAGAGCTTCTCATGCTTTTAAGAGGCAGACACTCCTGTTTTGTTTTTCTGGGAAGGGAGACACAATGCAATGTCCAAATATAGAATTTATTTGTGCTATGAAATGAGGTATTTGTAGAGACATCTATAATTTCATGAGGTAATAATTTGACTTAATATGACTGTGATGAAGCCCATTTCTAGGTGATCTGTTTTTGAGGTCTGAAGTGTGTTCCCCATAACATGATTTTCTTTCTGCTTGCCAAAACTGTGAGCTTGCAAAATCATTCAGGCCCTCCCTTCTGGACTCAGTTCACCTGAACTGTTGGGTGATGGTGACTCCCTTGATATTTTCCTCCTGAAGGTGATAGCAGAGCTACCTTTCCAGTCTTTTTCCCCACCAACACCAACTACTTTTGTATTCTGTTCTCATCATAATTCTAGTGAGAATCGTGCTTTGCAATCTGAATAGGGGGGGAAATGCAGTACGTTTTTATTTTGTTCACAGTCCAACCACACATCTTAAAAACTTTGAGCATTTCATTTTCTTTGAAGCCAGCACATTAAGGTTCATTTATACTTACAAAAATATATATGTTGAAGTTGTTGTTGTTGAGAGCATCTGATTGTTATTCTTCGACAGAGCTGTCACTAGAGGGTCCATTTTGAGCTCATTCATTGAAAGCTGTGGCAGCAGCAGCAGCCAGCCTTAGCTCAGTTCTGCCTCCAGAGATTTGCAGAGAAGCTATTTGGAGTTTATCACACAGTTTTGCAAAACACTACAGCCCCGGCAAGCTGTCATAAAGAGCCTCTCTTTCCAACTGGGCTCGTTTACAAGTAGTATTTTATTACTCTCTGCTCTGTTTTACCCTACTCCTTGCAAAATCTTTCTTCGCCTCTTCTTCTCTGCTGATAGATTGAAAAATTCTGAAATACGATTCTAAAAAATGCTTGGTATTTTTAATGCATTTATAATTCAAGAGCTATCTATCCCCACTTCAAGCAGACCTCTTTGATGCTAAGCTCTTCCGTGTCCTGAGCCACCTGTACAGGCCCTGCAGCTGAGAGCCTTGTCCTGAGCAGAGCCATTTCCCAAAGCCACTCTGCAGGCTGTGACTAGTTCCCACCCATGACTGTACCATTTGATGACAATCAGACATTTCCATCTTCTGTTTTCACATGAGAATTTTTAACTGGAGCACCAAAAGCCGCTGGTGTCTGAAAAGCAATGCACTTTCATCCTGTCAGGAGGATAACCAAGCAAATAAAAAAATCCATGAGGCTGATTTCACTCCTGTGTACATTGGCTCTGCCACAAATCTGTCTCCCAGGAGAACTCCTCTTGGAGCCAGCCCAGCAGCTCCATACTCCCCTTTCCTCGGCATAACTTCACAAGGGGCTTGAGGGAGTTCTGGGTTTGAAGTTTTAAATTTGGGGTTGTATCAGACTTGTCATCTTAATTACCCTAATCTGTGTCAGTAGAAACCTTCTTGTGCCCAACCCAGCCCCTGGCACTCCAAGCAGCATTGCTGCTGAATCTCACTCTTTTATCTCAGGGTACATAAATATTTGGTGCTTTTCCCAAAGTCTCAGCTCCTTGAGTCAAGTGATTATGTGCACACACCAGCTTGTAAAGGTGAAGAGCCAAGTTCTTGCCACCACTCTGCCCTTTCCAGCAGAGCTAAAATGTCATGGGAAGAGAAGCAATGCTCCCTATTTGGAAGGTAAAATGTAGTGGATGATGTGGTCTTGCAAGCCAGGTGCACACTGCAAGCACGTTTCTGGTGCTCTGCGGCACACACACCAGGAACAAGGACACAAATGAAGGGGCTGGGTTTGTGCAGCTGCCTGACCCCCTGGGGTTGCTACAATTTTAGTTCCGTGTCTAATGCAAGCACATCCCTCAACACCGTGTTTTCCAACTGGGAGAGGGAAGCATCTGCCACCTGAAAGTTGCTATTTTGCATGACTGCCTGCTATTTTGCATGACTCCCTTCCAGCTTTTATGGTTAACTCCTGCTCTGTTTTTCTGTGTCTCATAATCCTCAGCGGCAGCGTGTCCTCACATACTTTTCGGGTCGAGAAGGAAGTATCTTCTTCCCATACATCAGTTTCATCAGTCCTATAAATTCCATGTGAGACTAAAAAGCCATTGGCCTGCATGGAATTCTTGTATCTATTTAGTGGCAGTAATTCAGGTGATTTTTCTCTTCCACTTGTTCATCTGCATTAGTGAGTGACAGCCAGTAACAAATGCATTCGCACCTAGTAGATTTCGTTAGCATAAATTACATCTCCTTCATGAAGTAATTGATACCAAACATTTCTGTCATTTCATAAGATCACAATTCTGAGAACCATTTTTTAACCCATGTAAACAATGATTATTTACAGCTTTGAAGATAAATGACTAAAACCTTCATCTCTTCTTTTTGCAGATGGCTCTGTTCATTGTAAAATTGTTTTCTCAAAATCTAACCAATAATAATCTATAATACAAACCAGAGTCAATCAGATTAATTTGTTTTTCCCAAGACTTTCTGGTACTTAAAATAGTAACCTCTTTTAAAAGAATGTATTTTTGTCTTTGATGTCTGTTGATATAGCAGCAATTTCACAGTTGCCAGCAATAAGTTTTATGGGTGATCACACCAAGAGTTTCACCTTTTCTTTGATCAGAGTTACTCAGTTTGTTTGTCCAAGCCCAGCCTGGTCCTTCAGATTTTTCCTTTGCCTTGCAAAGCTACCTTTTGTTTCCCCACAGCCTGAAGAACCTAGCAGGTAGGCCTGCTCTTTCAAATCTCTTTTCTGACACCAGGAAAAAAAAAAAAAAGCTGAGAATATTGAGAATATTGTATCTGATTTAGAAAATGTTACATAGCTTCTGAAACCTACAATCTCATCCAAGAACCCTGTTACTGAGAGCTGCCAGGAGTTCAGCCATAATTGCAGTTAGTGCTAGCGTTAACCAGAATGGTTTGTGTTCCCTCTCCTTCCCTTCCCTCTTTGCAATTTCTGCCTATCGAGAAGCCAAACTGATGCTATTTCTTGCTCTTGTGAGAGGAAGGACAGCCTTGCCCAGCAGCTCTGGGCTGCTGCCTGAAGCCCCATCCATCTGGACATGTGTTTCTGGATGCCTTTCCTCATGCCCCTTCCAGACTGGCTGATGCAGTGTCACGGTGCCACCCTGCTCCAGTACCCCTGGCGTTTCTTTAGCAGGGGTGCACAAATCCTTAGTAGAGAGGTGGTGGGGACAGGAACCCCAGGTCCCTGGGGACCCCAAGCCTGTGTGACAAGCAAGGGCTGTTGGGGATCTCAGCTGGGGACTGTGGGTGCAGGTCGGCAGGCACGACACCGTCCGCCTGTTTCATGCCGAGTATTGAAAGGCTCGTCATACAGCAGCTTTTGATCACTACCCCCTTTGGATGAAAGCCAGAAGCAATGACGTAGAGATGAAAGCTTCTGTATCCCAAAAGCAATCCCCTAAGCCATCCAAGTCCCTCTAAAGCTCTGACTATTTGCTAGCTGAAGAGTTTTAGGTTGGTTATGTAGCACAGATAAGAGTAAAAACGCTCCTGTAGAGAACAATAGCATTCCTTTTCCTTTGGATGCTCAGTCTGTTTTCTTTCCAAGTGTTTGTTTGCTTATTTGTGCTTGCTCTACCACTGTCCTTTGAGAGATTCATGCCCACTCTGTAGTAAGGGGAATGGGGAAGCTTCTGAAAAAATGCTACCACCTGTACCTCTTCTGGTAGTTCAAATAAACAAGTCCTATTAGTATAGACTGTTCTATTCAAATTACATTTTTATGCTGCTGGAGTTTATGGACTCCCATTAGTTTTAACTCTTACACCGAAGTAAGCAGTAAAATAAAGCTGAAAAACATGCAGTGCAGCCAGGGTCACATTTTTCAGCTGATATGCTATGTGGCTATTAAGGATGCTTACATTTTTTTTCTATAAATTGTCATTTCTCCTTCTCCCAAAGTCAACAGAGGAGTAGTATTATTCTTCTGCCTCTTCATAAAACTCATTGTGTTTAATCATCTTTGGTATAGGGGCTGAGGTCCGCAAAGCAGTTACACATGTACAAAAAAATCCTCAGAACATCTCCCAAACGCAGCTGATTAAAATCAGACTGATTTAAGAGGCAGGGAATATACCAATCTCCCTGATTTTAATCAGCCTGTTGCAGAAGATTGCTCTGAAATTCCGTGTTATTTTCAAATGCTTGATCCCTGTGCTACATGAATTTGCTATTACAGCAGGGTCACTAAAGTGCTGTCCCTGGTGAGAGCAATGGGAGTTTTGCTACTGACTTCAGTGGAATCAGGATTCACCAGAGATATAGCTGGAGGTTATGTGCTTTTGATTTGACTGCTGCAGCATTCCCCCATTTCTCATACCAAACATGGATATCTGCATGTATTTGCTATCTGTGAACATCACTGACTTTCACCAGATAACCCAATGCAAACACTAAGTTTAACCATTTAATCATTACAAACAGTACATTTAAAATTATTCTACTAGTGAGGGTATAACATGCAAATATCTGTAACTTCTCTCATTTTTTGGAGCAGATTAATCTTTGTGAATCTTTGATGATCTGAATAAAGGCTGCCAAAATCACTGTGCAGGATTTGAGTGAAACATAAGAGCTCACAGATCTGGACTCTTATGCAACAATTTAAGTTTGCAGAATGAAAGGTACCCAGGAGACCTCTATCAAAATTTCACTTTTTTTCTAATCACAGGTAGATTTAAATAGTATCACACCCCTTAGTGCTCTCAACTCCAGTTCACAACGTTTAAAAAATGCCTCTTTCACTGCATGCCTAGAAACATGCCAATTCACTGCACGATTCACTAGAGGAAGGAACAGTGCAGCTTGCTGCTAAATGTCTTTCTCTGATCTGCCTCCCAGTAGAATCAGACTGGTGTTGCACGTTGCATAGCTGGTAGAACAAGTCTAATTTCTTGGAGTGATAGTTCAGGGACCTTAAAAAACAATTCTATACTGAAAAGTATATGAAGATGTAAATAATTTAATTTAGAGTTTAGATGTACAAGAATCATAAATATAATTAAACTTATTAATAGCATCATTTGGCTACATTTACAGCAACGTGCAAACCCATTAAGAGCCCGAAGTCAAATTCTAAATAGAAAGTTGAGGGTGGCTCTACATTTAATTTAAAAGCATTTTTTTTAACTAAAAGTCTAACTGCATTGTGGGCGGTGTGCTTCTACTGCTGAATAATTTCTGAATGTCAGAGCCTGCAGCACTTCAAAAAAGGTGATCAGCACCTCAAAGAACATGGACCTAACTCTAACAAGCAAGTATATTTTTATAATTCATTGTTAATGAACCCAAAATTTCCAGTAAATACTAAACATACAAATGAAATTGATTATGGTGGTAGTAGATTAATGCCCTATTTATTATTTTTATTCAAGCACTAATAATTATCTAAAGAGAAATGGAGATTCATAAACAACTTATTAGTTTAAGCTGTTAAATAAAACCTTAGAACTCTATAAATCTCTTTGAAATTTCCTTTAAGTTTACATTCCTACCAAGGCAAGTATTCTAATGAGGAAATGAAAGTGTAAGTATGCCAAATCTGAAGTTTTAATTGAGTTTGTTGACAATAGCAGTAGCAGAGTGCAAGCAAGGATTTTGAAACAAAGACAATGAGTCAGCCAGCTGATGAATGGCAGATTAAATACAATTGGATACACAATCATATAGAATATTTCTTCCTAGCTTCCATTAATAAGAAAGCGTGTGAGTGCGTGCGTATGGGTAACATCAGCTGGAGGCTGAGACTCTGGAATCTGTATCTGCAGCTGAATGAGTCTGGATGGTGGTGGGGTCCTGATTGGACTCTCGCTACTATATTTTCATCAACAGTCTTAGTGCACAGAGGGATTGTTTGATTCAAGCTGCACCTAGGGAGGTAGCAAGAAGTTGGTGAGGAGATTCCAACTGTGTGTGCTCCAGCACCCAAAGAGCAGTTTCAACAGATACTCATGTTCCCAAACCTGCATTCACCTGGGCTGTACCCCAAGGTCAGAAGCTGCTTTTGACAATATTTGCTTTAACTGTTTGTTCAGGGTTTTTTTTTACATTTGCCAAATCAAATAAGCACATTAGCAAGTGTCCTGATGATCAGCTAGTAGGGCATGATGCCAGTGGAGTAAGCTACACAACTGGAAGTGCTACTCAAAAGGGCACATCCAGCCATGCTCCTCTCATCACCCAGAGGACAGAAATCTGAAAACCACAATACATTATCTGTGAATTCTGGCATTGATACTTCTCATGTACACGCTGCCAGGATCAAAATAAATTACTAGAAATACCAAACCATTTACAAATACACTGTTAACCAGTTGACTTACAGCTCAGTCAAAGAGGAATCACAGTTCTTGAAATTCCAAGTCTTATGTAAAATATGAGCTGCTTCTGGCTTCAGAGTAAATATGTGCTTTTGTTATCAAGCAGCTGACATTTGCAGGATGAATCCTGTGTGAATTTTAAAATAGAGAATGAAAGTGAAAATCCTTCTCATATGATGAAAGGTAAACTGAGTAGTTCCTGGGAAGAATACAATCTTCTGCTCCTGAAAAGAAGCACCTGGGTATTGTCAGGGCAACTTAATTGTTCGCTTCTAGCTGATAGCAAGAAATGAACACTACAGAGCTCTGTTTGTGTCACCAATGTAGATCACAAACCTTTCCCATAGAATTGGTCATTGCTGAGATAACTCAGAAACAGATTTTGATATAGGAGGAAATAAAATTCAATATCACATTGAAAATTTCCATGTCTACACAACAAGATAACTGGGAGGAAATGAAAAATAGCATTTTCCCAATCAATTTGATATTAAAATCAAAACTGCAATGTTTACTTCAATCTTTTTGTATTCCTGTCCTCAGAGATAGAAATATTTATCGTTAAACAGATAGAATGAGAACTTCAGAGCTTTAAAGACTGCTCTGAGTATCTCATAAATTTTACCTCTTGATCACTGCGGTTCAAAACCATTGCCCATTCTTGGCACAATAGAAGGAATGAGTGTCTGAAATTGCATTTCTGTGGTCTGGAGGGATAATGACCTTAAAGAAAAAAATATTACTAGTTTCCTCACTATATGACTCTAACAGAGTTATTCCAACAGAGAATGTGTCCACTTTTTCTGAGAAAAAAAATTGTGTAGAGAAATTCAGAAGATACTATATTTTTAGGACATAGGGTTGCCTCACTTTTCATGAATAAAACTAATGTTATAAATGGTATTTTTTGTACTGTGTAAGTTCCATATCCAACCAGAACAATAATAAATACAATGAAATAGAATCAGATTATGTTTTGCTGCCATTTATCAGTAAAATTAACAATGTATTAATGGAAGACTTGTGCACTACAAAAACTTAAGCCCTAGTGACCCAAGGTTAATATTCATGTATTTAGATTGCTGTCAATTCCCAGGATTTAAGAAAAGCCTGGGATTTAACAGAGTGGTTAGACTAATCATAAGAGGCTGCTGTTAAAAACGTTGGCTTGAGCTTGAACTGTCAATCACTTTTGAAAGCAATGTACATATAAAAACAAGGTTATCAGGTGACCATGAAATGTCTTTTGTCATCAGCGAGTGAGAGCTTCAAGAGCTACAGGGCTCTCAAAGTGGTAAAACTCACAGATGCTGGGTCAGAGAAAGGGCTTGGAAAGCCCTGCAGCTTCCCCAGTGTGGACTGAAGAGAAATGCCTGTATTCCTGTCTGCTTCTGTGGCAAATATTGTTCATTTTTTTTCCAGCTGGAATGGTTCTTTAGGAGTGCCTATTTTAACAGAAGAGAGCTACAGGATAAAAAACCTTAATGCAGCCAAGCAGCTTCATGGGGAAGGAGGGAGTCTACAACTCATGCAGCACCAGATACAAAGCTTCATGCAGGGGAATGGTTTTGTTCCAATTGTCCCACATATCAATATATTTAATAATGTTGAAAAAACCCAAAGAAATATATATTAGTGTTCTGGTTTTGGCTGGGATAGAGTTCATTTTCTCCCTAGTAGCTGGTACAGTGTCTGGAATTTAGTATGAAAATAGTGTGTTGATGACATACTGATGGTTTCTGTTGTTGCTAGGTGGTGTTTATACTAAGTCAAGGACTTTTCAGCTTCTCCTACTCTGTTACTCAGAGGTGACGAGAGGTTGGAAGGGGACACAGCTGGGACACCCAGCCCAAACTGGGTTTGGGAATATTCCCATACCATATGACAACATGCTCAGCATACAAACTGTGGGGGAAAGCTGGTCAGGGACCTCTGCTCAGGAACTAGCTGGGCATCAGTCTGTGGGGGGTGAGCAATAGCCCTGTGCATCACTTGTTTTGTATAGCCTAATTATTCTGATGTTGTTATTGTTGCTGTCATCATCATCATCACCATCATTATTATTATAATTACTATCATGATCATCATCATCATTATCATTATTATCATTATCATTATTATTATTATTCTCTTTCACTCTGTCTCATTAAACTGTCTGTATCTCAACACAAGGATTTGCCCCATCCCACTGGGAAGGGGGAGTGAGTGAGTGAGTGAGTGAGTGAGTGAGTGAGTGAGTGAGTGAGTGAGTGAGTGAGTGAGTGAGCAGTTATGTGATGTTTAGTTGCCAGCTTGGGTTAAACAAAGACAGCTAGAAAAAGCATGTGGAAGAAAAAAAAAGTGATTTTTTTTCCAGAAGTACTGCGCTACAAGCCTCAATATTAAACTGTTCCCTCTGACTTGGAGTGGGAGGGGTGGAAGCCCGACATAATCTGGGGCAATGGCAGGGACCATCATTCCTCCATTTCACTGTCCCTCCATCATCTGGATAAAAAAGAAGATGCCCCAAGGTATTTCAGTGGGCCTGGGGTAATCAGTGAGGCGGGAGGGAGATCAGGAGACCGACTCTTGTCTGTAGCACTGTCCTCAGCCAACCCCAGGGATTTCTGACTGCAAATCAGAGCTCTGGCTAATGCTGCTTGACACAGAATTAACTCTCCCAGGACCTCCTCTTTGCTCCTGCAGAGCTGCCACAGAAAAAAAAACTGAGTTGGATTGTGTGCTCCCCACAGGGTTGCACTGCATGGAAGACTAGAAAGACAGAGGAGAGGTGTGAAAGGAGAATCCCTTAAAAGATCCATCATGCAGCCCCACAGGATACAGGCTGAGGCAGAGTCCATAGTTTAAAATTATATAAATGTCATATATCTCCCATATCTTGCCCACAGGAATAACAATGGTCTGCAGCAAAAGCAGCATGAGTTCTGTATCGTCTTTCATGCTGGTGTATTTGGATTGAAACTAGAAAATAAACTTAGTGTTTCATCACTTTTTCAAACTTCAAACATGTATGTAGCACTGCTTTCTGTCTCTCTCACAATTGCAAGCTGAAGCAAGTATTTTATCTGTTATAACCAGTTTAGCACTGCTTAAGAACATTACAATGATTTTTCTCCTCAGTCATTTTATCATCTTACTTTTTAGGTGTGAACCAGTATTTTGTAGATTGGCTAATTTAACATGTACAAATCTGTCCAGTGGCGAATGGTAACAGGATTTTTTACATCTTGAATAATGTGAAATCACTCCAAACTCTGCACCAAGACATGAAAGAAACAGTTGTGGTGTGGAGCCCCTGGGATTTCCTCAGATCACCTGCACAGTGTCACAGAAGCCCAGGTGCCCACAGGGGTGACAGGATGACAACACACAGGGCATCCCAACCTCACTGGCTTCCTGGGCATGAGTGCCTCCTCAAGCAAGGACAGCTGGTCCATGCATCTGTCATCAAATAGAGTGCAAGCAGGCAGGCATTTCTCGAGGTTGGGTATGGAATATAGCATTTCAGTCTGCCAGAAGGAGCCCTTCTCAGAACCTGGGTTAGCCAAGAGGCGTCGAGGAACCAGGGGCAGCTGAGCTGGGTGTTTTGTGCCCTTTGCAGTGAGAATGATGATTTCTGCCCTGTGAACTGGCTGAGAGCTATTTACCAAGAGCTCAGCACAGCCCTGGACCTCCAGCTAACTGGAGCGTGTCAGCCCCGGATCAGCCCGGAGCTGCCTCAGCACTTACAAGGGCTTAACCTTCGCCCATGGAGCCCTGGCTCCAACTTGTTAAAATGTGCAGTCAGTAATGCAACAGCACAGATCCTTCTGCTGACGCAGAATGAACAACTTCTGAGGGATTTTGAGCAAATCATGGGTTAAACATTGCCCTGGGAATGCTCCTGGAGCTCCCTTCATACATTGCTTTTTTTCCCCTCTTGCAAAAAAAGGTTTTTGCAAGCCATGCGAATGAGTGAATTCAGCATATAATTCCAGAGTGGTATGCAGCTCCTCTCTTGCCACATGCACAGACACTGTTTTTAGTGCACATCATCACATAGTGATTAATGGCAACGTGGCATTTACTCCAGGGAATGCAGCCAGCTTAAACATGAAAACCCACATAGACTCAGATGGACAGACAGGCATATAAATTCTATTTATTTTGTCAGCCAAGCAAGAAAACTGTAAAAATAAGAATACAAAACTCTGCTCTGATGTTTGCTTTACTCGGGGATAAAGTGATTTAACAGAATTACCAACCATGATTTTTTCTGAATAGGGTTACACACACGGGCCTGTCACCACCCCTGTAGTTAAGCTGCACTCGGCACAGTACCAGATGCACGAGAGAATAGAGAGAGGGACTTTCCACTGTCTCTTGATTCCTTTCTTTTGGTGTTCCCAGGGGATACCATCAATATACTGGCCCCTGGAACAGCCTCAGCTGTGGTCACAGCTAAGGGGGCTGCTGAGCAGCAAGGGGTCACTGGCCTGGAGTAACATTTACACCCTGCTGCCTCTTCCTCACCCAGCTGCTCTGTGGAGGGAGCTGTCACCCAGGGTTCTGCTGGGATGGAAAGGCTCCTCAGGAGATCATTTAAATTGTTTTATGGTCCTTTCTATTACTCTGGAGTTGCAGAAGTGCTTTATGTTTTGTAAGACTGAAGTTCTGGTCTGATATTTGTATTCTATCTATATTTCATCTTTTGTAGCCATCAGAGACTATCAATGACAAACTGGCTCTCCAGATACTAAAGGTTTAGTGTGACTGGTACAAATAAATGAAAAGGGCAAAGGTTGGGCCATAAATATGAAATACAGGGTACAATTGAATTAGTTTATTTTAACGTCTCAGATTAAAGTCGCCCTTTCTCCTTAATTTTTCTGATTGGAACTGAAATCTTTTAAGGCCAGTGGTTCCCGGGTAATTTTGTGTTTTCTGATATGCTCTTTCCTGATTTTCTGATTGGTGTTCCTCAATAGGACTTTGTCCTACCTTTTTGTCTTTAAAACAGGATTTTTTTTCTAAAGTTGTTTCAAGAAAAGCAAATAAATCTCTTTTTTAAAAAGGTTCTCTTTTTAAATATTTTTTTTTTTTTTCTGTGAGAATCATCCCTCCTAGCACGGCATTGTAATTCACGAGTCATCTACAAAAAGAAGCATTTGTGAATAGGGTTGAAAGGACATGAGAATAGAAATCAGAAGACTAATGCTGTTCAAACATGCTCCTCTATGTAACATTTTTGTGATCACTTTCCCCCTCTCTGTTTGACTAGATGGGAGTCTCGGAGACTAAAAAATATAGATAGAGCATACAAATATTATTGACTATCTAAATCTTAGTTAAAGTCCATTTGAAGGAATACAAAATCCTCCATTTATTTAGTTTACATGGGTCTACATGAGCATTTCAAAGGCAACAACAGATACAACTTACTCATTTCATGCTGGGAGGGAGGAAGGGAGGGAGGAGCCTTTGTTTCCATCACCAGATATATTTTTAATAGCTGTCCATTCAAGGTTGAATTTCAAAATATCAGATATCCAAGGGAGTCAAAAGCAAACATAAACTCTCTCACACAACTCAGGCACACCCTTGCCATATTCCATGCAAGTATTTGTGTATCTTGGATACATTTTCTGGTTTGATGTTTTAAATCAAGCCCATGTAGAGAAATAAGACTAACCAAATTATCACACTATGCTACATGTCTTTACACAAACATTTCCCCAATTTTTACTAAAGAACCCCAGATAATAGGAAACAATAATGAACCCGTCTATAATATAAACTTCATATTCTGTGCAAATTGCAATATTGTCAGGAAGCCAAATTTCTTGTTAATATATTACGAACTTCTCAGCTATTTGCATGCAGCAAGAATATTAGAATGATAGCATTTTAAAATAGACTCACATAACATTTTTTGGTGTAATCAACCATGGATGAGGCCCATCTGTCATATCTAGTCTGTATGACTAATTGTTTGTGGTCTGTAATTGAAATTTAAATTTATTAAATGAACAGAGATGCCATTATAAATGCACTAATTCAATATGTGGAAGGGGGATGGCAGGATATGAAACTGAGCAGTAGCTTCTGAGCACTGGTTATGTTTATACATATTCAGATGAATGTGATCCTTTCTACAACTGGGCCAGTCCTTCTGCAAGGCACCTCAGAGCTGGCCAGCAGATGTTTAAATCATCACAAGCCTTCTCCTCCTCCTTTTTCCACACTTCAAAGGGATTGTGAATGGAAGATGAGCTTAGGCTCGTTGGATGTTTGTATTTTATGGGAGGTCCTAGAAAAAAAAAGAGTTCTTTGTTATCACTGTTAAATATGGTAATGCCCGAGAGATGACCTGTGGTTTCATACAGACCATAACAGTGGCCAAGGCCAGCAGTGTCAAAGAATACACATGCAGACAGCAGAGAGATCTGTCTAACAGACCATGGAAGAAATCTTAGCCAGATTGATGGCAAAACTCCCATCAACTTCAGAAGAGTCAGGATTTCTCTTCTTGGAAGTGAAGCGCATTTCTGTGATGTGTTAAGCATTGTCAGCTGCCATCAGGTAAACTCATGGAGAAAGGAGGTCACTCAGCCCCTGCAAGATTGACTTCTTTATCCTTAGAAAGCAAGGCAACACCTTCATGCTCAGTGAGAAAGTACTTTCAGAATGACTACACTGCTAATTTTTCTTCACTGGCATAAATAACCACTGAACATACACAGATGTCGTCACCAAATGCAATTTCTTGGTTGGAGTCACTGTAGAAGCAGAAAAACCACCAGTGAGCTCTGCACTGCTTTATTGTTCTTTTTTACATTGTCACTTATTTTAGAAACCCCATATTTGCTCCGCTAATCTGTTTTATGATGGTTGTGTTTTATCCTTCTGTTGGAAAAACAAGGCTAAGCACCAGATTTAATCCCAAGGATATAAGACCATGCCTTCTGTGAGAGCCTGTTGTTCTTTAATGACTGCAGCACTGACACGTTGGGTATGTGCATGGGCAAGAAGTGGGGCATATTTTTTAGCACTAGTAGCTTCATCCTGCAGCCTCCTGAGCAGCTTTAAATTGCAAGTACTATCCTGAGAACTGAGGGCACTTGGTGTCCTGCAGGGGCTGCCAAGGATTTCACAGAACTGGCCCTTTCAAAAGAGTGCAGCTCTGTGTGTTTTCAGAGATGAATTTTGGGACTCCTGCCACACAGAGGTTTTTTTCCTGAGTTTTTTCCTGGTTGTTTTGAAAGAGCTACTTTTAAAATATAAGAACGAAACCAAATCCACTCCAAGTAAAAAAAATGCTCATTTAAATAGATAACCACTTACAGCAGATGTAACAGAGACAAGTGTCAGAAAAAGGCTGGAAATGCTAAGGCTATTAACATAAGAGGTCAAATCTGACACTGCTCTTGGATTTGGCAGAGGCTCCACAAACAGCTTATGACCAGAGAGGTCTCCCTTTTGATTAGGTATGTCGCTTTTGCTTTTCAGCTCTGCTTTGACCCTTTTCACATTTGCTGTGCAGTGCTTCTTTCCAGAGCACACTTGCAATTAGTGTAGGAAATTTTGGGGCGCTGTTAGGAAACTGCAAACAGTTTTCACACAGAAATAAGCAAGAAAAAAGGCAACGTTTTGTAGAAGAAATGTAGTTTATGAATATGAATGTTAGGGTTGCTCAGTAGAGAGGAATGAGGAGCCACTCTGGGAAGAGAAATCAGATCCTATCTTTGTCTAAAAACATTAATGCCCTGATTCTGACTACTAAACATACAGCAGAATCCACAGCCATTCCATTACCAATAATTATTATGATCAAGCCTGTGTGGCTGCAGCTTAAAAAGATATTTTTATATTCTACTAAACATGCCCACCATTGATGGGATACATTCTTCTTTATGTGTGAGCAGCATTGTCCTTGAAGCTCAGTTATGGTGTCAGGTGAAACCATGGATAAACCCTGTGTGTGTTCCCACGTAAGCACCTGACTAGAGAAGGGCAGAGTGGCATGGGCCCTTGCTGAAGAGGAGGCTCATCAAACAGCTTCATTTTCCTGCTCATACCATTCAACTCTGCAACAACTGTTTGTTTTATGATCTAGCAGGCATTTTGCCCACTTTGTGGCACTCAGCCTTTCCTCTGACACGGAGCTCATACAAGGCACTGCTCTTTCCCAGGCCTGCTGGGTGTTCAGGATTGCTGAAAATTGACACATTTGTTATTCTGGCAGCTGGAAGAGAGAAACTCTACCATTTTGACTAATCTTCTGTACATCCTTCTCTGGATACTTCTTGTTGGCTTCCTGACATACAGTTGACGATACTTTTACTCTGTATGCCAGTGTCACAAATGTTAGCTGTCTAGGTCTGGTCCTCATTATTCTTTTGTTGCTTTTCCAAAATACAATTTTTCTTCTTGGCTCCATCACTTTCATGGTGACTTGCTCATATTCTGAATCCTAAGGTTTTGCTTACTTTATGCTGGCAATGCTTCTTGTGGTTTGCTGCAAATTACAAATTATCAAAACAATATAGTATTTCAGAAAATTTTGTGGGAAGAACAGAGGGAAGAAAGGATTTTGTGTTCCTTTGCTTTGAAAAACCAGTGTCCTGCCTGCTTTTACTGTCTCACTCTTCCACCAGGCTGCCTCCCTAAACCTAAGGCATTCTATTTTAAAAATCTTCCAAGTGACACAGGATCAGGACTTAAGGAACTTGAGAAACTTGAGCTAATAATTTCCAACAGCAATTTGAAAATGTTACTGTCAGCCTCACAGGACTGTTCTCGTGTCAGCTCATGAGATCTCCTGCAGTGGGTGTGCACTAATGCCTTTCATTTCACTGAGCTGCATGCCACAAAAATCCAGCCTCTGCTGCCTGTTCTCTCCCTGGGATCCATTCCCATTTACAAATCCCCAAGTGGAGGCCAAATTCATCTTCCAAACCTTGCAGACTAGATGCCTAGCTATGTAAACTGCCATCACACTGCTGACTCAAAATCATAAAAGACAAAAACCCCCTAATACTTAAAACTGAATCATCGTGAAATATTGATGCAGGACTCAGGGCTGGGAAAGATCTTTTGCCTTATGCCTCAGACCATGAAATGTAACTAAGATCTGTGGCATCAATAAGCCATGAATGAACTGTCTGATACTCTTTTGCAGCTATTTTAAGTTCTTTTTCCCCGACGTCCCAGCCTGGTTTGCTCTGCTCAAGCCACCTGCTGGGAGGTTTTGTGGTCTGCAGCTCGTGGGCTTTGCAGGCTGTCAGGCTGTCACTCAGTGTTCCCTGTCAAGAGGACATCAGCATCTTCAGATCTAGTAAATAAAAACGAGGTCAAGCCTATAACATTTTCCACTGAGTAAAAATACATAAATGTTGCCACTGTGATTAAACTCTTTCTTTTCTCTGCTCCTCTGAGGGATTTATTGCTTACACGCAACCTTATCAGAATTGTAATTCATTCAGTTTTGCACCTATGTCTCCTAGTTCTTATCCAATTATTTCAGCTCTCTGGTTCTGTAAACTTTTATTTCTCAGGCTGTGCCCCTTCCCATCAGGAAATGTCTTCTGGGGTCAGATCTGAAAGCAATGCACTATGATTTAGCCTCATGCCTTCCATTAATGTCAGTGGGAATCAGGCTGTTAAACCTTGAACACTGTCTTTAAAACGTAACTCACAGTATTTGAGCTCTTGTGCATTTATAAGCATTTATTCTCGTGTCAGACACATGTGCCGGCAGACTGGCCAGTGGAAACGCTTTTTTTTCCTTCTTTTTTTTATGTGATCTAGCAGTGGAGATGAATGAAAGCCTGGGGGGGAGTGCAAATAAAAGGGTCAGACAAAGAAGGTTAATGCTTTCTGCACAATCTCATCACAGGACTTAGGAGTGCTACGGCAGCCCTACGGAGGAGCTTACGTGGCTTGGTCAGCAGCGTACACAGGACAGCAGCAACCCTGAGCTAATTAAATGAACACAAATTACAGACAGCTTTCGGGATCAACTACTCGCTGGTAGCTCATGTTTAAAACTGCTTTCACGTGCTACCAGTACAGGCAGCTCCATGTAAGATAAAGGAAAGGTGCTAACAAAACTGACTACTACTTCCTTATGTCTCTCCCCCTCTTCTGCACGGAGTTTGCATGTGAAAATTTACGCGAAGCATTCAGTCGCTCTTAGTAATGTTTCTGTTATGATCAGCCTGCCTAGACATCCCGTCCCTCTGCCAGAGAAAACTGAATGAGGGAAAAATACTGAGTCAGAGAAATGTGTGAAAAGATTTACATGGTATTTGCTAGTATCCCAATATTCAGCTCTGTAATTGTGCATTTTATTAAAATCCCACATGTTTATTTGAGCTGTTGGAGTTGTTCCGCTTAATTAACAGAAGAGAGGAAGGCAAAACCTTGCCTCAAATTCACACATCCAGACCCAAATCCTGCAAATTCCTTTTCAACTGCTTAATTTTCTACGCCTGAATAGCCCTTCACAGGTCAGAGCTACCCAGTTGTGTTGTTAGAGAGGTGCTCCACTGACAGACCCACACTGGAGTACTTGCAGCCTCCTGAAAGGTGCAGCTAAGTTTCTGACCTGGGATGCACTTGGCTCCATTTATTTCTGCAGCTGTTGGAATGCTGTGCAATCAGCACCTGCGGCCTGTGGTCTCAGGTCTGCTTGGATAAAGCCAGGAAAGGTCAGTGGAATGATCCAGACAAGAAAATTTGTTCAGGGAAGCCCAGATTCTGTGTGAGTGTTAAGGGAGAGGAGCCTTGATCAGCTCCTCAGAATTGTGGCAGAGCACCAGATGGTTGTGGTCCATGTGGATATCAGTACTGTAGAAAAGGAAAGGCAAGGGGAAGGAAGAGTGGGAGAGAGGTGATGCAAGGTGCTAGAGATGAAGCTGAAGCTCTGAGGTGCTGAGGATAGGGATTTCTATGGAAGATGTCTCTGAAATGCTCCTGGAACCCACACCTGCCAGGGAAAGAGAGGCAGAAAGACAGAACATTTAATGCCTAATTAAGAAATAAGGTAAAAGAACAGGCATGTGTAGCCTAAGTGAAGGTATCAACATAACAAGCATCAGAAATACAGTGGAAAGAGAATGGTAAGTGGGATTCTGTAATACCAAATATTCAGCAGAGTAAGCCATGCTAGAATCAATAAAATTAATAAATTACCTTATCAGTAGGAAACATATAATCTGTGGGGATTGAAATTACAGGGCTAATATGGTATTACCATTTTGGCAGGGGAAGAACATTGTGTATGATCCTGTCTCTGTTACCAGGACGTTGACACCAGCTATAGAATTCCAAGGGGGGAATTCCAAGATGCCAGAGAGGCAGGAAGGGCAGTAACAAACACGAGATTTCAATAATTTACATGCAGGTGGTCCAGATACTGTGCAAGAATGTAAAATGAAACAGTCAATAACTATTGCATGGAGAAACTGCTCAAGGATATTGATCAGAAAACAGGCAATTATTGAGTTGGCTTGGAGGAGAAACTTATGTAAATGAGGAATTTTGTTTAAAAGAAACAATGCGACAAGAAAGAAAATTAATTATTTCCTGAAGACGTGAAGTCTGCTAAAGGATGCTGTGCTGAAAGCAGAAGGCCAGTGCACATTATTCATCAAGCAGGCTTGAAAATGGGCAGTACATGGTAGCTTTGGAAATGGTGAGATAAGGGAGGTTATTAGAAGAATAACTGCAAATCCTTCAAACAGCTGAAGTTGGATCCAAATGAATAAATTAGAAAGTAACAGACACTCTGGAAGATTACATGTACAATGACAATTTGACAGCCAAAAAGGGGTCTGATGAGTTTCTAGCAAAAGGAATCACAGCTAGCAATAAATCTCTTTTTCCTGAACATCAGGATCAGGAAGCTTGCCAGAAAATCAGTGCAGCCCATTGATCACCAGAGTTTGAAGGAAGCACTCAGAGAAAATACAGTTATTAGAGAAACTAAATGAATGCTTTAGATTATCACATCAGAAACCATTATGGAAAGAGGTGACTCTGATAGCAAGTTTGTCTGAAATAGCTGTGCCCAGGAACAAAGTCTGGGAACACTGAAACAAAATGTAGAGCAACAGGTGACATCACCCAGGAGTTGCAATGGACCTCAAGGATGAAATAACTAAATGACCGAGTAGCAGACTATAACTCTACGCTTAAAACTCCCTTGATATCTAAGGGGTTGTTATCAAATATCAAATGCCTGGCTAACTTTTTTTAGCAAAGGTTCCTGGGGAGATGGGAGAGACATAAGAAAGAACAGACCTGGAAGTCTGAAAACTTTGCAGTAGGCAAATTAATAGAAAATGTAATGAAGAACAAAATTCATTGACACTTTAATAAATCTGATTTTCTTGGAAGGGGTCAGCGTGGCCTTTTCCATTTTTACAGATTGGGCTTGTTTGACAAGATCAATGTACGTACAGATAAGAGCAATTCAGTTGATACAGTCTACTTGCATATCTAAATTCTTTCAGCAAACTTGTTTCTTGATTCCCCACTACAGGCTTTTGAGGGAGTCCAAAGACTTCCCTATCAAGAGAAATAAATCATTGCATAAAAAAGAAGATATTTAAAAGATACTAAGCAGAGGAGGGGACCAGAGTAATTCTGCAGTGCTGTGTAGTGCAACAACTGCTGTCAGGGTATTCATAAGCAACCTGGAAAAGGCAGAGGGGAAAGTTTGTTGACAGCAGCAAAATATTTATATTGTTAAGGACAAGGGCTGACTTTAAGAGTAAGGCCCTAGTAGTACTTTAATGAGACTTAGTGACAAGACAATAGCATGGTAAATGTGATGCAGAATAGATAAATATAAAGGGATATGTAGGGGAGAAAAAGCAATACTAGTTCCACAGCCAAAATGGCGTGCTGTGAGATGACCGTCAGCAGTCAGGAGCAAGATCTTGGGACCTATTTTGCAGGTCTATGAATATGCCAGCTCAGCACTCAGTAGGGGTCAAAAAAAACAAACAACCTTAAATAAAGCATTAGGGCACAGTAGGGTAATAATTATGAATAAAAGAAGGAAGAATATTGTGCTAGTGTGCAAAATCATGGCTCACCTGTGCTATGATTAGTCTGTGAGGTTTGGGTCTTTTCATCTCAAAAATGGTATAGCAAAACCAAAGAAGGTTCGGTGTAAAATAAAAAGTACAAGCAGCTTCAATATCTGATTAGATACAGAAAGGTTCATTGTAGGCAATGACTTTACCAGGACAGAATGTTTCAGACAACTGGAAGAGAGACAATTCAGTGAAAGAAGTACACAGTGTGAAGAGTATGGTGAGGATGCCCAGAAGCAGTCACTGGCTGTCTTCTCCAAGAAAAGGGATGTGAGGGCTTGGGGGGTGAGTGGTCTTAATACAGAGCTACAAGGAGCCACTATGAGTTGGACTAGACATTGGAGACACACAGATGGGAAAGCCTTTGGAAGTTAGTGAATACAAAAAACACATCTATCCCAGGAAGATCCTGACAGAAAATAGCTTAAAACTGTGAAAGTATAATTTTGGGTATCTGGAGGAAATGCCATGTATGTCCATTCTGCTCTTATTCTTCACTAGGCATCCTACAGAAAGATGATCCTGAGCTAGCTCAGTTTTTGGCTTGAGTGGGTGTGATCATTTGTGTGCTTTTGTGCAGTCAGCCACACACACAACTGGGGTGTTTATTGCCATCCTAGGCTGGGTGTTCCTGTGTGAGCACCCACACCAGCAGGACCATAACACCACACACACACGCTCACACAGCTGCACCTCCATCCCTATCCGTGTCTCCCACTGCCATGCAGAAAGGATATGAAGCCAGAGGAGAGAGACATGGGGCTCTGTTGGGCAAGCACAGCAAAAAGAAGGGGCAGCTGCTCTGCAGAGCTGCTGAAATGTCAAAGCCTGCCTGGAGAACACTGCCTATGCTCTTCCCCAGCCTTTCCCTCGCCCAGCCCCCTGCCTGATGCTGTGATCTGCAACTTCCTCCAGGTGGGTGATGGCTTGGGGATCCCTCTCTCCTGCCAGCAACTAACATTCCTAGGAGTGCAGGGTGGTCCTTCTCACCAGGGACACGATGAGTGCACCCTGGGGCTGCTGAGCCTGGAGGGTAAACATGTAATAGAACCCAGGGATAACATACTGTTGTCAAGTGTAAAGAAACTGTTCCTTACAGCAAGCTGAACTGGCCTCGCCCAGAGGCTGCTGGCAGGCATCAAGCCTTGAAAACCAGCCCACTGGTCACAACCCAATCCACAGGGTGCTCATCCCATCAGAAGATTTAAAACAGCAACAGATAATGTTTGCATACAGCTTTATGCCCCTTTAAGGAGCACAGAACAGCTATTCAAACTCCACTGTTAGAAATTTTCTTTAGATATCTTGTTTTAAGGCCAGCTAGGCCGATCCCAGCCTTAGCCTTTTGAACCCACACCTTCCCACTTTGTTTCTCTTTGGGCTTATAGAGAGTGCAGTTTGAATACTTGAAGTTCTTTATTGGCACTATCTTATATCTCACTGTAACAAGCCCTGAGGACATCAGAACTCCACACCCTACAGAGAGTTTATTTAGAACTTAAATCGAGCCAAACCTTTCTCCCTCTTCTTTCTTTTTAAGGTATTATTCATATTTTAATGGAAACAGATACTGAAATGGGAATTTCCATTCTTCATGGAAGAATAAAGTATGGTAAATCACATGGGAACGCCTGTTTGTATGAAATACTGAGCTTCATTTTCAGTCTCAAGTGGTTAAAACTAGTTAAGAGATTCAGATTAGCAGCTGTGCTTGGGGTACTTATCTAAGTGACCTGAGCTTGGCAAGCTTTTGATGCTCCCTCATCAGCGATGCTGCTTTGTGGTATTATGGATGTAGCTCACAGATTTAATTAAACTGAAAAGTACTTTAATTTTTATGTTGGAGTTTTTCCTCCAAAAGGACAGAATCTTCCCATGAAAGAAACAAAACTGATGGCATCAAGGATTAGAATTTATCTAGCATCAGTTCTTGACATTTTCAGTCTACATCCTCCTAAAATACCTGAAAAGAGCCTATGCCCAAAACTTCTCAGAGCAAGAAAATATTTGGCCATTCTGTCTGTCGGGTGGATGGACTTTTCCCCTCTTGCTAAGCAATACTTCTGTTCCAGAGCCCTGCAGCTGGTTGAACTGCATCCTTTCTGAAGAGTGGATTAGAGGGCATAAATACTGTCCAGCAGCTGCAACAGGGCTCTGAGCCCTGGAGAGAGAGTTTATTTCCACCAACTGTCTGCCAAAAGCCTCCCTCCTGTCAAAACACAACAGATGAATTCACAAATTCCAGATTTACGTTCCCTCACATTTGTGGGCAGGTGATCAACTGCAATCATCCTGCAAAAGGCAAAATGATAACCACTATGGCAGCCAGCTCCTGAGCTAAGTATCCTTGAACTCTCTTCTGTTGCAGCTTTCTCTTTTCCTGCTAGTTATCAATGGGCTGGGTAAAAGGCTTTGTGACAGCAGAACCAACTCCTGTGAACCCAGAGCAGCCTCCCATCCCTTCATGTCCAATGGCTCAAAGGTGGCTGTTTACCTTTCTTCTTCCCAGAAGCCTGGCAGAGGGGGCAGAAGAGTTCCTGCTCTTCAGGTTGAACACAGTCTCCCAGATGGGGATTTCCTTAGCCCACGGAGAGAGAGTGGATGCTGCTGGAAGTGGTGGTGGCATTAAAGAGTCTGTATTTTAAAAGGTTGGTTTTTTTTTTGTTTTTTTTTAATAAAAAGTTACATTTCTTTTGTGAAGGAATATAGGCTCACAGTGAAAATGTGAAATATTTCATTAAACTCTGAGAGTACAAACCCGCAAAATAGTAATTTCTTTTTATTTTTTACTTGGTTGAAATGTTAGGATTTGTCACATAAAATAATATTTAAAAACATACCAGATAGAATCCCTGTTCAGAATTTCAGTAAAATATTGCTCCTTTCCTTGAAGTGATGGGGAAAACTTTTAGCTCATGCAAATCTAACAGGTTGTATGTTGACCTGACTCTAACCTCCTGAGGTTTTTCTTTTCACAGTACACCTCCTTTATGTCTTTTCATAAAGTGAGAAGGGAGAACTTCTCACTAACCATTCTTACATTTAAAAGCATGTTATAAACTTAGTAATGCCAAAATTTTCCTTCTCAAAGTTATGCTTTTCTTAAATCACTCTTTAGATTTAATGTTCCTTTCATTCCCCCTCCTTAGGAGTGCATTCATAGCTCTAAATTACTGGAAAGAAAATCGTTCTTTCAGAGAGAAAAGTGTGTGCATTCTTCTCTTCCCCTGAATAGCAAAAACACAGCAGTATCTCAAAGTGCCAAGTCCTGCACTTGAGTCACAACAGCCCCAAGCAGTGCCACAGGCTGGGGGCAGGGAGGCTGGAAAGATGCATGGAGGGAATGGATCTGGGGGTGCTGGTTGACAGCACCTGAACAAGAGCCAGGGTGTGCCCAGGTGGCCAAGAAGGCCAGTGGCATCCTGGCCTGGATCAGCAATGGGGTGGCCAGCAGGACCAGGGCAGTGATTGTCCCCTGTGGGTGGCACTGGTGAGGGCACACCTTGCGTGCTGTGTTCAGTTCTGGGCCGTTCACTGCAAGAAAGACACTGAGGTGCTGGAGCTTGTCCAGCGCAGGGCAACAGAGCTGGGGAAAGGTCTGGACCACAGGTCTTGTGGGGAGCAGCTGGAGGAGGCTCAAGGGAGACCTACAATGGCCTGTAAGGAGGGTGTCGCCAGGTGGGGATCAGCCTCTTCTCCAGGTAACAAGGGACAGGATGAGAGGAAATTACCTCAGGCTGCGCCAGAGGAGGTTTACATTGGATATTAGGAAAAAATATTTTGTAGAAAGGTTTGTAGATTATTGGAACAGGCTATTCAGGGAAGTGATGGAGTCACCATCCCTGGAAGTGTTCAAAGAACGTGCAGACATCACACCTGAGAGCACCATTTAATGATGGGCATGGTGGTAATGCTAGGCTGTTGGCTGGACTGGATGATCTCAAAATTCTTTTTGAACTTTGATGATTCGATGGTCTTCCAAGAGTTTCTCTTGTTTTTCCTTTGGTGAAGCTCCTTCATACTTCAGGCTTTTACCCCTATCCTGCCAAACCAAGACAGAAAGCAGAAGTGATCCTGCCATTCATGGTTCTACTTGCTACAATATCTGCTTGGGCTTTTCTTCCTTGGTGAGGCTCCTGGGTACTTCAGGTTTTTGGGGTTTTTTTTTGGTTTTTTTTTTTTTTCTTTGGCTAATAACTTGGGTGGGTTGATTTTTGCCTGCAAAATTCCACCTGCAAGGGGGTTAATTCCGGCACGATACACACATTTTCATCAGTCCTTTCTGTAAAAACTGAATTACTTTTACAGCCACACATATTGAATCACATTTTGAAAGAATTTGTGGTAGAAGATTTATTTTATTGGTTTTTAGTTAAAATTCTTCCATAGAACATCAGCCATGGACAAACTAGGTGCCAGATCACTGCTTATTAGAAATGCAAAAGATTAGACAATGGGGTATCTGGAGAGGAAGAAAGTAGCTTAATGCAGTTATTTTAATTATTTCAATTTTTTTCACCCCCACTTCTTATTGAATAGTTCCTGAATACAGGAAATTAAATTCTTATCTGGAAATTAGCTTTCTACAACACAGATTTCCATACATCCCTGGATATCTTGGTTCATTTTGCATTTATATCAGGAAAGGATCTGTGCTGTTCTGCTCTGGATCAAAATAATCCTTCTGGATGCTGTATGAAGAGCAGCCCATGACCAGAAAGAGGATTTTTTTCTCATCTGAAATGATCTTATCTGAAAGCCAGGGTTTTCTCAGACACTGAATTTCATTTGTGAGTCTGATTTGAAGAATCCAGTTAGAGGTAAAGATGTTCCCTTAGCTTTCATTCAGGTGTTTCATTTTAACCATGATGGCAATTAATTTGTGTTCATCATGCAGCCAACGTCCCCCTGAATTCAGAGTGCTCCAGACAAACAAAAGATGCTGTCAAGGTCAGTGTAATTTTGCCATGTGGCAATAGTAGGCAAAGGTAAATTGCTTTCTCCTATTTCAATCTAAATGCTAAGTGCTCCAAGCACTAAAAATTTATGTGTACTCCTCTACTGAAGGGGTGCCAACCAGGATAGCAGGCATGCTGCCCTTAGCCAAGGAGCAGTGCTTTAGCAGTGACCCGGGAAAGGAGCTGGTGTGACTTGCTCCCCACAGCGGGTCTGACTCGGCACTGCTCTAACTGTTCAACCCTCCTGTGAGCACTAAATTCAGCAACAAGTCTAAAAAGCACTCAGTGTTTACATTTCTCATGGTGAGAAGAGCCACAGCTGTCTGGAACCAGTCTCTGTTGAATATCTTTGGATCATTGATATCCTTTCCCTATCAAGTTCCTAGGGAGAAGTGTAAAAGTTAAATATTCAAGTCAACTTCTAATGCTGAAAGCTGCTGGCAGGGCTGGCAGCTTTGTTTGACCTGTGGTACAGACTAGAAAATTCTGACATCCCCCCATTTGAGTTAATTGATTTTTTTAAAAGTCACTGAACACACGTAATGCAATACGGGCTAATAGAAATACCAATTTCATCAGCAGAATTAAGCACAAAGCATAATAAGAATTTAGAAGAGATTCATGAAACCAGGGAACCATGAGAGATAGATACAATATCTTTGGACACATGGGTTTGCATACAGCTAAACACACTTGAGTGGAAGATGTCAGTGCAAGGTGTACAAGTGGGAGGTGGGCTCCTTGACTGGGAGAAGCTGCTGTAACAAGGGGAAGAAGCTGGAAGATGCAGTGGTCTTCTATGGGATTTCCAGCCAGAGGCTATAAATGTGCCTTCATGGACACAGCCTTGGAACACCAAACTTGAACATATTTATAATCACATATGAAAATGCATCAAGCCATGCAAAATTCTGCTTCTCTGGTACTAAACCCATGGTAAAACTGAACATATCTGCTTTGAATAATGAACATGGGACACTGGTGCTGTTTCCTCACTTCCAGGATACTCAGCTTCTGCTTCCCAAGCAGCCATGTCCCCTGGCAGTGCTGCTGTATTTTTCATTATGATATTCTGTACATGCAGCATTACAAAAAAATTTATCACATTTTCCCTGAGGCTTTGGCTCTTCCCACGCTTTTATTTGCTCGATCTTTTTCTAAAACTAGTCTGGGCTTTCTGTTCGTCTTCTCAGTTTTTTATTCCTTCCTCCATCCACTGACCCTCTTTTTAACAAGGATTGGGTTTTGTTTCTGTGACCCTTTCTACACCGTTTGACTCAAGTCTCTCTCAGTCTATTCCCACAACATGTAGAGATATTTCCCCAATTTGAATCATAGAATGGGTTGGTTCAGAAGGGACCTTAAAGGTCACTTAGTTTCCAACCCCCAGCAAAGGGCAGCGACACCTTCCACAGACCAGGTTGCCCCAAGCTCCATCCAGCCTGGCCTTGGACCCTTCCAGGGATGGGGCATCCGCAACTTCTCTGGGCAACCTGATCCATTGCCTCACCAGCCTCACAGTAGAGAATTTCTTCCTAATATCTAATCTCTTAATCTCCTAATCTAATCTCCTAATATCCACTCTCAGTTTAAAGCCATTCCCCCTTGTCCTTTCACTACAGGCCCTTGTAAAAAGTCCCTCTCCAGCTCTCTTGTAGGCCCCCTTCAGGTCCTGGAAGGTGCTATAAGGTGTCCCCAGAGCTATGGCTTCTCCAGGCTGAACAACCCCATGTGACAGATGAGGGGCTGAAGACTTGGGTGTTTAAATGCAGAAAAAGCTGAGGTCAGCGAGGAGTTGACTGCCTCAATTCCTTCATGGTTCTGGGTTGCAGTGGCTCCCTTGACGTAGTGGTTCCTATTCCACATAAAATTTTGACTTTATGTGCTCTGCTATTTGAGTAGACACTGAATACTGTGTTTCATCGCCTACTTATGATTTTTTTGTTGTTCTTTCTGTATGTACACAGGAGGGAGTAAAAAACTATATTTTCCATGGGTAGCAGTTGAAAGCAAGAGAAATATTTCATATCTGAGCAAAACAGACAGGAAGGTCCTGATGCATAACGATAGGTGCCTCCTGCATAGCTTAGATCTTGCCTTTTTTTAGGCTTATAAAATTCTCTGTAAATTTTGTATGTGCAAACAAAAGAAATCTTCAAATGCAGCTGCACTGCATTAAATGGATTTTTTTAGGATCCCAAGGGGCATTTTCCTCAGTAACAAATCATTACCCGGTTCTAGAAAACATTTGTGGGAGTGAGACTCAGCTCCTTAAATCTTAACCATTAATAGGGTTCTTCCCGGGAGTGGAATGCTGCTGAGGTTTTTTTCTCAGGAAGCCCTGGAGCCTGAGCAACCAAACATTAGCGAGGGTGAAAGCAGTGAGTGCTCTGAAGGAGAAGTGGGGAGAGGCAAGGAGATCTATTTTGGTGCTTTTATTCACTGAGCTCTCTTAGCCTGGATGTGTGTTTGTGGGTGGGCCAAAGGGTGACAGACCACCTTTCACTGCCAGGGCTTTAGTATTTGGTGTCTGTCATTGGTAGGAGATAAGAGCCACCTGCAAACATTACAGTATTTTACACTGGAATATCTGTCCCCAAACCACTTCATAACAAACCAAATCCTTTGCTAAAGATATCAGAACTTCTACTAAAAGCAGTGCAATTTCAGTGGGCAATGAGCCCTGATGGGATGAGTTGCTGGAGTTACTTGTTGCTTTAACAAGTGCAGTGCCAGATGGGCTGAAGGAAGCCTCAGTGGAAGGCTTCAGAAGGGACGCTGAGAAGTTGTTGGCATGTACAGTGATAACAGGGTGATAACATTTTCAGAATTGACCTTGTTTCTACCACTTAAAAGAAATCCTCCCTGTGATAAAGAGACTTTTAGGAGATCTCTGTATCTGATAATGACATTGTAATGGATATAGACACTGTCATATGCTGGAAGTGACTGATCTCACATGGCAATCAAAGCGATTGGGCTACAAAACCATCCAGGTTGTCCTAAATTACTGCATTTGTATATGCCTCTCAGTTTTGTGACTATTTAGTAGGAGGAGGAGATGATCTGCCTCAGCTTGTGTGAGAACCACTGTCACAGTGCCAGTGCGGGCTGTGCTGCACGGCCTCTCACCCTGACAGGAGTGAGGGAGCTGCTTTCCCCCCCCAGCACCCTGCAAAGGGCATGGTCTCCGCGTCAGCCTGAGCCTGACTCAGCTCCTGCTGACCGGGACTGGAGAGAGGGTCACGGTGACACGTCTATCCAATTACACAAAAAACAAGCACAGAGTTCACTGGGCAACCTTTGCACCTGTGGCCAGGAAAAAGCAGCCAGGCAAAGGCACCTTGCAGCTTAACAACCTGCTGTACCCAGAGATGAATTGGGAACCTGAGCGAGGGTGCACAGAGAGGCCGTGGCCTTAATTTCTGCCACAGTCTCCCACCAGGCTGTGAGTGCATCTTTCACCCTCTCTGCACCTGACTTTCCAGCCATAAAAGAGGATAGTGCTTCTTCCCTGCCTCCCAAGCATGTTGAGAGGATAAACACATTGGAGAGAACATAGCTGTTCAGACACTGTGGTGTTTGTGGGGAGCAGTGGGAACACAGCAGCACCAGAGATAGAAACTTGTGGGCAGAGATGTCTGTGTGTGTTATCCCGTGGGCTAGTTACTCACCCCATGTGTTCAGACTCGATAGACACAAACACACAAATTGAGCACATCCTGGGCGGTTATCTGCCCCACACTGGCTTTTACAGACACAGTTGCATAACCTAGTTAGATAAGGCAGCTTCTCAGCTTCTTTTTTTTTTTTTTTTTTTGAGTATAACATGAAGTGAAGAAATAAAGTTCTCTTTGAATATTTTGGTTTTCCCCCGTTGATAGATTTTCTATTAAAAAACCAAGACTTGTTTATTTTTATAAAATAAATTATGTACTCCCTCTAGTGTCAGAAATTGTATATAGGCTTAAACCACACTTGATAAAATGTTGCTATAAATGCTAAAATAAGGTGCAATTTCACTTCTACACATTTTAAGGTTAATAATTTACAGTGATGTGTAGAATTAACAACAGTCCTACCTGCTGCTGCTCTGCCTCCTCAGCACTGCAGCTATAGAAAAGAAATATATTATTAAATAGTGCAATAAAATAAATACTTGTCTTATTTATAAAACCAGGTCTCTGATTAAAGCCTTTTGCCATCCTCTTTAATTCCAGTTCCAAACTACTGCTTTGAAAGGGAACATCTGAAAAGCCAAATTGTGTAACAGAAAGGTGCCAAATAGGAAGGATAGAGTCAGGAGAAAATCTAAGGAAGGTCTCCTGAAATCCATCAGAAGAGAAAAAGGGAGTCTCCTGAGTGCCCTGATGTCTATTATGATTGCATGTGTTTTCCCAGATCATCTTTTACCATGATCTGTGGAGCACAGGAGCACAGGTCTCTAGGCTGCTGGAGCACCTGGGGCAGTTCCTTGGGGCAGTGAGTGCACCAGGCTGAACACTTCAGCTGCACAAGGTGCTCAGTGCCTCCCTACTTCTGCCTGAAGAGGGCCAAAGGCAGTCATGGTTCAGGGGCTCCATGCTCTCCCACCCACATTTTTCAAACCATCGTTGCTAGAGTTCTTCCAAAAGGTCTGGGGAAAGGTGTGTCATCTGTTCCACAGAGGAGAGCACTACTGGCTTCCAAAAGTGGCATGTTGACCAGCATATTGGATGTCCTCCATGGCCTTCTGTTCCAGTGCTGTTTTTAAATCATGGGTAGAATTAACACCCTCTGTTTTCCACTAATTGGGAAAAATGAATGTCCCTGGCAGCTGGCCACCCACAGAGACTCCAGTTTTCCTGCCAAGAAAGGTCACAGAAATGCAGAGCTTGGTAGGGTGAGTGGTGGCAGGTGAAAATGGAAAACACAGGATGGATTCCAAGTCCAGGGGAGCTCAGTCCCTGTGTCCAGCCTGGGTGAGTGTTTTCATGCTGAGGTGCCTAAAGGCAGAAACACAAACACTGAGGCCATGAGTTTGAATGTTGGCAGGTGCTGACCACTCACCAAAAAAACCTCCTTTCCTCAGCCATCAAACCACTAATTATACACTTCTAGTTTTATCCACCCAGTTTTGAAAGAACTATGATTACTCTTCACCTAATGTTTCCTCTAAACATCCTGCCCAAGACCGGCAGGCTGTGGGCAGTGCACGGTGTGGCAATGAAGCTGCAGAGGGGAAGGGTGGGTGCTGCATCCACAGGTATTGACCATGCCCCCAGGCAGGTCTGGAGAAGGTGCTCACCTGGGATCCGCATCTATCCAGATATCGGCAGCTTCAAAGCCTGGTTTTAGGGAAGTAAAAGACAAGAGCAGACCTCAATGCTTCTGATTTCCTAGAAATATGCAAAGCTGTGCCCTTAAAGTTGTGCCATGGCATGGCTGGTCAACCTTCTTACCAAAAATATAGCCAAGACTATGGTGTGCACCCCCAAATGTAGGGGTCAGATTGTCATGTCTCCTCTTCGCCTGTTTGCTGCAGTCAGGTAGCACACAGGGCCAGGCATCAAGCAGGGATCACCACCAATTGAGGGTCCATCACCCTCTTTGGTGACATTCTGGTTCTCCATGGCTCAGCTGTTTTCTGCTTTTGATCACACCCATCCCTCCCAAAACACGGTGAATTATTTAAAGCCATCAGGTACTGTACTGATGATGGGAATTTTTTGCCCACAAAGCTGTGTGAACACCCTGGGGTCCCCACTCCTGCCCACCTGCAATCAAAGGGATTACCCTCAGTCAGGACCTCACAGTTCCTTCCTTTAAAAAGAGAAATAAAATGAGTGTTCATCTTTGAAGTTACTGTGCTTCTTTACAAATTGCCTAAAAATGTTCTTTCCTTGAACAAGTGAACAAAGACTAATTTCTTTACTACAAACCTCAACTCATTTTCAGCCAGGCCTTGGCCCAAAAGTTTTCTCTCTTTCAGTGGCTGCAAATGTTTTTTTCCAGTATTTCAAGATCACGACACTGTAAAGTCCCTGAGAAATTATGGGGAATGCTGGGAGGTGCACAGTTGTGGGCTGAAAGGCAATAAAGAGAAATTGCAAAAAGAGAAATTTGGCTTGGATACAAGGATATTTTTTGTCACCATGATGATGCTCAAATACTGGAATATGTTGGGAAGAGCAGTTGTTGGAAATATATCCAAACTCAGCTGGAGATGGTCACAAACCACCAGATCTTTTTGAACTTTCTTTGAGTGGGAGCTTCAATGAGATGACCTCCAAAGGTCTCTGAATAAAATGCATCTGTCATTCTGGGATTACATGCAATAAAATTGCATAGCCACCTTTCAGGTATTATTGTGACTTCTGCCTGTTGCATGGACAGCAGGAGCATTGACTAAACATTGTCAGGGCAAGAGAACATAGCCACAAGCTGCACCAGGGGACAGGCAGGTTGGACATCAGGATGAATTTCTTCACAGAATGAGCTGTTCACCTTTGGAACTGACTTCCCAGGGAGGTGGTGGAGTCTCCATCCCTGGAGGTGCTCAAGAAATGACGGGATGTGGCAGTGCCTTGGTCTAGTTGACAGGGCAGTGATTGGTCAAAGACTGGGCTCTGTGGTCTTGGAGGTGTTTTCCAATTTAAAGGATTCTGTGATTCTGAAAACTAAAGATTCAGTGTGTTTGCCTATCCCACCAGTATCCACCCTTTTACTTGCCTATTCTCTGATACGTGGAGCCATTATCCCGTCTCTGCTGAAAACAACTGTTCTGTCCCTGCCCCACTAGAGGGTGCTTTAGCAATATAAATCTTAGATGCTTGATTTAATGCTGATTACTGACATCACACTACTGAACTACTTTGCGTATTGGAGACTGACAACTCTTAGAGACTCTCTGAAGAGCTTTGCAATGATGGATCCGGAATGCAGCATTTGTTCACGTGCAGTAAGCATGCAAACAACACAAATAAATACACACACAAAATTTAGGGGTCGTTTTTTAAAAGCTAAGAAACTGGAAAGGTCTTTGCAGTATTTCTTTCAATAGCAGCTGTCTCTAATTTTTTCTCAGTTTCATGGTACCTGGTACCTTGGGGAAGCTCTCCACAGCTAGACATAAGAAACAGTCAATGTTCAGATAATCTGAGTTGGTGTTGGCAGGACTTGCAGTGTTGTTAAGTTTTGTGATTTCACTGTGAGTGTCCTGATACTAAGACATTTTGCTTTTGTTACTGTTTTTAAAGGACAGCTCTTACAGCATCCTGTTTGCTTAGAAGGACTAACATTCCTTGGCACAAAAACTGAGGAAAATAATAGCCCCTCTGAAACCATCATCAAAATCCTTGTGAACATCTGTGGAGCTATTGTTGGCAGACAGGCTTAAGCTGTGACTCTTAAGTCTTCAAATTTAAGGCAAGTACAAACAGGCCCCATCCTGAACTCTCCTGAAGATCATGGGTACACCAGAATGGAAGATGTTATCTTTTAGCTCTTGTCATAGGAGGAGTGGTTGCAAATGTCATGTATAATCTTGCCACATTATAAAAAATGTGATGGGTCACGGGCAGTCAGATTGTTGGTGATACTGTTACACCCAAGCTCTTTTACTTGCCATGATCTGCTCTCTTGCTGAAGCTCAACAGAGACCTGACATTTATCATCAGGCAAATATGGCAAATGGTGGCTGGGGCATTGCTCAGGTTCACTCTACTGTAGCTTTTGAAATGCATGACAGCACAGTAATAAACCTGCAGGCAGTTTAATGGTGAGCTACACATCTGTCACTTAGACCCATGAACAAAGCATTCTGCTATCAGCAGCTATCAGTACGTGGTTATCCTGGTTTCAAGAGGAAAAAGCCAACTGAAAATAGCATTACTCTGGAGAAAATTTTATTTATTTATATATATATATAATGTGAGATATGGAGTACTAGCCTTACCTTCACTATTTATTCATAAGCAATGGCTGAGTTTCAATGCATCCAGATGAGACCTGAGAGAATTCCACTCAGAGTTCTCTGGTACATCTGGCCTCATCTGGCTGTCCTGGAAGCTGATCTACTTACATAGAGGTGGACTAAAATAGTCTCTGTCTGCATTTCAGACAGACAAAAATGTGTCTTCCTGGCTGTATCTCTCCTTTTTTTTTCCTTGAAAACACTTCCTTGTGTGTTAGCACCTTGTCAAACTCCACCAGTAACACAGAGTTAAGTGTTCAGGCATTGGGTCAAGGCAGAAAGAGGGCAATGAAAATAGGAAGATAAAGGGCAATGTGTGGTGTGAGGGGGTTTACAACTCCCTCAGAAAGAAAGAGCCAAACTGATAAAGTAGAGAGAATGGGTTTCACAGGCATGAAAACCTGTTGCAGGGAAGAAAAATCCTACTGGAAGCCTTAGAGGAAAATGAGCTTGCAGGGCTTGGCATCTCCTTGCAGAAGCTACATGAAGGACGGAAGTACAAGCTCCATCCTGGCAGAGGAGGCTGTAAGAGAGAGTCACAAACTAATATGGCCAGCCACAAGCTCTTCTGCCTCCTCAGAAAGGAAGAAAGCTCCCAGAACCCCTCTGTCTATTAAGGGCAGACAAAGGATAATTGTGCAGGGGCACAACCATGAAGGCTTAGGAGCAAAACCAGATACAGCTCCCCTGGGACATAGATAAACAGGGTGTATTAATGCTTTCATAATATTGAAGTGACTTAAGAGCCATCTAAACTTGTAATGGAGCAGGAAAATTATCTACTGATTACGTGGTAAAAAGTCTCCTCAGTAGTCACTAAGTGTCACTTGGGACCACGTACTTCATGTAGTTAACACCAGCAGCTGAAAGTAAAATATCAGGCTACAGCAGGGAATGGGTGAACTGACAGTGTTGAAGGTTAGAGTTTCTCAGTCCTGGTGGCTCAGAAAGGTCACACAGGGTGCTGGGCTCCAGTCACACGTTCAGTTGAGGAGTAATGGCTGGAGCCAGGTGAGGTATTCACAGTGCCCTGCCAACCCCTCTCCCAGCTTGGAGCCAGCCACTCCTGCTGCTGTGATGCCATGAAAGAAAAGGCTGGTTTTCAGCCTGATCATAGTCCTGGGTCCAGCTCCCTGCTCAGCCATGGCCAGGGGAGGGGTGGGAATGGGGCAGGACCTATGGCTGTGGCCACAACCTCTGCTGGGAAGTCACTCTGCAATGCAAACTTTCAGGAGCCAGCCAGAGCAGCCTTAGAGCTGATAGAGAGCTTCAGAGAACTTAGCTAAAACAAGAGATTTCATAGCAGAGAAAGGTTAATGCTGTTCCTACCAATGAAAAGAGGAGATATAGGGCCAAAAATATTACTGACTAGTCAGCTTTTCTTCATTTTCTCTCCAAAATCTGGAGGAAATATAAATTATTGACTAGTCAGCTTATCTTGATTTCCTCTCCCAAATCTGGAGGGAATAATCAAGCAACTTGTAACCATAAAAAGGATATAAATGACAGCCAACATGGTTCTGACAATAATAAATCAAGGAAAGTTTATTTCCCCCTGTGACAGGGAAACAATCCATGTGAATAGGAGAGAGGCACTCCCTGCTACTGCTTTAGTACCTTCACTGTCACTACCCTCTCTTCGCTGGTCTGTACAACAAACTCACAAACAAGTGAGTGAAATGTATGGTAGCTGGAGGTGTTATCAGTGGTATCTAACTGGCAGGGGAACCCATACTCGGGTAATTGCTACCCATAGTTCACAATCAGCACAGAATGATGTATCAAGAAAGATCCTGCAAGGACCTGTCCCCCATCCAGCATTATTCAATATTTTCATTAATGACTTAGATGATGAATTAACAAGTATATTTTATTAAATTTTCAAGCAACACCACTGCTGGAAAGGCTACAAGCATCAAGGACAGAACCAGAATTTAAAACATTCTTGATAAATTACGAAAATGGCCTGAAAGAAATAGGAAAAAATTCAATAAGGACACACAAAGTTCTACATTTATTTCTCTAAATTCAGGATAGAAAATGTCTGGCTATGCAACAGTAATGCAGAAAAACACCAAGCTTTACAGTGAATCACAGACTGATCATGAGTTAAAAGTATCACAGCTGCAAATCTGCTGTACCTGAGTTAGGCTTCTGTCTCTGAGCCAGATGAAGAAATTTCTGTCTGTACTTGGTAGTAATAAGGGTCTGGCTTTTGTTAGCACTAGCTGTGAAAAACACTGGCCACATGGGGAGGGACCAAAGGGGAATGGAGAGAATAAAAAGCACTCTCGAAAGCAGGAGCTATGCTGCAAGAAGAGATTAAAGAAAATGGGACTACTTAGGCCAGGGAAGGAAAGGTGAGAGGGAAATTATGCCAGTTCTCACTCGTATAAAAGACAAAAACAGAGCATAAGTAAACTTTTCCCATGACCATCCTGAGACAGACAAGCAATAATGAGTTGAAATAGAAGGAATCTAGAATGGGTATAAAGTGTTTTCGCTGTCCATCCTGAGAAAGATAAGAAATAATGAGTTGGAATGAAAGGAATCTAGACTGGATACCAACAAAAAGAGTAAGGCAAGCAAAGCCTTGAAAAGATTGCTTAATGAGGATGTAGACAGTATTTAAAGGTTTTGAAGGATGATCTGGACGCTCATCTATCAAGGATAGAACCAGTCTAGGTCGCGCTGCCTGGGGCAAGGGAATGCTCTCCTGCTCCTAAGGAAACATCATAACTTCACCTTTCTAAGACTTTTGACTGGTGGTATGAAAGTTTTCAATGAAAAATGTTTGGCACAGATAAGGACCTGTTTGAAACCTTACTACAAAAAACATCACAAGCTTAAGAAAAGATACATTCACAACTTTATGGGAAGAGACATTGTTCTGCTCACATCACTACAACAAGTATATTTTTAAAACACCCACAAAAAGAAAAACAACAACAACGAGCAACAAGAAAAACGACAAAACCACACACCAAACCCTGCCCCCCCCCCCAAAAAAAAAAAACAAAAAAAACCCCAAAAAAACCAAAACTCCAGTA
>JAYDZK010000113.1:32565214-32575914 GCA_034509185.1 Euphonia xanthogaster | reverse complement strand
ACCAAACCCTGCCCCCCCCCCCCCAAAAAAAAAAAACAAAAAAAAAACCAAAAAACCAAAACTCCAGTAAAGTATCCCAAAATATTGTACCTGGAAGTTAAGAACAGCTAATTTCAGTCCTACAGCCTGGGCAATACTGTGATCCTTAATGTCTCCCCATTACCCTGCCACTTGCTGTTGTGCCACATCATAGAATCATAGGAAGGTTTGGGTTGGAAAAGATCTTAAAGTCCATCTTGTTCCAACACCTCTGCAAAGGGTAGGGACTCCTTTCACTAGATCAGGTTGCTCAGAACCCTGTCCAAGCTGGCCTGGAACACTTCCAGGAATGGGGAAGTGAAAGCACCATGTAGCCATGCTTTTTCTCCATACTACACTAAAAACTTGCATTTCATTTGACAAGTTTCATTTTAGGATATGATTGTTCAATTGCCTCCGTTGAGCATCCTGGGACAGTTTAGGTAGCATTTTATAAAAGTCCTTTCTAGACCTCTTTGGGGACAAAAACACATCAGAGTTTAATGCATGTCTCTCTTGGTATTTACAATGTGTTTATACTAGCAATTCTGCCATAACTTGGCCAAATATTTTTGACAGACTTTGGTGCGTCCTGGGGTTTCTTCTCTTCTCTGTTAATACTCAACCAAAGACAGCAACATCTGGAGACTTTCCTTTGCTATTTCAAGAATCTCTTGCTAAGGAATATATTTGGGTGGTCACAATGTCCATATGCCATTCCTGGCAGCTCTGCAATTCCACTGCTTGTGTAGGTAAACCTTAGATTAGATTTTTGTAAACCTTTCAGCTAAGACTGAATAGTCAGGGTTAGAAATGCCAGCCTGGTATTTCTGAGCTGTCCAAGACTCCAGGGAGCTTATAGGAAAAAGCAATAAATAAACTAAAATCAGAAACATGAAATATGTTTGCAGGAAGCAATCTCTTCATGCAGGGTTTATCAATGGCCCTTCTGCAAGTCCCTAATGACCACAGCACAGAGGCAAGCTGCAGGTAGGATATTTTTTTTGATATCCTGCCAACTTGGTGAACTTTAACTGTCAAGGAAAAATAAGGAGGTAACTGGAAGGGCAGGAACTTCTAAACCTGCTGGAGAAGCATAACCTGCCTCTCCTCTTGAGAAGCTGCTCATTTCTCGCTGTGCAAGTGTCACTTCCCAGGGCAGGTCTGGGGAAAAGAAATGTCAAACAAATCTTTTCATTAAAAGTGTAAGTACCGCTTTCCCTTAAACTATTCATCCTGTTTGAACAAAAAACTGGGGCAACCAGGTTCTGCAACCAAGCCATAATTTCTCATGTGTAACTATTTATCATGACGCCATAGGTTCTGTCTTGAGTCTGAAAACAGAATAGGTTCTGTCTGATGTTATTTGAGATTCATAACATAATTCCATCTCATCAGAACAAAGAGCAACTCCATGATAATACTGTTCCTATTTCTAATCAGTAGTTTCTTTATTAAATTTATTTACTTTGAAACATTATTTTCCTCCCAGTAACCAAGAAACTGCATTAGCCAAATTCTACCAACATTGCAAAGTTCAATGAATTCCAAAACCAAGGGTGTGCCTGTTACTTCCTTTCAACATGGTCTTGTGCATGAGCATCATGTGACAGCACTTAATTACAAGGCCATATACCCTTTATTCCATGGTAGTGTTGGGCTTCTTACTGACGGAGATGGACAGAGATCAATTAATAAGCAATTTTATTTGTCTCGTTCACTATGTGGCTTCAAGCACATCTGTTGGATCCTGACCCGAATAAAAGTTTAACTTTTCTCTTGGATTTTATACACATGCTTCCTCTTAATACTTTGAGGTTCAGTTCACCCTCCCATCTAGGTGCCAAAGCAGTCTGAGGAGCTGGCTGTGGCTGATGAAATGACCACACCCTAAAGCTTTATTTCCTGTTGGCTGAGCCACAGCACCACCTAATTTCTCTTGGGCTGAATAATTTCTTACATAAATAGATTACATTCTGATCCAGGCCAGCTGCAGTACCCATCTTATCTGTGGGAAGTTCTTAACACAAAGCAACTCAATCAAGTATGACAGAATCACTTTACTAGGGATCTTCTTATGGAGAAAACCAAATGGGACTCCACAGGGACCTTTCAGGATGGGTTGGGTGGAAGGTGATGGGATTCACGGGTGCTTGGGGCAGACCTGAAGGAGCCCCTGCTGTGTAGAAAAGCCTCTCCAAGGGCAGCTAGGAGGATGCAGATTAGTTATCCCTGGCCTTTGGGGCAGATGCTATAAGGTAAATGGGAGTAAGAGAATGGAATATCTTTTAGCCTCTTTAACCAGAAATAATTCTGGAATAGAGCCAGACATTTTCAAAGGGGGAATTCATCTCTATCAGTGTCCTTTATTTTTCTCCACCCATTCCCAAACACAACAGACTGCTGTCCTTATCCTCATTAGAAGGACTAGGCGTGCTGTAATTAGGTTCAGTCACAACTGAATATAGTAAGACCTAAATTAAAACAGAAGTAATTGCAGTTATTAGAGAAATCTCACTAAAAGGTTTTGTCTTGAATAAGATTTGAATCTATATCTTCCAATCCTAAACGAAGAGCTACACAGATATGTGTGGATCACAAAGGCCTCATTAATACAGTGATTATACCAGGGACCTTGAACATGTCTGCTACAAACAGGATGGGGAGTAACAGTTGTCACTGTTATGCACTGTGAGTGCAGCATTTCCACATGTAAAAGAGTGGAATTAATGGGACATTTTGTTTGATAAACAGTGCAACAGCATTGCAATATTTAAGTTAATGGTTACCATGTTTTATAGGAGTAAAAGTCGTGACCACTACCGATGGGTGAAGACAACAGCATATGTCATTATTTTACCTTTTGTGTAAAGAAAAAAGTGTAAGAAGCAATTGTTCAGCATAATTGTTGCGTTTGGTTGTGGTTTCTATGCCTGTCAGATAACAGTTAGCAGGACTATTAAAGTGCATTAGCTCTCTGCTGGTGTTTAATGACAAACAGACATGGTCCATATTCATCAAGCAATTATTTATACCACGACCTTTTATAGAGCTGTGAATTACCCTTAAGACTTTTGCAGTGAGTGATATTTTTAATAAACTGTTAATTTTGCTCCATAAGTTGTTCATATTTTTAAGCTGGGAAACTAAAAACTGTGAAATTAAACCCACAGTGCAAGCTGTGACAATAGGATCTATGAGACTAGGACACAATTTCAGGTCATTCTAATGTAATAAAAGCACATCACGACAGCAGAAATTAAGGAGAGCTGCAGATATTAATATCTGCACAATAGACTTTTATGAAAATAAATGGAAGTGACCTGGCAAGGTAAAGAATGTACACAGATTTCTTCATGCTGCCACTGGGACAGGCTGGGAAATGGCATTTGTATCAGACTCATCCTCAAATCTTCAGCTGCATCAACTCCATGAGACACCTTCCTCCCTCACGGCAGCTCTGTCAGCTCCTTGCCATTAGGATGGGGCTAACACACACTCTCAAGCTCCCTTGTGTTAGCAACACAATTTTCTGCAATAAAATTAGAAGGAAATTTGGGGTTCAGGCCACACACTTGTCAATAAGGCCAAATGGCTTGTGATGCCAGAGGAGGCACTGTCTCACAGAGGAGCACATGCTCTGGGTGCACCCGGCTCCTGTCACAACATTCATGTCCTAAATCAGAAACTTGCTTAGGCTTTGTTCAGTTCTGCCAAGGGGCCTGATTTTCCAGGTACTTCGCAAACTAATGTTGCAGACAGGCGTCTGGAGAGCTTATCACGAGGGTGTTTGAGCTTAATTTCCCACATTAAGATGCCTAAATGGTTTAAAGAGAAAAATCTGGTCCTGAATGGTCTTGAGTGCCTTTTCCTCATTTTCAGAACTGATGGAGGCTCTGCAGACTCTGTCCACCAGACTGCAGCATCATCTACTTCCACCTGGCTTTCCCCAAGATCCTCCCCAGAGCATCACCAACATCCTCCCAACATCTCCCCAACCAATTGCCATGAAGAGCCATAGATATCAAAAACCCAGGTGCAGGGTGGATCAAGCCAGGTGCTGTTGAGACTCAAATGGCCTCTGGCTTCAAGAGCTGGATCCACAAAGAAAAATCATAGAATCATTGAGGTTGGAAGAGATCTCCAAGATAATCAGGTCCAACTTCCAACCAAATTCCACCACGCTCACTAAACCATATTGCCAAGTGCCACTACTCATTTTTTGAACATTTTCAGGGATGGTGATTCCGTGATGGAGACTGACACTGACCATTGTATCATGATGGGTGATTCTCTTAAACATATTTCTTCCTAAATATAATCTCCTGCTGGTAGATGGTTGGGTAGCATTTAAATATAATCAGAAATTGAGCACTTATTATTTGGCCAAATGGATCTTCTACTAACAAATTCCTAACTTTTTCCAACAGGAAACAAATCCAGAAGAATAAAACAACATTTCTGCAGGATTACTATCTTTATTGCTACCTTCCAGCACAAAGCAATTTTTCAGGAATATGGAACAACTTCCAAAAATAGAGTTCAGAATAGAATCACTGATTTTACAGTTTTGAACAAGAACCTTATCATTCGCATTTCTCATGAATGTTTTATAGCTCGATGATTTTCCATTCCTCAGCAATGTACACCACCAGAAATCTTACCCCATTATGTGCTTTCTAAGTGGATTTTCCTCTTCTTCTCCGTGCAGTATTGCCTCTTAGCATGTGACTGATTTAGCAAAATACTTCAAGAATTGATGCCATGTATTAAAATGTAGGTTATATTCACTCAGGAAAAATTCATTCCTCTTGTTACCTGTCACCTTGTGGCCATCCAAATTCCAGGCTAAGAATCTTCAACATTTCAATGGTGCATGGGCACTGGAGCTGCCTGGGTGTCGAGCTGAAGTAACAAATTAATTTTGAAGCCTACAGCTCCATTTGACAATGCCCTCTGACCCCCAAAAGATAGAGCAAAAAGTAAGGCTCTTATTTTACCTTGCTTGGTGCCATCTAACACCCTGGGAAGGGATGGAAGGTCATGCTTCACCCCGTGCAGAAAGTGCCGTATCAGGCAGAGCCTAAGCACATTTTATCTATATGCATAAAGAAGCGTTCAGGGAGAAAGGCAACCGAAGCAAAGCACCTATTCCAACCTCTCTAGCTCACATAATCATTTCAAATGGCATTTATTGTCCAGAAGATGCTGGCAGAGTTAGCACTGACTGTTTCATTGCTAGCAACACGCAACTCTGAAAATAATGATTTGGAAATGTGGTGTGGTTTTTTTTTTCCCAGTACCCACCTGGAAAAAATTAGAGTATCACAATAAAAACTGCAAAACCAGGCTGTTATGTTTTCTAGCTGTCCACAGAGAAAAGTAAAAATCATCATTTTTTTTTTCTAGAAAAGTGCTTTTGTACAATCTTGCAGTATCTCACAATCTAATTATGTTTCAAATCCCATCTCCCAAGAAAGTACCAATAAGAACTTAAAGATACCATGATATAGATCATATTTCTCTCATGAATAAAAATTCTAATATGCTTTCAAGGCTGTGGTGATTCTAGTTTTTGGAAATAAATGGAACAATTACAGTACAGTGTGTTTTGGTGGTGGGTAACCGCAAAAGATTGATACTTTTGCCTTACATTTAACACAGTGGTATGTACTCCACTTGCTTATGAACACAGTAATACTGCTGAATGCAATTGGTTTGTTATCACTTCTTGAAATATGGGATTAAATGACAAAGAGGGAAAAGATTTCTCGCTTTGAAACAGCTCAGGTGGATGAGGAAGTATCACCAATATTTTGTAAGTTCAGGTGCTGATATTATGTCTCTGTAATAGAGCCTTCATGGCCTTCCTGGTGGCATTTTTCAGACTGTTGACAGTATAGGTGTTTGTGGACACAAAAAGGAAGGTTCATCTCCTTAGAGTGATGTGACTTTCCAGGAATACTTCCTAATTTTTTAGGCAATCGCCATGTAATTTTTACACCAATTAATCAGTTACTAAGTAAGATGTAGCTGATTTAGCAGAACACTGTTGATAGCCTCTTCCAGATAATTTAGCAGATAACAAGACTTAAGGTCATCTGGAGTTGGTTGCCATATAGGTGCTCACTTTGGTTTTTCACAGCCCTAGAAAAGACTTTTAGTGCTGGATAAGAGGCCAACTTGCAACAAAGACCCACGTGCCTGACTCATGGAAAGGAGGCACCAATGCTCTCCTAGGGATCTCAGGAGTGGGTAAGGAGGATATGAGTCATAAACAAGTGATTTCTTTTGAAAGGGATTTCCACAGGTCATTGGATTAACCCTCCACTTGAAGCAAGAACTCTTAGATGAGACTGCTCAAAAGCTTGTCCAGTCTCACTCTGAAGATCTCCAGGAGTGATTTCACAGTCTCTTTGGGTAGCTTGTTCCAGAGTTTGGCTGTCCTCATGAGAAAATGTTTTTTTCCTATTATCCAAAGGAAATATTTCTTGCTGCAGCAATGTGTCCCGCTCCTCCTGTTCCATCCCTGTGTACTTCTGAGAAGAGTCACAGCAGAGTATGAAAGAGACAAAATTGATAGACTACTTTGAAATAAAGATTATTTCTGATAAGATGCCTAGATAGGTAAATGGTAGCAGGCATTTGAAAGCCAAGAGATAAAAATTTCCCTGAATGGTCAGGAAAACAGATAATGTCAATTCTGAGCTGAGCCAGTAAGAAGATTTCATGGTTCTAAGTTCACTAGGTATTATTACCCTTCATTCTGCTCTGGCATTAAAAATAACCACTGTCATAAAACTTCACTCATTTTCTCTGAGGTGCAGGAAGCTGAGTTTTATTGTAGTGCAGGCCTGCATAGAGTTCCCTTTCAGCCAAACCAGGCTCATCTGAGAGAAACTGTTGATACCAAATAGACCAGATGATAGATTGATTTCAGGGCAAGAAAGATAGAAGGACTGATTTAGCCAGCCTCTGGCAATGGGGACTAAAATCCAGCCCTGTGAAATGGTGGAGCATCTTTCTGAATGGAAGTGAATGTACTTCTCCCAAGGGGAATGCATGTAGGAGAAGAGTGAGATTAAGGTGGAAATTCATTGTTTCTGTTTTTCATTTTTGGAGTGCCAGCAAATGAGGATGATTAGACAGAAGTCTTCCTTAGATCATCGATCTCCTGGATGCTGCTCTGTTTGCCAGCATAGACTGAAACCAAGGACATATCTACAGTATTTCACAGAGTCACAGAATCAGTCAGGGTGGAAAGGGCCTCCAAGACAATCGAGTCCAACCTTTGACCAATCACCATCTTCTCAAGTGGACTTGGCACTAAATGCCACATGCAAGTTATTTCTAGAATGCATCCATGGATGGTGACTCCACCACCTCCCTGGGCAGTCCATTCCAGTGTTTAATAACTCTTTTTTTGAAGAAATTCTTCCTGATGTCCAACCTGCCTCTTCCCTGGTACTGCCTGAGGCCATGTCCTCTTGTCCTGTCACTGGGTGCCTGGAGAGCAGGCTGATCCCCAGCCAGCTTCAGCCTCCTTTCGGGCCTTTGTAGAGAGCAATAAGGTCTCCTCTGAGCCTCCTTTTCTCCAGGCTAAACACCCACAGCTCCCTGAGCTGCTCTTTATTTTACTTACCCTCTAGACTCTTCACCACAACACACATGTGTGATTCTGAATTTCTCTTAGTGCTTGGGAAGAAGATGTCAAGAAACCCAGCAATGACTTCAGACTCAGGTGTTTTGTGCATTTCCAGCCTTCCAGGCCTGAGTAGGATTGCCCCATCAGTGCCAACCATGAAACCTGACACAGAGGCCCCTGCAGAGCCACAGAGATGCTCAAGGTGCTGGGAGCAGAAACAGAGCCTGCAGGAAACCTGGTAGAGGGTTTGGGTAGGGAACCTTGCACATGCTGTGTCATTGCTAGTGTCAGTGGGAACAAGACTGATCAGTGTGGCCTTGATTGTGATCAGACACAAATCTAGTAGCAGTGTAAGAAGAGAAAAATCCATTCCCTAGAGGCATCCAAATATTTGGTGTCAGGATTAATAGCTGTAATTGCCAGGAACAAAAACCACAGGCGGTTAAACATAAGTATGGTCTCTTTCAGGGAGACTTCATATCTCCCCCTGTTACCCATAAATGTGGGAAGAAAAAGGGCTCATGGATAGCTCTAGGTTTCTGTCATGACTCTAAAGCTAGTTCTGGCTTTCATCAGAGGATGAGCATTTCCATAGCATGTATTGAAAGACATCCAATAACCTTGACTTCTGTAGTCCCATGATGAGTTCTTTGAAGTCATTTGGCTGTTATAAGACATCTTGAAAGAAATTCCGTCCATCAGTGCTTGAAAAGAATTTAACCCTTAAAACTGGCTGAGCTGTGAAGTTACTCTCATAAAGGCCATTGCAAAAGAAATCATATCCTTGAAGGCTGAAGAATCCTAAGAACATTCTATTGACAATAGAATCAGAAGTGGAGCAGAAGAAAATAGGGGGAAACAAAAACCTTTTATTCTATGTAAATGTCTAAGAACAGAGACACTCATACCTCACCACATATTAGACAGCACCAGGCATACTTTGCTTTATGTAGTCACAAACAGACCATGAGAGGTAGGAATGGAGCCAGCTTTATGGATAGCGTGAGAACAACAGAAAAATACCCTGGTCTTCAGTGATTGTTACTGAAGGCATATGTATCTCACAGCAGGAATATTGCTCTGGTTTATCTCTTAAAAATGGAGCTGCTTAAGCCAGTACTGGAAATACCTTTCTTCTGAGATATTCTTCTCTGTGGAAATTGTCAGTGAATAGGCTGGTTGGCTAGTCACTGAAGAAATTCACTGAAGAAATTCACTAAGAAATTTCTTCCTGGTTTAAAGTATTTGAATTAGCTATAAAACTTTTGCTGGCAGGATTGGTTCTTGTGGCCAGATTCAGCTTCTGGACTGAGCTGGGAGATCCCTCATCCTGTGCACAGCTGTCCGTGCAAGACTCAAGGGGCTTGTTACCCTTTTATGGAGTGACCAAAACCACTTGAATTGTAAGAAGGGAGTAAAGAAGGCCAGCCTTTGAGCACTGGCCACCTGCTAGATGGGAGAAATATCCCTGGCAGATCGGCACCCAAAGTTGTGTTTGTCCTGAAGGCTTGTCTCCCCAAGACAAGGTGAGCCTTTTACAGCAGCCATTGGATCAGCTGTCATTGCTGACTAGGCAGAGCCCCATATGAGAGATAACAAGTGCTCAGCATTCATCAGACAACAACAGTAGCACAGCCTGAGAAATGACAGACTTTACATACTATATGAAGTTGCAAAAATTACATGGGCATTTTAAATCCTGTTGAGAAAATTAGCATTTGTGTTGACTGGATATTTTTCAAGAAGAAAATGAGACAGTCTTGTGACCAAGCACCAGGTAAAACATTTTATAAAATCTTAAATGTACTGTGCATTGCTGGCTCTGTGCCCATACAGGAAGAACAAACAAAACAGTCAAAGCAGAATTATAGAATTTATAGATGTACTAATTTTGTATGAAGGATTGCTATATTAAATATATATAATATGAGCAATCTGGTCTAGTGTGTGGTATCCCTGCCCTTGGCAGGGGGTGTTGGAACTAGATGAGATCTTTAAGAGCCCTTCCAACCCTAACCATTCTAGGATTCCATGACTTCAAAAATCAGCCCTGGAAGAAAGGAAGTAGTACTACATCTATAAATTTATATATAAATGTCATGGCTTAAGTAGAGAATCATATAATCAATACAGAATGACCTGAGGCACTCAGATATGCCTCACAAATGTCAACTCTCACAAAAACTCTGTGATATAGAGAAAAACACCCTCATCTCCCTTTTATGGGGGGGCAATTGAAGTTTCCAGAGTCAGAGGTCAGGAATCACTTTCCTGATCATCAGATCTTTGATCACCATGCGACCAATGAAGAGAGAGGCAGCTCCTCCTTAAAGACCAAATTAGGAGTTGGTCTTTAAGTGAAAAAGGCTTTCCAGTGATGATGCTCTTCATCGAAGCAACTCATTTAAGTTCTTGATTACACTTTGTGAGTCTCAACCTGTAAACCTTTTCAAAGTGATAGGAGCATGGTGGTATTACAAACAGGAGAACACAGTTGTTCCAATCTCTAATAGTCATTATTTTTTATTTCCCCAAAAAGCAGCTTTCTTTAGTTTTTCTCCTTTTTTTTTGATAACCATGCTATATTTGCCCAATTATCCCTTCATCAAATAACCAAACAATATTAAAGGTAGCAGCAATTTTAATTTGGGTAGTTAGAATATACAAGATCAGATACACTTGAAATATTGACAACATAATTTTGGTTAAAATAAGGGATAATTTGGTTCCAATAATAGTGCATAAGCAAAAAAATAACTGAGGGGTATGAAGTGCAGGGTCCCTGGACCCCTGCCACCTCACATACATGCTTGCCAAACAAAAATTCCCCCTTTTATGCCATATGTCAATGCCATCTCCTCCCATTTTCGATTCATCACACTTCTACCTCCGCCCTCATCACCACCTTGACCGTGCATGCTCCGCCACTCTTTCAGGTGGTCGCACCACTCTCTGGGGGGCGTCACTGATGAAGGCCTCTCCTCTTCCTCGATGTCCTTTAATTCACCTTTGGGTTACACATGCGCACCAAGCTGAT
>JAYDZK010000113.1:32537447-32560960 GCA_034509185.1 Euphonia xanthogaster | reverse complement strand
GATGGATGGATGGATGGATGGATGGATGGATGGATGGATGGATGGATGGATGGATGGATGGATGGATGGATGGATTTGTGAATTGCAGTGCTGCTGAAAGCAGGCAATGGGTGCAGGCTTTATTTAGCTTTTCTCCAGAACTGCTGAATATTCTTCCCATTTCTCTCTGCTGTCACACAAAACCTCCTCTCTTGCACCTGGGGGAGGGGAATGGCAGCAGCTGGCTGGTTATGCTAAAGCAAGCAAGGGAAGAAGCAAGATTGCAAGACCAAACAGAAGCAAAAGTATATGTCCCTGAAATGCCAATGGAATAATATTTACATGCATGCATGCAGGCAAGCGTGTGTGTGCCTGGGTACAGATACAGGTGTATGTGCAGCAAGTGCTTGGGCACCTGTACATGTACACACACACAGAGAGCACAGCTAGACAATCAGTACTGGATGTAACATTCCCATGCCACAGGGTGCTACACAGTTCTGTATTTGGTCAAGTTATGTGATGCCCATGAATCTCATGCTTTTCCTTACCACAATTTAGGAAACACAGCTTCATCCAAAATGAGATTTCTGTGTTTGTGAACACTCTTTCTGGTAGTATGACTAATGATTTTATAGCATAAATAAGCCAGGTTTTCTTTTTATTGTACTATAAGCAGTATGTGGTCATCTGTGGTTTTAGCCTTCTGGCTTGGTTTCATCTTATTTTTGTTCACTCTAGTGGAATGAATATATATTCATACATACATATAATCCCCTCTTCACTAAGGGCTTTTGATACTTGTTTACTGAAATGTTAAGGGTAGTTATCAAACTTATTTACTTAGAGCAACTCAATTGTTTTCAGACTACTACACCTCTGACAGCCTGGCTTGCTGCAAACCCCTCTCTTGTCTTTTGTCAGGGGGTGTTTTTTGGGTTTGTGTTTGGGTTTTCTGTTTGTTTTGGTTTTTTCTTTGGTTTGCTTTTTTATTGTTGTTTTGGTTGTTGTTTTGTTTTGTTATGTTGTTTCCTTGCTTTTCTGATTTTTTTGGGTTTGGTTTGCGGTTTTTTGTTTTGTCTTGGGGTTATTTTATTTGCTTGTTTGGGGTTTTGTGGGGAAGGGTGAGGTTTCTTTGTGGAAAATTTGTACAGCTTAAGGAGAACAAATTCTTCCAGAGTACTTCTGTTCCAGTCAGCAAGGAGAGACTGTTTACAGGCAGCTGAACAGCTGCTGTGCCCTAAGTGCCTCAGTGGGTGCATGGGAACCGCCTCTGTGCACGTTCATACCCATGCAAGGAGGCTGCTGAGTTTTCCATGGGCTGCACAGGCATAAGCACACAGCCAGAGCATTGCTGCAAGGGGTTTGACAAGCTGTGAGCCCACACCCTGCCTTACCCCACTGCAGCATGCTCCTCTGTCCCTCCCTTGCCACGAGATTTAGCTCAAACAGCACAAACTGCAGGAAGCAGCTTGCCCCAGTTCTGTCAGGGACACTGGGGAACCTGCTCTGTAGGGATGCTGAGTTTCCTGATTGTGATATCAACACACACACAGATTTCAGGGGATAAAATTAGTGATTTGTGGATATATCTGATTGAAATCATGATGGTTTAGGTTTAGGTCAGCTATTCATGATGGGAAATAAGAGTGCTTTAAATAAAAAGGAGATGGTCTGCTGGGGAAACTGCAGTAGGGCAACTATATCAGACCCAAATCACACATGGAGGCTTGTTTAACTGAGTGAAGCTGAGCTGTAAAGCCAGTGCTGGGCTGTGATTCACACTTCTTTTATTAAAAAAAAAAAAAAAGCATTTTTGTTTGATACTTCAATTTTATTTTCTTCCTATTTGTTTCTTCCATCTTCCTATTTTTCCTTCCTTTGCACCACTTTCCCCACAGTGGCTCACTGACAGGAGAAGTGCTGTGCCAATTATCTAATAAAAATCTGGCAGGAAGTCAATCACACTCAATGTATGACATTTAGAAAAAATCTGAATTATGATTGAATAGTCAGGAATCCGGTTATCCCAATAACAATAAAATAGCAGACTTCTTTTGTTAACACTCTCATCTTCAGGAGGGAGTGGGAAAGGACATGAGGGTGATTTGAGTAACTGCAATTATCCAAATATATTTATAAAAGATCTCTTTTCCCCACCACCCACCTGTAAGACAGCATATCTTGAGCTCAGCTTGTCAGTACCCAAAGAGTCACTGCTGACAGTGCAGATTACATCTGTAGAACCCAGAACTGTTCTAAAGAATTCAGCTCAAGGAACTAAAATCACTGGTGTAACTTACTACTAGGTGCCTGGTGACAACCCCGTGTTTCCAGGTAGCTTCTGTGCCACGATGGGCACCAGGGGGAAGGTGGGGCTTGCTCCAGAAAACATTGCACACTCAGGTATTCCATCACAGGTTGTCATTTGTACTTGCAGAATACTTCAAGCACAAGCACAGCTCAAACAGGCCCAAAGGATGGGTTCAAATGAGCCACCACAGCTTCTTGGTGCTAAACAGGTTTTCTGTCCCCATTCAGCTCCAGGTGAACCTGAGTGCAGGACTTCCCCAAAAGAACCCCATTTGGATTCCAACCAGGGAAGTGGGAACCCTCTGAAACACTTATCCCACCACACATGGCAAAACATGGCCCCAGACAACGAGAAGGCAGTTTTGCAGCCAGTGGAAATACATGTGATGCTCATGGATGCCAATGGCCCACCCAGTGCATTGGAGGGGCTTCCCTCTTTGCTTATGGCACAGCTCTAGCACTGGGACTGACAGAAACTTCTCTTCAAAGTGTAGAGCTGTTAAGAAAATGTCAGAAAAAGACAGCTCAGTGACCACATTTTTCAATCTTAACTTGCAAGTGAAAAGAAACATTAATTGTCTGTTTATGTCATCTACTCCCACAGCTGACTGATGCAGAATACAGCTTGAGGTGGCATTAAAATGTAAGGTGGGTGTTATAATTTGCCTGAAGTACTTTGGCAGTTTTTAGGTTTTGTTCCAGAAATTATCTGAAGATTGCCATTCTATCAATGTCCTTGTAAGTCACCTACACCCTCTGCCATTCAGTATGGGAGGGTACAGCCCCACGACTTACAAGCATTTCCAGCAATGCCAATGCTTAGTACATGATGTTCATTGTTCTGCGTTAAAAGCGTACCAGAGGTGTGTAAGTATCACCCTGGTACTCTGCAAAGCTCAGAGCCAAGTTCTGCCTCAGGTTCACCAATGCCTTCCACCCCCATCCCGCTTTCTTCTCTGTGGGAGTCGTGCATAAGCAGAGATGCTCAGGATGCACAGGCTGGTGCCCTCCAAGCCCTTCTGGAAGTAGATTTCCAAACTCCTATTTAAAAATACAGCAACTTGCTTGATATTCCTTAAACACTCGTATTTCTGGCCTCTTGGCTTAACCTGATCAGCAAGAACATGACATCTCACTGGTTTTTTTTTTGCCCAGCACTGATGGGTACTTTGCAGCCTCAAAACAGCTCTTCAAAAGCCCAGGGATGACCCTGCCTCTCCTGCAGCACTCAGACGCTCCAGATGAGTGGCCCAAAGCTGTCCATGCCATGGTGAGTAAGGAAGGTACAAAAGAGCAGCTTGCAGCAAACCAAATGCAAGAGTGATCTTTTCCTGCCCATGAATCACCAGTCCTGCCCGTGCTCACACAAAGGAAACAGCTGCAGCCACAAATCAGGCAACTTAATAGGTCATTGCACTCTCCAAGTATTTCCCTTTGAGCTTTTCTCTGAACAATACCAAAAAAATGTCTGATCACATTCTCTTCATTAAGGAGCAAGTGGGTAAATCTGCCAGAATATGCCATCCACTCCCTGGTGGGTGAGGTGTAACATCCAAATCCTGTTAACATCACTTACAGTGATATCACCACCAAAACTGTCCAGCTTTGTGAACTGGCTGTTTTTCACAGGCTGACAGCAAGTAATGGGGAGGCTGCAAAAATCCTACTTCATGCAAGCATAGAAATTATTGGATCTAATTATCTCAGTGACAATAGATACACCACAGTGCACCCAGGAAGGGGGGGAGTGTTTTGCCCTGAGAATCACCTGGGGTGGCCCAGGGCAGCACTGACTGGTGGTGCTGTGCCAGCTGAACTGGCACTGATGGGCTGCATCTATTGCACCTACCCTGAAGCTGTGTAAAATTTACTTTTGGCTCCCTGCTAGGCTGCCTTTCACCATTTCACTGCTGGGCTAGGAGGTGTATTGGCTTTGACAGTTCCCTGGCAAGCAAGCCACAGGACTGTGGTCTATCTTCAAGCAATTTCTACTCCAGGAAATGTCACACTGTCTCCTTGTTTAATAGGATCATTGAATGTTTTGGGTTGAAAGGGACTTTAAAGGTCATCTACTTCCAACTCCGCCTGCCACGGGCTGGGATACCTTCCAGTGGACCAGGTAGCTCCAAGCCCCATCCAGCCCAGGCTTGAATATTCCACAGTTTCTCTGGGCAGCCTGTTCAGTGCCTCACCACCCTCATGGTGAAGAATTTCTTCCTTATATCTAATCCAAGTCCAAATTCAGTGTAAAGCCATTCCCCCTGCTGTCCCATCCCCATGTGCCCTTGTATAAACGTCCCTTTGCAGCTCTAACATAAGCCTCCTGTTCAGTACTGGAAGGTGCTCTGTGGTCCCCCCAGAGCCTTCTCTTCCCCTCTCAGCCTGTGTCCATAGCTCCAGCCCACTGATCATCCTCATGGACTCCTCCGGACTTGCTTCAGCAGATCCATGTCCATCTTGTGCTGGGGCCCCCAGAGCAGTACACATCACTCCATGTGGGGTTTCATGAGAATGGAGCAGAATCACCTCCCATGCCCAACTGGTCACACAGCTTTTGATGCAGCCCAGGACTCATCTGGCTCTCTGGGCTGCCAGTGCACATCACTGTCTCATGTTGAGCTTATTGTCCACCAAGAGACCCAAGTCAATTTCCCCAGAGCTGATCTTAATCCATTCTCTACCCAGACTGTACCTGTGCTTGGGATTTCCCCAGCCCAGGTGCAGAACCTATTACGTGGTCTCATTGGATTTTGTGAGGTTTGTTTTGCACAGGCCCAAGTCTCAAGCCTGTCCAGGTCTCTCTGTATGCCATCTCTTCCCTCCAGAGAGCTGACTGCTCCACACAGCTCAGTGCCATCAGCAAACTTGCTGAAGGTGCCCTCAAACTCACTGTCCCTGTTGCTGACAAAGATGTGTAACAGTGATGGTCCCTGAGGACTCATCACCACGCTCCTCTGAAATCTTCCTTCTTCTGCAGCCCCTGGGGAATCAGGCCAAGCAGGGACTGAGGGGTGAAACAGAAATTTCCATCCCTATCCACACACACTCTCCTCTGCCTGCTTGTGCCCCCCATACTCCCATTTGTGCTCAGGACCCCACAGGGCAGAGGAGCTCTTTCTTCCACTGAGCAAGGAGCAGTTTTGGGGCACTGAGCAGAGCAGGGCCAGCCTTTGGTCAAAGCAAAAGTGTGTTCAGCTGCCTTAGTAAAAGTGTAAAAGAAGTAAACATCAATGTGTCTGTAAAATTCAAGTCCATAATTTCTAAGACTTTTTTAGAGGTTCTTCCCAAGAAAACCTAAATCCACTATATGTCAGGGGGAGCTTTTTAAATACAAGCCTCAGGTATCCTGCTATTGAAACCTTTAGGTTGCAAATAACAGCCTAGGTATCTCCACAGCATGCAGTGCAGTTTCATACCCATTATGGTCCAGCAGAATTCTGAATATTTGAGGGCATGTAAAGTTATTATAAAGTGGCTTTTACATGCTATTATGCCTGTCTTTCTTCATCATTTCCCTGTGCCATTTATATTATAACCTGGAGAGAGGTAAGTTTTATGTTTTATATTCTTCTCCTCAGCTATACTTTTTAAACCAGCAGTCACTAGAGCACAGATGGAAAGAAAGATGGAGGTTTTATACACAGAATACACAGAATAAATTAAACTGCTTACCTAGACAGAGATAGAAATTGCCCCCTGACAATGACACCTACAAATTGTCAGCTGACTTTAGTTCTATGTCTTTAATAGCAGCCTGTGTTGGATGGACTAAGAAAAAGGCATAATAAGCCAGAGGTGTGTCAATATATTTTCCTCTAGTCTATTTACTGAAAGATCCCACTAGGGTTTTATTCTCTTTTTTTTTCTTTTTTTTTACAAAATTAATTTAGTAAGCAAACAGTAACATAACAAAAAACAACGACAACCAAAAAAAAGCACAAAAATCCCATTATTTTGCATGACATCTTAGCACACAGCCCAGCCATATGGGATCCACAGAGGAAAGAAACACTCTTTTCTGAGGACACCTACTGATTATCTGGGATGTTGCTGTGCTTTCCAGTACAGCTTTTCTGGTGATGTTTACTTCTGCTCTGTGGGTGAGGATAGTCCAAAAAAATCCAGGGACCCAGATAGGAGAACAGTTGAACAAGATGTGAGCAGCTGGTATTACCATTCCAACAAACCCCTGGGGTTCAGCAGTAGTCCCAGTTGGGATGCTGAATGTCTGGGCTTGGCCAGCTGAGCTATTCTGGTGAGGTAAAAACTGTGTGCAGTTTTGCCTCATGTGCTCTCATGGATTTGAGAAAAAAAAAAAGTCTGGGGTCATTTCTTTACAGCTGAGCAAAGCCATACATGGGGAAGGGAGAAAGCAGAATAGAAACATCTGTCTTCCAACTCAGCACCCAAAAATCATAGATCACCTCCCTTCTCCCTCTTTCCCTATTCACTATGTAGAATTAAAACCCAAGAGATTTCAGCAAGTAGCAGAACAGGTCTTTTTGCAAGCCTCTCCTGCCTGAGCATCTAGGCATGTTTTGTTTCCTTCACATGCAGCTAGAAATATCCCTGCTGAGAAAGGAAAATGAAACAACTAATTAACTGGTGATGTTCTTCTGTTCCCATGATTTTCATAAATCCAGATGAACATAGATGCAGGTGTTATGTGGGCACTGGTGCCCAAATCAAATTTCAGGGAAGGACAAAGAAGAAGAAAGAAAAGGGCAGGGAAAGGGGCTGATACCTGTTGCTGTCCCTGCCAGTGACTTGGCGGCCACTCGAGGATGAAACCCAAATTCACATTTGGTCTCACTTCATCTTTGATAATTGCTGACTCTCTTTCAATGAAATATTCCCCCTTTGAGTTACACAGCCAAAAAGATCTGTGCTCCCCCAAAATCACAGGACATAATAATTTCCTAGAATAATTTTTTACATACCTCTAATCTCCAGTGGGGTTCTGCTTACCAGGTTTCCATGGCCAGCACAGCTGCTAGCAGAGATGGGCCATGTGCTGTATTAAAGCTCAGAGCACCTTTGCTGGCCCCCAGCACAGTTTTTACTCTGAATTTCAAAGTTGCTAGCAACCTGCATTAATCAAAGTTACCCCTGTTCCTTTGCAGTGCCTGAAAAGTGCAATTCCCACTGGGAGACTAAGCCAAAATCTTGCTAAAACAGTAAGGTGCTCACCTCACATTGATCCAGCCCAACAGCAAGCTGATTCTCTGCTAAGGCTGGCAACCATCACTACCCAGCATCCACCTTATGAGTCACTTCTCACTTTAGTGAAAAGAGGAAAACACAAATTCCTAATTGCTGCTTCATATACCACACAGATCACCATTCACCCAAGATTTATGTTAAAATCTTCTAAACTATAAAAAAAATCAAATTGGTTTAATTCAATGTCAATTTATTAATTTCTTCTATTTCCAAAGGACAATTCTCTATCTGATTTCAATTTTCCTCACATATAATTAGATTACCTAATGGGAATTGTCAAAACACTTCAACTTTGACAGAGATGTCTGAGCAGAGCTCTCAAAGAGGTACAGCTTGGAGAAGGGGTTATAGCACCAGGGAAAAGCTCACCCTATTGCACTGTATGTAGATTAAGGCACTTTGAGTTTAAAATAACATGGCTTTAGCACAGAAACCTATGTGGCTGGCAAAACCAACCCCCCTTACTTCTAAGAAACTTCAAAAGAGGTAAAAAAGTGAAAGAGAAATACATAGTTTTCCATATGAAAACTGCTTTAGCTGTTGGCAGGCATGTTGAACGGGGACAGCAGAGTGCTGGATAAATGCAGTCAATGCCTGTAAGCCAGAGTTGCTTGGATAATAGCTATCCAGCTGGTGAAGAAATGAGAAACATCAATCTAAGGTACCTTAACTACATTTTAATCTAGAAATATACCTGTAGACCCTCAGGTGCACTTGAAGAGGAAGAGCTTGTAATTTTGCACATTTAGCTGCTGTGCTGTAGGGTAGCAGACATTTCTCTGTACAACTTGGCCTGGGGACAGCCAATGTCCCTTTGAAAGCTGTGAAGTTTGGGGTAGGTTCTCTATGAATTGCTATCAAGGACAAAAAGAGTGTTTGCAGTCTAAGGAGAGAGGAGGATGGCATGGTGGTATCAGCTGAGTGCTTGGAGTAAGAGAAAGAAACATATTTAAGAAAATTTAAATATGGCAGCACATTGTCTCAGCCCATTTCCTTGACACAATATTAGGCTGAACCTCTTTTCTGTTGCAGGCGATTTTCAGGAGGGTTGGGCTTGTTGGTTTTTTTAAAGGAGATGGTAAATCAGACCTGATATATCAAATGAAAAATTATTTCTTCCCACTTAAATGGAGCTTATTATTAATTCCCCAGGTCTGACTCACAGAACAGGAAATATATTTTAATCCTCTCAGGCTGTTGTGACAGTCACGACGAGCACTGAAGCACAGACACTCTGACGTGTGCCGGGCTGCGGTGGGCCTGGGTACCACCGTCAGTTTGCCTGTGGAGAAATGTAAAATGCACTGCTGGCTAAGACAGATAAGGCAGACAATTTAAGATGTGGTTTTAAGCAGCTCTAAATGCATTTCATCTTTTAAAAGCAGATTTAAGTTAAGGCCCTGGTGTAGCAACGCAAAACTGCACGTCAGAAGTCAATAATTTTCTGATTGCTGATTTGAAACAACTGCTGGAGCAAACAAATGATGCCAAAGTTTAAATGCTTCAAATGTGAATGCAAGTCAACATTTCTGATTGATCTGATTATTTAACTCCGCGTCCTTAGAAAAAGCTGACCATAACAAAATGTATTTGAACCTCTGAACTGTTAATATTCAATTGATAAAATTTATTTCCTGGTTTAGGTTACTTAATTAGAATCCACTTTCAAGGCTTATAGTGCAACTGAACAAGTGCTGGAGCAATTGTTTAAAAATATAAATCTTTGCCACTACTGATGGAACAGGATTTGGAAAGAGGTGTGTAGAAAGACAGCATTTTCAGCTGACTTCAGTGGGGGTGATGGCTGAACCAGAATAATCATCAGAAACATGGTAGAGTGAATGAATGGGTATAGTCAAGAAAATCATCCCTGACAGAATAGTCTGCATCATAAATGCAGAATAACTTCAAATTGCAATCCTTTTCTTCCATATAAGAAAGTGAAACAAGAACAGAACGTAAAAAGATGCTTTTCAAAGGAAGCTTGAAAACAGGAAGAAATTCTTTACTGTGAGAGTGGTGAGGCACTGGAACAGATTGCCCAGAGAAGCTGTGGAAGACCCATTCCTGTCAGCATTCAAGGCCAGGCTGAATGGGGTTCTGAGCAACCTGGTCTAGGGGAAAGTGTCCCTGACTATGGCAGGGGGGCTGGAACTAGGTGATTTTTAAGTTCCTTTCCAACCTAAACCATTCTATGATTCTATGAAAACACAACATAAGAACTTGTGGAAAAAACTAGTAAGAAAGATCTATTAAAGAGCCTGTCACCTATTTAGCACACAGTCATCTAAACCCTCGCTCTTAATTGATACAAACATATTTATTTGACAAAGAGCATTTCACACTCTTGTACCTCTGGGAGAGGCTGCCAATTTACACCTTACTGGGAAAGTTGCTGTGGGAAGCCTCTTATAGTTGTGTTCAGTTTTAGCCACCATCAGTTCTGTCAGCAAGGGCAGCTCATGGCTCTCCTGCTCCCATCAATTCTGCTTCTTCAAAGGTGGAATGACTCCAGACACATTTCCATAGAACTTACACACCTTGAGACATGCACTTGGCAGCCCGCAGCCCAGGACCTTCTATTGAATGCACAGGAAAATGATATAAAGACAGAAGTCTGAAATCTCCTGAGTTGGGTGTTCATTACGGGCAGGTGGGAGCTGCTTGTAGCTAAATATAGCTTGGAAAGTCTCTGGGCCTGGCAAAGACTGGGTCATTAGACAAAAGCAAATAACTTAGATAAGGGAGAGCTTAGCAAACACACATACTAACTGGAAACAAGATAATGGTGCACTACTTGTTTTATAGCACGTTCTTAATTGCTGTAATCCAAGAGTCTACAAGGGCAAGACTGCAGGGGCAGTAGGACCACTACAACTTACTAATCATTTTATTTATGAGCCTGAGTTTCCTCCCACTTTCTCTCTTTGCACATAGATGGAATATCTCTGTAGTCTGGATTTATTTTTTTTATTATGGTCTTACAGACTGGAGCACAATGACCCCCGTATCTGGAGTCTCCAGGTGCTGCTGTAATACAGATAAATAAATGACTGATAACAATGCAGCCAGATAAATAAAATACACTGACCTGATATGAATTACTGCATTAGTTAGGCAATTTCCACTCAGTAGCACTCTCTTACTCAGGGTACTAACCCCCCAAAGCAAAGCAAGAGTATTTTTTTTTCATTACTGTATGTTATAGTATGTTTAGTTTGCCTTTAGTTTTCTGCCTTCACTGAAATCCATCTAGAAAATTTTTGTTTTCTTTATTGAACTTGGTGCTGGTCACACCTGGAATACTGTGTTGAATTCTGGTCCCTGCGGTACAAGAAAAGACGTGGACAGGCTGGAGAGGTCCAGAGAAAGGCCACAAAGATGATCAAATGACTGGGCAGCCTGATACATGAGGAAAGGCTGAGATGAAAAGGTTGGTTCATCCTTGAGAAAAGGCAGTTTTGGAGGACCTTATCACCAGGTTCCAGTATTTAAAGTGTGACTACTAAGAGGGAGACTCCCTTTTTACAAGCAGTCTCAAGAAAGGGGTGAGGGATAATGGGTACAAGTTACTCTTGGGGAGATTCTGATTGGACACAAGAGGAGAAATTTTCACAATAACAACAGCCACTCATTTTTTATAAGGAGAAGAATCTCCACAGGGAAGTGGGGTATTCCCCAATGTTGGACATTTATGAGATTCAGCTGGAAAGGCTGCTGGGCCATCTTGTCTGTACCATGCTATTGCCAAGAAAGGTTTGATCAGGTGATCCTTGAAGTTCCCTTCCAACCCAGTACTCTATGATTTTGTGATTGATTCTGCTGATTTTTTTTTAATGTTTGTTGAGTTTTAGTTGCTAATGGTGATAACACAAGGATGGCAATGGGAAAAAAGGTCCGGCGTTGGACTTACACAGGCACCCCTGCAGGTCATGTGGCCAGGCAAGACATGTAATCCCATGGGAAACAGAAAGCAATGGGCAGTTCAGCATTAAAATACCCTTCCCACATATGCTAAGTGCTCCTGGGCACCACACCCTAAGCACCAAGGTGAGGGCCCAGCAGAGCACCAGAAGGTGGCACAAACCACTATGGAAAACACTTGATGCTGCACCTGAAACTTGGTATTCATTTGCCAGCTACCAGGTAAATCCCAACTCACCCCAACACAATCCATGTTTGGGCAGCACTGCCCATGCTGGAATACCATGACCCTCTGGGAGGGTTCTTTGGCACAGAGAATTTCAGGGCTGAAAGTAGTGCAGTGGGCTAGGTTTGTAGGGATGGAGAGAGAAGAAAGAGAGAAATTCCTGTCCTGGAAGACAAGATTGGTGGGATCATCTAGATCTCTTTGGTTAAATCAAAGTTGGGCATAACTGTGATGTATTTCACAGAAATTGCCGAAGGTAAAGGTGGACAGTCTTTTAAATGTTTGACACCTTTTTACGTACATTTCTCACTATTTCAAGCCCACAATAAATAAATGAGAAAATATTATTACCTACTTTCATGGTTATTGTTTCTTGTTTTTCCTGGCACTTCCTCAGATTCTAACGTAAATTTCAGCCTTTGTTTTAGAAACAAGGCACTGTTTCTCATGGTTAGGGAGAAAAAGATGAAAAACTTAACCCTGAAGTCAAAATGCAGGAGTCACACCAAAGAAAACTGGTATTTATCTTCATTTCACAGCTCATTTTTTAAGTCTATCCTCTGATTTGTAGAGCTGATACAGTATTTTCAGTGTCCTGGCCTGTCAAGAGTGGTATATGAAGTACACAAGGAAGCTAAGAACTAAGCACACTGGAATTCTATGGCAATGTTGTGTTTGCCCCAGAGAACAGAAGAAAATTTTAGAACAAAATAATATCACAGAGTGGATAAATAAATATTGTGTGAATGCTTTGCCTTGCTTCTGTCTTTGAGAGCTCATCAGGTAATAGCTTTTCTATACAGATGAGTGTTCTCAACGCTCAGGAAAACTCAGGTAATTGAGTGGAACAACTCAGCACAAGTGTTGAGCATGTGCTAATTCTTTAACTCTGCTTTTCTCCCCTAAGGTACATTTGTAATGACAGCACAAGCAACATAAGATTAGTTTATCATTTTTATCACTCCTGATACTGCAATTTACATGGTCATTAGTATATATAGAGAAATACTAAAAATTAGCAGGAATTAAAGATATTGTGTATCATATACCTCAGTTACTTTCAATTTTCATTTTAATAATTACTCAAAGCAGAGTACTCTGTGTAATTTGCCGCAGCAGGTCCTGGCCTGAGGTTGAAGAGCACCTGCTCACTCCAGCAGCTTCAGGTGGCCAGCCTGAAGTCCCTCTGAAGATTATTGCCTAGTTGCCTGGGTGGCAAGGGTTTACCCTGTGTCTTGGGTTACAATGTAAAGGTGTAACCAAAGTATGTGTTCTAAGACCACCTCCATAAGCTGTTAAAACAGGTAGGACAGTGTTCCTTATCTCTTCCATGGCTCATCCCTGATAACTCCACCCAAGGGCTATCTCTGCTAATGGGCCATCAAGGTCTCTCAGCATGTCTCATAGAATTACATCATCTCATTTCTGAGATGCCCTGCCCAGGGGGAGGAACCAAGCATTCCTACTTGGATATAGCCTGAGGCTTGGAACACCACAAGAGCACTACCACTGGATTCCTAGAGGACAGGAGCTCAATACCCACCAGTCGACCTCCAGAGAAAGATCAGATCTTTCTACAGGATCACTGCCAACAAGACTGTAGCCTCCATTTAATCAGGCTGCTACCATCACAGGGTATCAGGTCATATTCTGACTCTGTCAGTTTGTCAGTGTTTCTGTACTATTACCTTTCTCTTAATTTTTCTATTAAATTGTAGTTCTGACTTGGAATTTCCCACTGTTTTGGTTTCGAACTACTATACCCTGGAGGCCCCAATCATTTTTTATGACTCTAGATTTCTCTTAATCATCACAATTCCATGTGTAGAGCTAGAGAACCATCATCACATCCGTAAGTTAATGTGTTGCTGCTGAAAGCTAAGTTTGCCAATTCCAGTGACACCAGGGTGTTTTACAATAAGGAAAACTGTGTTGTGCTTTGCTGAAGACAGTGTGACCACAAAAGCTGACCAATCCTGGAAAACTGGTAACACTTCGCAAACACATTTATAGAATCCTGGAACTTGGTTGCACTGATGCACCTCTCCTGAGGGACACAGCCATGTGAAAGCATTTGAACAGGGAAAGACATCTAAATAGATTAAACCTTCACACTGATTCTTTTCCTGTTGGGAACTTCTTTATGTGGCTTATTATGCATTGTTTAGTCACAGTGTCCAAAGAAAAGAAGTGATGCATCAGGAACCAGAGACCAGCATTTGTGTAATGCACAGTCTGGGTCCTGATCACACAGCAGGATACACATCTGTGAACCAGAACCACTTAAGAACAAGGGGAAGGTGCTGCAATCCTTATACTACTTTGAGTAAAAACTTCAAGTGTGTCTAAGACCCCCATTAGGCTAGTGAGTAAACATGTAAAATCCAAAAATAAGAAAATACAAACATGGAGATAGTTGGCCTTGTCCCTGTTCTGTGGCTCTCATGGTACAAACCATTAATAACCCCAGATGAGAGAGTCTCAGAAGGCAAGTAGCCCAAGGGTTGGGATTTATCACCGTGCTCCTTTACAAGACCTTAGGCAATGTTAGAAGTCGCTTTTCTGGCACAAATAATTGCAGTCTTGTCTTGGTTTATGAGTTACTCTAGATGTTATTTTCTGCTGTTTCACATATTGCCAAAACAAAGATGCAACATCTGTTTCCTTTAAAATTACTAGTTCAGGCTTACAGCCAAGCATTAAACCAGTTTTGAGGAGTTAGCAGAATTAAGCAGTGACTTATTCCTTTGCATTTCAAAAATGCCTTTAACTTTATTACATTTGTCGACTAAGGTTTTAACGATGGCCACTCTGAAAAAATCACCTCTCAGAACAATGTTTTCCCAAGTTATGAAGTCTGTGATAAATGATTTTAAACAGTTTTGAGCTGAGTCTGAGGCCACAATAAATGATGTCTTTATCTTACTTTGCACAGTAATTACTGTAACAACTGTGACACCATTGTTGTCCACACTACAGGGAAGTTATAATTCAGTTTTAATAGTTTAAAACAATGCTTTGTTATACCAATGACATGGTTGTTTGTTTTCATTTAGTATGTTATATTTTGGAATGCACAAATAATTTATTTAAATAAAGGTATATACAAATATGACAAAGGAGAGAAACTCTACAGAATTCGGTACAATGGCTGCATGCACTGGGGATGACGCTATGATTTGCTTCAGAGGTGTGGAACTGAAAACTAGGAAAAGTTCTGAAGGTGTGCTGAAAATCCCATCACCACATCGAAGGGTCTTCAAACCTGCAACACATATTATGAATAAAAAAAAACACATTAAACACATTTTAAAGCCCCCTCTGAAAAAATTCAATGTTAAAACTGCCTAAAACATTCATTAATAGCTGCAATGAGAAATATATATGCATATTTGTAGTTGAAGATGGTATATGTGACTCCAACAAAAACAGATGCATTATGAATTGCCAAAAATCTGTACTTGATTGTAAAAATTGGTACCAGACCTTGCCTGTACATCCTGCTACCCTGGTACCACATTTTACGTGGCTGAGACTAGCTACAAAGCTGCCTTACACCATTAAATAGCATTTAGTGAAATTAAGATAGAAAACTATGGTATGTTGAGATACAAATTTCTGAAAGATCTATTTTTCACACCAACTCAGGAGTAAACAACTTCCAAAGAGAACTCACTGAGCCAAACAAAATCACATCATGTTGTAAGCACCTTTTAACAAAACCCAAGTTCAAAGCCACCATCCTAAAATATTATTGTGGCATTCCACTGCTCAATATCAAGTGTTTGAAATGTATTAAAAAGGGTGCTGAAGGCAGGATTTTATCCAGAGATCCTCTGCTTGCAAACAAATGTTTTGTCTACACAGGAGGAAAGGTAACAAGTAGGAGAACATAGAAAAAGACCAGGATAAATGCATTTGCCATAATTTTTCCCATCTAAAAGCATATCAGCTCTTGACTAAATATCTAATCTGCCTCCACAGTCACTGGAGAGACATGGGCACCTTAGAGGGTAACTGAGACCGCGCCCATTTTAGGAAGGAAAGCTCATTCTGGAGTTGCCCATCCCTCTGATTCACTGCAGAGGCAACTGAGATGAGTACTTCATACTAGATACCTAATTTTTAAAGAGGCAGCATCAGGAGATATACAGCCTATTACTGAGTATTAAACATTTTCTCATCACTCCACAAGACAGACGAAATCAGAAACATGCCATATCACACACTTCTGTCATAAGAACTTTCTTGTACTCAGGTCAAGGCACCTCCTTTATTTTAATCTTTACCTTCCTATTTTGCAATAAGTTTCTAAAAGAATCTCTCTAAACTTTCTTTATATGGTCAGACATAGGCCCAGACTAGAACATCTTTTGGGGCGTATTTTAGTCAGCAAAAGTGAAATGTCAAACCAGGCCTGTCAAGCTGAATACAATTAAGTCATTTATCATTGTCTCAGTGTTTAGTTACAAAGTTCAGTTCCCACAAACTCATGAGGTATCTCTCTTTGTCACTGATTCACTTGAGTGCAAATTACATTTGCTTCATAGCTAGCTTTTTGTGTAACTATTTCTAAAACATTTACTGAATTTAAGTTTGGAATAATAGCAGCCTGCCTTTCATTCATTCCTTCAGCCTGGCCTCCTTCAGGAAGAAGGCTTAGGCAGCTGTGCTGTGTGTCCAGCTGTCCAACCCTGCATGCCTGTCCTCACTTCCTCCCCAGCTTTTACACCCTTTGGACAATTTCAGCCAAGTCAAGGAGAGGCACACCGATTTTAGAGATGTTTAGCTCCTGATGTGCTATGAAACACAGGACTGGATAGAAAGAAAATTTAATTGTGTCCTCACATGGAGGAAAAAGTTGGAGTGGGCTTCAGAATCCATACAGAGTTTTATCCTAGAAAACATATCCATAGGAAACTAGGCATCATTGTTCCCAGTACTCCCATTACTGTTAGCAATGAGTGAAAAATACCATACTCAGTTTAAAGTGCTGTTACAGGGGGTAAGAAATTAAAATCTGCTTCTCATCAATTCTTGATCTTAACTGCAGACTAGTTGGTTATTTTGCTCATGAATTTTTGCTCCCTGGTGTGTTATAAATAGCATTATTGAAACAATAATAATAATCATTAAGTTTTGTGATGAAGTGGTGAAAATGACAGAGAGTATTAGACTATTAGGGAGATATATTAGAGAGTATGAGTACTAACTACCCTGTGTGTTGCCTCAAATTCAAGACAGTGGAAATTTCCCATTATGTGAGGGCTCTCCCTTGTCATTACCAAATACAAAATAGTCTAATACATTTCACTGCACTCCATGCAGTTTTTCAGATAAGCATCTACAGAGAAAATTGCATCCCCACAGCTGTGGTTAGTCATCAAACCATCAGACAAGGCTCTCTCTACACAAAGAACTGCAGGTCTCATGAGCAACCTCCCTGGATGGCAGTAGGAATTTTGGGTTACCTTTCAGTCTCATGATCATGCCCTAAATTCAGTGCTGCAGGCTGTTATGTTTAAGTACTCAACTAGTCTAGTTGAGCCTTTGCAGAGCACTTGTTTGAAGACTCCTGAGAAGACAGCTGCATAAAACATTTATTTCTGCAGTAGAAGTATTGTCAGCAAACTTCAGACAGCCAGCAAAGGCTTAAACTGAGCTCATTCATGCTGGATTGTGAATAAAACCAGCATTTTCCTTCATAAGCCAAAACTCCCCCCGCATCTTACCTTTTCAACATACTTAATTTTCAGCTGTGTAAATTGCAGTCACTACTACAGTATCTTACTTTATGGCTAAATTGTCATTACCTAACTAGATAAATACATTATGTACATTTGAAACCCCAGTGCTGTTTGAAACACCGCTATTACTTTAGCCTAGTGCAATGGAAATAAAAAGGCCTTTTTTCCCCTTTGTAAAGTATTAGATACAAAACCAGTGTGAAATACTGTATTTTAAAGAAAAGTCACTGCTGTGCATTTGTGTATGAGTTAATATAGGTGCATATTTACCACTTACACATCTTTAGAGGAAAAATTTAAACTTGTGTGAGCAGCAAATGAGTAGCAAGAGGTCATCTTTGGAGCTCTAACATGTAAGGAATCATCATCAGCCATCAGCATATGATTCTATGTAAAAATGCCCGGAATGAGGCAAGCATCGTGGGAGTGCTTCCCCTCCTCTGAATAACAGGTATAGCCTGCTCCCAAAATCAGCAAATTAGGAGTTTGGACTATATCACACCTGATAAGGCGCTTCTTGCATTCATAGATGGTGCTATCTCTCGGGGAAAAAAATGGAATTAAAGGTTTGGTTTTTTTAAGGACATGATTAACCAGCTTTTGGTGGTATGTTTTCTTCCTATGAATCATATTTATTGATAACAAATGAAACTGTTAAATCCAAATGAGCTCTTCATACATACCTGGATCTAGGAATGTTTTCTGTGCTTTCCCTCAACAAGAGGTCTGAGATCAGTGTATCTGGGCTTGATCTCTTTCCATATCTGAGGAAAAATTTTCAAAAGTTACATTTTTTTATATGTCACTTTTTACAAATGAAGACTGAGCACAGAACCATTAGTGATTTTTTTCTTTTCAGAAAAAAAAAATTGAGCAGACATAAATACCACTTTCCAGCAACTTCAATTTGCTTCAGCCATGTGAGCAAATGTATATTCTTATTTTATTTCTATTATTTTTCTATTATTATTTTACATTATTATATTTCTCAATTTGATGGCTGCTCCTCGATATTCTAGGACCTTGCACCTTACTGGTGAGAGCATGGAGGAAGAGGGAAGAAACTGTGCATGATGTGACTTCCAAGCATGTTGTTCTTGCCTGGAAACCCAGTTCCATCATCCCATGAACCTTCTAATTGGTTTAGATTATACTTATCCTTCATCAGAAATTTTGCAAGATTTTTTAAGATAGCCAGCACATTTGGGGCTGCCCAACACATAGCACATTAGTTTGCAAACACTGAGTTATCTTGAACTTCGTGGCTATGAGAATGAAAACTTGCTTTTTCAGAGTTCTTCTTCAACTAGACAGGATATCAGGGGCTACCTTTGTCCTTTATTTACACAGCAGCTGGCTTTCTATTTGCCTTTTTCTTTTTAATCCTGAATACTGTACATCACTTAACAGTTAAAATTATTGCAATTTCCATTTCTTGGGAAGGAATTCGATCTCTTCTCCTGGGAAAACAGAAGTGGCAATGAGCAGCCTGCTGACATGACTACAAGGATTCATTAGCCTAAGAGTGGTACCTATGAGCAAACACTCCCTCGGTTGGAAAGAATTAAGATCACAGCTTGTGTGTGCAATTTCATTCTGGATCACAAAGTGCATTAGCAGCTCTTGTGAATGCTGCTTGAGTGAAATTCTGATTTCAGAAAAATCAAAGGTGTAGTTAAGTACTAACATTTTATCCATTATTATCATGATGTTTCTCCAGTGACCCCAGTCATTCCAGTGGTTTAGATAAGGAAAAAAAAAAAAAAAAAACCACAACCCAAACCTTCCAAACTACATTTTTAAAAACTAACAGTTTTAACTCTTGAGTGCATTGTTTGCACTTAAAAGGGGAAGCATATCTAATTTTTCAATCCTTTTTTTCAACCCTTTGTGTTTTTACATTGCTTTAATCATTTTAGTGCATCACCTGTGCTCCAGAAAGACAAAGCATCAGTTTCAGAAAGTTAAATTTCTTAATCTAAACTGACTGAAAGCAGGTTTTTGAAATGAACCAGCCAGACATAGTAAAATGCTATTACAATAGTGCAATCAGGCATGATGCTGAATCTAATACCTTGCACTCCATCACCACCAAGGGATTTCTTTCTTTCTAGTTCCCTGCTCCAATTAATATGGATGTGACCTGGACTTCAACTGAGGAGGAAGCTAATTTTCTGTTATGTTAAAGAAACTGATTTAACAAATCAAAACTTGCTCTAGCGCCTCACACTTGGACAAAACTCCCACGAATCTCTCAGGAAGTTTTGCCTGAATAAGAAATAGGCAGCAACCACCCAGAGTGCAGAGATTCACTCAAATAATGAGGACCACTATGCTGGGGAGATACATATCTTACCTGAATTCCTTCAGCATCTTGGCCACTCCATGCCACTACCTGTGCTGGATGGACCCACCGTGCCCTCACACAGCAAAGCTGCACACAAGGTGTTCACTGACTGCCACCAACTGGGCTGCCCAAAGAACATCCATTCTTGCTTTGTCAGTCTCCTGTCTAACCTGTCATTTTGCCCCTGGGAAGCATCTTGCCCCTGGGAAACATCCATGCAACCGACTTAGTGAATAGGGGTCACAGACAGAGTCAATCTCTTCTTCCTGATGCAAATGCCTGGAGACCTCTTTGCTACAGCTGCTTCCTGCCTTGCTCCTTGGTCTGGAATACACATCTATCAAAACTCATGGCTGTTTTAAAGGACTTAAAATATCATGATTCCAAGCCAGGTGAAAACACCTGGTCAGTTTTTATGCTCCATTTGAGACATCAAGGCCTACTTTGGGGCATGCTGATAAGCCACAGCTCCAGCTGAAGTCAAAGAGATTTAAGAAGTAAACATACTTATTCAGAATAAGGACACAGTATGTCAGGCTCAGCAAAATCGCAAAGCTTCCTATGGAAACTTTGGTGTTAGGATTCAAATCCCATCAATGTCCAATTCAGAAAATTGGATGCGTCTGATTCAGAAAATTGTCAAGAAACCAAAGCAAAGGGAGATCTGCTCCTGTGCCCATTAAAGGGTGTTGACATGAAGCAGGAGCAGCAGCACTGCCCAAGTTATACACACTTCAATATACTCTCTGCCATGCCTGTAGTTCAAGCCATTTCCAGCAGGAATGGCCTGACTGCTTTGCTACAGTACAGAAGAGCCACAGATTCATTGAGAAGCTGCAAGTGACAAAAGAAAGAAGATATTTGTTAGCGAGAGGGAGCACAGGAAGCAGCAAATAGCAGGAGGAGGTGGAGGAGAAGTAAAGATGGACTCTGAAAAAAGCCTCCTCAACAGTGTGGTAGAGAGGTATGAGGCAAGGACCCCATGACAGCTCAGGAAAAGAAGGTGGAACTAATCCAAAGACACACAAGCATCTGTAGAGCAGCAGCCTGCATCTGCTGGGCTCTCTTTTAGGTTATAAAGACCTGGCACATAAGGAACAGGGATCTCCTCAGAATCAAGAAGCCTGAAACAGGTCTCATGATCTGCACCATACAAGCACCCATTTACCTCAGGTAACCTCAAAGGGGTATTAAAGCTGACGGGCACTGATGTCTAAAGCTGAGATGGATCTGAAGAAGAATTTCAAAGGAGGGAGGGAGCAAATAGCCAGATGGACAAGGTCTAAACACAAGAAGAGAAGGATGGTCTGGAAAGAAGAAGCTCATTGAGCTCAGGTGAAGACTCTGTAGGTCACAGTAGCTCAGAGAGGAATGGCACTCAAATGCTTCTCCTCACCAGCTACAGGCACCAGGTTGGGTGAGAGGCTGAGCACAGCTTGCTCACCCACCCGCAGAAGGAGCAGGGTGAGCCCCTGGACCTCATGTTCCCCCTGTCACAGGGCTCCCAAGCAGCACCATGCACAAAAAGCAGAGATAAAAATCTGTGAGAAGAGAGAAAACTTTGAGCATATCTGCTGAAACAGACCAATCATCCTTAGACCAGTCCAAAATGCTTCAAAAGTTACTGATTCATTTTGCAGGTGACTGCATCACTGCCAAAACAGGAAACCCCCAGCAGCTCAGTTAAGCTTTCCAAATGGAGGTGGCAATGGCTTTACTTCTAGACTGCTAATTCACCACAGTGGAAAAAAAACACACCTTTTTGGTTTTTTAGTTAACCTGTGCAGTCAACTTTTAAATGTGTATCACAAAAGTTGTCTTTGGAGTGCTTTTTTCTGCCAACTTTCTTGCACTTCCAGGTCAACTCTGTCCCTTTAAATACAAGGGTGGGTAGGAAATAGGAGGGTAAATCTAAAGAACAAAATATAAAAGTTATCCATCAGAAACAATAACTATTTCAGTTCATTTCCAAATCCACCCAAAAGAATGAAACTGGTTTCCCTCTCTGAGTTGTGTACTTATGATCAATAAAATTGGAAAAAAAGCTACACAGTCAATATTAAAGCAAGCACACAGGGCACACACCAGGAGTGAAGGCTGAACAGAAATGGGGAGGGATGGTAGTTTGGATTCAGGATTTTTTGTTTTCAAATACGACTTTGCTTTGGACAGGAGCCACCTTTGAAAAGGGAGATGAAAGAAAGAAAAGAAAGGATGAGACACCAGCCTGGAGATCCCATCGCATGCAAGAGAAAACGGCAGCAGAAGCAGAATTTGAAGATTGGATTATTTTAACAGTAATCTAGACAAAAGGTTATTTGAGTGCAGACTGCCACACAGAAGCATGCCTCACATATGAGCCAATTGTGAATATTGCTTTAAAAGTTCAGAACTAAAGAACTGTATTTCTGTCAGCCCCTCAACCTGTCTTATGCTCTTAGGGCAGTGGCACACAATGTTAGGGGCTTGCTGGGAAAGCTCTCAGTTGCATGATAGCCACCCTCCTAATTTAATTCTTCAGACTTCTAGATGGAAAAATGAAAGCCTAATTTTAGACCTCTCATCTGGTCTTGATATTAAACAATAGATAAATATGTCAAAGCTCTTCTGTGTCACACACTCTTGCACGACCTCAGAGCAAACATCTATCAATCACACAGCCTAACTAGACAGACAATTTTTTATCATAGAAGATGATTTTTTTATAATAACTTGCCCTTTTTTGTCCAGGCTGAGCCTTTACCCATACGTTAACAAGCATGGTCAACCCAGAAAGCTGGTTTAGAGCCAGAGACACTTGCATTCACACTCTTTGGGCTTGAGTTCTTGATCTTGAGGGAAGTTTTAGTTAGGGCTAGGGGTTTTTTGACACTCGCAGCTGCATGAAGTAGCCTACAAACCACAAAACATCTGGACTACTACATTTCCACAGTGGGCACTTTTTCTCACCAAAATCTTCACTGGAGTCAGTGCCAGCAACCAAAGTGGGAAACTGTTCCTTGTGCCCTGTCTAGCTGTCTCCAGCTCCCAGGTTAGTTATCTTTCCTTCTTGGGATCCCTCCCTGTGCACGCTGTTCGTGCTCCTGCCTGCCAGCCTGTCTGTGCCAGAGCTAGAAGAGGATGAGAGATCAGGTGCAGCATTGACACCCCTGTCCCTTCTGCCAACTTGGGTGATGGAAATTCAGCTCCAGACACGTCGGCAGCTCAGGGTTTCACGGCACTGCTCTCTAAAAGGGATCTCTGCACCGCGTCTTTCTCCGTGTCCTCGGGGAAAGCAGCGAGAGACGCCCAGTGTGAGGGGGCACCCCACCTTCCTCCCCTGAGCCTCGCCAAGGAAAAAATTAGCCCGAAAGCGGGAAAGGGAGACGTCTGCCGCCCCGCTCTGCCTACCTCTGCCTGGTGATGAGGTTGATGTAGTGCCTCAGCGCCGAGTAGTATCTGGCCATGTCCTCTGCGGGGGCGTCCTCGCCGGGGCTGTCCGGTTTGGAGGGGTACGCCTCTGCCAGCGTCCCCAGGCAGACCAGCAGCGACAGGGCGAAAGTCAGCACCGACACCCACAGCCTCACGGTGCCCTGCATCTGCACGGCGGGGCGGGATGGACGAGAGCTGCCGTCAGCACCTGCCCCGACGGCGGGAGCAGCGCGGCCGCCCCAGCGCAGCCCCCGACCGGCCCGGACAGCCCCGCGTCCCCGTCCCCGTCCCCGTCCCCATCCCCATCCCCGTTCCCGTGCCCGCCCCGTCGAGATCGGAAGAG
>JAYDZK010000113.1:32516909-32531673 GCA_034509185.1 Euphonia xanthogaster | reverse complement strand
GGGAAGGGAAGGGAAGGGAAGGGAAGGGAAGGGAAGGGAAGGGAAGGGAAGGGAAGGGAAGGGAAGGGAAGGGAAAAGAAAAGCAGCTCTCCTTGCCTTGAACTTCTTCTGGTGATGCACAAGTGGTTCCTGCACAAGCACCTGACTATGAGCTGCAGACCCAAGACGTAAAACAAATAAATTCTTTTTTATTTAAAGCAATGCTTTTCATAGCTTCACCGCAAAAGCCCTGCAAGCGTTTGACTCACAATCACAGCAACATATGACTGGAAATCAGAAAAATAAAGCCTGGTGGAATCTCATAATGAAAGTTGTTGTTTTTCTTTTCCAGAAAACACAGCCAAAGAAATTTATGAAATGCTGCAACAAGGTCAGAAGGGCATGAGCAATTGCCCTGAGGACATGTGGTGCAATGCACAGTTTTGACAGTAACACAATGATACTCAAATCAGCAGGAAAACCAAACCAAACCCAATATTTGCAACTGTAATGACATTTGTTTTCCTATACCTTCTTGCCTTTTCCATTCCCTCAGGACTACAAAAACCCCTGACAGATTAGTAGGATGGAGATCTGAATGCTACCTCAGGCAACACATCTACTGCTGAGACCAAAGTCAGTATGGAGCAGCTTACAAGAAGGTAGTCATTTAAAGCAAATGAATTAACTATCTAAAGCAAAATAAACAAATTCTCCATGCTGAGAGAAAGTGATTTTTCACGTGCACAAGATGAGGAACTTGGCAAAGTTGTCATGACTTAAAGACAGACAACTACTAGAATTAATCATTCTCTACTTCAGTATATGTCTTGACTTCAATCATGTTAAAGACAGAAATAGGAGGAAAAGTGAGAGAAATCCAGACAGGCTATACCGTAAGAGTGTGCTGAGCGACTCTGCCTGAAACTGAAGCAACAGACTTGCCTGAAACAGAAGAGATATCAGAGGTTGATGAGATTGTGCCAAGGACCGAAGAATCCAATCACACACACACAGAGAACTGTCACACTTCTTACCTGCAGGGAGTAAATCAGACAGGCAGATATAAGAAAGACATCTTTCAGAAGCAAAGGTTTCTGAAAAAGCCTGCTTTGTGTGTTTATTTGCAGAATATTACCACATACTGATACGTGTACGGAAGTGAATTCATCTACATCCAAAGCAGTGGAGCTGAAAAACATCTGTCTGCTTAAAATGTGGATATTATACTCAAAAGATCCCATCTTCTCTCCTAGCAAATCCACAGAATTACTTTTGCTTCCTGTCCTGCAACACTGACACAGCTGAGAGTTAACTTTCTCCTGTATGGTTTCATAATTTTGTGTGTGTTGAATGCTTTATTGCTTGTCATGGCGTGCAGCACAGGAAACCCTAAGTGCCAGAGTTGCAGCATTTTTTGAAAGCAGATCTAAGCCTGGAGAAGGGGTGATAGATTGTTTAATTTCAGGGTAATACAGGATGGGATTTGTTTATCCAAAGGCAAAGTAGGCTCGTGGTTTAAGGACTGGTTCAGACACTCCTTATCATCAAATCAAAAAGATAGGAGGCTGCAGAGCAATTCACTTAAGATAGAGGTCCATTATAACTGGGAATCCTCCAGGAGATCCTACTCTCTCAATGTTATCTTAAAATATAGAGATCATACATAATTTTATTAAAATTATCAGTGATATTATTTAAGCAAATAGAAGACATTGAGGTGTAATATGGTGCTGCTGGGCTATCTGTGGTCTCACCTGTTAATTGTTGCCTGCTGAGAGATTGTGTAAGAAAATATGGAGTTACCCACTCTGTAATCACCATGATTATATTTGAGTTTAAGATCTTGTGGAAATGTCTTTCTTTCTACATTCTCCCATGAGAGGAGGAATGGACTGAAGTACTTTTGGCTGCCTTTAAGCAATATGCTAACCTCCACCCAAAGCAGGAAAAGACAAAGGCGAGCTGTAATGCTCGAAGGAGAACCAAATTTTGGGAAGCATCAGCATGGGTGGGATGAAGGGACCAGCTGTAGGCTGGAAGCCAAAGGTGGCACGATGCCAGCCCTGCTACATGCACAGCACCAGTGCTCTGCAGATAGCTGGGGGGATGGTCTACAGAGAGGAGAGCAGATAGGTGCTCACCCTGCTCATATTTTCCGAAGTGTCAAGCAAAGCTTCACGGGAGGATATGCTGGTACAGCTTTTAGCCTTTGCTCTGCAAAATGCATCTGGCAAAGCACAGACTTGCTATGCAGGGTGCCCATCCTTTGAATCCTGAAAGGTTTGGCTGCAAGATAGCGCTGTTGTTGTTCATACAGGTTTGGTCCTTTCCTTCCCATTTGCTGTCCATGTATGTTTGAAGCAGTTGATGTAAATAAGCTGTCATCTGCCAGCACTCTACACAAGCCTCCCCAACAATTTTGTGGCCTCCTGGTAACAGAAGACAGTCACCTCAATGCTAAAGAGTCAGCATTCATTCACAACCGAGACATTGGCACAAAACTCATCATTTGTACACCCGGAACAAAGTAGCAAATAAATATAATCAAAAATCAGTGCAGAAAAATGTACTTCATTGAGAATGGGGAAAGACATCCACTATGCTCACAAATCTGATTTTCCTAAGGTACCCATACCTTAGGAATACCACAGTATTTTTCTGCAACCATATATTTTAAATCAGTCATACATCCACTTCTGGGTTTATAAGAACTTGCCAAACCAATGAACATTTGCAAACTTCATTGTGTTCAAATGGAACTAACAAAGCATTGTTCTGAAGAAACAAAATCTCAACTGCATAGTCCAAGTCATTTATTTATTTCATAGAAGACTTGATGGAGATTTGTAGTCAGCTGAAATTTCTCCAGTTATATTGTGACACGGTCACAAAATTAATTGCAAAGATTTTCTGGCATTAGCTTGGGTACCTGTTTGGTATTTTTTGTTATCTTAATTGTTCAGAGAAGTTCCACATTTCTCAGAAGTTTCCAGACAATTTTTTAATTTTTTTTTTATCGAGCAGAAGCAAAATCACATTAATAAATGATCCACTTTTAAAGGTCAAACCAATGATTAAACCAGTCTCTACTGGAGCTTTCTTACACTCAGTGGTGCTGTTCAACTGTGGTAGCTTCACCACTGTAATGAAATAACACATTTACTTTTAATGTACTGACCTGGCAGTGCAAAATTAATATGATATTGCTTTTGCATTGCCATGATGATATCATCATTGAGTTTATATTCCCAGGTTTTAAAATTTTTTTTAAGTACACATAGCAGCAATATGTGGGCAAAAGTCAAAGTCTCCCTAAACCCAACCAGATAGTTGGAAACACACAGGAAATCTGCATTTGCAACTACAACAGGGCAGTTCTCTGCCATGAAGGCAAGGTACCAGCACAGCTTTTGTCAGTACAGCTAAACTGCTTTCTCATCCCTAAGACAGGGTACTCTTGTCTGAACAGTCATTGATAAACAACCTCTCACAGGTGACACATCTTGGTTACACTCTTTAAAAAACTTACTTTAAACTTTAAACTTACACTCGTTAAATTTTCTTGCTTTTATTTCACTTTCTTCACTTTTGTTTCACTTTATTTCAAGTATTTTGTTTCTTCATTGGGATAACTTTTAAAAGTTGCCAGCCCTCATGAGCCCAAATGACTGGGGATAAAAGTGTGAATGGGTGATTGACCACTGACTTCAAGATCATACCAGCTACAAAACAGCCCTTGCTTGTTGTGAAAGTAAAGGTCACATTTGGAAACAAAAAAGAAAGAAATCCAAAAGAAAAAAAGTTGCTGATTATGTAGACTTGAATAGAGATTACATGCTAGGACTTATAAAACAAGAAAATAAGTGGAGTAAAGAATGCAAATCTGTGGCAAATAGGGTTAACAAACATTGGTCAGAAAGACATTTTGAACATAAAGGGAGCAAAAGGAACACTAACAGTGGGATTGGAAATTATAAAATTGCCAAGAAAAATCCAGAAAAGGCAGAAGCGTTGAATAAGTAACTGGTGTATCTTTGGCCAGGGATCAGATGGTGTGTTCATTTCATAAGAAAATCATGAATCAATTTTCACTCCAACAGTGCATCAGAAGATGTCAAATAAGAGCTACTGATTTTAGACATATTTATAGCACTAAGTCTCAAAATGAATATATAAGAGTCTAAAAGGAGTCTACATATAAGCCCCTCCAGACCATTAGTGTTGATCTTTTCAATAAATCTTGTAATACCAGAAAAGTTGGAGAAGATGAGAAAAAGTAAGGTAACACCAGTATTAAAAACAAAAATTAAGAGAGAATAAATGATACAACTCAGGTAATTCTATATTTTCAGACTGACTACCATCAATCTCAGGTGGAATAAAGGAAAGGCTGATACAGGAACCAATCAATAAGGCATAAGAGGGAGGCAGTATAATTATTGCCACTCAGTGGGGCTTTTTGGCAAATAGATCCATCAAAGTAACTTGGTATCTTTCCCTGATGAGATTAAAAATTGCCTGATAGAGCTAGTGGTGTCACTATATTTGGGCTTCTACAAGACATCTTACACAGTCAGTACCATATATTGCAAAAAGCACTGATTGGGGATGCCATGAATCAACACCACACACGTTAAAGGGATTAAAACTGGCAAGTGCTCACACAGCAGAATGTCACTGCAGGCGTGTGTGCTTTCTGTGAAGTTCACTGGGGATCCAGTCCTACACCAGTTAAATTTTCTGCTTGAGACATGGAAGGAAGCATAAAGCTGTTGTTGATGAGAACTGTAGATAACACAAAGACTGGGTGAGGAACATATAATTAAGATGATGGATGGCTGATGCAGAGGGATTTAGAGCACTTTATGATGCGTCAGAAGTGATGTATGATATTACTGCACATCAAAAATTGCCCACTTTCTCCCACATATACATAGGCCAACAGAAAGACACGTAGAAGGGGAAATATAAAAGCAAACATTCAATGCTTAGCCAAATTTTACCACCTGGCAAGGTGGATATAAATAAAAAACACTTTAATCAGACCAGCTGGTGGTCATATGTCTTTAAAACAAAGGAAGTGAGGCATCTCTAGGGATTCAATTTGGAGAAACAATGTTCCTTATGAATGTGAGATCTCATCTAAGCAGGAACATAACTCCTAGGAAAGAACATGTGTTCTCAGCTCAGTTCTGTGGCCAAAAAAGGAACCCCAGATCTCTTAAAAAGATGTGGAGCTGGTCCTGGTTTTTCACTGAACATTGATGTAATCACAACTGGAATATTGTGTTCTGGAAGGGACATTGGTAACTGAGGGGGAACAAAGCAGCACAGAGAAAGATTAAGGAACGAGAGAGTGCATCTGTTAGTAACACTGCAGGAACTTAATCTATTTAGTTAATGAAAGAAAGGTTGAAAAGAAACTTGAAGTGTTTGTAAGTACTTACAAGGGAATTCAACTTTGTTAATGGGTTATTCAATTCAGCAGACAAAGCAAGAGAATGAAAATTAAGGCTGGAGATGCAATGGAAATAAGATGCAAAAACTAGTTGTGGTGAAAACACATCTTATGGCAAGATCAGTTTTTAAACAAAGACTGAATATAGTTCAAAAGCCAGTGTTCTACATGAAACACAGATCAGCTCAGGAGAGTCCTACAACCTGCAATACACAGGTTGACTGTGGGAACCCCTGCCTTTACCATATATTTATGGGGTGAAACGGAATATAACTGGAAGGGGAAATACTATTAGGTTTGTGAGAATAACATGCAGCAGATAAACAAAGAAAAAACAAATTTGCTCTGAGAAGTATAGAATGATGCTTGTAAAAAGGGTGTGAGCACAGAAATCATGTGAAGATAGAGGAAAAAAAGCAGTAAGAGGCATAATTCCTCATAGAAGCAGTTTGTAATGAAAGGACAAGCCATATCTAAGACAGTGTTGTATGGTATATAATTCAAGATTTAATTTAAATGTATCAATTTCCTTCACAAAACAGTAGGTGATATTCTAAACTGTCAAATTAAACAGAGGGAAAATACTGTCTGCCACCCACTGCTTCCTGCATTTTGATAGTTAAAAACCTCCACTTTACTTGCAGAGTGCTTTAATTTGAGCCTTATGTTTTCAATTTCTCTCAGATCAAGCTCCTCATCTGCCCAAATTCTCCATAGATTTGAGACTGGCGTGTGAATAACAGAGGCACTCACTCACTGTTAACAATGGCAAATACAAAATAAGCAGGAAAGAGATATATGCCTTGCCAGGCCTTGTAATTACAAATTTGGCTTGGTTCATGCAAGTTCAACTCAATCCAGATTCTTCTGTAAATGTCGAGCGCTCAAATCCAGCAGAGAAATGTTGCTGGAATTGCACAAAGGATGAATTTAACTCAGACAGTTTAATGCCCGTGTGTTTCTCATGTGCATGTCTCTGTTTGGTTTCATCATGCAGGAAGTAAATGCACAGATTGTAAACCATTGACAAAAGCATTTTATGAGGAGCAGCTGAAATGTTTGCCGGTTCCAAATACCTTGCAGGTATGGGTCTCTTCAGTCAACTCACTGATTTTTTTTTTTCCTTTTTTGCGTTAAATGATTCAGTGCCTGGGCACAATCCAATTATGCTTCTTTCCCTTGGTTCTCCTTGGTGGCTTTTTTTTTCTTTTGTAGCCCTACCAGAGTGAGTGTCCCTTACCCTTGCCCCAGCAATACTCAGTGGAGCAGCTGATGTAAGAAAATAGAGCAGTGAACTGCTGTTCAGTGGGAAGAATTTGATTCAAAAGCAGATGGTAGATACCCCCAAAAAAGGACATTTCCAGAGCAGCACCACACTCCAGAAACATGCAAAGGATGAGGTGAGCCAGAGGTGTCCTCCACCCCAGAAGTGTGTGTCGCCCAGGCTCATGACATTTCTCACCTGCAATCCAGGAGGTTTGCTGTTGCAAATGAAGGGTGCAAGCAGAAGTACAGCCAAGATACAAATAGACAAAGTGCATAAGGGTAAAATCAATGAGTCTTTGGCAGCCACATAAAGGCAAAGTCTGCTTTAGTGATGTTATGTACACCTGCACCTTTCCTGGAGTTGCACATTGCACAAGTGTGGGCCTATGCATGCACTTTTTACTACAAACAGTGTAAAATTTCTGCTGCATGCATTAAAATACCATGATTCCTTCCTGTGCACAAGCTATTTCTTTGAAAGTTTTCAGCTCCTTTTTGACATCTTCCCTCTTTTTCTTTGACCAAGAAAAAAACAACCTTTCCTCCCTTTTCTTTGTAGCACTAATGCGTCTGTTAGAAAGAAACTAGTTTTTTTTTCCTAGCCCAATCCAGCATATAAATTACCTACCAGATGAGAATTTTACAAAATCAATGAACAAATAATTATTTTGTTACTAAGAGTAGTGTGTTTTAATTGCTTAAGCCAGGACATAAAAGGCTATGATATTTAAGGAAGCAACCAATTTCCACAGTATTAGCTGGTAATTCAAAGGTGTGGTTCAGCTTCTTTGTACTCTGGAGAGGTTCATTAATGCTCTGAGAGTTGTCAGCTCTCCATACTAGAGACTTTTCTTAGAACCTACGTGGTCCTCCATCACAATTCTATGGCATTTAAACTTTGGAGAATTTCTTTATCAGTTCTTTTTTATGCTAAATATGTCTGTACTCATCTCTGTGGTCTGTTGAATCTTAGAAGTTATGAATGTGAAACAGGGAGGAAACTTCCTTTATTCATCTGCTTTTGCAGCGTACAAAACGCCTTACTCTAGCTCAGTGTGAGTTGTTTAGACTGTCTCCCAGAATTTTTAGGATGAGATTAATTTTCAGTGAGGCACAATCTTCTGGTGTCTGGCTCAAGTCTGGGGAGCTGCAGATCTCCCTACAGAGCTATAGGAGAAGTATCCCTGCTTCTCTAGAAGCTCTACAGAGCTTCCCTGTAGTGGTGGCACCCTGGGATCCCATTATCCACCTTTGGCTGAAAGTGGCCCTGCGCAGAGGCAGATGATAAGTTAATATTGCAGATTTCAGAGGCCACAGTCTCAAAAAAAAAACAGGCTAGTGAGTGCACGGACAGCTCCATCAATAGTCATTACAAAGAGGGTACCTAACTGATTCTGGGAAATCATATTCAAATATTTAAACAAGACTCTTACCATCCATAATGATCATAAAAACCCCTACAATGAAGCACTACCCACTTGTAATTGCTGATTATATGCTGGGGTTTTCAACTGAGGCTTTTTCCTTATTTGCCTTATTATCACAAAATTGGGCAGAGATAGTTAATATAATGCACACAAAAAAATTAGACCTTGCACAGAGCGATCTGTACTTTCGTTCCTCATTTTCAGTTTTATTAGAGACAACACTAAGCAATTTTATGTTAAGGTAGAGTGAGGCAAAATTGAATACATTTTTCTCTCAATGTTTTGTATAGCAAAAATACGAAGAACATGTTTTCCTTGAACAAAAACAAGGATCACTTCATTAACATCTTAAAGCTATTACCAAGATCAGAGGCAGATATTAACCTGCCCAGATTCTCTCTTTGGTTTGTGTTTTTTGTTAGTAGTGTTTATTTTGGTTTGGTTTGGTTTTGGTTTATTATGGGGGATTTTGTAATTATTTTTGTGCAATTTTTTTTTCTCCTCATAGCTTGTACATCCACTTAAGAAAAAGCCTGAAAACAGCTATGCCTGCAAAACATCTCTTCCAGGACAGAGAGTTGTTTACATTATAGCAATGTTTACCCAAGCAAAGTACTGTGACACTTCATTAAGACACCCAGCAGGAGCAGTGGTATCCTGGCATCCGCCTGCAAGATGCATCAGGACCAGGCTGGTCCTGGTGCTGCAAGAACCCCCTTTCACTCTTACCTTTATATTCGGGTGCTCCCCTCACTGTATTCTCAGTGGCTGAGCTTCAAAGGCAGCCTGCAAGAGCAGGGCAGAGACAGGCTCAAATTTGTTATAGCTTCTTGTTCCCAGTCCTAGCCTAAAGGGTCTCCACGCTCTCCCTGAGACCTGTAGGCTGGGAGGCCATGGCAGAAACCACAGGCTGCCCATGTGCTTTCACTCCTGTGCTGAACGCCACCCTTTCAATCAACTTCCTAGTGACAACTCTTGGGTTGCAACTGGCAGCCTGCTAACTCTGTTGTGCAACAGTGTCTGCTGGACAGATGTGTTTCGGTACAACAGAACCAGAATATATTTTTAGTGAGTGTTCATGAGCTGTTTTCTGGATGGTAGCCCAGCATGCTTTCAGGTTCAGCTCAAATAAAAGAGAGAAATGGGGTGCTTCAGCAATGTCAACAGAAACTCCATGAATGGCCAAATCCTCGGCATGAGAAAGGAGAAGAAAGCAGAGGCATTTGGTTTCAATCAGGGTATTTCCATTGGGAGCTCTCTGCATCATTGTCTGCTGTCCCCTGCCTACTTTGACCTTCAAACAAGTGGTTGGAGAGCAAAAAGCTTCAACCCAAATGGAGCTTCAACCCACTGTGAAACTTGGTCCAAGCCTGACAGCAAGCAGAGCCTCTGATCTCTGGGTGGCCCCTTCTGAGAGCCCGTGAAGTGGAGCAGGCAGAGAACAGGGAAGTGCAGGTGCTCCTTCCCTCCAGTCACTAGTCATGAACTCATGAGGAGAAGAGAAAGTTTAGTTCACTCTCACAAGGGCTGCAGTGACTTGTTTTTTTCCTTCCTGCCAACTTGAGAAAGGAAGACCTGTGTCTGAGAGGAAAGGCTGAGACAAAATGGGTACTGCTTGTTTGTGGGTGAGTGGCAGACAGATACCTTCCCTCTTTAGAATGGGCAGCTGTTTTGCTGGCTTGTGTTGAGTGTCTCCACTGAATAAAATTACTATTTAAAAGGGATCCTCAAATGCCATAAGCAGATGGGCACTATGTATTCATTTTCCTGAACTATCTCACCTGATTTTCAGCCCTTCTTCTACCTATTCTTCTTGATCTCTGTCACCTTTAGCTGCATAAACAAACATATTTGCCAAACACAGAATGTGATTTCCCATCAGGGAAATATTTCTCCCTTGCTTCCTATTGATTCTGTGGAGGAAAATAAGGGACTCTATTATTTAGTATCCATGCACTAAAAGAGCACCTGAATTCTTTTTGCAAGTATAATCTTTGTTCAACAAGTCATCTGAAGGCTGGGTAAGCCTCTGTTGTTTAAATTATTTAAGGAATAGTGCATTACCATTGCAGTATATCTGCATTAAAAACATGCAGCAGGGAAAGAGCACATTTGGCACTAAAATGTTCTAGTAAGCTGCTAATAAAAAATAAATTAGCATGATGTAGCAATTGTAATTTAATAATGCTCAGCTTGCTATGATATGCAGCAGAGTAAGCAAGCCTCATTTGTTTCTTACACATACACATTTTATGTGTATAAATATACTTGACATCAGCTTATGTGCACAGCTATGTTCTTTCCTAAGAATTCATATATCAGATGATATTCAAATTATATCTGCCTCCAAAAAAGCCCTGCTGGGATATCCAGCAACTAAATTAGTTCATTCAGAAGTATTAGTGTTCATTTTCAAACAGGAGTTACAGAAATAAGGAACTACTCATATTTTGTGTGATTAATCAGAGCCTTTTATCTGCTAATACTTCTTAGAATAGCTAATTGGTTTTCCAGTATCTGTGCATGGTAGTTCTTGGTTAGCAGTGCATTAACAAAGGCCAAGTCACTGCTTCTGCACTGTCAGACATCATTATTTTCAATCAGACCAGTCAGTTTCTAGGGCAAATCACAAATCCATTGAATATTTGTTTGTTGTGCCAGACACAGAGCTCATACATTCGACCCAAATGGAACCTTCCTTGCTTTCTGGCATTAAGAGATAAAAACTGAATTGAATTTCTTGTTTGCTTGATGGTGTCTTTTAAAAAAAATTGCAATCTGCCTTTTTGTTTGGAAAAAGTATATATTTTTTCCTCTTTTTCCTTTTTCTCCCTTTTTTCAGCTTAAAGTGAAAGTGAGAAGAAGATACACCTCTGATAACAAGAGTGAGTATCTACCTTTTAAAAATATACCACTAGAAAGGGCAAACTTAGCCTCGACTAGAGGACATATTTGAAATAAAGTATTTCTCTAATTATCTGTTGAAAACTTTGTATTTGAGTGAAGTAGGTCAGGAACAGATTCTGGCTTGGAGCAGGCACGTGTGCCTGCAAAAGTGCACGAAGTCAGCACTTCTGCCATCAGGTACAATTATCCTGGTATTTTGGCTCAAGTGAGTAAGAGTAAGTGGATTGCTTATGTCTGAACTCCTCCTGGGAGAAATAAGCAGAGGAAATGAAAACTTCAGTTAAAACAGTTCAAATCATGGAATCATAAGACGGTCTGGGTTGAAGAGACTTTTACAGGCCACCTTATCCAACCTGTCTTGCAATAAGCAGGGTCATCTTCATCTAGATCAGATTGCTCAGAGCCCCATTCAACCTGACCTCGAATGTTTCCAAAGATGGGGCATTTATCGTCTCTCTGAGCAGTCTCTGAGCAATGCTTTTACCCTCATTGTTAAAAATTTCTTCCTTGTATCTCATCTAAATCAACCCTCCTTCAGCTTGAAACTATTACTCCTTGTCCTATTGCAACAGGCTCTGATAAAATGTTTGTCAAGTCAACTGCAAACCTACTGTTTCCTTCCCACTTCTCACTTTTCCTTCATTTCTTATTTCAAAGAATAACTAGGAAAGAAATTATGATGAAGGCAGCTATTTGTTAGGCAAGAAATGACCAAAAATTTCTGTTTAAATTGCTAACCTTGGAATCAAAAAAATTGGTAATTATGTGTTAAGACTCAGCTGTATTTCCTCAAGCACCTGGTATGATTTTCTTCACTACTTGTTTTCAAGTATTTACAGATTTCCTTTAAGCATATTAAGTAACCCTTGGAAATAAAATATATGACTGCGGTGTGTGGAAAATCATGTTGGTTGGCAATCAGAAGCCTGAGAACACCCAAGTGAAGGTTTTGCTCTCTGAGGTCAGGTACACACATGGTGCTCCACTCACCTCCTCCCATGTCACTCTCAGCATCATGCAGACATTTGTGGTAAGGGGCAATGCGTATTTCCAGGAGTCAGGAACCTAGATACATGGGGACAGGAGAATCAGAAAACTGAATTTTGAATTCTCAGTCAAAAAGAGACACCACAGTACTTTGACTGTGGATGCATCAGCCATGAAGTGACAGCATAGGCTGCTGTCATCTCTCCTGTTTGCATCCCAGAGAGAGCTGCATTACACACCAGGGGAAGGAAAGACATGACACCAACATCGTAACTCATGCAGGAAGAAATCTAGCTCGGCCACTGAGATGTCTGTGCCATGCAGTGATCAAGAAAGACTGCACAGAAAAAAGCAGACACACCTCTGCAGGTAGTCAGGGCCATCCAAGTTAGAGGATCACCTCTCTCCCATGACTTTATAGAGAAGTTAGACTCGGGGTTGCCGCCTCCCAGCTTCAGGCAGAACTTAATAAAACTGGAACACCTGGTTTATTGTACTAATAAACCAATACTGCTTCCTCCTCCACCCTCTTCAATGGGTTACATTGAGGATTAGCTACCTGAGCTGGACACAAGGCTTCATCTGCCAGGGGAACCTCTTCCAGGGCTTTTAAAATGTTTCCGTTTCTTCAGAGCCTGTCTTCTTAGTGTAGATCAGGAGAAGCTGCTGTGTTACAGATGGATATTATTGGCTGCAATATGAATGAATTAGAGCTAAAGACCAGGTCCAGCAGTTTCCCAGGGAGACAATATGTGTGAGCTTGGGGATTATAACAGCCTGTCTTCCCTCTCCATTTCACCACAAATCTCCTCTGTGACCATAAACTACCTGCTTGATCCAAATCAAAGGAGTTCAGCTTCCCTGTTTTCAAATTCCCATCAGTAAAATGAGAGTCACGGCTCTTCTCCACTTCAGAAGGATGTTGCAAGGATATTACACTAAAAATTGTGAAGCACTACAAACATGAGTATTTAGGAGAACATCAGAAGGTGTAATTCCCTCCATGCTTCCAAACTAGCCGGCTCCTTCATCTTTTCATTGCTGAGGAGCTGAAGTTGAAACTGTAGCTGACAGATATATTTCCCTCAACAAGGTGTTAAACCATTTCTTTTAGAATGATGATTCCTTCACAAAACCTATTTCCAGGCTCCCAGCTTAAGATCCATGAAAGTCCTATTTTTGTGATTCAATTTCTTTTGGGCTTACAACTTTCAAAGGGCTGCAGCTTTGCAAAACCACTTTTACTGGAAAGGTTTCATGTTCCTACCAGGAAAGGAAGACCTGTTTAAATGCAAAAATTAATTTCTGGCAGTACCCACAGTTAAAATATTGTGAGATTAACACAATACCACAAAACTTACAATGTGACTTTTTTTTCAAGCAAAAAGACTGACTTGGCTTTTAAAATTACTTGAATCAGAATCTAAGTCACTGTTAATAAAACATTAATCCATTTCATAAATACAGAATTTTAAAGTTTTCCCTCACATTTTATCAATATTTAAAGTTATTTTTACAGCTCAATTTTTTTTTAGTCTAAACATGTTCCCCTCCAAACAACTGCAGGACACAGCTCTTCTACAGGGTCTTACTCATCTTTGCCACCACTGTGCTTCTCTCCAGTGATGGAGAACAAGGCCCACTCTTTCCTACTGTTGTTTATATGCATTAAGTGAAATTATACTGCTTTTATGACCTATTTTTAAAACATTCAACATTATTTACTGTTGTATTTATAAAATTGTGAGTAACAGGGCACATATTTTGAAAGGAGATGGAGAGTAAATAGGCTTGTTAGTGTGTAATTATTGTACATGAGCTTCTGGTTAGTTGTTTCTATTTCACAAGCAAATAGGATGTACCTGAAAGCTTCATCATCTATTCATCTCCAATACTGGCACAGGAGATGAATACCTTCAAGGAGGGGTAGAAATGTCAAGTCCAGTAACAAATTTACACTACAATATGGTGAAAGAGGAAAAACAGTATTTATGATTGCTTTCTCCAACCTGGTACTGTTTATCCTGCAGAACAGCACTTTAAAAGCATATTGACAAAATGTTTCTCTTCTCACTGAAGAGCCTGTATTTTTTTTATTGGATGCTTATTATATTTGTGTATTTAGGTTAATTTAGCAAAACCACACAGCAAATTGCAGTGAGAAAGGGCAGAAGTCAGGGCACACTGCAGGAAAGAGTCTCATCCTCTAAAAATGGTTTGTCCAAACCAAGTTTACTAGCTTGAGTTTTCTCTTAGCTGTCTGGTCACTCTGCTCTGTGCAGTTTTCCACACTGGCTGCCACTCCCTGGAGCAAGGGCTGTGGTCTCTGACCTGGCAGGACATGAAGCAGGTGCAGACCAAGACTTGGGTAGCTGCTTTGTCATGATGCTGCATGCTGCTTGGCACAGTGCTGCACCCACAGAGTTTGGCTCCTGCAGCCCCCAGCCCAGGTGCAGCACAGGCAGTGCTCAAGGAGCCCAGAGCCTGAGCCCAGGGATGCTCCCTGCCATTCTCTGGCTGCAGGGATCCTCCTCTTGATCTGTGTTCCTACACCAGTGCTAAATACTGAAGCAGCAGCAAGCACAAAAACCAGAGGGTAAATGTACTTAGAAGAGACTCTGGAATTTTTCTTCACTTGGGGTCACCAAATGTGGTGGTGTTCACAGGGGTCCCAGGATGAGGGAAGAGACAAGAATCTTGACTCCATGTTTCAGAAGGCTGATTTATTATTTTATGA
>JAYDZK010000113.1:32457350-32516809 GCA_034509185.1 Euphonia xanthogaster | reverse complement strand
GCAGAGGAGAAATGGACACTGATAAAGAGCTAAGGTGAAGAGTCCTCCATAAAACAGTTTTAATGTTGAAAACATTTTGCACTAAGTTGTATATACTCGAGCATACTGTCAGGTGTGAGTCCAAAGACAACAGCTTTCCTTCTCTAGCTGACAGCAACAGAGCCATTGATAGTCCCCATCCCACAAACCGTTTTTGTTTCTTTCAGGTTTAATATCCTTGTACAAAGAGAAAAATTTCTTCTCTCTTTTGCCCCATTTTTTTCACTGAAAGCTGAATTCAAAGGAAAGTTAACTCTATGTTTCTGAGAACACTTGGTTTTGAATGCTGGATGCTCCTTTGTTTTTAGCATCAATAAAGGTCAGCCACTCCATTCTGTCATTGACAGGCTCTAGTTCTATTTGTCTAATGCATTCCACTTAGCATCACATACAACAATCAGACATATTCTTAATACTAGGAAGTTGCAGAAGAACAAAAGGCATGTGTGTGCTATCCAAGATTTCCTTGGAATGAATTACACTGGATGAATTATTCGGAATTATTCAGGAAAAGAAATTGTTTACTATTCTATCGTAACAGATGCTCCACACAAAGAAAAGAGGAAGCTGTTGCAGCCTCTGACTGAGCCATAGCTTATCACAGCTGAACATGGTTGTGCAAATTAGCTGGTAAAGTTTATGGAAGAACCCAGAAAGAAGCAATTAGAATTACAGTGCTGGTTTGAGAATATGTAGTTTGTAATCAACCAAAATTGTGCAGTTTTCCATATTCTTTGCTGATAATGCAAATGTAACCTTTGAAGGAAACTGCTCTGTAGCACATCCTGAAAGCAAGAAAAAACACTTAAGTCCGAGCAAATACCTTTGGGGACAGTAGGTTGTATAGATGTTAGTCAAGTCATTTACGGCCATTGCACAGATTCTGAACAGACTCTACAAAAGGTGTGTTTTGGTCATTGGCACAAGTTACATGGCAGAACAAGATCCTGAGAGCAAAACAAGTACCGTGAGAGAACCTGGAATAGCTTTGGACAGGGAACTAAAGGACCCTAGAAAAAGACTACAGTTTGCAGTGCTGAGTTTGGAGAAGACTCAAGGGAGACTCAACAACTTTCAAAAATATGGAAGAGGACTACAAATAACTCAGAACTGCTTAGACAAGACAGAGCAATGAACTTGAAATGCAAGCAGAGGCAGTATGCTACTGTTGAGAAAAACCTTCTAATAGGAAGAATGGATAAGTGTCAGAAGAGATTGTTTAGGAAGAGCGTAAAATATTAGGCAGTGTGGTCATACAGTAGATAATATTTGCCAGTTCACAATTATGTAGAGGACATCCTCTATGCCACCCAGGTGCCACAGAGTAAGGGAATGTGTGAATACCTTACAGATCTCTGGCAGATTACCTTGTCTTATTTTCTTGTGTGGCACTAGATAAGGGGAAGAGAAATCGTTACTGAGTTTGTCTGATTTCAGCCCTACTGGAAAACTGAAGTTTTATCTGAATTTTGGCTTTGTGCAACACCTTTGTTCAAATGCAAGATTGAAAGTATTGACATCTTTCTAGGCCATGTCTTGGAAGACAAAGATGATATTTAAAGATAATTATCAGTACTTTCTAATAATTAGGGTGTACTTCCTTTCATACACATTGAAGATTCAGTTCCTGATCTGATGTTACACTGACACAAAGCAAGCAAGTGGCTTCCCATCAGAGGAAGCATTCCCACTCTTCAACATCTTATCCTTGGCCACATTCTTCTGGCACATTTCTTGGGTAAAATCAGCTGATTTCAACATCCAGTCCAAGGCAAAAAGAATGAATGGATGGATGGTTGGTAGTGACATGGTTAGTGGAGCCAACCCTCTGGTATCATCTCACGACGACATGCAACTATGCACAACATGACACTGCATTTCAATATCAGCTGGTACTAATGCAGGATTACTCACTTGAAAAGCTGTCCCAGACTAATGAAGTTCATAATCTGCCTGTGAAAATATGCTGCAAAATTTGGAGACTAGAAGTTCCTACAAGTACAACATAATTTGTGTAGCAAACCAGCTAGGATTTCCAAGTAACTCCAATAGGAAAAAAAACATATGGAGATCCTGAACTGAGTCAGAGCACTCTCCACTTCTCCACTTTAGATGCATTTGACCTCTGCCACCTCCAGGGCTCATTCTGAAACAACCAGCATTTCACTGCTAATAGTTAAGTTGAAACCAGCGCAGTTCAATAGTAATCATTATACAAAAGTATTTTGTTTTCCATACTCAACAGCTTTCCAGGTTGTCAAGTTAATCATTGGAGTTTTTAAAGACTCCACCTTAGAGCATGTAGGGTTCCCTTTGCTTTATCTTCAATTAGTATAATTCAAATTCCTGTCCAACTTAGAGCAGGGACTGACCATACCATAATACTGATCTGTCCTCGCAAGATTTAGGGATATTTTCTTTTGGGTTTTTTTTTGTATTTTGTTTTCTTTGTTTGTTTGTTTTATATGACTGTTCTAAACTCCACCGTCTGTGTTTGGTTTAGGTCCTATTTACTAATTTTTAGAAGGTTTGTTCAGTTGCCCAAAATACCCATTGGAAACTTACAAAGGGAAGTGAACATCCAGCTACTTATATAGCACTGAGATACAAGGTCCCTGAAGCAAATTAAATACAAGTAATTGCTGTCCTTTTCACAGTCACTGTTGCAAGCTGTTTCTCCTCTGTGTCTTGATATATGGAATGGAATGCAACAGAATTTCTTTGGATGAAGAAGGATAAATGTCAAACATGTAATAATGAAAATACATTAAGATGTTGCACACCATTAGTATGTGTCATTGCTTTGGCAAAGGAAGAATATTTGCTATTGATGTATATTGCCAATTCTCTGAAAAACTGGCTGGTCAGTAAAACTATTCCTTCTTTAAAAGTGTATAAAGACAAGATGCAATAGGCAGCACATAACCACAGCTGTATGACCTGGACCAGAGAAATAGTCATAAACTGAATTTTTCTGTAGTCTGTGTCTCCAACGATTAGAAACACATCAGCATAAACAGCAAAGATTAAACTGGCAAATGGTAAGCCCTTGATATCCATATCTAATTTTGCTTTCTATACCCTATAGTATAGACACTCCCTGAGAAACCCAGGAACTGTGTTTATTGGGAAAGATTTAAGACAATTCCTGGGATATTCTCTCTCATTCTTGTACTGGCTACAAACAAAAGTGAAAATTATAGAATATGTCCAGCAACTAAAATACTTTGGTAGTCCAACCACTTTCAGAGGCAGGCAGCTACTGCTTGTTGCACCTTACCCCAGGACAGGTGTGTTCTCTGGAGCAGTATTTTGGTAACATCTCTCTTGTACATTCAATTAAAACAGAACCCTCCAATTAAACCTGCCTGCAGCACGCTATAGGAACCTAACAATGCTGAGTACCTCTGCAAATGTCACCCATTTCCCTGTTCACCCACATTTCAGACAATCCTGCTCCTATTTATGGTGACTGGACATTAAGGTGTCAAATGGCAGTAAGAGGAACAATCATGTCCTTCCCCATGACCCTTAAGCTCTCTTACACATCTCTTATTCTCTGCTTGGCTTCTTCCATTATGACCTGCAGAAAACAGCATTAAAAATGTCATAAATCATGCATCTTGGGAAACAATAATTTTGTAATCACCTTACTGTGTTTGTAACATTAATTTTCCTGAGAGTTTAATTTAAAAGCTAAGCATGACACAACAGATGGCAAAATTGGATTTAGATACTTACATTGAATAGATGACAACCTAATGCCCCCCACCATATTTTGTTCATAAACATTAGCTGGTTTAGGGTGACCCCATCACACTGACAACACAGAGAGATTTGTTTGAACTGTCTTCTACATCACTTGATACTCAGCATAAAGGAATAGAAATGGAAATTAAAATTTTAGGTACTTTAGAGCTGAATTAAGGAAACTAGCACTGTTGCATATTTGTTTATGAATAAATACTGCAAAACATTAGGTAAAAGTCAAATTTTTCTTAGAATTCTTGGACCACAATGTTCATTATATGGTTATCTCCAGGCTGGAGAATGGAAAACTTTAAAAACGTACAATTTAACAATTCAAGCAGACCTTTGAGCTCAATTCCAAAATATCCAAAGGAAATATCCTAAGAGATGCTAGGAGTCTGCTGAAGGAGTGGATGAAGCTAAACTGGGATACAGGAAACTTGGACAAAAGTTTTGGCCAGAATCAAGGTTTAACTTTGTCCACTTTTGTTTGAGACCTGCAGTTCCCAAGCAAGGAGGTGAATCCACATCATGGGGGGTACACAAGGAGGAATAAGTGGTGCCAGTGACTCGGGAGGAAGGCTCAAGAGATGGATTGTATCACACAACTCCATCCTCCCTCAGCTGGAGCAGGACCAGCACTGCCATAGGAGGCACACAGCATTCCAGGAGCCCCTTATGATCCCTATTCCTGGATGCTCTAAGTGGTGTCAACACCAGGAATGTGCTGGGGTACTCAGTGACTGCAGGGAAATTTAGGGCTAAGATTAGGATTTTTCCATTAAATTACATGCATAACACCACAAGGGAAGTTCATTAGGAAACACGGCTATGGATATGGTAATCTGTAAGGCAAACTCTGCGTTGGCACAACTGTCCAGTGGTGCCTATGGGCATTCTCGTCTTGACAAACTTTCTATTTGGTCTCACATAGCCCCCAGTGAATAAAGGAATAAGAAAAGAGAACCTCTCAGTGCCCCGTAAGGCAGATTCACTGCTCACATCAACTCTCTCCATGTCATGACAAAAGGAGCAACCACCACCTCCTGCACTCCACAGCTCACCACTTACGGTGTCCCAAGTGCAGACAGATGAGCAGAGGGCAGGAAACACAAGAATTTAAAAAAGAGTGCTGGTGGCCAGGTAGTCAGATTGTCAGCACCAAGCACCTTTGGCCCAAGTATTGCACTCATTACAGCATTCAGAGACTTTTTTGACTGGTTCCTTACTCTCACCTATGGGAAAGAAGAGCAGCATACTAACAAAAAAATATGAGGGTGTATGTAACATGGCATTACATCTTCCCATCACGTAACCACAGCCTCACTGAGAAATGGGCACTGGATAGGCAGGGTACATGCAATTCAACTCTGTAATTGTACCGGGCTATTTCCACAAGAGGTGCCAGCTCCCACGGAGCTTGAGGAAATTATTAGCAAAGTAATGGGAACATACTTCACCTTAGGAAACCTTCACCTTGGAAGGGAGCAGAGAAAGCAGGAAGGACCAGGCCTTCAACACCTGAAACTGCTCTCCTGAGACAGAAACTGCAACAGAAACTAAAAGATATTTTATAATATAGGATCCACAAAAAATATATATGTGCTTTAGGATCTGTTGGTCTAAGCATGAGGTTTTTACCTGTGGCTTTCTCTTGCCTCCCTTTCTCCACCTTCTCTGCTGTGCAAAGTGCTGTGACCTGTGAAACACATCCATGAAGAGGAAATTTAGGGGCCAGCATAAAGGATAAAAGAGGACACAAAATTATTATGATGTCCTACTAAACCATCCAGAGAGGTCAAAGTGAGAAGAACAACTTAATCCTTTGAGCCTGCCTGTAACTGCAGGAAGCTCCATTAACTTCTGATGGTTCACCATAAAACATTCGCTCCTGTGCTGTCGGATGGATGCAGAGCTGGCTCCTGCCCGGAGAGACAACAGCCACTCTGTGACATCCACCACTGTGCAGCAAGCACAGCACTGCCACTGGGTCACAAAGATGCTCAAATTTATCAGCAGAATTTACAGTCACCTGGGAGTGCAGCAGTTGCAGAGTCTGCCACAAAAGCCAGAGTTAACACATAAGATCTGTCACAAGCTGCAAAACACCCTGTCCCTTGCAAGCATTAATCTCACGCTATTCACACGTGCTGGATATGGCAGCATTATTTATCCTGGCTTTGGAGCTCAGAACTGCTGGGACTGGCTGCTAAGGTCTTCATAACTAACTCACCAAGGCCCCTCATTACAAACCCTATGGTTTAAATCTGAGGCATAAAAAGGACTTTAACAGCAGCTTTTAGGGAAGGGATCACACTGGCTTCAGCCTGTGGCTGGCACAGTTCACAACATATGAATAAATAAATTCTCATTCTGGGACAACTAACTGTCATAAACTAAACTATGACCAAAAATTCATTGGAACAATCACATTCTTGGGTCCCTCTAGGTTTGCATAAGACTTCTTCCGGGATTTTTTTTTGGACCTAAGGTGTTCCGATATTTCTGTTTAAAAACTGAGCCCATAAAAATATTTCAGAACAAACTGCACAAACAGGATACATCTAAATTACATCAATTTGTTTTGATGCTGAGTAACAACAGTTTCAGAGAACTCTGTGTTACTGAATGTTTGTCACACTCTATAGGAGATGCAGGTACACTCAGATAAATTTTTTTGCAACAAATTCCTTCAAACACATGATCTGCTGCATCCAGGAGAACGCTGGGGCAGCTCTGGTAAATAAAAACCCCCTTAAGTACACTATATCAAAAGTGCTTGAACATTGATATCATGATCACATTTTAATCACCCCTCTGGTATTTTTCCCTCATAACGATGTTCTAAAATAATGCAAACTGTCTTGTTAGTAGGCCACAAAAGCAAGACAAAATGCTTTTTTATTGGTGCAGTTTAATTGCAAATCCCTTGTAGACCAGCCCTGTCTGTCTTCACAGCGGGTTATTTGTCATGTGTTCCCTTTCAAACATTTCCTATTGACAATGTTTTTTCCCATATACGGGCACAAGAACTGAAACAGCACTTCAGAAATTAAAAATTGATTTTAGACCCAAAAATCTGACTGTGCATGAAAGGGAAAAGAGGAAAAGAAGACATCTCTATCTCTAAAGGCTGCTTTAAACATGAAAAGTGTTTGGAGCTTTTTTTGCTGGGTTGTTTTCACGCTGCTTACGTCTCTTCATTTTTCTCAGGATGACGACAGTCCCTTTTAGAGATACAATTTGTCTCTCATTGACTGCTGGGGCTGGCTGCTAAGGTCTGCATAACTGACTCCTGAAACCTCTCATTACAAAACCTTTGGTTTAAATCTAAGACATCAAAGGAAATTCGTTAGGCAGATGCAAGATAGATGTTAGCTGTAGCTTATGAGAAAAAATATATTTAGTAGTCTTAATAGGAATAAAGTCCATTATCTTCTAACCCACAGATGGCTTTAGCACAGAGCATAAAGGCTTGTAACAGGGTTATAACAGGCTTAGTTTCGTGTTTTTAACTGGATTCAGTAAAGAGAGGGTGGCAGAGAAAAATTCAAGGTAGTTTTAACTTATATATTTATACTGCCTGTATGTTCCCATTATGATAATAAGCAAAATAGATTAGTTGGGCTATGAAGGTGTTTTAAATTACATTTTATAATACAGCATTAATGAAAAATACACATCAGGAATGGGTCAGGTTTGGTTTAGAATTCAAACAACACTAGAAGCAGGGTTTAATTCGATCCTTTTTTTTTTTTTAATTTTTTTTTTATTATTATTTTTTATTTAAAAGGAAGCTGGGAGTGATCTGTGCACTTAACTAACCAGGGGCTGTGGTTATTAGCCACTCTGGCCTTACACAGCTCCTGCCCAGGAATCCCCAGACCCAGCTCTGTGTGAGTCCCCAGTGTCCCGCAGCGAGAACTCCCCGCACAGTCAGGCTACATGCAGCCAGGGCTTCCATGCTCCCAGTGCTTCCATGCTCTCCTTGACAGATAGTCGCTGACTCCACCACTTTTTGACAACAGGGATGGCCAAAATTTTCCAACATCCGATAATTTTGAGGGCCCTCATTTTCTGCGTGCCAGGAAAGCATTTCAGACTGAGCAACTGGGGCTGGAGGAGCCCAGAATTCCTGGATGATGCTCTAAGTGACAGTCTTACACCTCCGGATCAAAATACTGTGTTTCTTTTGAGCCTCTGCCCTCCCTCCACTTCTCAAGTCCTATCCCCTTTCTTCACAGGGTTTTACAAAACCTGGTGATTTTAGGTGTTTTGGCAGCCACTGGGCAGGAGCCCGGGGGAAGAGGTGCTGGGTGTTCCTGGGTGCTCCCTGCTGCCTTAGCTCAGGGGGGCACTGAGATGGAAACACACAGGCATTGCCTCCTACCAGTAGTTAAGGAGCTGTGTCCTCCCTGCAAAACCTCACCTTCATGTGCAACAAATCTTTATTCACAAATATTAATTTCCTCTAATGGCTTATTTCAAGTTACCTATTACTTTGCCTTAGGACATTTGTTTTCTTTCCAGAGAAAAAGCCTTAGGAGCTATGTCTGTTGAAGATTTATGGGTTATATAGGCTCTGGCCTATGACACTGGTGTGGGACAATTATTTTTAGCTTACAGGCATTTCTTGGAAGGTACCTCTCTCCTGAGGACTATATGAAATTTTGTTAAAACAAGGAAGATGCCCTAATGACAAAAGTCAATCAACAATACTCTGTTACAAGATTAAAGGCACCTTTCTTGCTTTTCACTGAGCCTCTTTCAAATTCTATTGTTCAAAAAAGCCTGCAAGAAATTCATATATCTCTCCCACGAGAATTAGTCAACAATTATTCTGCTTCCAAGAGAAATTTATTTTGAGTCAATGTTTTTAAAGTCTATCTGTTCATCAGGCTTACTCATGCATTAAGGATGATTTCCAGTGTTCAATAGCAACTCCTGAAACAAGGAGCAATTAGAAACATCTGATTTCATGATGCATATTCCCTCCAGAAAACTGAGCCGCTGTTTCCACAAGGAAAATGCAAAGACTCTCCGTCTTCCATGCAGTTTATTAAGAGTACAGCAAAACCAGCTCAATTTCAAAAGCTGAAATACAACAATGGCTTGGCTCATGATGAAAGTTTTCAAATGAGTGAATTTAGTTGTGCGACAGTAGAATAAACATAAACATTAACTCAGCCCAACCCAGACAGGGAAAAAAAATGGCCAACAGCACAAGCCAGAGCACCCAGCCAAGAGCACAAGTCAGAAAGTCCTCACTTTGCCCTGGGCTTCTTGTCTGAATCCAGGAGAGCTCTGCAATTACTTTGCTGCTGTCCTGCAAACCCACAGCAGTATCCATCCCACAGACACAGCTTACCAACTCCCCAGCTAACTTCTGGGTGGTGTGAAATGAGGTAAATAGCTGCTGAAAGTTATTTAAGAGGGAATATTGAGAAGTTAATGGCACCTTTTAGAGGCACTAAAAAGTGTTTAATACTAAAATAGTGAAGTGTTGCACTGCTGCCTGAGCCCATCTTCTGCCTCTGACCCCTCCCACAACCTCTGGTCTGAGCACAGCAGAAAAGGCAGAAACATCCAGGTGTGTGGGAGTCCAAACTGCACCCTCTGTCATGGATCTAAATGTAGGAAATGCCCAGTCTTAATGACTGAAAAGCAATTTGTTTGGCCTTTTCCATTTACAGACAGAATGGGCTCACCAGGTTTAGTTCAACAAAGGTCAGAGATTAAAGGCAATTTATAAACAGCTGCTATTTCTAGCAAGAAAATAAGTGTTAAATAGCACTTTCATCAGTGCTTGAAATGGAACTAGTTAAAAAATAAGCAAAACCGGTCTCAAAAATATCCATTCTTTATTGGCTAATGGCTTATGACACCATATTTTCTTAGACATGGTCTGTAACTAATAGTTATAAAAGCACAGCTTTCCTCAGTCAAATTACACAGCACAGACGAAAGAAAGCTGATCCATGAGGCCACGAGAATATTACACTGCACTTTACATTGAAACCGTGAAGGGTGGCCTGACCAGGAAGAGTGAAATATTAAACAGCATGGCTTGCTGATCCATTTTTTTCTTCTACTTGCCACAGCCAGGAAAAAAATGCACATGGGGCAGAGGAAGCAATCTCTAGCAGGGGTTTTGGAAAAGCATTTCTTAGAACTTCAACTTTTGGGCTCTGCCACACAAGCAGATGCAGAAATGTTATGGCACAAAATACATCTACTTCTCCTATTTTCTCCTCCTGGCTTTCTTTTGTGATTCCATTTAATTTCATTTCTGTCTTCTCCAGATGCAGAGAATTGGCCCTGTGGACACACCAAGGCAGGTAATGCTCATAAGTGAACAATCTGTCTTGCAGTAGCTTGAACAAGTTTTCTCCAGGGGGAAATGTCAGCATAATTCATCAGCAAGTAAACAAACAGGACTAATGGGCAAGGCCTAAATACAATATGTGCTTTCCTCTCATCATCACTAAGAAAAGGAGCCAAAGCAAAGTGAAATGAAAGCAGGCAGCAGCCTAGAGTGCTGAAATAAATATAATGCTTTAAAATAGAGAGAAAGACGTGAAAAAAAGATAAAGAGAAAATAACTTCAAAAGTTAATTTCTAAAGAGTATTATTTTTGCAGAGCGTCCTGAACTGACTTGTGCTCCATCTGAACACAAGAGTGGAGTATTAAGCTTCCTAAATTTGGTGTCTAAAAGCTAAACAGCTCCATCAAGAGGGTGTGATTCTGCAGTAGTCTCTGCAGTGGGAGTCACAGGGGCAAACATCCTTACTGACTGCAAATTGAGACACTTCTCAAAGCCTCCTGTGATATGGCTGCTGAGAGCTTTCATGGACTGCACCCAAGAATCCCAGAAAGCTTTTCCATTCCTGTATCCTCAGAGAGTCCAGTGCTCAACTGATCTGCACATGTTGCACCTTGGTTATGCATGTTTAATTTAACAGGACCCAAAATAAGGCAAGGCTTTCTTCACAGGACAATAAGAGGGAGAGAGCTCTCCTGGTGAATTCACAGCCTCAACACGTGAGCAGTGCTGTGGCTTCCCAACATCAGCAGGGGGAGAGTCATCCAAGACATCCAGCACTCCACAGTGAGCACCATCTGCCTTTTCACCTGGGATTTGCTGCTTTGTCACAATATTCTTTATGTGTTTTGCCCCTTTCTTATTGAAAGAAGCAGAAGGGGCAGTTTTGCCATACAAATGAAATCTCGCATTCCACAACTAAAACACATCAACATCACCCAGAATTATTCCTCCTTGCTTGTACTGCTTCCAACTCCCCACATCACATATTACCTGAGCATCTCACAGCAGTTCAGCAAATTCACCACTGAGTTAGGGAACCAGGAATATCACCAGATGGCTGGGACAGAAGTGTTAACTGGCTGGTTTAAAGATGGGTGGTAGAGTGCAGCAGAACTCCAAGCCTCCTGAGCCACAGCCCCATGAGGTCACAGCACTGCCATCATGTGACAGCAACTGAATAATGACATCAGCAACGGGGTCAGGATTCCTGCTGATTTTTTCTATCCCCTGTACATGAAGGCTGCCCTCTCCCTCTGCTATTCAGCCATTGTACTTATGCCCAAAAACAACTCACTCTTCTGAGAAGTCTGACAGAAAGGGAGTAAACAGCACTGTTCATCACTGAAAACAATAATCTAAACAAATTTTTTTCCTCACAGTATCACTCTGCTGTTGTCTCACTTGGACTGCAGACTCTTCGGAGCTGAACCAGACATTTTCTATCTTATTCAGCATGCTGTGGGCACCAGTAAGGATGTTTAAAGGCTGTTGCAGTGTTCAACCACATAGCAGCCAGAGAAATTAAAGGGACTTTTGCAGCTGAATCCTTTAGTCATTCATTTATGCTTCCCCTTCCTCATAAATCAAAGGACAGGAAAGCAATTTAATCAGAAATAAACATAGAATTAGCAGTACAATTCAGCGCCTTGTGCTCTTTTCTCATTGCTTTTGATAAATAGACTCAGCAAACAACCATAGAGCAAAAGAAAAAAAGAAATCAAAAATTAAAACCCCCACTAGTGTCACCATGCTGCAGATTTAGTGAAGGCCTGTTCTAGTCTTATATTAAATTTTCTTCTGTTCATCTTCTTTCAGTCCACTGCAATCTGGTTAAATAACTGAATTTTCAGCTTATGAAGGATCTCACACCAGTTGTATTATTGCAAAGTTCAGAAATTGAAGAGTGTGCTTAAATAATTTTTAATACAAACATGGAGTCCAGTCGCATGTGGCTGGATCTCCTCTACCCAGCATTCTGTTTTGATGTGATAAGTAGATACACTTGCTAAAGGAAATGGCCAGAAGGTCACTGAAAAATCTTAGTGAAAATGTTATGGAAACAGACAGTGGCAACAAATAGGAAAAAAAAGCTGGCCAAGTATTAAGAATGCAGCAATTAACACCTAAAACTTTGCTGAAGACTCTGTTGCCTTGGAAAACTGTGTTTCTCTATGGCCCTCTCATCTCACAAAAAATGCTGTCAGAAGAGAATCCATCCTATAAGTACAAAGAAATATTTAGGAGCACAGAAAGCCTATAAAGAAAAAGTTGGAGACATTAAAAATATTAAATAATAATTAATGAGAAGATAGAAAAAGATGTGTGAAAAGAGCAAATGCCATGAAATTAGCCCTTTACCATCACTTAAACCATAAACATTGGGATATAGAAATAAACTAATGAAAATAAATGTATTCTAAGTAACAAAATGTTTCCCATGGGATTATCTTGGGAAAGATGCTGCCCAAAGATACCATAAAGACTAAGCATCCTTAAAGGAGTCACTGAAGACTCCATTTTCACAGAAAAACAAAAGCCACTGAGTAATATTTGGCATGTTAAACTATTGATGAGAGACGGGGGAAAAAAATTTTTTTTAGTATTTTAGTGACTAAGCCAAAGAGTAACTGTGCTGAATTAGAAGGCAACTTCTCCTCCAGGAAGATTATTCCACAACATCTATCAGTGGGACAAACTTTCCTCTTCAGCACCTGCCAGCAGTCTCAGCCGAAGAAAGAGCTGATCTGCACCCCCTGATTTTACAGCAAGCCTTACTAACTGCCTCTGGCAACTGCACTCCTGGGAATGAGAAAATGCTGTAGCTGAGCCAAGGTTTAGGCCAAGGGGATGTAAACAGCAGGAAAAGCAGCACACACTTTGCAAGAGGCTGGTGAGGAAGAGCACGTGTGCTGTGCTCTCAGCTGCCAGCACCAGCCTGCCCAGGCACGAGGGCTGCCTCCAGTGCACGTGACATCTCCACAAAAATCACTAAAAGCACTAAGATCGCTCCTAAAGCAGCTTTTTGTGGCCTTCTCACTCCCAAATGCTGCTCCGCCCTCCCTGACAGTGCATATCCATCACGCCCGACCCCACAGAGCCCTCTCCTGCAATTATCCTATTACACCTAACACACTTAAAAATTAATTAATGCTCCTCTGCACTAAGATGCCATAATTAAACTCTCTCTTTTCATTTAAGACTGAATTTAAATGAGGGTTTGGTGGCACTGCAGTGCAGTAATGCTCACAAAGACAACACTGGCCTGAGACCTTTGCAACGGTTTATGGCCAAATAATTGCCAAGGGCTTCCTAGAACATCAAGATTTTGATCTTCAGCAATTTACATTTATAATCACCCCAGCTTCCAGCAGTATTGGCTGAAACATACACATGAGAGATGATAGAGATCACCTCAAAGAGAAAAGCAAAGTCTTCGGGATTTTTTGCCCCCAAAATGAGCCTCTCTATCTTTCTCTCACACATGCAGAGCAGCGACCCAGCCTTTGTGATTGACAGTGGAGAAGAATAAAATTACATTTCCTGACCTTTAAGAAGCATTTGCTGATCAGTACTAAATGTACCATTTCAATCCTGTTGTTCCTTAGTATTTTGCCATAAAATAAAAAAAAAGGAAGCTGTATTTTGCTCTTTATGGAATATCTCACACACTGTCTTTTTCTCAGTGGCGTCACCACATGTCTTGAAAAGAAGGGGGAAGCCCTGGTTTGTGGTTTTCATTCAGCTCCTACAGAAGACAGGAGGGCTGGAAATACCTGACATCAGATTAACGTACACACATAAGAGAAGTAGATTTATTAAGCTCTGCTAAAGAAAAAAGATCAGATTTTAGTCCAAATGGATAGCACATCATTTTCTTTCTTTCTTTTTTTTTTTTAATTAAAGCCTGAACAAAACAGTAGTTAAAAACAGATAGTCCAAATCTTAAAAGGGCTAAGTTTGACTCCATATAAACAGTGTAAATATATCCATAGTCAGCCACACTAAGAAAGTACATTTTCAGTGCAGTCAGAACATGGGACTGCTGTTTACCTGCAGGCATAAAGACAGCTCTGAACCACCTAGAGCAGGTCCTGGTCACACTGTGGTCAGAGCCAGGTGGATATCAGTACTGACTTGTAGTACATAAGGACCCTACATAAGCTTTGCAGCTTGCATAATCACAGCTGATGGTCTTTGTGCCCAAACCCAGGGCTCTGGGCCACTCAGTGGATGCACAGATTCACCTGGACACCAAGGACCTTATGGCATACAGGAGGGCACTAACACCCCAGAGGCACTGCTATGCCTTCAGCTTGCTGCAGGAGAGATTTCTGGCAGTTCAAGCAAAGCCTCAGGGAGCATAAATGACAAATTCCTTTCTCAGAAAGGCTAACCTCAGCTGGAGATGATGCTGGCTGGAGATTGTTCCCAGTTGCTCCCAGGGAATGTCTGTTCTCACAACACCGCCCATGGGCAAATGAAGCCTTGTGAAAGTCCCTGTGGCACTCACCAGACTCTGCACACCCTCTCAGCACCTCTTGATATAAACAAATAAGAGGGAGTTTGAACAAAGCACCGAGATTTACCCCAAATCCTGTCTGTACCACCACTGCCTGCCAGTGTTATATGGGGATTCAGAGCCCTGGGAATGGACTCACCCGAAAGAGAGCAATGCTTTTAGCCTGCAGGCCTGAGGAGGAGTTAGGGAGAAGTATAGCTGGGCAGGATGGAAGAGTATGGCTTCATTTTTTGATGGGAGAATCTGAGGAGTGGGAAAAGGAAGAAGTCTTCTTGTCTGGACAGCCATGGGGTCAGTGCATAAGGGATCACATTTTGTCTTCCATTCCCAGGTCTTGTCTCTCACAAGTACACTGGATTCTAAATAGAACAATCAGGAATTTGTAAGAGTTTGCTTTGGCCAGAATATTCAGCTTCTTTTCCCCTCTGGTGATCACTACCACTAGTAATTTATAAGGGTACACAAGCAAGATAATTCTATTACTAGTTATGATATAAGGGCCATTAATTTCCATATTTTCACACTTTGATTACTCCATACTCTATAGCTTCTTCAGTACAAACTCCTGTCTTTTACCTATGTCATAAATTTTACATATATGTGCACCCATACACCCCCTTTTTTTTAAAATATGCAATGCATTGGTATCTCTTATACATCTACTGTTGCATTTTAATCAAACAGCATACTAGCAAAACCAGGTTTGTTGGGAGTTTAAAAGTATGTTGTAGAAAGTTGAGAAATAAGATTCAACTCCCAAGCAGTGTGTTGGAATAGCTAGGAGTAGCATTTACAAATACTAGATTTGGAACAAGGAACCCAAAGCAATAACAAAATCTGGGGATTTAGAGCTACTTTTCAGTAGTTCTGTTCTCTTTTAAATTATTTGCAGTTCATTCTTATAGGTCTCTATTGCTGTTCCTAAGAACATACCCTGTATTCACACTTCTAATGAAAACAATTTGTTATGGGTTTTATTGAGCAAGGGTGCAGAGTCATGCTGCCCTCGAGAAGCTAAAACCTGCTCTGGCTGTAGCCCTGTCAGAACAGGCTCATCTGCTCTGACTGCTTTTCTTTCAGACAGCCAGAAAGAAGGATGTCTGGGACTATGCCAGGCGGCAAAACCCCCTGGCCTCCTCCTGAAGGTATGAACTCCATGCCATCATTTGGGAAGGCCATTCCAGCGACTATTCACTGGTTCATTAGCTAACAGACTAATCCAGTGAGGATTTCTCTGCTGTATCCATAGGAAAATCAGATCCATGGATTCATCCTCTTGTCTCAGTACATTTCCTTCCTGTTTTCCTCCTTCCCTTCCTGTTTTCCTCCTTCCTCTAAAAACATATTAAATATCTTTCTCCATCTTCACCCCTTCGTCCCATTAAATTCAGGTCCTCTGAGATTATTCCTGCACTTCTCAAATGCACTTAACAATGCTACATTCAAAATATTTCCATTTCCTTGTCTCTTAACAAAATGGTTCACATAGTCAACATAGGTTTTTATCTAACGAACAAAGAAAGAAATCAAGTCTTTCCAGCACCTGTTCAGTGGGTGACCACCTGCATTTATTTAAGCCAAAGCTTAGAATTAAACACAGGATTTGATCTGAGACCTTGGAAAAGGCCTCCAAACTTAGGTGCTAGAAGCGAGAATGTGGATTTATAGTAAAGCAGAGACACGTTAAGTTAAGAAGAAGATGATTTAAGACTGATTTTGACTGATTTACATTCACCTAAGCTGTGCAGGTTTCTTGCCTATGTATACTATTACTGATGAATTAGGTGTGTGAGATTTTGCTACTTTTTACACAAAGTTTCAGTACAAACTTGGAGCCTAAATCAATATGGAACTAAGAAAGAAATTAAATTGCTATTTCATGGTTGCATGGACTGGAAGGTAAACAAAAAATGCGATTAACAAGCTTAAAAACAAGAAGCTGGAAGTACAGTAAATAGTACAGGTCCATCACCTTTGACTTGTGACATCTCTTATAATGATGGGAGGGAATCAGAAGAGTGACCTTGAAATATAACAAGGCAAAATCAAGAGAGAAAGCAGGAAGTAACAGACATATATACCTGTGGAAAGGAAGGGAAAGGAAGATTAATCAGAAGTTCATTTCCACCACTGGGATTGTTACAAACCACGAGCAAGGAAGAAACCAAGACAACACATCTTTGTAGCCTGCAGGGAGCATGAAAGCCCAGAGAGCACATCCCACGCTGTGAGTGAGCACCACTCCTTGGTCAGCTGCCCTGGCCCACAGGCGCCACAGCAAGCTGCAGTGAAGGTTCTGAGGAGTTACTGAATTTTGACAGAGAGTTAAAGTTCCTATTTCTCCATTCCTTGATTTCTTGTGAAGACAAAGCATTCCAATTTCATTCTGCATTTATTTCCACCCTGTTGGGGGATTGGTTTGTATTTAAATAGCAATAAAGTAATTGTAACCAGCAATCCTAGGCTGAAACTGTTGCATCACTTCTCTCCTTGATCTTCTGGCTTAGCTCAGCCTCATGGCTTTTCTCCAGCACTAACTTTTTTTCCCCCTCATTTTTTCTCTTTTCTTTCATGTTCTCTGCACACAAAACCATAAATTATTATTTTGAAATAGACTTCTGCAATACAGCTTCATCCCATAAATGCCCTAAAAATCACAAGGAAGTCATTAAACAATGCATCTCCCACCCAGAGCAAGCATAACAGATACTGTCTCATTTGATGAGTTTAATTGAAGTTTTCAAAGTAGGATATGCAAACTGATTACCTGCTCTATAGGATTTCAGAAGGACAAAAATGTCTTTAAGTCTCCTAAATTTGGATTTATTTCATTAAATGCCCTAACAGTGCTTCAAGTATTTTTAATTTCCCTTTTTTAAAAAACAAAACATACATGTCGGGAGGAAGGGTTTTTGGGGTTTTTTATTCTTTTTTACAAGATAACTGTATTATTTGTAACTATCTGTTTTGCATAAATATTTATATAGAGATAATTGTCTTCTTCCCCTCAAAAAAGAAAGAAAAAAAAAGACCCCATGTACCAAGCCAATTTCAACTTAACTGTCAAGCAAAGTTGCCTTGTCACACTATTTTTCAGCATATCCCTTTTGTTCCAAATTTTCAAGACCTGAATAAAAATGAGAAGCTATTATGCAGCACAGAATAAAAAGAGATTGCTCTGTAAATTTTCTTAGAAATTACAAGGTTTTATGCAAATCAGCACATTCCAGCCAACAGATTTGTTCTCAGCTTCAGCATATATAATTTGATTCCACATCAGCTTGTGAGCATTTTTCAGATTATTCTTGCCTGATCTTTTGGCCACATCATTTTAGTGTACAATAAAAATCACAATAATGCTTCAGTGGAGTCTAAGCAGTCCCAAAAGGTTCTCCCTGAAGACCACAGTCCAGATGCAGTTTCAGACGGAACTAGGTAGGATTTACTTTTCTGAATGTACATATGAGAGATCTGTGTCCATTCAAGTAAAATCCCACAGCTTCTTCCAGCAGTATTTTCTCCCAGTTGTGCTAAAGCATCCTTATCACCAAAATGCACATGCAATTAAAAGAAAAGTTTAGGGTTTGGAATTTTTTTATTTCTTTATTTTATAAACACACATTATGTGTCCAACCCATCGCACAGTTCTAATGCTTTAGAAGGAAATTAAGTTTTCTCTATTCTTTTTTTCTTCTACACCTTTTTCTCCTGAAAATTCTTGAGAGAAACACTTCCTCTGGATTGAAGACAGATGCAGTTTCTGTCCCAATAATGCTTCCTGTTTGCATGTATTCCTGTGAGAGAGAACATCCCTTAAGAGGGATAGGACTTCAGGCCAGGAATCTGATTCTCTTTGACAAGAGGGTACCATGCCTCTGATACACAGCTTGGTTTCAGCTGCTTTTCCAAAGAACATAGATTAAAGGAAAAACACAGCAAACAACCAATACATCAATGCCCATAGAACACTTACCTATCCCTGCCTTTCCCAACTGTTGCATTTCAGAGCATTCATACCACCCATATCCTTCCCCCCAGGCTCACAAATATCCCCCACTACTTCCAGCTCCACATCAGAGCAGTTTTTGTTTCAGAAGAAAGTGCTGGGAGAGGCAGAGTCAAACTTTTGTCCTTGTTTCATTGTAAAGGTCGGAAACCTTTGAGTTTTCCATTCCTTAACTGTACACTGATGAAATATTTTGACAAGGCCGAACTGAACTTTGGTTCATAGAGTATGGCAAATTTGATCTTCATTCCATCACTGAACTCTCAAAAATTAATTTCCTTATCTCTAAACCACAGAAATATGAATTAGAAAATTGTGGAGCATTAATCTTATGTCAAGATAAACTAGCAGTCTGAGCAACACTCTTTCTTCTTTTGCTACAAACACCCACAAAGAAATCTGCTGACCTGGTGTCAGAGCATTCTTCCTTTTCTACCCACCAGCTGAAGCATTCCCTGGAGCCTCTATTTGTCATTATCATTGAAAATTGACTTACAAAGTCTCTGGACAAAAAACCTGTGCAAAATCCACACTGATGTATTGATTCAATAAACAGAAGTTTATCACACAAAGGGAAAAAATTTATTTATCTGCCATTAGCCAGTTTTAATCAAGACCTTTTCAGGAGGTTGAATGGAGCCATTTTCTGTAAAACTGCTTTGGCACCTTCTCTCTAGCAAAGGTTTTACATCACAATACATCAAAATACAGGTGAAAATGCTGTATTCTATTAGGACTAGAAGTTCAAAGTTATGATTAGGCATAGGCTTCCGGGGAATAGTAGGAGCAGGATGTCAGGCACCTTCATTTACACGTTCCACTACAACACACAAAGACATATGAGAGTGGGTGACAGCACAGCTGTGCAGGCACACCACTATTGCACAGAGGAATCACTGCAGGTAAAGATACAGAACTCCAGGAACTTAGACAAATCATACGTGAAATATCCATCCACTACATTTTTGCATGTATGGAGACACATCTGCATGTAATGCCCTTTGAAGAAGTTTTTCCTCCAAATCTTTCCATTAGATTTGCTGCCAGAGAGCTGCAACATGACTGCACTGCACCCAGCTGCTCACACAGGTGCGATTGCTCCAGAACTGACGTTTTAACCAACATCTCTAAGGCAGAAAGGGTTGATCATCTAAAGCAATCTCCTTCTAAAAGCATCATCAGCTCCAGCAAGATACGCAGAACTGTGGGTCAGGCTGTGAATCTCTCTGACAATCTCATCAGACTTGCTGGGAGGCTTGTTCCAGCATTGACCATATTTACCGTAAAAAAGGGGGGTTTTGTGTTTGGGTGGAATCTCAGTGGATTTCCTGTATTTCAAATTATGCCCATTGTTTTTGTCCTGTCACAAAATAAGAATGAGAAGAGTCTGGCTTTGTCTTTTTGCACCCTCCCTTTATGTATTTATACACATTGATGAGATTCCCCTGCTCTGAGTCTTCTGTTCTTCAGGCTTAACAGTCCCAGCCCTCCCACTCTTTTCCTTTCAGCATCTTTGTGGCCCTTTGCAGGACTCCCAACATATATTTCTACCAGCTGCTTGCTCACTTGTGCAGGTTTCTTACCATCTTTCCTTTATTTCCTGCTTGTCAGGGTGGGTCGCTCTTAAACTTGGTGCTGATCCTTGAAAAATCAACCAGCTCTCCTGGACGTAATCGCCCAGGCTATCAGTGCAGAGACTCCCCTGGCCAAATCACCAAACACACCAACAGCAAAGCCTGGCCTGCTGTAAGTGATGTCTTGGGAAGAAGAATCAACCTCAAGGTCCTACCCTGTGGGGTCATCAGCACACTGCTAAAACAAAGTCCTTAACCTTTAGGTGGGCCCAGATATCCTGAGAAAATTGACTGTAAAGTTGATGTGACACTTATCCCCCATATAAATCTGATGTGAAACGTATCCCATGGATATAATGAAATTCTCACTACAGGGTATATTTGAACGCCAAATAACCTAAAATGAATCATGTGTGGTATGAGGCTATCCATTTTGCCATGGGAACTATATTCCTGATATTTTTTTATATATCCCTGTGTCTGAATTCTGAATTTTCACATTGGACACATTACTAGTTGGATTCATGGCTAGGTTTGGCACAAAGCTACCCCACGTCAGACAAGAAGCCTGTTTATCCCTGCATCTTCTCTTTGGCAGTCAACAGACAGCAAAAGAATGTGAGAATACTCTGTATGTGTCCTGGTTCTTCCTGAATTTGTGTTTCCCACTTTCTGCAGTCAGTACCACAGGGCTTTCCTGCAAGGTTCCATGCTCTTTGAGAAGCAGCAGGCAATCACTTGCCTCTCCACCCCTTTGTTATTCCACAGATTTTTCTCATTTCTGCCTTAGTCTCTTTACAAGCTGAAGTCCTAATCCAGTTTGTTTCCACTCAAGAAGAAGATATTCTAGGTCATTCCTGTTTCACTTTTTTTTTTTTTTTGGTGCTTTTTTTTTGTCCCCTAGCTCAGCTAACTCTCTTTTTAGATAATGTAATGTTCAAGATATGAGGGCAGCGTGTGCTTATACAGTTGCAAAAAGATGTTTCCTCTTCAGTTCTCACCTCCCTTCTTAATTTATTTCTAACAGCTGATTGGCCTTTCTGACTACTGGAAAGCACAGAGTTGGTGTTTTAAGAAAGGTCTTTAGTATAATTCCTGGTAATTAGAGCCCATAATTGTCTAGGTGCACTGTAGATTTTTTTTTTCCTTACATGTAATATTTGACATTTAGTGTCCTGGATCTCCATCAGGCAGCCAGCATTTCTCCACTTTGCCCATGATCTGGTGACTCTGGCTATATTTGTCTGCTCCTATAAAAATACCATGTGAGGTGTTCTGAAGCTACTGTAGCTGTGTGGTGGATGGCCACTAGCACCAGGGAGCTGTGTCCTTTCTCATCAGTCTCCAGATATCAACCAGCTCTTTGCTATGGTTGATAGTCTCTCTTGCAGTTGAGGGAGACACCAAGGTTTGAGATGCTCTGGTCTATGAAAACATGATTTCTCAAGGAAACCACCCAAGACAGCTGAACCACAGGGATCATGACTTAGTACAATCCAGTGTGATATGGCCTGTCCCCATCACAGTGTGGGAGGTTATTCAGCCAGCTCTTCAGACCCAGACCTTGGCCTCACTTGTATCTTTTCACAGACTCCAAGCCACTGGAAAGACAGAGATTAATTAAATGGAAGAACATAAATATTATTCCTCTGGTACTGCAACAGCAATTAATTTCCTAAATTTTTCCATGTCCACTATGTGTGTATATATACATCATTGCCTTTCCTTTCAAAAGCATTCAACATTTTCTAGAGCTCAGCAGACCTTTATTAATCTCCTACCAAGTCATCTTGCCCTACAGATTCCTCTGTTTAATCAAAGACTTTTAGAAACAGCTTTTTAGAAAGCTCTGGGAATAAAAGTTCAGCTTTGTCACAGGCAGATATTTCAAAGCCAGAGATACACCTGCACCCTCACACAGGTACATACACATACACATAACTACGGTGCTGTATATACAGAACCACACAGCAAGTCCTATAAACTTCAGTATTTAAAAATACACTCTTGCCAGAAGTTTTTTTGAGAGTGCTTAATGGGATGTAATTCTAAGTGATCTGAACATGAAGGAAATATCGCCAAGATTTTTTTCATTTTCTCCATCTCCTCTCCATTTCTCCAAGGTATTTTTCTCATGCTCTCTTCAGCCAAGCAGGATTGCATGGACTTCTATTTGTTTGAAAATCCAGCAAGAAAACACCAGCAAGAAATTTCCCTCTAGAGCTATCACCAAAAATTATCTCCACACGGGGAGTTTCATGTTTTTGTGAGATCATAAAAAAGTACAATATTTACTCTTGTACTCCATAACATTTACTCTTGCTTTAATTTTTTGCCTAAGCTTAAAATATTGGTTTTGACATTTTTCCTTGAGAATGTGTTGCTTAGTCTGCCAAAAGGGAACTAGTATGAGCTCAGGCTTTATTGAGGAGGTGAAATTTTATTGTGCTTCTCCCACCTTTAAAAAATCCTGCATTGTAAAATTTGGCATTGTTGTATATTCCAAATTCCATATGTACCAAACAAGCTAATTTAGTACCATGCACACCAGATAGGCTTTTATTAGAAACTATTCCTAGAACAAAATCTGACAGGTCTGCACAGCTGGAATAGGTTTAAGCCCTGGCTCTAAAATATTTTGGAGAAGTTTTCTCTCGCCATATGGACTTTAAGAACAACAACTCTCTGGAGTTGATGTAAACTTCCAAGGCCAGTTCCCTGAAATTTCAGCAAAGAGGCTGAAAGCTAATAGCAAAAGTTGACACCCACAGTGGAAGGAGTCCTGTGGAACTCCTTTGGGATATGTAAATATGTATCTCTCCATATCCATGAGTGTGTGGAAAGGTATATTCAGAATGGAATTTGTGGTCATTGCTTGTGGTTTGCATCATTGAATCAGCAGCCAGAGCCCTAAACTCTACACCTTGAACGCTTTCTTACTACAAACCCCTCTCATCATTTACCCTGCACCCCTGAGAATTCTGCACCACTTACTGTCTCTCATAATATATTTGTTTACTATTCAGCAAACCTCTCTCACCCTGCTCTGCTGTAGAAGCTTCTGGAGCTCTCCTGATTGTTTTGTGGCTCGTGTAGTACAAACAGCTCTATTGGAAAGTAGGAGATTTCACAATGCGTCTGCATAACCTGCATTAACATTGCTGGAGGCTCTTGTTTTTTGATAAAGGTACAAACCCACCCCTTCAATAGTGTACATCATGTTGCCTCTGAGCACAGCCCCCTATGAAACACAAAGATGTGATAATCTGGAATTTGTAAACTTGCAGTCTTGTACTGCTCTCTCCTTTTGCACATATTCTCTTGTCCTTCCCAGCATACCCATCTTCTGTGCTAACCCTCTGAGCCACCAAGGACAAAACATAGGAGAAAACATATGCCTTTGGTATGTCATTGTCTCCTCAGACAACACAACTCATGCTTAGAAAAGCAGCACCTTTAAGGAATATGTTTCTCCAGAGACCCTTGCAAAAATGATCAGTAGCATTGGGATTTATCTGTGTAATCGTTCTGTAATCTGGGTCAAAACTAGCAATCTAAATGGTAGGCTCCTTTCCTCCTATGGAAAATGTTCACCTTTCAATCTAGAGTTAGAACATTTCAGATTTAAAGGATCTGTCTCACAGATCTATAAACACTTCCAAGACCCTGAGTTTGGGTGCCCAGTGCTCCTACTCTCCCAACAGCATTTGGATAGATAATTTGACCTCTTGTCAAATTATCATTCCAGACACACATGAGATCCCCATGGCCAAGGTACTCCATGGAAAATAAAGTACAGTTGGTTACTCCCCCTCTAGAGGAGACAGCAGAGTGCCATAGCCACCAGGAAATAGCACAGCTTTCAGCCAGAGCTGGTTCTGACAGAGCATTTTTAACCCATCTTGTGGCGAGACCTGAGTCCTGCTGCCTCGCTGAGGCCAGCAACTCTGTCAACTCACCCTAAGCAGCAAATCCATGAGGAAAACCTTCTTAAGTGATAAACCTACAGCTGAGCAGAGACAATGTGGGAGATCTGGGAGAGCTGTGCTAAGGAGAACACTGGGAACATAAAACATCCAAGCCAGCTTACAACACAAGGGCACTCACAATGCCAGACTTCCAACAGTACAGAGTTAATGGGAAGCTGTTACTTGCTACCTCTGTCTCTTTCTTGGCAGTCCCTTGACTTCATAATTAAGAATGATTAGAAGTGTGATTAGAATATTCAGCAAAATCTGAATAGTTTATGGTTTCTACTAAGCTATTTCCCATGAATCTGCAGAGCTCATAAGATCATTCTGAATAATAAACTAAGTTATTCTTATAGGGACAAGGTATCATTATCTAATATTCATCATGACAGAATATAGTCATCTCACAATTTATGCTGCAGTATCCAAGGTATTATCTAACATCCATTATCAGCTATGTCTTTGAATTGCCTGTATTACATTTATTTAAAGAAATTCAGGCAGGTGAGATGTTCTACAAAGAAGCCATTTTCAAACAAGCAAATGGGGGAAAAGGCACTGACTGCTATAAATGTAATAAACTCCTACTGACGGCTCAAACTCATTGTAGTTCACCAGAAAGTATAAAGGCTGATTATATGATAAAATAAATAGAGAGAAATAGCTTCCTTTCCTTTATAGGAAAGGAAGTGCAACAGCTACTCCTCATCTGCCTAACATGTTTCCCATCCTTTTTGTTAAAGCTGCATTCATAAAACAACCAGTTTTTTCCCTTCGATTTTGTAAAACTAGGCTTTGAACACAATTTAGGATATAGGGAATGCAGTTCGAGAGCTATATTTACTGTTTCTAGGGAAGTAATTTAACTGATCATTTCTTTTTCAAACCCAAAATATTAAAGAAATTTTGCAGTACTATTGATATGCTAGTTCCTCCCTCTGTCTTACCGATAATCAGATGTCAATGAGATGAAATTTAGCATCATGCAACTAGACAACTAGGGTACATACAGGTTTTAAAAGATTTAATCCTGTCAAAAACCTCACAGAAATATAAAACCCACCAGGTATGTTATCAGTGGTAGAAGGGTTAGATTGCTTTAACTAATGATCTTCTCAACGCAAACTAGCTCATCCAAACCCTCATGTTTTGATAACCTTGGGGGAAGAAAAGCTATTTTGGAATAATAATGGTTAATGTCATTTCAGGTAAAACACACAGGATCCTAATGTCAAAATATATATTTGGAAAAGACTTTTTACAGTGAGCTTATTCAGGTTTTTTCCCTTGTTCATCATTTAATCTAGATTGAATCTGGCCTGAAATTTTCATCACCACCTTTGTATTGATGATGTTAAAAAGACACAGTCAGACTCGGTAGGATGCTAGAGAAGACAAGGTTTCCCTGGAGCCTGGGAGGGGCTGAACCAGTTCCTCCCATCCCATGGATGAGCTTCACTACCTGTGCAGGGGCAGGCAAAGCAGGCAGTGAGGCTGAGCCCTTCCTCCCTTCTCTCCACTCTGCTTCAAAATCCTGCTACTGCCACTATAAAACTCAGTTTGCTGGTGATGCCAAGATGCCTGAGGAGGAAACAGGGCAGATTTACCATACTGAGTGCATTTATTCAAAGTCTTCCTGGTTTTGTCTTTTAAATTATTGAAAAGCAGAATGAAGTAAATGAAAAAGGGACATCAAAACACAGCTGCAGTCAGACATCATTTAATGTTTGTTTTCTTCAAGGTCAAATACGTATCTTGATGTTACATAATGCTCTTATAATTTGATTAATAATTTGACAAAATAAATTATTTTTTGCTCATTTAAAGATTGCTTTTCTTTATGTCAACCCCATTTTGATGATGAGACACACGCATCAAGTCCTTTTTAATCTCAAGCCACAGCCATACTAGGATTTTTCTGAACCAGAGCATGTGGAATCAAGGAGGCAATACCTGGGTGACAGCACATCTCAGAGCAGTCCCATCTGAAACATTAGCCTTGCAGCTTTCTCCACAGAGAAAGAAAAGAAACTGAACAATTAGAAATGGGGTAATTTGAAGTACTTCATCCCCTTCTTAAAGTGTTCAAGAAATGACAGTGCATGGCACTTCGTGCCGTGGTCCAGTTGACAAGGAGGTGATCAGTCAAAGACTGGATGTGATTATCTCAGAGGTCTTTTCCAAGCTAAATGATCCTGTGATTTTGTCAAAAGGGTTTTGGCAGGGCCCCAAAACCAGCACCTGGCCTAATGCCTTAGAAAGGCCAAGGGAGTGCTGGCCTGCCAGCACCACCAATATCCCGAGCACTTTGAAGCATCGATATTCCATCACTGCTTCCAACAGCCATTACCAGGGGCAGGCATCCACAAAAATGATGGATCTGTTTGTTCATGGGATCAAGTTTCACATATCTCACAAAACTGAAGAGAAAAAATTCTGCAGGGGTGTAAAAGGAAGGCCCCAGCCCTGCAAAACTTTGCACTGTGGAGGGCCCTTGTGCCCACAGTGCAATTTAAAGGTCAATAGACATTTATAGAATCCCTTCCCCACTAATTCAAGCCTTTTCCATGCTGTTTGCAATTAAGGGATAATACATTTAATTACAAATTGCACCAATCAGTCTTGACTTCCAAAGAAGTCAAGGGAAAGTTGCTCTCCCTTACTTCCACTGATGTTATTGGCAAGCACAAGGCAGCATGCAGACTGAAACAGTAAAAGCAGTGGATTTGTCTATTGGAGTCGATATCCTTCTTCACTTCCAGGCTGCTTTTGGTGACAGTGATTCTGGCTGGACTTCTGGTTCCTTGCTGCACAGTAGTTCTAAATTAAAAAAAAAAAAAAACCCCAGAACCAGCTTTGCGGAGCAAACATGTCTTTTATGAAAATACCATCCTGTCTTTAAAAAATAAAACATAAAGAGAAAAGGAAATATGCAAAAGAAAAGGAAAACATGTTCAATTTCTTAAATACAAGAATAAACACCCGAATCTGTCTATAAATTTTTTGGAAATATGTGCTGTGGTTCAAGTTTGCCTGTAGCACAGGAAGCTAGTCACTCTCGAGGAGAGATGCCAACAATTTTGCAGTGAGCGGTGTCAGTCGAGTCTTCCATGTCAGCTGCAAGCCGAACGAAGGAGCTTTGTGGTGCTTCTGAGATGGTGGTGTTATTAGGCAACAGCATATGTAAGCATCCTTGACACATACAGCTTGTCAACACATTTCAGTCTCAGGAGGAACCTAAAGAAAATCTTTGCCTAGTACGTTCAATACTGATCTCAAGAGGCATGAAGGAAAGGGGAGGGCAATATTAACACACATAAACTGTGGAGATCTTGGATTTTGAATCATCCAAAGCAATGAGAATCAGCAGTGGCTTACTTAATCTTTTATTTCCTTTCCATAATGAGCCTTCCTCTATGAATGCAGTTCTCTTGCCTCTCAGCTGTTTTCTGCCACTTTATAAAGCAAGCACAGATTCAAATCTGACAGTTTTGTTGCTGTTGTTAGTCTGAGTTCTGGAACAAACTCTCCTGTTGATCAAAAAAGCCAGAAAGTCTCAGTCCCATCCTGCCCTCATTACAGTCTTGTCTCTTCAGAGCAAAGATTTTCTTTAACTTCTTGTTTTTTTCAATGCTTCATCTCCTACCCACAAACTACTTCCACATTTGCATCTCATTCTTTACCTTGAAAAAGGAAACCAAAACTAGCAATGCCGCAGGGCAGTAACATCACATCCTATAAACTCTCTGGTCCTCAGCTGATAGAAATTTTTCTGACAAAACTTCAACTGCAAAAAATTTGGCAGGACAAGGACAGCCAGTAACAAATTCTACCAGTCACAGCAGCATTACAAGCACCCACAGAAAAATTGCTTGCTTCTTCTATCAAGCAGCTTCGGAGGGAGGACACATTTTGGGAGCTGCTTCTTAAAGCCTGCAGCATATGAACAGAGTTAGCTAGGTTTGTAACCTCTTGTTGGAACACCTATATTTAATAAAAACAGCCCCTCTGACAGAGGAGCTGTCTGCTTCACATCCAGACTCCCACAGCAATGAGCAGCAGATGCCTCTGATACAGAACAAGCACTGGGCAAGTATGTCAGGACACCTCCCCCAGCGCAACTTCCCCGCTTCAAACAGCCTGAAGTTTGGGCACATCCTCAAACAAAAATATGATCTACTGCTTAGCAGGCAAAGGATTTTTCTTCTTTTAGTTTTTCTGTGTTTTGGCATGGAAAAACCTTTGCAAATAAAGCCTTCTTTAGCAGTGATTTTCACTGTTGGCCAGATGCTGTGTAAGGAAGAACTTCTTTGGTTCATTTGCAGTCTTCACAGACCAATTCAAGCCTGCTCATTTTCACAGCATAAAAAGTTATAATGACAAGCATTACCACTGCATTGTTCAAATCATGGCATACACAGCATTTCTAACCTGAGCATTTTTTCTTCTACTCTTCAATTTCAGTTAGTTTTTAAATTCAAAATACTAAGCTCAGTTGAAGGATCCTAAAAACTTATAAAAACAGCAAAATAAGATGTGCAGTTTGCACCTTCTTCAAATCCATGAATTGTTTCACTTTAAACAAATCTTCATTTCATTTTCTTTTTTTCCTTTTTTTTTAAGCAGGTAGACGAGATGAAGACATTTATAACGCTTAATGGGAGAAAAATCTTTTTACTGAAAGGAATTTCTGGATTGATGCCTCAAAGTCAGGCATTCAAGAATGATCTAAGTGCAAGTATTTTAGCCCTGTGACTGGTCACCTAGTTTCATATAGATCTGTTGGGTGTGTACACTGCCACGGGAAAGCCTTCTGGCCTTCCCCTACTAAACAAGGCAGATACTGATGTGGCACATCAGCCCTACCACAAACCATCTCCCCTGCAGAACCTCAAACTGCAGTCCTGGCCTTGCTGCAGACACAGCCACGTGTTGAAATGAAGGGAACAAAAGAACATGTGGGAAAATCAAATTTAAATGTGGGTTTGCTCTTTATCTTAGGGTAAAGTCCCAGCAAAGGCAGAGTCACTTTTCCCTTACCCGTTTCCTGGGATGTTCAGCATACACAACTCAGTACACTGGAGTCAAACATCCCTACTCCCTAACACACTCATGGCTGCTTCTGGCTCTAAGCAATTATCTATCACTAAAGCAAGGTTAATAATGCATGCAGCACACTTTGCAAAACACTTCAAATCCATCATCACTTGTTTTTAGTGAAGAATGCACAGCCAAGAAAACTACCCCATTTGGCCATGGGTGCACACATGTAGAGACAGAAAAAAGATGTTCAGAAAATACTTCTGTTTCAGAGGTCTGATGATGAGACATTTCCCAGGAAATAGTATTTGGACTCCAAGACAGAGATGCAATAAAAAAAAAGTCCCAACTTTAACAGCATCACCTTCAGTGAGCTTTGGTAGAGAAGCATGGCAAACAACAGTGGAGACATTCCAATACTTACAGATGCAACTTTTTAAGTTAACAAGTTAAGAAAAAAGCTAAAATGCTAAGTACAAGAGCTTATTAAAATATCACACAAGGAGACTAATCAAAGCTTAATCATCACTTGCTTAAATTCACTCATAATAATTATAACTAAAACTCGTTATTAAAGTGGCTCAAGTCTTGGATTTCCCCCCTGGCAACAGTAAAAATAGTTAAAAAGCACTGCTCATTGAGAGAAAAGAAGCTTTCCAGCAGTACAGGAGGAGTGTTCAGAGAGGTGTAAATACTGCTTATAGCCTTAGTATGTCAGGGCTGCTTCGAGTGGTAGTGTTTGTTCTCTCTCTCCCACACAACACAAGACCTCTCAGGATGAGCAGGGCTGAAGTTAACAAAGCAGATCCAAACAAACATGTCTGTTACCTGTAGAGCTCCTCAGTCCAGCACATCTCCTGGTGCACTTTCACAGCTGGATCAAGATGATCTAAACCCACACCCTCATCAGGAGAGGCAGAGCTGTTCCCAGTCACTTGTTCATGCCCAGTGCCAGAGGCTGGGCTAAGACAAACACCTGGCTGCCCAGACTCACAAGCTGATGCACAATTGAGAATTAACCCTGAAAAGAAAGGTTGCTGCATGAAAGCAGGTGCAGGTCACTGCACAGCTGCCTGTTAGTGCTGGTAGAGGGAAAGGAGCACACAAAGGCAGGCAGACAAAGGGCAGCAGTGACTGGCTCAGAGATGGCATGGACTTAGATGAACGTGACCTGTCAGCAAACTGTACCCTGAAATCAATCCCTACATTGCTCATGAGGCCCCAGCTCCCAGGGACATCAGTTTGTTACATCATTTGCCTCATAATGTGTTTCTGGAACAGCCAGGAGCCCCTGCCCAGGGAAGTAGGGGACAGAGCTCCATATTTCACCTGCCTATCTCCTCACCAATTCCTATTCAATCTCTGCTGCTCTATGCCCCATCCATGGTGATGGTAATCCATATTACCTACATCCCTATAGATTAGTATTTGAAATAAATCACTTTTGTGAAACTTCTCAGACTACACCACAGCACAAATCCTCTTTTCTTTTTGGTGCAGCTTCTCTCGAGGACATTTCTCTCGGAACCACAGGCAATGTAATAATTTTTCCTTACACTTTGACAGTCTCCCTTCTCTGGTTTACCTGGTTTGATATAAATGGGGCATTCAGCACAAGTTACCACATACAAGCATGTGAAATTAACATCAGGAGACAAAAAATTCTTAGCTGAGTTGCATTTATCATCATAAAACTATCAATTGGTCCTCAGTTCATTAACTAAAGATTACTGTCTTCCAACCCTAGAGATGTCTTGTGATTCTGCCTGAATACCAGGGATCCCTTCTGGTTAGCAGACAATTTTTTAAAAAACCTAAATGTACAGCCAGAAGACAAACAGCAGAATTTGGAAGAAAACTGTCATTTGAATCACAGATATTTCAACCATCTGGCTCTGTCCAGGTTGACCATCTCACAGCAGAGACTCAATTACAACAAATGAAGGACAGTCACAGTGGGACATCTAAACCACATTATCCACAAAACTGTTTCTCTCAATGGTCTTTCTCAGTGCTCAGGGAACAACTCTGGAGGTGTGCTAAATGGGAGAAAGCTCTCTCCAAAGAAGGAAAGGTCTAAGAAACAGACGCTGTAGGCACTTTGTAAGTATGTCACATGTAAGTATCATTTGGGAGGCCTGGTGGGAATAAGTATTGTTTTGATATTTATGTGAAAGCAACAGATACAGAATATGTAAATGAAGTTTAAGATTATATTTTTATCACATTTCAGGGCCTTAGGATCTCCACATGGAGATCTTAAAACACTGAAAGGTCAGCAAGGTATGTGTAGCAGATAATTCAAACAAAAATCCAGAGGAAAAAAATACACTTTCCAATTTCAGAAAATAAAAATAATCAGAGAACAGTTATCAAAGCTTGAGCTATTTTTTCCATTTGAAAATAGAACAAAGCAAGAGTTGATGAGTGAATCGTAAAAAATAATGATTCAGGCTTAAAATTCTTTAGAGGAGATAAACTTGAATTTAAAACAGTTTTGTAAAACAGGGAATGAAGTTGCCAGACACTCAGTAAGGGAGGGTTTGCCTCTTACTTGATTTCTGACATGAAAGTCGCTAAATCCCAATTCTCCTGATGAATCACCGAGAGTGGGTTAAGATAAGCCACAACTCTACTTTTTTTTTCTTCAAAGTTTTGTGTTATGGTCCAATAAACAAGATTTCTCTTGAGTCATCAAGCAGTCAGCTATCAGCATTAGATTTATTCTCATTTGCTGAAGAGTATTAAGTGCCACCATCGCTTAAGCCAAACAACTTAGCTCATTTTTGCTAAAGTAGACAAGAAATACAGCTTGCTTTAACAGTGGAAGAGGACAGTATTTTTAAAGCCAACGTGTAGCATACTTGTGGTAAAAAAAATCAAGAAACCTTGATCCTTTTGGAGCACCTCTTTCTCCCAGAGTCTGGGAAAGCAGTAAATCATGAACACATCTGGATATCAGAGTCTGTATCTGAAGGGATCAATTTTCTTGATGATATGATTTATAGCCATTTATCACCACAGCTTGTAATCTACACCTGTTTGTCCACAGCACTCACAGCAGTTTGTAGTGGACCAAGAGCATCCATACAGATTTAGCTCTACAGGGGATTTTTGATAGCTGTCAATATCTTATATGGTAATAGCATTTCCAACCAGCTAAATCCTAGACAGAAACTGTCACCAGGCCCTTGCTGGGAGGGAGAGAAACTATTAAACATACATCAAACCAGCTGCCATGCAAACCTAAAATACAAGGAAAAAATGTACAAATAGATTTATAGAAAATGTCAGGGAAAAAAAAAAAAACAAAACCAAACAAAACCCAGTGGTTTGAGGCTAATAGCAATCAAAAGTTTTTCAAAGTACATTCACATGGAATAATAACAGCCTTCAGAGCTGACAGCATCTGCTCTCTGGCCTTTCACAGTTTAAAATGCAAGTAGGTCCCTCAGAATGAATCAAGGCAAAGAGAGCAGAAACACATTCTAAAAGGGTGTAAAACAATCTGTAGCTGTTAATCATTACCACACTTTAGTAGGAAAAGTGAGTAACTAGCTCTTTTGATCCTGATTTATTCTTTACCAGATTTTTCCCAAACGTACAGTTTGACACAAAACCAACATGACCAATCTGGGACCTACTTCTCAAAGGTGACAGTGCAACCCCATGCTCATGCAAGTTGCATGCCAGTGGGAATCAGGTATGTCAAACACCTTTCTGGATTGGGAACCTTGATGCAGGCAGACAAGAAGGACCTTCCTCGCCCATTGCTCCATTCACCAAATTTACCCTGTGGGTGCTTTGTCAGGTCTCAGCCTTGGTGGGAAATGCATTCTTTCTCACAGATGATCAGCTCTTTGCAGATATTGCCATTTTTGCAGTAGTCTCCTCCAGCATTGTTAATGGAAAGAAGGGGCTCCTTCCAGAAGAGTTGCAAATGAGGAAGGTTGTGGCATTCCCCTTCCTGGAGATATTCAAAAGCCATCTGAACATGGCCTGGGGCAACTGCCTGCATTTGGACCTGCATAAGTGGGACCAGAAAACCTCCAGAGGTCATCTCCCTTACAACCTCAACTACTCAGTGATTCTGTGACGTGCAATCTCCTCTCAGGCACCTGCAGAGGGATCTGTAGCTCTGAATTACAGAAAACCAGAACAGAATTACCTTTGGAACAGCCATCAGAGCATTTGTGTGTCACATATAAGCTCCACAGCAAGGAAACTCTGTCTTCAGGCTCAGTCTTTTTCACAGCTTAAATACCTGTATCAGTTTGGGATTAACAGGTGTTCCAGATTACAACAGGTTATTTCCAAAGCAGAGCAGGCGCCATTTCAGCCATTGCCTGGGAGCAGCACCAGCCCCCACTCTCTGTACAGTAATATCTCTGCCTGAGCATCTGCAGACAGCACCTCTGCACACCTGGCATCAGAGAGGACTCAAACCCACACACCTACACTCCTAAAGCTTCTGGAGTTTGCAGATATTTAGGGAGAGAAAGATTTTTAGCCACATTTCATCAGAAGCCACATTGTTGGACCAGAGCTGTGTTTGATCTCGTGAGTGAAATAAACCAACAGTGTTTTTGCAGAGGTGGGAAGAACCATTCCCACTGCAGCATCATTAGAACAAGGTACTGGGAAGGAAATGACTGGCTGGCTCATGCCAGGACTCTCATTTCCCTTAGCTGAGTTTCATAACCACCAACCAACTCCACATAGATGAGGACAGAATGCCACTGACCCTCTTTTACCCAATGGTTTGGGCAAGAGTGTCAATGACCATTATTTCCAGAAGAACTTTTAGGTACCAGCTCCTGTCTTGCAGACATAGAGACTGGCAGATATGATGGAAATTCTGTAACCCAGAAACACACTCAACATTTTGTTCCCAAAGGAGGCTTGGAAATGTCTGGAAATTATCCTTTAGGACTTAGGCTAATTTTGCTAAACCCTAAATGACTAAACCTTTTTGTATTTCTCTGAGGTGTGACTGCAAGTAAGGACACATGAATCAGAAAAGATGAGAATGAGAACAGATTAGTATTAAACAAGCAATATAATATAGGAAAATATGAATTATGCAATACCTGATAGTTTATTAAATCATTTTATTTGGCATTCTGCAGTGATAAACCCTGAGGAAAGACTGTTAGTGCCATTTGGGGGACAAAAGTCTGAACAATTGAACAAGATTGGTTGTGCCTTTGGAGAAAAATATTTCTGCGTGTCACTGTTCAAATTCAGCAACTGAAACAGGCAAAGCCACGAAAAAGAGATAACTAGAATAATGGATGTTAAATAATGGCATATCTGTACAATTTATAAACTACAGATTTAAAATTCACTTAATTGCAAGCAGAATACAATCTCCCCAATGTATCAAATCTTACGTTTTTCACTAATAATGAACAGCTTAAATTTAATTTGACTCCATAAAATGATCTTTCTTTTTCTTAGCAATAGCCATAAAGAAACATTGTGCTACTAAATCTACCCAGATTAATTTGTGAGGATGGCAATGCAAAGATACTGCTCTAGAAGCAGCTTTAACATTTACCAAAGTCACCCGTGGGGGTTTTGTCCAGTCAGGAAGATTATGACAATATAGTCTGGGCTGCTAGGAAGCATCAGTGACAAAAATTTTCTGCTTCCAAGACCTTTAATTTCCCTTGAGACGCCTCCTCACTTTCCAAGGGCTGTGCAGATTCTCAGTTTTTATGTCACATTGTGTGACACAGTAGCTGTTAGCCCTTGCTGTTAAATATGTACCCCATGTGCATAAAACAGAGTGTCTATCTATACACATACATGGGTTTTAGAATAGGCTATAAATTAAGAAATTTTACAGTTTTCAGAAGAATCAATTGGATGTACGCTGGAAATCCACTTGAAGATCCTCCTCTTCCCTTGGCCCATCCCCAAATTGCACTAATCAAACATTGCAACCACCTCATCACCTGGGGCCACACTGTGACTTCATCTTCTTTGTAAAACCTGGACTGCAGGGAGAGGACACAGGCCCAGTCCACATCTTCATAAATACTTCTCCATCAAGGCACTGTATCACCTGAATCAGCATTTTCATTGCCATTAAGGCATCTGTGGGTCCTAATACCTCAGAAGACACCAAAAAAAAAACAAAACCTTTTTACTACAAATATAGCTGCAAAATCAGCCTTTGCATCACTATGGCAGGAACTTATGCTGAAAACAGCTGTAATATTGTCTGACTAGAGCAGTGGTAGGCTTGTAGCTTTCCTTAGGTAATCTCCTTTGGACCATGAGCTTCATTGAAACTCCAGTCTTTCCAGAACTGAAGGGGAGACCAGTTCTACATGAACAAGTGCGATGTGCCAGCTTTAACAATCAGCCAAACTCCTACCCAGCTGCTCATTCTCTCCCTGAGATGTTCACACCTCCTGGCTCATTACTGTCCACACCACCGAACTTATTTAACAAGGGAGTAAACAGCAAGAACAGAAATATAAAGCTAGTGGGGTGAGATAAAAACAGGGAGACTGCTTCCTGTTCCAAACTCAGATTGGTGAAAATTAACTTAATTTATTGCCTACTGATTAGGCTGGCAGGAAACAAAAAGAAAAATACTGAAACAATACCTTTCCTTCCCCCACCTTTCCCACAACCAACCTCCTTCCTTCTCTCCCAGCACAGGTTTGGGTGTAGATGAGGATGGACGATTATGATCAGTACACAGCAGTTCCTATGTGCTGCTGCCTCCTCCTGACATCTTCCCTCTGCTCTGTCATGGCTTTCCACTGGCTACAGTCCTTGTCAAAGAAGTCTGGGATGGTCTCTCACTGGGCTGTCATATCTCTTCTGGCACCTGGAGCACCTTCTCCTCCAGCCTTGTTTTTGAACCCAGTTGTTTCTCACCTTTTATTCCCTTCTCCTCTGCCTGTCCAGTATTTTCTCGAGCACATTTTCCCAGAGGCACTGCCAGTTTGGCTGATGGGCTCAGCTGTGTCCTGCAGTGGGTCCACTGGAGGCAGCCATGCAGTGGTGCATGGGTTAGACCTTGGTTTGTTCTCACAGGGGACACCCCTGCCGTGGTCACCCAATGCAGAAGGAGGCAGCACCACACTCCCAGTTTCTGCACCAGCTGACTGTCAACACCTGCTTTGGGCATTTTGGTACATACCAGACTGAGCACTCATTTCTCATATCTGCCACTTGTGAGACACTGGAAACCCTGGCAAAGCGTGAGGTTTTACTATATAAAGTGTTCTAAGAAAAAATGAGTTAGAATGAAGAATGGAGTTGTTTGGAGATAATGTCCTTGCTGGTTTCAAAAACCTTCTGTGTAACTGGGAGAAATCCAGACTTGCAGACAGCAGAAATAGAGAATGAGCTGGTGAATCTGCAGTGTCAGAAAGGAGAGGAAATATCTTTTCAAAAAAATGCAAATTTATTGTCACTTCAGTAGAGAATATGTGAAGATTTAATTTTCCTATATTTAAATGGTCCTGAATTGTACAAGGTGGAGACACACCACAAATGTGTATTCCCACACTAAAAACAGATGCCTATTCTGCAAATTTATCATCCATACCTGGAATAAATCCACTTGTACTGTCACAAGGAACACTGAGGTCCAGTGAGTCTTTTGAAGGCATCAGTGCTTCCTTAGGTGAAACTTGGCAAATGCTACTGCTATATACATCATCTACTAGACAGGAAACCCCCTCATCTTGATGTGATCATATATTCTACACCATAGCAAAGAAAAATCTCTAAATGTGAAGAGCAAGACTGAGATGGAAAAGACTGTTGCAAGCACTGCTCTGTATCTTGGAGAATTAGACACATTTATGATAGAATTTTCGAAGTCATATAAAAATACCACATCAGGAGCTTAATTTCACTCTCGTTTTGAGTATTAGGCAACATTTGGAGACATTTCAGGCAGCTTTGTGGAATGAAATAAAAAGAAATAATTATTGGTCTGTGATTAAAATGTTGCAGCTAGAAACCAATTATTATTCTGATCACTTTGAGCCCCTTTGTAGGACTGGAGCTAAAGTCTGACCACAAAATTCTGCACATCTGAAGACTGGTCATTTCTCAGAAGTATGAAAATGCTCAGGGAAAAATAACCTGTTTGGGTTTCCATAGGCAAACTAGAGTTTAGATTTGGTAATATTCAAACAAACAAATAAAAGGCTTTCTCCATTTTCTGGCTGTAGAAAATTTGTCTCAAGAAAATCCAAATGAAGTATGACTGCACAAGTTTCCCAAAGGCTCTATTCTTTGCTTTGCCCTATTTTTTATTTCTTCCCCTCAAGTACTGTCCCCAGGTTTTTCTGCTTTATTCTCAGCATTATTTTGTTTAACAGCATCTTCCTACAGCAAACTCAAATAGTGCTGCTGTTTCTCATTCAAAACTGAGAAGGTCTCTAACTACTTTAAGATCAAGGAAAACTGGATAATCAGTAGTGGTAATGCTCTGGAGAGCATCCATGTGGCAGGTCATCTAAACGGAAGTATACAGAATGAAATCTTTCCAGTCCTCTCCAGAGCAACCCTATAGTGATCAGTGTTCCCAGAAACACAGAAAACATCTTTTTCCAATGTTATACAGCCTGATGGAAACCAAAGATGCACAATGCTTGATCACTGACTTTTACGAGCACTGAATCCAGAGACATGATTTCCAGAATAGTAACACAGAAATGTTACATTTGCTTCTAAGTATTTTTCCTTTACTACCTGGCTAGAAGTTATAGCACTTGTACTTCTTTCTTCTCCATTTTTAAATCTTTAGCAGTATAAGCTAGCAGTTTTGAGCTCAGCAAGAACAATATAAACATTTTGTACAATTCTAGGGTCTCCATGGCTTTCATTTAATCCTCAATGTGTAGGTTTTGGCATCCAAAGACAAACGACATCTCTGAGATTAGACATTGGAGAGAAGGAGATGAAGAGCAAGACAAAAACAAGCTGAAAGTTTCATCAGGGCAAAGAGGTGGGTGAAGGTGGGGTTTTGAGCTATTTTCTTCTAAACATCTGCTAAGGCTGAGGCACTGATTGAAAACAACTGCACTGAGTGGCTGCTCTGACTGCAGTAATTAGTCCTGCAATCACTGCTTGCAGGTGTTTAATTACCCAGGTCCCGCTAGCCACATGGCTGTATTGGATTGGTGTTTTCCTTCGGTGGCCTTTACTGATGTGTGCTCAGACTTGCTGGGATGGGATCCTTGGAGGAGCACATCTCTGACCTTCGGGGTTTATTTCAGCTGTCTGGAAACAGGCGGCCCCACAGGCATGCATGAGCCTGGGGCTGAGCATCATGGTGGGGGAAAACAGGCTGTGCAAACAAAGGTTCCCACTAAGGCACACCCTGGGGGAAGCAGGGATTCGCATTAACTCCTGGCTTCCACCTTTAACCAGCCATTCCAAGGTCAGGATTAGAATTTTCCCTCATTCAGAGCAGCACCAAAAGCCATTTTAAAAGTTTGGTTGTTATCTCACATTAGATCAAAACCTCCAGGTCAAACTATGCTAAAAAGTTCTTTGCTAGTTCCATAAAACAAGAATAAAAGCATAATCTGTTTTACTGCTTTAAACCATCTCTTAAGTACCTAAAAAAGGAGCTCCTTTTTAAACAACCATTTGTAGTCAGCTTCACATTTCTTTCCCAGAAGCACAAAATTCCAATTCCAATGTTATGAACAAAACAATCTTCATGCTGAGACTGACAACTACATGTTTAAAGAGTGGTTCAACCATCTTTACTTTTACAGCAAAAATAACCAATTGTTTTTGAGGTTTGTGATTCTCTCCTCAGGAAGGCAGGTGATTTGAAAGAAGCAGAGCATAGAGTTGGCTCAGTGGAGTGAGCAACATTCTTAAAAATTTCTGCAAATGAAATCTAGTGTTCAGTGGCATTTGTGATCAGTCTTTGTGTATTCATCTCTCCTTCCTTTCTATATATGCTGCCAGTGACCACAACAGAGCTTCTGAGACCTTTCCTCAAGGATTTATCCCCAAGAACAGAAGTACACTTCTGTGAAGATGTCCGCACCAGAAGTTCCAGCGCTAAACTAATCACTCCTGTCAGAAGTACAATACACATTTTATAAGGACATTTAATCCTGCCTTGGAAAACGGTATATCCATCACATCCAACAGTAAGTTGTCTCCTTAATTACTTTCTCTTTCAATCTTGTGCAACACACACACTCCCAAAAATGTATTGTGATGGTTATCCCCCAAACCAGTCTCCTCACTACTACAACATAACTGCTAATGTTCAGACCCAGTGTTCTCCTCCTCCTTATGCACAGATTTGGCAAGGCTGGGCACCAGCTGACACTCAGCTTTCTCACTTTTTAAAGCATTTACAGCAAATTTATGATCCTCTCTCACCAGGTGCATTGGAGGCATTTTTATGAGAAAGGCTGTCAATCCTGATCAGCTCTTTGTGTAAAGAATGTGATTTAACCAAATGGGAATTAATCCAGGGAAGCCTTACAAACCAAGCTGTGAAGGTTGCCAAATATTACAACCTGGTGTCTCTGCCATTGGTGTGAAGTTGCAGGCAGAGCTCTGAGCATGTGAAGCCCATGATGAATGGACACCTAACCTACACCCCATCCCCATGCTGACAGCTTCAGGGTGCCCCGGGATGCCAGAGACTGAAGGCTCTTCTCCTGGCTGTCCCTTTTTGGCCCTCAATAACCTCAGAAGGTTACTGAAAGCTGGAGTGGTTCCCTCCTGACAGCCATGACACTGTTTTCTAAGACCTGTTCACTCAAAACCTGCTGCCAGAACTACCCTGACCATAAAATAAACAAAACCCAAAAACTGGGTGTAGAGCATTGGCTTTACAAAAGTGCAACAGAAGCACTGAAGTCTGCAGCTCTTATTTTACTCCTAACAAAAGAGAAACATCACCTGGTGCTGGAAAGAACAGTGACTACTGCCAGGAAACTGAAATATATGCTGCCAGAAGTTTGCTCCATCCTCACCAGTAAAATTTCTGGAGACACACCAAATGTGTTTGTAGAAACCTCAGGATTAACTGTGCAGAGCACACAAGATCAGAGCTGTGCTTACACCCCAGACTACCCCAGAAGGTGCTCTGTGTCTCCTCTCGTACCAGCACCAGCCTTCATCCATGTAGGGATGTTCAGGCACGGGCTGTGACCAGGAGAGCTGCGCTTGCAGAGCATCCCTTACACCACCCCTGTACACCCCCCAGCCGTGGACTCTGTGGACAGGACTGAGAAGAGCAGTGCTGGACACAATTTACCTGGAAATTGCTTTCTGTTGCAATAAGCTGCACCACACAAAGAGGTTTGGACGAGGGAGCACAGTGGGAAATCTGAGCTGTCAAAGGGCTGGGCAAGGCTCACCCAGACAGCCTCTCACCCACGGATGTGGTCACTTCCTAAACGTAAGAATTTTACGTGACCTCTGCCTCTCCCAATAAAAGCAGCATCTGAATTCACAAAGCAGAACCTTTGTTTTTATTCATCAAGATTTCAGAAACAAAAATACAGGTCCCAGCAATTATCCTCAGAGAAAAAGCAAGAGCAAAACTGGAATGCATTAGCCATAAATGAGGCAATTATGTCTAACCTTTGCTAACCTGGCAGGCCTATGGTATAAACAGTATGCCAGGAGTTATTTGGGTCCTATAGATGCCCTTTAAAAAGCCAATTATCTGGAAATGAGTGACTTTGTCAGATGACAATATAGCAGTCCTTCAGAAAGTGCTGGGAGGGGGGTGGGAGGGGGTGTCTCTCTGCCTGGGCCCACATGCAGCTTTCCAGTATAATTGAACAGCTCTCCTTGTTCAGAGGAAGGCAAAGGTTTCTTTCAGTGGAAGGTCTTTGAAATTAATTACACTGCCTCTTACTGGGGAGCAGTAGGGCACACTTGCTTGGATGCAATGTCAACATGTGAGTAGGTTACTAAGGCAGAAAAAAAGGTACAAATGCAAAGCAAAAAAAGACAGGAGACTCTCATACGGCAAGGTGTATGAGAGTGCCAAGTCTCCAAAACGCCAGGATGAGGGGAAACACAACTAATTCAGCTTGTGTTACTAAAAGAAGAAAGCTAAAATGGCTGTCAGGGCACATATAGAAACAGTGGTCGTGAAGCAGGTAGGACAGGCATGTCCAAGGACAGGGGCAGAAGGGGAAAGGAGAGCCTTGATTTCAATTTGGCTTTATAAACAAAAAATGCACATCTAAATGCTGTTTCAGAAAGAGCAGCACACCGGTCATGGGACCTCTCCAGGTGACACGGCTGACCTCACAGCAGGTACCTCCACCAGTCGATGGGGCGATTCCAGGTCCCAATGCAGATTTCAGGCTCAAATTATTTTGCTTCATGCCTAATTTTATTTTTTTTTTTCTTAAGTTCACGAAACAAACTAAAACTACACTGCCCTTCTAAGGCTCAGCAAGGGAGAATCAGGAAAACCTGAAAGGAAGGCAATGAATGACATTTACCTTCCGTCTTTCGTCCTATCTACTGGCCCCTCCTCTCTCTGCTGTCTCACCTACTCCCACCTTGCCTCATCTTGCCCACTGCTCCGAGCATCCATCCCATCTGTGCTTCACTTTCACACTCCAGCATCCACAAGCAACAGAGACTCTAAAAGGCCATCAGAAACCATGTTCATGAGCCAGCACTGGGATGCAAGCCAGCATGTGCCACGTGGGCACACATCCAAAGGATGTCGCTGCTGCTTGTCTGAGATGGGCCCTCATTATCTACATGATGGTCAGGGGACTCATAACGCTCTTGGGGGTCTCATCTTGTCCAGACCACTTCCTTCTGCCTGTGCAGGATGATGGGGTGGCTCTCACTGGCCCCAGTGACACACAAATGCTTTTGCACTTGAAGAGCCTCTAAAGCAGTACAAGGTAAGTGCTGTCTGGGGTGATGAAATTGCATACAAAAGCACTGTTGCTGGTGTAGGCTTCTGTCTTTGCATGTAGTTGTGTTCACGGGCCAACAAGAGAGAATATGAAAATCCATAAAGTAGCAGCAGAGAGCAGAGAGCAATCAGAAAAACATGCGATCATGAAACAGTGAAGTACTGCATCCTAATTATATGCTCAGTTTTGACACAGACTGTATGGCTACAGCTTTGAAAAACAAAACATGACTGTCACAGCATCCAAAGAAAGTGAAACAGACAGCAAAACTAACTACATCCATCAGCTCTGTAACTATCCTGTACAGCCCTGCCCTCAAAAAATCTTTTAATATTAATGTATTAATTTCCCACCCCAAATTCAGGTTCCAACAGGCTGTTTTCTCTGAGGGGGCTGTAAAGGACACGCTTCACTCACACCCCAGCAGTTGCTGCTCTGTAACAGCAGTTTCTCTGTGTGCCAGCCTGTTACACAGGTAACCTGGACAAAAAGCATCTCCTGGGGTATTGCACATTTAATAAGCTGGGAACTCTTAACAAAACCAGATTTGCAAATTTTATATTTAATAGAGCTCTCAGTAAAAATAACTAAAATGCACAAACGATTAATTAAGCTGCATGTTTTGGCTGATTGTATTAGCAGAACTCTCTGGTGATCTGACTACACACTACCCTTTACTTAATGGCAGAAACTGTTGGTGTACCTGATCTGACATTCATAGAGCTTTACAGTTCCTTTTCTAAGAAAAAAACATCTCCAGAGAAAGTAATCCTGTGGTCCTTCCAATGAATGGTAAGACAAAGAACACACTAAGCTCTTCTCAGCAACACTGCTCTCCTCTGTTATTAACTTCCCACTCAGTCGACTTAATGCACACCCCACTGACACTGGGCCCAGCAGCTGGTTTCTTGGAGGTGTTTAAACAAACTCTTACCAATTCACCTCTGTTCCCATTGCTACTTTTTTTTCCATTTCATTAACTGCTTAGGTCTGGGTTTTCCCTTCATTTATGTTATCATGGCAGCAGTTTCCATATACCTCAAGCCACCCTCTGTTCAATAATCACCAAATTCTCAGCGTTGCTCTCAGCTCTGTGCTGCCTCAATCCTGCTGAGACAGCCCGAGACTAGGGCTGCTCACAGTGCAGCCTGGACACGTGCTTCCATCGACTCACAATGGGAAAAACATCAGTACAGAGGGCAAAATCTTCCATCTCTACTTAGCACTTTTGAAATCAATAAGGGCTCTCGATCAGATTGGCCTTCAATCAAGTACACAGGACAACCACAAAAAAACCCCAAAGCCTGAAGGTTACTAATGAACACTGCAAGTCGATCACAAACACCTAAGAGTCATCCTTTGGAAAACAGCAGAAAATGTGGAGGGCAGACCTAATCTTGGTGTTTGGCATTACTTGTGCCACAAGTTCAGCAGAGCATACTTTTTTATTTATGGATGATGTGTGAATCAGCTCCTTCTGCTATATAAGATTTACCTACTTCAAGAAACTGGCAAAAACATGAAAGCTGAAGGGCTCCTGGAAAGATTTTTTTTGTTTTCCCTTGGACAATAAAAATTGTATTTGTTTCCATCTCAAAGTAGTTGCTTCTTCTGCACCTGGGAACAAATCCTGTTCTCCTGAATCATGCCAAGGCTTTTACTGACAAGCATAAAGATGCTGTTCACAGGTCTGTCTTCACACACATGCCTTATAGTCTGAGATTTCTCTTCCTCCCTACATTCTGCATTCAGTTCAGCTTCTTTTCACATGGAAAAAGTGACCACAACAGTTTAGACATCCCAGCAGTCTTGTGCTTGCACATGTAGTGTTCAGATGCAGTTCTTGTTAGATATTGTACAGGAATTATCTTGATTTTCCAAAGATTAACTTTCCAGCCTTTGTACCACTTCTCCCTTTGCCCACAGCGCATCTCCACTCCTATTTTACTCCTTCATATGATGTTAAGGAACTGCAGAACTTCAGCATCCTCTCTCTGCTGATTCTACCCATGCATGACCAGTGCCTGCTGCCACCTCTTTCAGAACCTGGAGAAGTCATCCTGCTCAGAGAGGTTTCTTCAGCAGCACAGTCCATCCAAACCTACCATCTCATGTTTGACCATCTGAATTCCTTCAAAACAGCCTCTCTACAGTTTTTTCTTACAGTCTACCATAAATGCTCTTCTTTCATTTAGCTCAGTTCCTTAGATACTTCCTACATGGCAATCCAAGCACATCTGCACTGGCCATCCAGCCTTTCTTACTAATTTAACTCACTCTCACTCTTCTGTGCATATTCTTCTTTCACAACTCATTAATTCCATTTCTCTGGTTTTGATCTCCCTTTCCAGCAATTACCAATCCAAATTTTTTTTCTCTCACCCTTTTAAAGATTTTAAATATTCTTTGCTATCAGTTCCATGTTTCTCAGTTGGTTTTGGCCAAAGACCCCAAATAACAGGTCAGAATCAGCACACTGTAACATCATAGCCTATCCCTCTGTCCTCGTTTGTTGACAGAACTTCTCACCAGCACCGTTTCAGGGTACCAACTGCATTCCCCATGGTAATTAATGCCCATTTATGAAGTCCTCCTGCTTCTTAAACTCCAAAAGGACTGTGTGTGAAGTCAGTGCCTATGAGTTCTTAACTCCAACTGCACACAGCAGCCAGAAGATGGACGGATAGTTGCATTAAATGCTCTCATAAATGAACAGTTTTGACCTCTCCCTGGAAATCTCCCAGCTTCAGAAGAGATACCAAGCATACCTGTCACCTGGAAGAGGTAAACACATCACGACAATGGGTAGCAGAAGGAGAAAACTGGCACAAGGGAGAAAACTGGCAAAGGGGAATAGAAGTAAAAATAAAACCCACTTTATCTGAAAGACTCTTAAATCAAAAGCAAACCTTAATAGCAATGCCCAGAAATCACAATGCTCCTTCAATATAATGTCCATGGTGGCAACTAAACTGAAGGGAAAAACATGATACAACATTTGTGTTTGGAATTGTAACAAACCTTTGCCTTTAGGTCGATACTAAATCCCTTTGCCTGCATTCATACAGGAAAAGTAATCAAGGATTGGAATTACCTCTATTCATCTGTTTGGGTTATTCTTGCCTCACGGTGCTGTAAAGACACAGAACTCCCTCTTCATTTTTTCCCAACAAAACCAAATGCTTGCCCATTTGTTTCCACGCTCAAATGTGAAAAAAAAACAAGGATCCCACACAGTGCTTGTGCAGCCTCTGCAAAGGGCCTCTTTCTTTGAACAAATTACAGTAGTAAGGGTCTTCTAAGGCAGGGACTCAGCAAACGAAAAAAGCAAGGGTTATGATCTCCTTTTTTTTATGTACTGCAAAGGCAGAATAAATGGCTTGTTTTGCTTGATATAAGTCTTCTTTTTGTTTAGCACTTTTGTTTAAAAAACTAGATATGTCAAAAATGTTACATCTTTCCTCCGAAACAACCCAGAAATATCAGGTAGAAAATAGGGTTCTGCAAGTTTAGAATTGACAGCTTTTCTTCCACTTGCCAGGATTTAAGGATAAATCTATTTTATAGATAACCTACAAAAGAGAATTGTAAACAATCAAAAAAATACAAAGAATTGCCCTGCTTCAGTTAATCAAATCCATTTGTTTATAATATATGATCCTTCTAGTACTCTATAGTTTTTCATAAAAAATGGGGTAGGCAAGATAATCTCACACTGTGAAAAGAAACAAAAGCAAAAATTCTAGATGTCATTTTAGCACATCTTAGAAGAGCAACAAGAAGTCCTACTTTTTCCGTTTTGCAAATAATTACATCAGTAATTTAGGAGCTGCACCATCATTTCCAAACGCATTATTTACTACAGGAAGACTCCATTAAATCAGGTATCAAACCTAATTAATTAAAGTTGCATGATTTCTACACAGGTGCACTTGTTTTTGTCCAGGGGAGTCTGACTTGCACTTTGTCCTTTTCCTAATCAGCCTAAACAAAATCGATACATGAGAGTTGATACCGCCTGTCGGTTGTTGAAGGATGAATTCCAAGTCATTTCATTACAATTAATTTGGAAACACTTTCTCTCCTACAGAAAGCCTACTGAAATTGCCTTTTTCTCTTCTCTGAGAATCAATCATTCCACTCGAGGATGTGGAGGGGTGGGGGGATACATCCCTTCACTCTGCAGTATTAAATGACTAATTAATATTTTCCAGGCAACATTTTAAGTTGAGAGGAAAAGGAGAACTTAAACAATAACAACTTGTCAGAGCTTGAGGAAAAGCTCCTGTCACAGAAATGGCCATGGCTGTTTAGCCAACACCAAGAGCTCCCACGAGCTGCTCCACACAAGGCGTAACACAGAAAGGTTTGCCGTAGTTTTGACTCATCTTCCCTCTCTTCCTACTCACATCCCACCAACTTTTCTAAGTATTTTTCATTTGGCTCTTCCATTCAACAGCTCCTTCAGGTTTTTCTCACGTCTCCTACATCATTCCTTTTCTCTTTCATAGCCTCTCTTGTCCTGCTCTCCCTTTGTCTCCTGCCTTCTCCCCCTTTTTCTTCTCCAAGACCATTCCTAGGCACTGTAAATGTGACTGCTCAGCAATCAAGCAGAAAGGGAAAACCCAGGCACCAAGGGAACCTTACTGCCTAGGTCTTACTTGAAATAGACTGACACAGGAGCAATTAGAATGTAATTTTATGTAATAAGATGATTTATTCATTAGTACAAGGCAGGGATAAAAGCTTACAGCTGATGAGAGAAGCAGGTTTGTTACAGCTGTCAATTCCACCAGCAAAATGTATTAGTCATTTAATTTCCTTTTATTTTTCAAACTCCAAAAGCATCCTATAATTACATGTGTGTGCCCTTCCTTATAGCAGGAGATTTTGCATGGAGTTCTTTATTTTCATAATGAAAGGAGAACAATTAAAGCATCATGAGATGATTGGTCTGTCAGTGAGTTTGATTGACCATGTACTACAAAAAAACTGTGCTTTTTTTAAACAAATAAGAAGATATGGAATCAAAGTACCTATATACTTTGTCATAGAAGGAAGGTTAATAAGTATCAGGTACCTCAAGCATACTCTTAGCCAAGAGACTTACATGAAGATTCAGATGGTTTCTTTTCAAGGACAGCTGCTTCAACAGGAGTCAGCTCTTATTCCTTTGCTGCTTCCAAAGCAATTTCAGCCTAGAAGTCTGATTATCAATATCCAAAGCACCTCTAAAGCTGGCCTTCCAACCCATAATGATTAGTCCCAGCACCAGATTGCCGTGGAAAGCATCTGCAACACTGATGACACATGGAAGAGAATGAGAACATGAAGGCTTCAATCACCTCACACACCAGCCACAAGGCCTGGGACTCTGCAGAAAGTGAAGAGCACTCTGCTGTATCTCTCAGTGGTCACAGCTGGAGAGCACACTTCCCACCTTGCATTACCTCCTAGGCAGAATTTATGGTGGATAGGAATACTCAAAACTTGTCCCTTTCCTGTTTACTGGAGAACAGGAATACTTAATCCTCAGCAAGACCTTAGCTGAACAGTGGTTCAGTACTTAGTGGGACTTACTGGCAGCAATACATGGCAGAAAGGACCCTTGCCTAGTGCCAAGTTTCCCAGGTCCCATGTCATTCCACCTCCCCCTACCTCCCATCTGCCCTCCAAGGACTTGGTGTTCTTCAGAATATGAAATTACAGACTAGGCACCAAAGCAAGGTGCTTATCACAGGAACGCTGGTGATGCTTCACTTTAGGCAAGATTCTCAACCTGCATCCATCAGACCCTGTTTCTGCTATTCACCATCCAGCAGTGGAGCGCTGCCATGGGGGGATTGGCTTGTTTTTAAGTGTCAGAGTTCAGTAATTATATTGGTAGGTATGGCCCTGTTAACATTTCAGACACCAAGATGAAACTGCAAAGAGCCGGGGCTGCCCTTTCTGGAGTGGAGTGGTAATCGTTACTCCTGCTCCCTTTCATGACTTGTCAGCACAAGCTGCCAGCGTCTGGTGGGACCTCGAGCTTGCTTGGGGTGTTCCCAGTCCAGGAAACTGCTCCCCAGTCATCATGATCCCCTAATTAGCTGCTGAATGTGCCTGCAACAGAGCGATCACCTCAGCAGTCCTTTGTCATTCAAGTGAGAAAAGGTTTTCCTTCCAGTTAAACTACACCAATTTTCAGATTCAAACTTTCCCCCATCAGCCACCAAGATCACAAACACATTCCAAGTACTTACACTTCTGCTCAGCTCTGCAGGTGCACAGCAATACATCCAAACATCTCCTCCAAGAAATCTCAGGAGGGATCTTCCCTTTACTGGGGCAGAGGGGAAGCACCTGCCTGTGCCAATCCCCAGCAGGTGGAGAGAGGTGATCCTTCCCTTTTTTTCAGCACTGGTGAATCCTCTGGACCACGAGGTCCAGTTCTGGGCTCACAGCTACAAAAGGGACATGGACATACCAGAGAAAATGAAACAAAGATTCATGAAGATGCTGCATGGATAGGGGGGATTTGACACACCCGGAGAGATGGAGAGCTCACAGCCTGAAAACTGGAAGGGTCAGGGTCATCTTATCAAAGTGTATAAATATCAGATAAGGGTGTGTAAAACAAAGTGAACCAAGCTCTTAATGAAAGGACACAAAAGGCACAAACTGAAATACAAGGAATTCCATTTAAACGTAAGAAAAAGGGGGTTTTTTATTGTCAAGCTGATCGAATAATGGAACACACTGCATGGAGACATTTGAAGTCTGCATCTTTGCAGATATTTGCCACCCAACTGATCATGGCCCAGAGCAGCCTGCTGTAGTCAATCCTGCTTTGCATTGGAGATGGGACTAGACAATCTCCTGCTGCCCCTTCCAACCTTGCAAAGAGAGAGGTGGATTTCTTTACCTTCTCCTGGTTCAGGATTCCCCCTCAGGCTCTGATCTTCAGTTTTCCTGAGAAAGAGGCTGTTAGCAAAAATACAGCATGAGCTAATGGTCTGGAACACTTTTCTCCCTTTAAAAACAAGTCTGCTTGCATCATACTTGAGTATTATCATTAATATTACTCCTACCAGGAACATCTGAACAAAAGCAGGAGGTGTATTTCTCAGAAGTTCCACTCCTTCTGCTGCTTATTTCTCTGTCTGAAGGCAGCTGTGACTGGATCAACATAAGTACCTCTGCAGCAGATATGCCAAACAAGCACAGTAAAGAGAAATCAACAGCAAATTATGACCTGTAGAGAAAAACACGCTATTTCTTTAGTCGGGTACTGTTTGTAAAAAAAGAAGAGGCATAAAAACAGCCTGTAAGATTCTGGTAAACTCTCCCAAGGGACAAAGTCAGTCCCATTTACAGCAGATATTTGGGGGGCAGTTGGGTCCCATACAAATGCTGATGTAAATGCAGTTTCCTGCCCAGCCTGATGACAACTTACCAGAGGGCAGTGTCTTACCTGGCAAGTCTTCCCCTGTGAAAGACATATAGGCAGCATACTCTAAATGGAATGTTGTCCAACAGGATGGGTACCACTTGTGGGTATTTTCAGCCCTGTATCCAAACAGAGCTCAGTATCTTGCAAATCAGCTACCAGTAACATTCTGGCCACAAAATAGAGTTGCTGCTTGCAGCAATGGATTTGACAGCCAGCTAAGGAGAACAGGCCTTTGCATAAAATAGATTAAAAACTTTTAAAACTGATTTAGAGATGTACTGAACGAGACCTTATAATGGAGAAAGTCTTTGTTGAAGTCATCCTTGCAAGTAGAACCTATTAATCTGAGTGCTGCAGGTCTCTGCAAATGTCAGGTTGCCTTTGGTACAAAGCAACTCGTGTGCAGCTCCCAATAAAGGAAAAATGTCAGCCACTTTTTAAGCTTCCTTGGGCTGACACATCTCAATTGCATGCAGTTAACCCAGATCTCTGTTCCCTACCACCTGCAAGAGAGAGTTTATGACACAGGTTTCCTCTTTCTAATTTACCCACTTCAAGGTACTTCAAGTTCACACATTTTTTTCTTGCTGAAACCAACCTACCTGATAGCAATGGCTTAAGGCAAAGTGAGACATTAAAAAAAATTTCAAAAGACAGGGCCAAGTAGAACAGAAAAGTTCTCCAGCCCAGCCCTCACTCAATAGTAACTATACATATCTGTGACACTCTGCCAGTCTGATACCTCATCTCACCAAAAAGATGTACATTCCAGAGTTTAATTATGCTGAATTAGAATGGGGTTTTTCCTCCTAATATCACAGAGTCATAGAGTGATTTGGGCTGGAAAGGACCTTAAAGATCATCTAGTTGAAACCCCCGCCAGCTTTCACTAGACCAGGTTGCTCAGAGCCCCATCCAACCTGGCCTTGAACAATTCCAGGGATGGGACACCCACAATTTATCTGGGTAACCTCCACTCTCAGAGTACAGCATTTCTTTCTAATATCTGATCTAAACCCATTCTCAGTTTGAAGCCACATCTAACTTAACTTCCTTTGCTGTAAAATTCAATCCATTTATCTCCAAAGGAAAGACATGGGAACAACAACTCCATTTTGTTCAGCTCTGTTCTAGATTTCTGCCTCCTTGAAGAATTAAACCTTCTCTTTACCCAAGTCTTTTTTCTAGCCCATAGATCCAAGTTTGTAGACATTTGAATTTTTTATACTCCTCTCTCAACTGTCTCTGGTGAGTTTTTATTCTTCCTTGATGTCTGATGCTGAAATCTGGAAAAGGTACCTTGGCCAAAAAGAGTTTCTCTGTTATTTCAGTAAAATAACAGAACATAGCATTGAAGTCATGAATGAATGAATATGAATGAAGTCATGAAGATATGTTTTAAGTCTTAAAAATTTCTGTCTTCTCCAATTCTTTATGTTGAAGTTTTTTGGTATTTAACTGGATAAAGCTAATTTAATCTGGTTTTTAGACTACTAACATGATCAGTGCATGGTCAAAATACATGATTTTGCATGTTCTTTACAAGTGACATACCCTTGCACAGCAACTTATGCAAATGAAAGTGAGTTATCATACTAAGATTTGTAAAAACAATGAAAAAATTCAGAGATACTATACAGTGGCTGATGGTTCATGGACCATTCCAGAATTAACATATCTTCTCTAATGGCACAATCAAACCACTTTTCTCAGAGCCCCAGAGAGCAGAGATGTAGGTGAGTTAAACAAAAACCAGAAAGCAGCAGTCAGAGAGGAATCTAAATACAAATACCAAAATGCATACCTGTATGCATGCCAGTGCAGGATAGTTTCAGCTGTCCTTAACATGGACAGACACACGGCAGAGAAGGACCCTGGCAAACATTTTTAAAACGCAGGCTTTGGGTCAGTGAACAGTGCTGCCTCTTTGTGTCACACTGTGATTGTGTCATTAACTGGCCAAGACAGTGCCACGAGCCAATGTCCCAGCACTTTCAGTTTGTGTGGCATTTACCTCAGCATAAGCTTATTTATATATAGACATTATTTATATATCAATGTCTATTAGTATCTGAAAGGAGCACGGCAAGAGGACGGAGCCAGGCTCTTCTCAGTGATGCTGAAAAAGAGGACAAGAGGCAATGGGCAGAAACTAATGCACAGGAAACTACACCTGAATATGAAGAACTTGTTTACTGTGCAGGTAATCAAGCACTGGAACAGGTTGCCCAGAGAGTCTCCCTCACTGGAGATATTCAAGAACCATGTGGACACAATCCTCTGCCCTGTGCTCTAGAAAGATCCTGCTTGAGCAGGGAGGTTGGACCACATGATCAAATGTGGTCCCTTCCAACCTTATCAATGCTGTGATTCTGTGAACTGAGGATACTGATTTTATACTGCATGACCATAGGTTCAAAGATGCTGATTTATATATATATATATATATATATAAACACATTTATATGCCCACCATTACTTGTTTCTTCTCACCCTGATTCCTGAAAAAGCAACATTACTAGAGCAAATTAATTCTGATGAAGTAAGGCAAGTTCTGATTTAATAATGTGTCTCTACCTACGACTGATCCTTTTCAAACTTCAGGTTTAGTAGGTGGCAGGTACTGTGGGTGGCGTGGCACCTAGAAAGAGGGGACATTCCAAAACACATCACACCACTTGAGGATTTTAAATTGCAAATTAATCAACAGAGAGTAATGGAAAAAGCACATTTTCTGTAATTAAATTAGAGCCATCACTTATTTGAGGGCCTGACGATACTTGTGCAGTAGCACTGACTTAACATTAAGCAAATGCTGATGGCCTCCTGCTTAAGTCAGCCCAGGGACACTCTGCAAGTGTCTGTGCACTGATCCAAAGTGAAAGGTCACCTTCAGCAAATGAACAAATGCATTTCTAAACAATTTGTACAAACTCTAAATTTTAGGTAGAGGTAGTGGTCATTTGGCAATCTGAATGCCTTAACGAGCTAGTGCTGCACTGAAGCACAGGAAGCTGTTTTGCAGATTTAAGAGGTCAGAGGGACAGATTTACTATGCGTACATAGGAACAATCAGACCCGCCTTTTCTCCTGCAACTGGGTGAGACAAGACAATTCTGCCACTTTACTGTTGAGCTGTTTATCTGATGACACACTAAAAAAAGAAATGAATAGGTTTATGAATCATAAAATTATACTAACTGCAGCAGATGATGAAATTCATGACTCAGGCTACTAAGATTACCATGTCCCAAATTATACTACTTGTATTTCTTTTATTTATTGCTTTGCATCTAGTATAATTTGTAGTTATCATCAATTAAATGACAGTCATACACTGAATTTTTAAAAGATTTAAAAAATGATTGTGTTGTTGAGCCAAAAAGCAAATAATAATGTCAAAAGATTAGCTATATAAGTGCCCTGAGGTATGAAGATATTAACACAACTTGCCAGCCTGTCAGTACGCTCTGACTAGGAAATTTTCAATACACCAAGTATTCAATAAACCAGATTCAGCATTTTGGCTCACCCAACAGCACTAACAGGCTGTTTTCTGACACTGTGCTCTTGCAAAGGACTAAAAGTGTAACTTCTGCTAGAGTTAGGAGCAGCAGGAGCCAATACTACCTACTACTTGTGTTTGAAATAGTGCATGGGTGGCATGTACAGACACTATCAAGTACACCTCAGATCAACTACTTAGAGCAAATTCCAGTGCACATTTATTAAGCTTCCCATCAAAACCTCTCTTTCTTAAGATATGCTTTCACTGAGAAAAAAACACCCAGGAAGGAAAAAGAGGCATTCAAAACCCAAGTCATTGGCATCCAGTATCTCCCCGAGCTCCCCACACCATTTCTGTCTTCAGCAGCAGGAACAGAAGACTCTAAATAAGAACAAGATTTTTGATCCCATCTTTAAAGATTAGCTCTTCCTTAGGGAAACAGTGGGAAAATCTGCAGCACACATGGCTGGAAGTCTATTATTAAGTTGGAGGGGAAAAGGCAAATTGCTACAAAATACCCAAATGCTCAGCCTCACAGTTTATGTACATTAGCAGTTATGCTACTTGCAAATGGCACCATGAAATAAATAACAGTGTTTCCAAGAGAACACTATCTAGAATAGCAATGTTTGTAGAGGAAATGTAAGGAATTAATAGTGAAATACAAAGTCTGCAGAGTCATAGTGACTGAACTACAAAGCCCCAAAGGCAAAAGATGCCTCAAGAATGTAGCAGCTTTGAAGATATGTCACTGTAATATAATAAAATCAGGCTCTGGCTAACAAACTGTTTCCAAAAAGTATTAGGAAGAAGAAATTAGTGTAAACACACTGTTGAACAGCCAGAACAACTTTGAAATGTTTGCTTCTTTCATGTGATATGTTGGAAGCTGTGGCCTTAACTGTGCCTGCCAGTCACAGCCAGCCTTCAAGGAGAGCTTAGCTTTGCTTTTGTGGAATCACCATTTTGACAATTATCTTAAATAAGAAGGAAGAAAAGTTGCTGTGGAACAGAACTGCATTTTCCAACAGCAGATTTCAACTTTAAACTAAGATCTATGAGGAAAAAAAAGAGTTTTCAAAATAACATGCCTTCTACGTCCATCAGCCTTTACCTGCATCTCCTGATCTAGAAGTCAGTAGGGGTTTTTCCTTTGAACCCAGCCTTCATCACAGTAGTTGGACCAAACCATCTTCAGTCTTCTTGTTCCAGAAGAGTTCTCCTGGTTTCTCTCCTGAGGAAGATTAAATCGACCCTGGAAGCTGGAACACTTGTGCACAAAGAAATCCTCTGAGTTGTGCTGGCTATACAGATTCACACTGCATGTGACTTTCACGCTTTTTCTTGTGTGTTTATTCAGTGTTTCAGCTGGTAGGACTTGCTCAGCTTGCAATTTACCACACTTCATGCAAACACAGCATAAAAACTTGAAGTGTGTTAATTATCATTTTAAAATCCTTCTACAGAGCTTCAAGACACTGGAAATACTGTCTGCTGGATACATAACTCGTATTCACCTTCAACAATTGTCCTTGTGTCTACTCTGCTTCTGCCTGGTCAGGGCAATAGCTTAACCCACTCCAGAGTACATCAGGCAGCACTATTAAGAACTTGCATTTCACAGAACTTCAGGTTCTGGTAACACCACAAGAGACTGTCTTTGAGAGCAACAGAAAAGCTTTATTGCCAAAGTAGGGAGAGAGAACAGAAGAGACATTCTCAAGAATTTGGTTAGAAAGAAAAGCTGCAGCAGTGCATGGAGGGCTCAGTAAGTGATGGAGAGGAGGATGTATGTGACCCCTCAGCCCTTAAAGCTAACTGCATGCTCCCACGGCTGTACATGCACTTTTGCAGCACAAGCAGCCTAGGCCACATCTGGGAGAAGAGAAAACCCAAGACACACCTGATAAGGGCAAAACCTGCTGTTGAGGCATGCAAAGGAATATCATCTTGCATCTCAAAGCCCCAGTGCTCACATTCACTATCTTCTTTGACTCCCAATAAGGACTGTCTCCAGAGCTGTCATGTCTGTCGGTATCCAGTGTAACAATGCCAGGTGGTACAGCTCCTGGCTTTGCTGAAACAGGCCATGGAGTTGGAAAAGGAGGTCAGAAAGAAGCCAGAGGGCTGCTAAGATGACAGATTGAACTTGAAGCACCATTTTCAGAATGCCAGAAACTTCTGGTCCACACCAGGACTGCCAAGATGAGACAGAGCAGATCCGGTCTGCTTGACCTGTATTGATGCTACCAGTTGTTAAGGTTGCAGGGAAATTGAACAGCTGAAAGTTCACAAGAGAAGAAAGGCATGTCAGGGAGTTTTGGCAAGCTTTCCCATCTCTGCACTGCAGGAAGTGCAAGGGGGTCTCATCCAGGCCTCTCACCCAGGCATACTAAAACTTTAATCAATGTTTAATTCAAATAGAAAAGTCTCATAATAGCTGCTGGCAACACAACAGGTGACAAATACAAACCAGCATCACATCTTCACACAGCAGAGCAAATCCTGTTTCTCTCCACCTGTTGGTATCATAACTTACAGCATTAACACACAAATGGTAGGCATATATAACATACTAAAATATATTTACAAAAAGTCCAATTCAGCATTTTAACTCAGCCTTTGACATGGTGTGGTCCTGATGTGCTGCAGTCCCTGAATCTAAAGCTGCCAAAACCTGACTCCAACACAGCAACACACATGGTGTGTCTGCTCTGAAAAACACACAGAGTCCAAGAGAACTGCTGCAGGAGCTGTGTCTTAGTGCCTGTCAGCACACGCCCAGAAATCTGAGGAAAGTTTTCACCAGGGTTTTAAATTATGTGAATGAAGATCAGGCTCTCAAACATTCATCACAGTCTAGAAAGTCATCAACTTGCAAGCTATCAGACTCCTGATTTGAAATCAGGATAAATTCATGCCGGTTTCTTTGCAAATTGGGGAAATTAAGTGACTGCAGATGAAATCAATCTTTGCCCATTTAGGGGAAGTTCTTGAGGCAGTTACCTATGAAGCAATATAATTTAACCTGCAGGCTATACAAACGTGCAGGAAAAAACTGTTAAAATAGCTGCGAGTGTTAGTTAGAAGGACCCTTAACTAGCAGAAATCTATTTTGAAGTAGAAAATACCCACCCCAACCCTTCTCAAAACTACATAGGCACAAGTATTTAATACTGATGAAGTGAGCAGCAAACTGCCTGGAAAGATGTAGTGATGTTGTTATGGATGTTAAGGTAGGCACAAAGAACAGGAGGTATTGAACAGAAGAGCAGGAGTCTCCAGAACTGAAATTGTTCCTCCTGCTCCACCCAAACCACAGAGATAAGAAATGCTGATGTTCTCCCAATATGCTGAAAGAACTCCTCTTCCCAAAAAAAAAGCAGCCTGGTGGCAGGTCTGCAGGCTGGGTTGGGTAGAGCCAGAGGAAGTGGTTGCAGGTGCCTGAAGAGAGCATTTCCTCTGAGGTAACTTTGTCACAATTTCTACACCCTAGAAGGCAGCTGTAGTGGCAGACTTGGGTATGATGTACTGGGCAAAAGCCAAAGCTGATTCCAAGGTACAGCTGGTGAGCATCAAGGTGAGGAGTGAGAAGAGAACACAGCTCTGAACAAGTACCAAACACAACAACCCTCACCAAAGAGAGCCGCCAGTGCCAGGGCTGGAACTGCAGGCTTACTGCTAAAGGCTGAATACCTTACTTCCCAGTAAAGCAATACCCAGCCCCTGACAGGCCCTCACCATCCTGGTCTGTGCAAGGACTCTGCTCAAAGCTGCAGATTGCTGACACCAGGGAAGAGTGAGGCCCGTTCCCTTTGGGCTTCCCAGAAGAAGCAGCAAGTGAGCAAGGAGGCAGACAGTTCCTACAGGATCATTTCAGCCTCCCTTCCCTGTCCTGCAAGTACCCATTTCCAGCCAGAAGAGATGCAGCTGAAAGAGATGTCAGGCCACACAGCAGGCAGTCCATTTCCATAGATTAGCAATCGGCTTGGCAGGAGAGTTGTGCAGCACCACCCTGAACCAACCTATTTTATTAAGGCCTCCGGCAAATAAGGAAGGAAAAAGAAAGCCAGAGCTACAAAATTACCATAGAAAAATGTCAACATAGGAACAAACAGAACTGGTGATACTAAAACTTTAATCAATGTTTAATTCAAATAGAAAAGGCTCATACATAGCAAAAGGTTTCATAATAGTTACAGCTGGTAAAGAAATTTTGAATGATCTGCAATTTATTTTTCTTTAATCAAGCATAAATGATGACTTCTGGTTTCAGAAAAGCGAGAAGGTTAACAATCTGGGGATTTCAGTACGCTTTAGTTTTCATGGACTCCAGAGCAGGAAAACCAGGCAAATATTTATTCTAGCATTTGTTACACAGCATGGTAGAAACAATTAGGTTAGTCTAACCTCTTTTCAGTGTTTAACTTTCATTGAAATTAGAGTTAGAATTTTAATAATGAAATTATTAAAATGTTAGTTAATAGGGAAAGAGTGCAATCAGTACTTGGAAAGCATTACACAAAACTTCTTAAATGTTTATTGACGAAATTGGCAAGCTATTATTCTTCTGTGATTCCTGTAATGAAAATATTTGTCACATTAACCAAAAATTCTACATAAAAATACTTTTTATGTCATAAAAACACTTCCAGTATTTGACTGTCTTTGGTTAGGTACACTTTACAGAAATCAAAAAATCAGCATCATGTAATGAAAAGAGGATGAGCATCTTACACATTATTCCATATTAAAAAATATCTAATTTTGGTTTAAGGATAGAAATCCAAGGACAATATCAAACATGAGTCTGCCAAGGCTACCTTCTACCCACTGTGGACCATATTATTAAACCTGGGGGCTCCCCAATTCCCCTGGTGCTGCTGCTTGCCTGCTACATACTGCATTTTGACATTCTTCATCCAACAACCAGCAGCTTCAGTAACTCTCCTGCAAAACAGCAATCTGCCAACAGTGCTGTCCAAGAGCAACACCCAGAGGCTAAATATACTGCTACAGCAACACTGCACACTCTGACCTGCTCCTTCCTGAGAAGAAAGGAAATCTCCATAAAGATAAGCAACAATTTCCTGTACAGATAAAGTGCTGACAAAATTTTTCAATAGAAATATCAACAGCCAAGTGTGCAGCCAAACAAACCCATTCATGAAAATCACACCCTCATAGCTACTGAAAAAAAAAACTTTTAATAGCAGGTGATATATGCACACAGAGCAAGTAAACAGCAGGTTTTGCAAAGGTGTGTGTAGAATATTTTGGTTGGCAGCAGCACAGCAAAAGAGCACCTAGAGGAATGGCTGCTCTCCAGAAAACCAATTGCATTTTTCAAAGGCAAAAAGACAGAAAAGAGGAAGGGTGCTCACCATTTCTTTTACCAGTTTTCAAAGCAGAATACTGGGGAGTTTACTTAAATCCTGAAGGCAGTTAGTGTAAGAACAACTGGTCTATGCAATCAAAACAAATCTTCAGCAAAAAAATAATATGCAAGAACATCTTTAAGAGGAATAGGTTATCTGGATTTAGAGCATGAAGAGGGATAGAAAACTCAATAAAAAACCAACACACTAAAGCTTTCATCTTAAAGATCTCTGGCATCTAACGGGACTGGTCTCTGTAAATTTAAAGCTCACATATGAGTAAAGAAAAAGGCTGACAAACCAAGAATAAAACCAGTAAAATCACACTTATAACTCCAAATACTTAATCAGAATAAAACATGCTGAAAAGAAAACACAGTGAAGACTGTATAACCTCAAAAAATTAGTGCACCTACCAAACCTTTTATACTTTGATATTTGAGATCAGGTCAATTATTTCAAAACAGAAGTCTCAAACACCTGATGGAAAACTTTTCATCTATTGAGTAGTGTTTGCTCCATTCTCCTCAGTTAACCACTTTTTTTTCAATCTGTTGTCTCAGAGTTTTGTTTCTTGTGCAGCTCATACTCTTCACCTGGGTGCAGTGAAACTGGAATCACATCAGCTGTGAGGAAGCAATCATTCCTCAGCACCTGCTCAGGCATCAGTCTGCTGCAGCAGAACAAATTCAGGAGAAGAGATTTAACTTTATCATCCTACAAACAGAGGGAGAAGGATTTCATCAGTAAGCAAAACAAACTCGATTACAAATAACAGCATTTGATGCATTTGATGAGCACATCTTGTGAGTTCTTAGGGCCTAAAGCCTTCAGAAGATGTGGTACCATAGCATTCCCAATGGACAGCAACGCTTAACATCATAGTGCTCATTAACAAGGAAATTCAAGCAAATGTTCAGCACCAGGTCTGTCAACCCAGTACCTGCCAGAAGAATGTGAGGTTTTGAAATTTTGAAATATGAATTCACTGAACAAATT
>JAYDZK010000113.1:32427080-32457250 GCA_034509185.1 Euphonia xanthogaster | reverse complement strand
AAGAATGTGAGGTTTTGAAATTTTGAAATATGAATTCACTGAACAAATTAATAAATTCTGATTTATTAATCAGTATTTCTGATAAATTACAGAAATACTCAAGTTGGTCTTTCTATTGAGAACAAATAAAACAGGTGCCATTCACCTTCTGTAACTTTATCTGTAAACTTTTGTCATATTGTTTTATCTCTCTACAGGAGCAAAGGAGGAGAAGAACACAAAGTAATGGACTCTAAATCAACAGCAGCTATTTTGCCATCACTTTGGATTTACCAGAAGGGATTACATGCCTAAATACTTTGCACATTAGCAGCACTAGACTCCATACACAAAACATAAATCCACAGCTCTACACATATGCATAAATACCAGCTGTGAGCAGGAGGAGCACACACTGGATTTTGGTGAGGGGACTACAAGAAAGACAATCTCAAATGCTGATCCAGAAATCTAGATTATCAAAACTCAACAGGAACAGAATTTTTACACAGGAAGGCTTGCTTGTTCACAGTCTCCAAGCCAGGAACTCCTCTGACCTGGGTCAATATTAACAGCAAATTACAAGATAACTGTACATGTCTCACCTATCCCTATTTCACCCAGAGAGAAGGATACGGGATGTCAGGGATTGTAGACAAGTAGTCCAAAACTTGAAGACAGAAACAAGACATTTCCAACTCTTTCGCTAATTATCAGAGTGGCTCCAGAGAATCAGTCACTTCCCAGGAAATCTGAAATCTGGGCTAAAAGATGAGATCTGAAAACTGTGGATCTTGCAGGCATAAAGGATTGTTCAATATTTATAAAACATTTTAAATACTCGAAAGAAAATCTCTAGCTAAGAGGACCCAAATGCATGCAAAGAAATACAGGAGTGAACCATGATTACACACTTAAAATTAAAGTGAAGGAAATCTGAGCATTTGAAGAGCTTGAACAGCTTTGTACTTGAGTGTTTGCATTTCAAGATACTGTCAAATGTCTGTTAACAACAAATACCCCTTCTCACACTAAGGAGACTGAAAATTGAGTCTACGAGGAATATGGCTGTAGGACAACATTTCATCCTGTTTACTCCATTTCCTGGTGTTTGATCTTACTTTGTTTTTTTTAATTTGTTTGATACACAAAACTGCATGTTGAGACAGACTGAACATTGAATCATTGTGGCTAAATGAGTGGCTGCAAGATCTTTGCTAAACATTGCTCCCATTAGTTAGGTAACTACACAGTTACCTAACATTAATGTCCCTGTTTTAAAGCCTTACATTATTTTCCTGTGGCAATTTCACATTTCCTGAAAATAACAAAAATTTTACTGGTTACAAGTGTGTGATTCCTCTGGGCATGAGATTGAGATGGAAAGGAAACTACCAGTCTGTCAGGAGCCTGCAGATGGGCATGGAGATTGATTCTGACTAAGCTGATTATAGATAAAGCACTTTGAAGCAAAATAGATTTTCCCCAAGAACTGGGACAAGGATTAACAGCCAGAGGTCTAAAAGACTCCCCAGGAAACAGCTGAAAGATATTTATTAATATTACAGCTCTTAGTAGAACTCTCATCTGTATTTCTGTACTCTGCAGGCAGCACAGATTGCTTTCTGGTGAACTTTAGTGGCTGGGGCACACGCATGCACACACATCCAGAATGAATCCTTAAAAACTGCCAGCAGTGCTGTGTTGATTTGGATTGTGTCACCTTACACAGCCAAAATCAAATGGTTCTTTTCATCAGGTAAAAGAAGTCAAAGAAATTTCCTCTTATTAATATCTGTAAAACTAATTAATCCCTGCTAAAATCAATACCAGCTAAATTCATTAATTATGAGAATTAATCTTGAGATAAGAGCAGCTCTTTGCACTTCAGAGGATACCTGTGACAGAGGAACACAGAAGCATAATACCCTGAACTGGCCATTAAAATTTTGACTTGTGTGCTTCAGACCTTATTTAGAGAACATTGTCACAGCAGAAATTTTATGGAAGGCAGAGGTGAAGCAACTTATTTTAAGGTCCCAAGTAATCTTTTCTACATCCTTGAAGTAGAAGTTTTGCTTACACATGAGACAAAGTTAGGGGGTTTCAGTATCTAAGGATTATTATGAACAATCCTGAATGCTGCTCTGGGCAGATGTTCTGTACCAGTTTTGTGAAATACATTTAAAACCCCCTAGCTGCCCTAATGTTCAGTCATGAAGTACTGAATCTTCTTTCCTATAGTATTGTGTGTTTCATGAGATTCACCTTATTTTTAGTAAAAAAAACAATCAACTATAATGAGCAATAAGATGAACTATTTACAGGATAACCTCCCTGCTCAAATGCTGCACATTTTATTCTTCTGTTTTCTGTGATAGCATCCCATTGGAAATAATTTTGCAGAAGGATTTGTTAGACAGTCCTGTACATTATCAGCAATGTTTTCACCACTGCAGAAAATGGTCAAGGTGAAACTATTAAGACACATACTGCAGAGAAGTCAGTAACAAAACGAGATTATTTACTGCACTGTGTAGGTGATATTTAGTAATACATAAGCTACCCTGCCAGGACACTGAAGCCACTACAGCTGTGTTGGCCTGGTACTGGATCATGACATTTCCTTAACCTAAACACAGTGAACAGGATACATTAAGCTCATAATGAACAAAACTCAATAGCTCTGCACTTAAACAGTCTTCTCTGTAAAGCTGGCAAATCATGAATACACAAGCATAACTAAGAAAGAGGGATTTATTATTTGGCCTTAACTCCTGGCCAGAAGACTGAAAGATTATAGAAAATAGTTACATTTAAAAAATGAACCCAAGGAAAGACAATTCAGGTAAAGAATGCACAAATAGGAGGCTATAAAATCATGTGCTAATGATTAGCATCCAAGAGAAATGTAAGCTAGTGAAGATTGACTTCAAAGTTGGAGAGCTGAATTGTGAAGCATGAAAGTACACAGATATTTCTTATTCTCAAAGAGTCACTGAGACCCTGGGCAAGGATAAGCTTCAGGAAAGGGTCTGCAAATAGAGTTCAAGGAGACACCAGTTGCTGTCCTAAGGCAGGCAGAGAATAGCAGTTGAGAATAGAAAGAATGAAAACATCAACAACAATTTGTATCATGCAGGGTTCACTCATATCTGCAGATTTGGTTCAGAGGCATAGAAAAAATTGCTGCACAAAAAAGAAACACCAAACAAAGAATAAAGGGCACAGTACACGTGTTCAACTACATTTACATGACTAAAATTTAATTTGGCTGCTTTAATAATGCTCAAACACTGTGCAATCACTGTGTAGTAAGACAGATGAAAAAAGTCAACTTCCTGACTTCAGAAAAAAATAGGTTTCTAATGCAAATACTTTCTTTGAGGCTGAATCTCCGTGACTTATTCTCCACGTCTATAACACAATATAATTCAATTACTAGTTGCTCCTTCTGAGATCTGAGTTAAATATTAAGGGAACTCTGGGGCTTCCTACCTTCTCAATTGTTACTTGTACAGGCTATCCAGAATTATGCAAATAGTCAATTAAGAACATTTTTTCAGCTCAGCACTTCAAATTAAATATTTCACTTTAAAATCCAACCAACCACCTCTATACAAGAACAGCCTTTCCTTCCTCATCTGACAATTGACATACCATGACAACCTCTACCTCATGTGTTCCATCTTCTTTTTATGCCAAATTCCTGGTTTTGAATGCAAAACTGTAAATTTAAAGATATGTCATACATAACACTTTTGTTTAACAAAGCCAAATATCAGTCAAGGAGATTCACCGGGTTCCAAATGAAAATGGATTGGTATGAAAAAATGGCAAGGAAAGATTTTTTCTAATTTTACAGTAAGGTTAAACAGGCAAGGGGCTCGAGTTTCCCTTGCACAGAAACAAGAGGTGAAAAATAATGTCAGAAGAAAATCTAAGAGGTCAAAAGAAATCGACTTTTAAAAATATGACTGAAAAGTCCCTGCCCAAGTTTTATGCTAAAGAAATATTGAGGGATAAGCACACTCTTTCTGACAAATGTGAACTTTGTACTCATAAACCAAGCAAAATCCCCCCAGTCTTCATTATTGCCTAGAAGCATGTATGAGTACAGCATTTTTCAGGCACTGCCTGCAGGTTAAGCTGAAACTGCTTCTGTCCTGAGAGATCACATAGACAGCAAAAGGAAACAGTCAGTGCTGGGTTCTTGGGACACAGATCAGCAGAGAACTTGAACACTCACTCCCTCCATTTTTGAAGTGGCACTGCTATGAAATGAAGGAGAGCACAATTTCAGATGCTCAACATGAAACTGGCAACTGCTGAACAAAATACTAAGAATTTTCCATCAAATGATCACTGCAACACCAAGTCTGAGCTGAACATTCTTTTCAGGTGGAGCAATCTGAAATTCACCGAGCAAACTTGGATGAGGTTCCTGAATGCCTATCCCAGATATTGTCTTCAAGAAGAATCAGTCATTTGTAAAACTGTCTTTGTTCCTTTCAGTTTTGGTGGGGGTTTTTGTTGGTTTTTAGGGGGGAGTTTTTTTGTTTAGTTGTTTTTTTGTTTTATTGAGCTTTTTTACATTTTCTTTTGTCCTCACTCCTATATGAAGAACTCTCTAGGACAGAGCAAGATCTGAATAATGGTAGCAAGTGTTCTAACTAAATCCTACCATGTTAATAATTTATAAACATCTGTGATATCAAGCTACGCTTTAGTTACTCCATTTCATCACTAATTTATCCAAATAGAAAAAAATACTTAATTTTAAGCAACTGCTCTCTAAATGGGGAATAAAACACAATGAAGAGTGGATTTATATGAGTCAGTATCGTTGTCTAAGCTGATGGTGGTTACCCATCAACTGGCAGTTCACGTCACTGTTAGGAGTTGTTCTTAAAATGCAGCAGCACAGGAGGCTTTCCTGAAGGCATCCCTGTAGGGATGATGGAACTGCCAGTATTTCCCACAAAGACCTGCCCATATACCTGGAGCTCCAGCTGGTACTCAGAGAACCAGTTCAAATATATGAACTGCTCATGCAAAATCACTGCACAGGAACATGAGCACTTGCTGTGCAGCTTGTGGCTTTTCAAATTTGGGAGCTTTGCTGAGTTGGGGAGGCAGCAATACAGTGCCAGAATACAACAAGGAGCTGGAGGAGATGCTGTCCAACGCACCACATAATGCAGGAAAGTAGTGCTCCTTCCTGGCATACCCTGAACTAAGAAACTATTAAAGCTCAGAAGGTGGCAAAGAATACAAACTGCAAAGGTTCTCAAATTTTTTTTTTTTAATTACAAATACAAAAAGACATTCAGCACTATTTTGAAGAATTTAGTTTTGCCAGGTTGCCTATTTTTTCTTCTCTGCCTTCCTGCTTTTTTACCTATTACTAGTTGCTTCCCCCCTCCAGGTTTACAATGTATTTTGTGACTCTTTGCTGTCAAAATAAAAGCCAGACCCTGAGTTTCTACCCCCTTCCATGATGGCAGCCAGCACCAGCTCTGGCCAGACTGGAGGAGACAAGTCTGCAGATTGGCAGGAGCCCTTGGTAACCCATCGGTTGCCAGCTCCATCCTTTTGTGACTACATGGAAAGCAGGAGCACTGAGCAGTACTGACACCCCTACAGAGAAGGCACAAACCTGATCCAGGCTGTGAACCATGGGTGAAACTTTCCTGCTCTGTCCCGTGAGCTGCTCATTTCAGCACAGCCCATACCTGTAAGTGTTCCTCAGCTCTTGTACTTTTCACAATTACACCATTTGTACCTAGAATGACCTTTCAGAAAACTCAGCTGTCAGCAAGTACTACAATTCCCTGTCTATGACAGTTGGAATTGATTTTTATGTTAAGTAAAAGAGAAGTTTTATTATGTCATTTCAAAATCACTGTAATCATCCGACTGCATTAGAAATAACCAAGTCTGTGTATAATTCTCATTCTGCTATTATACCAAGCAACAGTAACCTACTACATCAGGATTTAAAAACAGCTTCCATATAACAGTTCTGGAGTTGAATGTATTCTCAAACGCATATTTTACTCAGTCTCCTTCCTGGAAACCCAAGAGAATCTCTGAAAACCTAATCACTGAGAAAGGTGCTCCCTTTATTTATGTGACAAGCCAAATGTTCTAGCCTTTTGCCTACTTTTTTCCTAAGACAAAGAGCTTTTTTTTCATTTATTTTAATTAGCTGGTCACCTATAAACATCACAGAAATATCATTAATCTACCAGCAACACCAAGTTCCACAATTCATTCACTTTTCTCTCCAGTAAGCAGGCATTTCTCCATCTCACCTCATAACTCAAGAATCCTTTTCCCAATAGGTTTCCTCAGTGCATCTCATTTTAAAGCCCTCTTGGGAGCTTACTGCCCCTCTACAATGATCAGAAACAAAGGTGCAGGTTCTTTTTCTCCTTAAGCATCATCATTAGAGTAATTAATGTACAATCAAGCCAACAGCAGCAGAGCTGAAGTAGCATTTACCTTCTTTGAAGCTCTCTGAGGAACAGCGGGGAACCCTGAAAGCTGGAACAGACACGGACTTCCGTCACCAAGGAGAAGATTCACACATTATCAACAGAGTTAAAAGTAACCAGCACAGTAGAAGGAGTTGGACAAAACTGCTCATGCTGTGAACAGCACCTGTCACCAGAGGGAATTAGTTATAAGCACAGTGTCATGGCTGGAGACTGAAACAGAAAAGTCTATGTATTTTTATTTTTTTTCCTTGATGGTTAGTGGAGTTTTTTTGGTTTTAAACCATTCAAGCTTGGCCTCAGGGGCCTGTAAAATTTCCACATTTAAAGGCAAAATTGAATTCAGAAGACACAAACTGTTTTACATAGTTACCTCTTACTTGGAATAGACAAAATTAATGTTTCTCAGCCCATCTGAACAACATGGACAAAACCTCCAATACAACAGAATTTGCTATTTTCAAACAGCTTCCACTTTAACTGGGCCTTTAAGCTTTTCACAGTTTTCTTAGCAGATAATAAGTAGTGAATAACATGTCTTCTCTCCAACAACTCCTCTGCAAGGTTTTTTTTGAACTAGGAGGAAAAGAAAAAAATCAGAAATTGTTAAATCTTTCTATTTTAATGTTTTACTCAAATGCAATAAAGAAACATCCTGGAGCCTATTCAAATTCAGCTTTTCAGGGTCTTTATTGTGCTTCATTTTCATTACATTAAAAATCTTCTGAAAAACCAACGTTCTACTTAAAGCCCTTAAGATACATACCACTGATTTTGTCACGAATCTAGAGATTCCAGCTTTCATTGCTTTATTTTTTAAGAAAGTATCGTTGTATTTAAATGTATGAAACTAAGCATTGACTAAGGTAATGTACAACTGGGATTCTGAAGCTTTAACCCAACTAATCTCTTACCACCAATATACTCCTAGAATTCTCTTCTGAAAAGATAAATAAACATTTACCAAAGAGAAATTATATCAAAAAGGGTTGGAAATAAATAAGGCATAAACTCACCTCAGCACTGGCCAAGTACCTATTCTGTATGACAGTGGTTACACTTTGCCCATGCTGAACTCTATATATGGTTTTATTTTGAGTACTCATAATTACTCCCTTCTGTGTTTCATCACGCTCCTGGACTGAATTTGAGAGAGAATAAAGATTGAGAGTCATTCTTTATACACACCAACCTTTAAGATGTGAAACCTTGACTGAGAAATTCCATCATTAATGGAAAAAATATTTTATCAGATTTTTCTCTCTCTTCTTATATTCAAAAAAGGAAGTTAGCAAGTCTAAGAGTTCATCCAAGAGTTTCAACAGGATAAAACTGCCTGGTACTTCTATGCAGAAGTCCAATTTCATATTCCACATGCTACTAAAGAGTTTTTTAAGGCTAGCACAGTTAAATAGATGTGGAATATTAAAGCACAAGAGTGAGAGTCACTGGTCCTATCACCAAGTTAAACTCCTCATTTTTCCTTAGTATGGTGCCACATCAAAGGACAGATGCAATATCTACTGAAATGGCCTTTCTCTGGCACAGCAGGGACTCTCACTGCAGAGACAATGCAAGTACCTCAGAGTGGGCAAAAGAGAATGGAGGAAATGCTTACTGGAAAATGTAAATAACTGAGAAAAAGGCTAACACCAGCACAGAAAGAGAGTATTGGTAAGGCAAGAACACTTGTCTCATGCAAAGTGAAAGTGATTAAAAACTGTTAGTCTCTTAAGGCTGGAAAAAGTAAATCTATGCATACACATGGACCCAGAGAGGAAATCCCATTATTTCAAACAGAATTTTCATGTGCATTTTCAGCATGTGCACAAGAACTTGGTAAAGCTCAAAGAAACCTTCTCAGCACATAGAGAAGGAAGAACCAGTTTTCCCAATATTTCTTAGTTAAGCCAACTCAAGAATTTCATCCCCACTGAGAACCACTTCCTCTGAATCTGAAGATGCTTATGGCCTCAGGTTACAACACTTCAAAGAGCAGAAAGGAAAAAAACCCCAAACCTACCCAAGCAATCAGCCATGCAATTGAAAAGACATTAGCAATCAGACAGCAAAAACAAGCAAGAAATGCAGAGTTAGACCTTCTGGAAATATTATCAGGATTCGTGTCAGAGCTCATCTCATACTTAAGTAGCATAACAATTTCTAGAACTAACAGCTTTGAGATTCACCAGGCAAAAATAAAATTAATAATTCCCTTGATTTTTATTTTCCTAATCTCATTGTTCTTTTTATCAAAATATGAAACAGTAGGAGAGTCAAAATCCCTCTCCTATTAGTTTCATGTCAAAAATCAATATGTGCTGCTCTCGCAGCAGTACACAAGATTTCCATTCCTACATGGTACTGGCAGAGATGAAGACACATCCTGGGATCTATTTGACAGTTTAATACATGTGGCATGAGGTTAAAAATTTCACCAGGAAACCATTAAGTACTTTCATAAAAGTCAGAAATAACTTCAAGATATAAAATGCAGAAAGGAACAGAGAAAAATCAGTAAGATCAGCTTATAATTACACTGAGCATTGTTTTTAGTAAAGTTTTGTTGCTCAAATCTGCAGAAAAAGAGATATTAAACTGGCAACCAGAACTAAAATAGAAATATGCTGCTGTATTTAACAGGCAAGATACACAGTCACAAGAGAAACCTGCAAACCCCACCTTGTTCATGTATCTTTCAAACTTGTGTATTCCACTAAATATTGTGAAATGTTTTGTTGTCTTAATCTTAAAGGAACTAAACAAAAAGAAAAAACCAAAACCAAACAAACAAAAAAACTTGAACAATGAGCTCAAACAGTGTTGCTCCTGAAAGCCTGGAGATTCATACCAGAGAAGAGTCATAAAGTCTCTGAAATTTACCTTGTCTATCACTGACCCAAACCTACTCATTTCCTATTACATAGATTCTCATTGATGCTACAGCAGATGAATTTGGATTCAGAAAAAGAGGGAGAGGAGTATGTATTTAAAATAAAGAGAAGGGAAACACTTCAAAGGAGCATTTCCCCTATACAATTGCTCACCCTTTTTTAAAGGAGGTAGAAGTTAAACTGCAACAGAAAAATTGCATAGCAAAAGTTGAAATGACAAAGAATGATAAATTAAAACTTCTTCCTTGATCTACCAACTGATGCTATATCAATCCATGACAAATTTGTGTACATTTCCTGCACCTATGAAGGTTTTGCAAAAAAAGTCAGATTTGAAATAAGTAAACCAAAGTTGTTACTATACTAACAAACTCCAGCCATGCTTCTACATGCAGAATACCCCTTAGAATTTCAATCACAGAAACCCACCTGCATGTTTGTTTGCCCCCTCTAATAACCAACATGATTGTAAACAGCTGTAAGTAATTACATTAATTAACATTACACTCTACATGACATGCACCAAGCCTAAACTGCTGCATCAGGCTACAGTAAATGCTCTGGGTACAATGAAATGCAAGAGCAAAAAACTGATTCCCCATGAGGGGGCACAACCCTTGTGATTATGCACAACTCACATGGGCGGGGAGGTTGTGCAGACACAAATAGAATATTTATGGGTTATAGTGACAAGAAGGAGATTGAGGAAGCTGGGCCTGCAGGAATGGAGAAGGAGCAGCTGACAGTCTTTCCAGGAAAACTGAGTCCTAAACTGAGAAAAAACATAGATATTAAGCACAGGGATAGGGAATTCTCTAAGTTAAGTCCCTACTTTATGCTTTCATTACAAGCAGAACTCGATGAATGGTAATCCACTTGTACCATCCATCTCCTTTTAAGACAAATAACCTGCAGCCAATTTCATTGCTCCAAACCTCCTACAACTCAGACTGAGACAGAGCATCAGAATGCAAAATGGTGTGCACTTCATTTGTATAAATTCTCCACATTCAGTATTTAAATGAGAAGAAAATCTATTCTGTACTTGTCTGCAGCCTGTACCTACATCACATCCAGTCAGATTGGCTGCTCTTTATGTAATCCTTCATCAAGAAACCTTTTTGAGCTAGAACCTTTTAAAATCTGAAATCTTTATCTCCAAAGGCGGCTTGAAAGAACTACTTAAAGCATTTCAGTCACACAACCAAGGTGGAAGGGCACACCCAAATTATTCTTGCATAAAAGCACTGGAATTCCTGTTTTCTTTTGAGAGGACATCTTTTGTATAAACTCCAGCTCACTGCACCAAGAATAAAGGAAAATTAACACTCTATTCCTCAATGCATTACCTTTCACTCTGTATTGAGACACTGAGATTTAGAACCATTGTTCATATGCACAATCTCCCTGCCACAAACAGTTGTCCCCACTAATGCCCATGCCACACAGGCTTGGATAGACAGTGTCACATTTCATCATTTTCACCAACAGGAAAGACTGATTGTTCTTCATACCTTTTAGATGTCACTGAACCAGTCAGCAAGAATTTTCAGAGTCGTGTCCATATTATTTCTGACACAAATTAATTTCTTCATTTTAACACCCATCCACTCAAAGAACTGTTGAAATACCTCCTGAGTCATCTGCTTCAGAATCTTGACCATACATCATCTCCAGAGAAGCTGTCAGCTCCTGTGTGTCAAGTGAATCAAACAAAACCAGGTTTGCATACCTGATGAATTCTGTGACCACATATAACCTACTAAAATCAAGATTCATGTATCACAGAAAAAGTTAGCACTATCTACTGGTGTAAAATTACTTTTACTACAAAAGTCTCTTTCTGTACCCGGTGAAGTATATTTTACTTTATTTTACATTCCACTTTCTTATGAGATAAGTGCCAGTATGTCTGCTAGAAAATGCAATGCAGAAAAGAATCTCACACAGAGATCATCGACTCTAAATTTTAAACTGAAAGCATGGAATAAAAAACCACTACAAAAAGCTTAACAGCTCATAAGAAGTTATTTGTATTCTTGTTATTTCTCCCCAATGGACTTGATCCTGCTCATCAGGATAAAGATCCAAATGGAGGTCAATTTATAATGCTCCTCAGACAACTACTCAAACTCAGAAAAAAATATCAGAAACAGAAAGCAAAGTGGATTTGTATTAAGAGACAAGATGAGCAGCCAAGGAATGCTTCTGAATATAAAGCCTTTTGACCCTTGAAATGCAAAGGTAAGAACAACCAAGTAGAAGACCAAGTGAAATGGTTGACACCACCACCAGGCACTGAAGAGCAGTGGCCTCCCCTTTCTGAGGGCTGCAGGTATTGTGGAGGTGAGGAAGTGGGCTTGACCAGTTTTGCAGAACCATGCACAATGATGCCACAACCTGAACTGGCACTACAGAAACACCACAGCAAAAGTTCAGATTGGGGCCAAAATAATGAGAATTTTTCTCACATTGTAATTACTGAATACAGTGGGAAAAAAAAAAAAGAAAGAAACCAAAACAGAACAAACAATATTTTATAAAAATTATAAATCTGCTTTCATAACAAGAGTTGCTACAATGAGCAGCATTCATTCCATACAATCAACTGTTTAAACAGCAATTTTCAACTGAGCCAAGTGGCATAAGCTTTGTACAAATAGGCTTCCCTATAAGTAAGTACCAGGAAGAGGTTTGTGCTGTATTTATGGAGACTATTTAAATAATTCCTTTGCATTTTCTTAATAGCTGGGATTCAATACACCAGGATACACATGGGTAGAAAATGGCAGGGCAAGGTAATAGCCAGGTTCAAATGGAACACTCTGAAAGAGAGAGAAAAAAATCAGCCCATTTAACAGCAGCCCAAAGTGAGTAATAGAGCAAAGTGGTCAGTAACAGTTTAATATCCAATATCACACACTCTGTTTACAAAACTAATGGCACTAGTCACACCAGAGGAGTATCTGTATGTATTCCACCAGACTGTCCTCAAAGAAAGAATCCTGTAAATCATGTCCTATTTCTTCCCATTTATTTTTCATACTATAAACACAGTTCTCTAAAACACTAGCAATTTCCCCAGCATGAGCGTGCAGAAGCAGGTTCCAGCTCCTAACAGAAGAGAGGACCATCAAACCCTGTTAAGCTGAACCTCAAAATTCAATCAACAGACTTACTAGCAGTGTTTCAGTACCCCTTCAAATATTTGCAAAACACTGTTAAAATTTCTCTGCTGTACAGTTAGCTAGAAGATGCTTAATGCCTACCACCTAGTGGATTTGCACAGCATAACCTCTGAGCATGCACCCAGAGAAAAATACCCAAACCAGCTCTGAAACAGAAAAAAACCTACAAACAACACACCACAACTTTTCTCCATCTGAAGGAGCAGAATGCTCATAGACCCTCCAGATAATAAAGAGCCATGGAATGCTACCTATCCAGTATCTTTTCCAATGAGACACCAATCTGTATATCAGACCATTTAAAAAATATAAGTGTATCAAACATTTTTTTAATGGCATTGAAAAATGAATCCGTTGGAAATTGAGTAATTCCATGAACATTTGAATGCTTCAGTTCATTACTGCTGCTCCAACCTTGCACAAACTTATGTGCAGACTGTAACCTTGGTGATTATTCATAAGAATGCAATCTCATACATGTGTGGATGAATAAATCTCTGGAATTTATACAGACAAGCTGCCCAAATACTGATAAATTTTTCCCTCTCCACACGCACTTGCACAGTCAAAATTAAGGGCAGTAATGTTTCTGAAGTAAAAAAGAACAAAATGCATTATTTCTAATAGTAAAGGCCAGTAATTTTTTTATTGGCAAAGCCTTCTGCAAAAGTTCTTAATGCCACTATGGAGCCTATTTCCCCATGTATATCCCTACTTTCTGTTGTTGGGTTTGCTGGGAGGAAAAGAGACTCTTGGTAGGGAAGCATGTAATCCAACAAACCAACCAACACGGTACCACAATTTACAGGGTAACTGCATTGACTTTTTAATTGCAGGCTCTCTCATTAACACTTGACTTAGAAATATTCTGCACTTGGGGAAGTCTTGTCAGTCACCAAACACAGTACCATAAAAGAAAAGCTAATGCTCAAATCCAGGATTTAGGTAATAATTCCCCTCTGGAAACAGTACAGCTAGGAGGCTAGGGTCAGGAGTCCTGCTCAGAACCACAGGTGGCAGCTGTATAGCTTCACTTGGAAGTGTAACCTAGAGCTTCATCTGCTGCTGCCAGGTCTCCAGCTATAAAATGTTTCACATTGAGCAAACACCCTCAACAGGTTCTCAGTGTTTCAAAACCACTACTGATCAGAGCAACTTCCTCCCCTGTAATGCTCCTGAGTGCTCGGAGAGGGGCAGTTGATCCACTTTCAAAGTGGATTAATTCTGCCACTGCTGAATACAAATTCTGCTGCAGCTCATCTCACCTGATAATCAATTCATGTGTTCCTTCCTATGCAGAAGGAAAAGCAAGTCAGAAACTCTCACCCAGATAACCTAGAAACTGATACCAAAAAAGCATTAATCCTTGTGAATTACACATAACACAATACAAACCTGACGAGAAATTAGTGAAAAAGCAATTTTTTTAAACCTCTGCTCCTATGACATGACTGCCTTGCTTCACAGAGTGAAAACATGACTGCATGATCAGACAACTAAAGGAAGAGTTTCTGCATGACTGCTGATAACAGTGTGAGTCTTAACTGCCACTGAAAACTTGAAATGTCCTAGCTGACCTCCAGTTTTTGATTCTATTACAGAATTTAGAATTTGGGTTATCCACATGTCCATGCATCCAAAAAAACATTCACAAAGTCAGATTACAGAAGGTTTCTTGCTGAAAAAGAATTCTCTAGAATAAAAAGGAATTCTTGCCTTCTAGCAGGAAAAGCAGGTGATCTGTGAACTCCCTACTGATTATCAGCAGAAGGGTCATTAAACTAATTTTCTAGAAACAAAAACAGAAAAGCTTCCTGTAATGACTGGCAGGATTAGTTAGAGGAACCCCATATTTCATATCAGACAAGGTACCTATAAGACCCAGCAAAAACAAAACTTTTGAAATGGATGACGGAAGTTAAAAATCCGTACTCAGAAGCAGGCTTGCAACATTCTTCTCACTGTGACTTAACCCAACATGCCCACAGAAATATGAAAATATGTATGAACATGGAAGACCAAGCTACAGCTTTACAGACTTGCTGTGAAGATTTGCTATGCCCTTCTACATTTATCTCCAAAAATAAAAAGTGAAATGATTGAAGTACCTCTAACACAGTGTCCCAACAGGTGTGCTCTTCCCTACCACACGCACACACACACACACACTCTTGCCTCAAAATCTTGGCAAGTCTGGTGTGGAGGGAAATTAGTGAGGCAAAAAGACACAACAGAAGAGTTACCAAGAGTTACCAGTTTCACATGGAGGTGATGAGCAATCAAATTAACATCTCCTACCAACAAGCAATGTATAATATAAATGTATCTGCAGACACATTTAAAATAAGTATGTTAAAACACAGGTTTGGAAGGGCTCTAAATTTAGTTTATCAAATTTAGTTTATCAAGTGAAATCTTAGAAATGGACTTCATCAGGAATTCTTAAATAGCCACAAAAGATTGACTAGAAACCTTTTACCTGTAACAAGCAAGGGCAGAATGAGATCCAATGGCTGGAAATTGCAAGATGGACAAACTCCAACTAAAAATAAATCCCCAAATTGTAGCACACATTGCTCTAAAAGCTTAGATTAGCAGTTGAACAGTTGCTGTAATTCATCCAGGCATTAATGGGCTGGATAACAAAAGCCAGTGGATTAAGTTCTGCCATAGAAGGTGAACACAATTTATTCCTTCAACACTTAAAAATATGAAACAACAACAGAAAAGATTTAATAGGCACTCCTGCACTTTTAGGCATCTCTGGTGACCAAAAACACACAAACTTTTATTGGAGTTCCTTCTGTTTTTCCTGCGTAAGACAAAAGCTATTTTGTAAAAAAATACTGTAGCACATTGCATGAAAAATAATAAGGATCTCATCTCATGAAGAACACTTTCCAAGACAAGATTTCTGCAGGATATTACTTCAAAAACTAGAGGAATAGAAACTTAATGTAGCAGAACATTCAACCAGGCAACCGAACTCCAGTTAATACCAGTTCAAGCAGTAGAGAAAATTTAACAGTCTACACACGACTACATGAAAATCCAGGAGCTCAACAGATGGCTTGGAAGCCACAGGACAAATCTCCTTCCAACTTGTGTGCATGAGACATTTAATGGCTGAGATAATGCCCACTAGATAACTTCACAGAGCATTAAGTACACAGGCAGCATTTTAATAGTCTCTTTACAAAGATGCAAGCTCTTCACACTAGCAAACAGTACAATTAAATTCCTTTAAAATCACTAGGAGCAGGTCTTGGTTCCCTTTAGTGCAAGTTACTACTTTGCAGTATATGGAATAGCTAAAGTTAGCTCTGGCATCAACTTGCATCCTTCAATGGTTCAAATTATCCCACCCTCCCCCACTTTTTTAGTTTAATGAGCAACTGAATAGTTCCTCTTTTTTAAACATTAGCATGGATATTTTTTTGTTCTTACCACCATAAAAAAAAACCTGAATATGTACACTACAATCTCCAATATGTTTCAAAATTAAAATCACAAATTAGAAGACACATCCACATAAAAAAGCCACAGTGTCTGAAAAGCCAGTATGTACGTTATACTCTATTACTGTGAGTACCTACTTGAGCTGCAATCAAGAGAACTTCTAATTACCCCTGTTATTTTATCTGTAAAGCTGCCATCCTCTCAGCAACATTTCCTAGGAGAGCTGGTAAATTGGTCAGCACCACTACATTCGTCTTTGGGCACAGAATTTACATCAAGTTCTATCAGTTTTGAAATTAATTTTAAGCCTTTCCACTTGAGAGGAGCTATCTTTGTTACTTTCATACACACCATGTCCCAGTGATATCCTAGCCCACTGATTACCTCCTTATGTTTCCAAGACATACATTTTACAAGTGCTTGATTAAGAACAAATGTTCCAGTCACTCATCTTTGGTTTTGGGACAGTATCCAGGAGAGACACAATTAAACCAGCATAAACTAACTAAGAAAGCGCAGGCCAGGACAACTGAGATAATGCCATTTACTCTGCACTCCAACTGCATTTGGTTTACTCACACCTGTGATAGTTGTTTGGCATGCACCAGGTTTCCCCAAGGCAAGACAAGATGTTCAGCTCCAAGAGCTTCAAAGCAAGTGAGGCTTGTGACAGTGAGAGAGGGCAGCAGCACCTCGGGGATCTTGAAGGAAGAGCACATTGCTTAGGCAGCTGAACAGCAAGATCTAACTCAGTAAAGCCAATTCTGACAGTTAGGTTGACAGATTAGGCAGAATTAAACAGTCTGCTTCAGTTTAATAGCCAGCTATCTCATCCATCTGTTTGGGTTCACTGGGCTTCCTGTACAATGAATTTGAATTTGCATGAACTTCATTTTAACTGAGCTGGAAACAAAATCAGTGACATCATCACACTTGGTTGCACTATCAAAAATATTAGCTCGCCTACCTACAGTCAGTGTAATTTCAGTGGGTATGACAGGCAGAGTACTTTTTACTATGTGCATCATGGACATTTCTTCTGTTCTCTTCATTTCTTCATAGCCAAGATTCTGTGGAATGGTACAACACAAAAAAATAGATCCTTAAAAATTAGTTCCAGCAATATAAAAAGTAAAGTCACTACACTGTGCATTAAAACAGGACAGCTCAAGCATGATGCCAGCAAAACTTGTGTTCTGCATCCTTCACCTACCAAAGATTTCAAAGTACTGAGGACAAAGTCCACGAGAGTCTGAAGATGGGCTGCTTCCAGCTGCTACTTAGTCATCTTGAAAACTGCATTAGTTCTGCAGGGAGTTCTACACTTGCACACTCATTAGCACTTGCATAGCCTTTGCAGCACTCAGACCCTCTGGGGGATACCTGACATTCAGCAGAACTCCTCTCTTCTTCATTGTTCCCCATTTAGAATATTTGTGAGATTGCTATGATAACTTCCCCACTTCAGATAGCAGGATTTTTACTTTTTTTTTTTTACAATGGCATGTTCTTGAAAAGTCAGAAGATTTCATGTCATCATTCATTTGCACCTTAGCTTAGGCAGCCAGGAATAATGTCAGAATGGATGAGGAGATGGGGTGGGGGCTGTGGTGTTCCTGAATAAAAATAGTTTTCAAGCAACACATGAGGCCACACATTGTCAACATGAAACAAGAGGGCTGCACAAATATATGTGGAGCTACCAGAAGCATCAAAGTGCTGTAAGCTCATTTCAGCAGCATTTCAAGTATTCTGGCAGTGTAAGACAGTATGGATCATGCAGATATGACTTCACTGTAATTCACAATTGAAACAGGTGTCAAGGTCCAGACTGTCAAATATTTCAACAATTTAGTGCATCACTCAAGAACAAAAGCCCTTTTCATTATGTTTATCATGGAAGAATGCAACTTGTTGGGGTTAGGAACACAAAAAATAGAAAAAAAAAAAAGAAAAACCCCAAAGCACCTCACACACACACACACACACACACACACACACGCTGTCATCAGAATAACACCAAAGAAACTATCTCCTCTGTCAAATGAATGCCTTTGAGACTCCCCAGTCCCACCACTGAATCTCTTCCAACTCTGGTCCACATTAATAGTTTTCTTTCCCTTTATCTCCAATGCAAATCAAATCCAAACCAAACTGGAATCAAAACCAAACTGGACAACTGGGTGAAAACAAGTTCCAAGACAGCTTTGCTTTGCTTGTGGACTGTTGTTGAATATGGCTTATGGACCTCACTGAGCTCATTCACCCCTGTGATCTCCAGAAAACTGCAAATGCTGCTATTCCATGTGGGATCAGTAAAGTTTGTGAAAGTCAATCCCTAAACAGCCCTACCTCACAACCTAGATACTTCTGCACACTACTCCCCCACACAGGATGCAACACTAAAAATGCACCTGCTCATCAACACATACCTCAATGTTATCAAGTTTAAACATTGAAATTGGGATTTAGCAAAAGAAATAATTTCTTTTCTCCAGCAGCAATCAAATGTATGCCATGCTCAACATGTTTTCTGTGAAAAATGCATATTGTGTGATTGGCTTTTTGCAAATATTAAAATGAATATTATATGTGATATGTTAGAAAGCTGCGCTGTATTAATGTTTTTAAGTAGTGTGTTAAATATAGTTTAGGTTATAACATAATGTTAAAATAGAAGCTATGTATGTGAGATATTTTTTAAGAAAGGAATGAGGTACTCGCACTAGACAGCAGCCACGGGACACCTAAATCTTTCAGAGAAAGAGGATTTATTGCTCTCTTATCAGAAAAAACAACTTCTTCCCACCTCGCTCACTCATGAAGACACCGTCAGGACTGAGAGGAAGAAGCTGACACTGACAGACAGAATCCTGTGTCTGAATGGAGTTTATGCATCATGTATGAGGTCTATGAATATGCAACAGGCTGGTTTTTTTAAGGGTTACTCCTTTGTTAACGTGAGTCCTTTTTCGGGCTTATGTTGCCCAGAAAAAGGTACCCAGATGTCCGTAACTCTGTTTCTAACATCTCATATTGTCCTAATCCAAATTGTCCAAATTATTATTACTCTAACAATATCAATATTTTATAACCATTTTATTACTATTGAACTTTTAAAAACAAGTGATTGGCATTTTTCACATTTTCCCTTCACAAGCTGTTAAATTCCGTATAAAACAGCAAAGCTTCTTAAGCAAACACATTTAAAGTGGTTTAGGATATACTTGAAAACAGTGTTTGCTGTCACTGTCCCAGATGCACAGCTGCCATCCCATCCCTTTCCACTGCCCCTGCTGCACACCAGGGAACCAAAAGCTCCCAGAAGCAGCGGAGCCCCATCCTTATCACTCAGGTTTTGGCGGCAGGAGCACGCAGGCGGGTTCCTTCAGCTCTGTGACTCCCGAGAAGTTGCGCTAGGTGGCAGCTTCCCCCTGTGCAAACCCATCCTCCCGCAGCTTCCTCCTGCGCAAACCCATCCTGCCGCAGCTTCCCCCCGTCTAAACCCATCCTCCGGCAGCTTTCCCCATCCTCCCGCAGTTCCCCCCACCCCGTCCAAACCCATCCTCCGGCAGCAGCGCGCTCCCAGCCCGCCGGAGGGGAGCGCACCGAGCTGTGACATCCTGCTTTTGAAAACAGGCACTGAAGCTGCACACCTGAAACGGTTTTTAACTATTTCAGGACAGAAACCCTTTCGTTACCGTGCTCTGATTTCCTTACATTTCTTTACAAAAGTCTAGGTTTAACACGCACTAAAAGTGAAACTCCACAAATGCATCAATTGTGGCAAAAGTGGCAAAGCCTTTCACGCTATCCAGCGAAGGACAGATGTTTTCATGCAGTGCTGAAGCTGTCCAGCTACATGTATGAAACTAAACAAGTATGTAAATAGTTGTTAAAGTCTGGTTTCTAAGAAAAAAATAATTCCAACATGCCGTATTTCTGCGTAATTGTACCCTTTTTAAAGTCATTCTCTGTCCAAGTCTTATGCAATTTTTCCAAGGAACACAGAACAGTGAGACAAACTTTTGTAACCACTTCTATGGCTTGTGAGAACTGGTCCTCAAAACAACTTTTCTTGTGTGTGATGCCTAACTTGTAAGGAAGAAACAACATTTTACCAGGATTTTTTTTTTCCACAACTCAAGCAGTTTAAAAATTAACTCTATTGGGGCCCCTTGAACACACATATTTTCAGATAACACCTGCTATGTTAATAATTTCATTTCTTTCAGAAGGTAGCAGCAGCATTTTGTCTCATTCAGCTTTTAAATCATTTATTTGTTGGGTTTTTTTTCTTTAAGGAATGTGGAAGGACCAAAAATACACTCATTACACCTCAGCATTGACCAGTCTGCACATGGCAATTCCCTCCTGCTCCTAATTTCCCTTTTGTCCTATTTCTTCTCTTGGTAGTTCTTTAACTCATCTTTCACACACACATATAGCAATATACACTTTCCTTCTTCAAGGAGCTGATAGCCACTTCTAGATCAAATCTCTTCCCACTGCACTTTTGTCTTTTCTTTTAAAACTAAAGAAGTAATTTGGGCTACTCAAAGAGATACATCTCTCACAGCGATAGGAACACCCAAGGAGCTCTGACTACCCAGTTACCTCCAGCAACTAGGTGCATTTACTAATTGGCATCTTCCTTGGAGATGGAATTGAAAGCTCTTCCAGCAAAGGGGCAGAAGGGAACTGAAGTCATCTGATAAGCACTGAGAGGCAGATAATACAGATTTCAAAACAAGCTACCAAAAGAAAATCGGGTTTCAGCCATGCTTTTGGGAAACATTCCCCTCTCAATACATGCAACACTACATCTTTCTTAGAAAAATTAAGAAAATTAAAACTTTTGGAAAACAAAAAAGCAGGCAAGGCGTCAAGAGATAAGCAAGGCAACGATTAATAGTCCTATTTTAGGAAAAAAAAAACATACCTGGCTTTTTTTTCAATGCTTTCACCCTAGCAGCCAGACTTCACGGTTTTATTTCAATATAAGTATGTAGGGTTTGTTCAAAGCTTTCAGCAGTTTTCTTAGATGCTTCCTTCTCTATGAATTATTTATCATTTTTGGAGCAGTGTTTCAACAAAGCCAGGGAAAGATACATCAAGAGTCACAACAGCCAGCCAGTGCCACTAACACAGACCACAGTTTAGACTTCTGAAAACTTGAGATAAACACACACAGAGCTGGCCCTCCTCAAAACACTAACAAAATGCCTAGAAAGACACAAAAGCCAATGAGAATAATTTTATTTTCTTTAATACTTTTTAAAAGGTTATTGGCTAATTTCCTTCCTCTCATTTCTGTACTGCATTTCCCCAACTACTCCCCATTTGCTAGCAGGTCTCCAAAAAATATGGAATTTCTTCTTCCCTGGCTGAAAATTCCTACCCATCAGTTCAGGGAGATCAAGTCCAGGGTCTCATTAAACACCTCACTCCCATCACTGCCACATCTCAAAGTGGTGCAGCAGAACTCTCACTCTGTGTACAGCCAGCCTGACCTTCCTACAAGGAGTATTCTTAAGACAAAATAAGGAATATTCTTGACCCAAAAAAAAGCCCAAACATCACATCAGGCTATATCCCCCAAGGGGCAACCTAAATTTTAAAACTCTTGCTCTCATTCCACAGAGATGTTTTTATAAAGTCCTCTTTGGGCATTGAAACAGGCTTTAAATGTCATAGTCTTTCAGACTCACTTGTATGATAGTAAAACAAAAACCAAAACCAAGAATCCCAACAGACACAGAACAAAACAAAACAAAAAATTAGAGGCGTTTCAATAATTCAATAATTTTCAGACCCATAGTCTTATGATGGTGCTTTTTTTAAGGACTGTTTGAAGCCACCAACACCACAAATCAGCCTTCTCAAATAAATGATTGCCTACCATAGTGTTTCTAGCAGTGAGCAAATAATTTCTCACTTAAATAAATATGCACCTTTTCTTTCAAAGTAATTTACTTGCATTCAACACAAAATAGTAATTTAAATTTGTAGAAAACCATCTTTTTAACAAATCATCAGACTGTCTGTTAGATTTCCTTACATTCAAATATTTTTTCTTAGCTGTGTTTTGTGGAAATTTCGTTTGCACAGAAGTGCACAAACATTACATCTTCATTGGATGGAGGATCCATGCAATGACAGTCTGGTACATGTAGAAACAGAGGTTCTAGGAAAAACGAAGCAAATAACAAAGCTGATTATGACTAATTTTAGTCTGCAAGAAAAAGAAACAGCTGTATGCAAGTTCAGGTTTGGGAGTGTCAAAGGGATTTCCACAATGACAGATTTTCCTTCTGTATCTGTTTTTTGCACAACAGTTTTCTGAATTCATGATTGTGTTTTCACACAATCCCTTCCTATTTCTGCTGTTTATCACACTTAAAACCATTCACAGCCTTTTTATCTGTACCAGTAACTATTAGTAAGTACTGTGCTTCTCAGATAATGCCAGAAGGAAACAAAAGCATCCTTTATATAAGGCAGCAGTTGAGGAAATACCCTAAAATTCCACAACTGCTATGATTCTGTGATGTTTAGGAACTTTTAGCCAAACATGAAGAAATCTGGTTTTTCCTCTGTGTAGGGGAAAAAAATAATTACAGAAAACTCCTTGTATTTTCCCAGTCACTAAGTCAAAACTCTTTTTCATTCAAAAACCATCCTACAATACACTTATATCTTACAATATCTCATCATACAAGACCAATTCAATTGGTTTAATGCAATTCAAGGTCCATTGAAGCTCCAATCTCCCATCTACTGAACAAGCCAAAGCGCATTAGGGTTGGTGTTTGGGATCTCTACCCTAAAGGTGGTTTCTGTCACAAAAAAGAGTGACGTGAAGCAATCTATCTCTGAGTACTGTGATGATACTACACACTACCAAAGCTGCACTGCACTACTGCCCACACCAGCTCCATCCTCACCTGCATGGCTTTGGTTACATCCTAGCTTGTTTCCTTCCTGGGCACGCTACCCCAAAAATGCCTCTGATGTGCAAAACATACAGAAATGGGACAGAAAATCTGCTGGCTGCTCCCTGCTCAGGCCAGTCAGGGCAGCTTTGTACATAAAAGTATCTGTATGTGTGCCAAAAAAATAAAAAGCCCTCTTCCTTTAAAAAAAAAAAATCAGATTCACAGCTCTAACTCATGAAACGGGGCAGATTAAAGTATCAAAACAATTCAGTATGAGGAATTTTGCTATAAATTTAGACTGTTTTGAAGAGCACCTCGTTTCATATTTGTATTTGTTAACAGCACAGACTTGCCTAAATTATCTGCCTTCAAACCAGAATTGGATACTCTGATAGTATGTGGAAGGCTGTGCCCTCAGGTGATTCATTAACATGTTCCAAAATCTCAAATTATGGAACATTAGCAAATCCTAAACAAGTTTTTTTGGAGAACATTATACTCCTTACACCATCTCAACTTTCTGAATGCCAAGTACCGTTTTTTCCCCACCCACAAGCATTTTCCTCAGCAGCCTGTTGCCATGGCAATCCTAGCAACTGCAGGACAAGTCTCTTAAAAAAGATTTCTGACAACAGCTGTATCTGCCAACTTAGCAGCACCTCTTGTCAATATAATTACAAGTTGCAGAGAAACCCGTTATCCCCTAACAGCTTGCTTCAAACTGTGATAGCTGGCTTTATTTCGTGTAAGCACACATTGTTACATTCCCACACAACTACATCACCATAATATGTCTGTCCTGGTAGGCAAGTATGCCTTTGCAATCCATATTTGTGTACAGTGAATTTTTAATAGAGATAAATGAAGAGGGCATACCTACAAAAAGCCTCGAGGACAAGCCTATGGAAATTACATGGATGTTAAAAACACTGCAAACTCTGCTCAGAAGTCTCATGTCCTACAACCTTCACTTTCAACAAAGCTTTTTGATTTCTTCTCCTCTACTTACAAGCTGCTAGCCCTTCCTTTTTTCAAAATCTTGCACTAAGACACATAAGAACAATCTGTCTCTGGAAATCAAAAAGGAAGAGCAAGCTCTCCATGCAGCAACACCACTAATGAATGGTTTTCTATAGATGAATGTCCTGATTCCCACCACCACAGCAGGCACACATACCCACATGTATTTTCTTTCCATTGAGTACCAGTACTGTCTGCTGCTGAAAAAACAGGAACTAAAATTCATATTTTAGCTACTCACTCCCATCTTCTCATATACTCCCATCCCAGGAACTAAACTGATCAGATCACTTATACCAAGTGCCCTATGGCATTCCACTGTCTTACTTTGGGTCAAATGTATGGTTTCCAGTAAAATTCTGAGCTGGCAGCTACTCACTCAGAGTGTTTACTGAAACTATTCATGTAGAAATTGGGAAAGGCCAGTATTGGCAGCTACCAGTTTCTTCATAATATCAAAAAAAAAAAAGGATTTGAACGACTGGGGAATGCACCCAAGACCTTTGCAGGATATCTGGGAGAAATTACTCTGTTACTAACAGGGTTTTCTTCTTATTGCCCTGCCACTTCTGAAAACATGGCATTCACATTCTCTGAAAAAATCCCTTCACCCAAGATTTTTCTCCTGGGACACTGAGAAGCCTCAAAAAAAGGAAAACAATTCTTACCTCATGTGCTTCTCCTCTGTTTTGCTCATGTGGAATGTGTTTGGAGATTGTTTACCCAAAGGTTTGACTGAATTCTGGAGTTCTTTTGACTCTTTGGCCAAGCTCTGTCGGGACTCTGGAAAGAGTCACGAGTTTTCATTATTATCTTTTTAACATTGAGTAAGTATCCTCTCTGTATTCTTTAATATAGTATAGTATTCTTTGATATAATATAGTATTATAAAATAATAAATTAGCCTTCTGAAAACATGGAGACAAATTCATCATCCCTACCTTCGTCAGGACATTCCCAGAAAATACAATATGAAAACAAACTAGTTTTGCAGAAAACTAAGAGTGGAAGGTATTGGGTCTGGAAAGCTACACAGAGAAAGCAAATAAAAAGGTACCTCAAGCAATAAAAACTATTAAAGATTTTAAAAAATAATTTTAAAAAAATAGAAGAAATAAGCAAACACAACACTCCAGGGAATTGACAACAGATTTTTCATCTGTTTTAAGTAATCACATTCAGCAATGTCAATAGGACCACAGAGATGAGGCCATGCACAAGGGCTCTTGGAACCTGTTCTGTAAGATAGATGGACAGACAGAGCAAGCTGGACAGAAGCTTCCTGCCTCCTCCTCTGACAACCTCTGCTCCCAAGCCATGGGCTAGCGCAGTATGGACAGTGCCAGTGCCCATCCCTGAAGAGGCATTGAAAGGCTATTAGGGCAGTGAAAGGTGTCCCAGAAAGGGAGAGTGACATTAGCAGACCTTGTGCAAGTGTCACCAGTGTACCTCAGAAGGGCTCAAAGATTTTTAAAGTCCCGTTGCCATCAGCTCTTGGACGTTTCATGCTCAGTGCTGGCCAGGGGCAGCAAGGTTCCTACTCCCACCTGCTATTCTCTCTTTGGACCAAAAGTTTGCACAGCATTCCTGCATTCAAGCAGCTCACTGGTGCACCTGAGTCTGTCATGGGTTCTGTGACCAAGGGAGGTGGTTTTTTCCTCAGAAGGGGAAGAAGCAGAGGTACTTTGTTTCCTCGGCACCAGAAAAAACTTGGGTCAGACAGAAATAGATCTGAGGCAAATAATACTCTAAAAATCACTTCTCCAGCACATGCTGAACCATTTTTGACAAAACCATTTAATTTCTAGAGTATGTCCATGGCAACAGATCAGACAGCCCTTGCCAGCCTGCCCTGTTTTCTGTTAAACAGACTCCTCTGGGGAACACTGTGCTGGTATTTGGAAGCATCATCTAAATGCTTTAAAGTTTGTTACTCACCTGGTCACACATGTTTAAGTTCAGACCAGCTGAATTCTGCAGTGCCCAGAGCCTGTACTCCTCATCAGCACTTGGACATTGCAAGTTTGGTGGAATTTTAAACATGTTTGGTCTATTTAGAATTTAAGATTTTCCACAGTCACCTGAAAGTGCTTAATGAGATAACATAGAAATCTGTGGAGATTATGCAAACCTCCTGGAGAAATGTGCACTGACAACTACTAGAATACAAGCACGCTGCAGAGGTCAGAATCCTCCATACTAAGGCCAGATGCCCTTCAGAGGAAGGAACTGAGAGAAATCCCTTACAGTGGCATCTCTTAAAAGCTTAGTGACAAAACTTTAAGTAACAGAATAGATCTCTGCTGGCAACTTTTTTTCACTAAAGGCTGCAATTAAGATGCAATATAAAAGACTTTCTTCATGACCAGCAATGTAATCTAATGTTTCCATGCCAAAGGACCTGTCTAGACATTAACATTTTAAATAGGAATTACTAGCCCTCTGTATCAGTCTCCTAATGCTGATTAGCAGCTCTTGCAGGTCATTTCTATCAGTGCTGACATGTCACACAAAGCCTACCATTTTCATCAGACAGAAGTTTTGAAATTAAATTACATTTCTTACCAACATTAACTATTGCTCATGAATCTCTTTATCAAGAGATACAAACAGCACTTTGTAAATATGTCACGTTTGCTAGTCTTTTCATTACAGTTTTTTAAAATTACAGCTCATTTGAATGTGTGTCCCACATTATTCAGTGGTTTAAAATGCATTCACATTGCAGGTTTCAAAAAGAGAAAGATTCATTTATTACTATCATTTTGTATGTAGAACTGACATACAATTAAAAACTTTAATAAAACAGTTCCTGCCTATTCACTGTTGATCTCTTGCTGTACCAATATCTGTCTTCAGAAGAACAGCCACCATAAATTTGGAAATTAAGGAAATTAGGGATATGGAAATTAGGAAATACAAAGATAAAGAATGCCATTATGAAAATATAAGCATACCTCAAACTGGTATTTGTGGAATGGAATGCAGATCTTATTTCTACACTTTCCTGTAATTATCCTGACAGAATTATGGGGGAAAAAAAAGTAATGCATTCAATATCTTATGTCTCATAAAAATATATGCTAATGCTTCAAAAACATAATCCTCTAATCTAAAAACAATAGATCAAAGAAAGCTTTGTGACCAAAAAAACACCAACACATTACACAGCAGCCTCTCATGGCTTTTCTCTTAATGTGCTTCTACAACATTTTATTGACAGTGACATCTTAATACACATGACAAAGGAACAGGTCAGTCACAAAATAAATATGCAGGTTTTGTTTTCTTCCTTTTCCAAGAAGAATGTAGAAAGTCCTTTACCTACACACACAAAAAGTTCAGACACATCTTTTAATTTTGGCTTAGTTGCAATAGGCAAAACCACTGGTAGTTCACATACAAAACCAAAAGCTGCCATCATCCTTTTTATGCTTGTCATAGAACTGCTACTAAATATGTCCTTGTTGTCTTCTCAAGAGTACTTTGTCCAGCATGTTCAACATTACAAGTTTTCAATTTTTTTTTCTTGAGATGGAGCAAAGAACCACTTCTCTTAAAAAAGCATTTCTTGTTAAAGAAATCCCATAATACTCAGATACTCCCATAATCCTATATACTGGACAAAGAAAGAGGATTCAGCATTCTGTGTATTACCATCTTGTAGTATTTCCTGAGTGTTAAAAAAACCCAAAATGGTGTTTCCAATTTCACTGAAGTGTGAAGTGCAGCAAGACTGCTCACACAAAATAAGCATTTTCTTTAGGAGAGCCAACAGTTCTTAAAGAGAACTTAAGAGAACATAACCCACAACATATTCAAAGATCAAGCAAGTACCTTAAAAAGTGGTTGCATAGAATTAAAGCTTTTATATCCAGGTAAAAAACAAACTCCACTCATATACAAGCTACTTACCTTACTAAAACCAGGTTTGCCAGAAGCTGCATTAGTCTGAGGACAAGCTTTTGTCAACACACAACTTGTTTTCAAGAAGTCATTACCTCGCCCGATATTTGAAGTGTGGAGAGAGCATACAAGTTATTAGCTGTCATTTTTCATAGGTGCTTGATGACTTATAACAGCCAAAAATTAAACCAAAACAGTCTCACTGCTGTTGAGACAAGTAATGCCCCACCTTAAGCTTTCAGTCTTCATAATTTTAGATGCATTTGCAAGCCTGCTCTAATTTTCTTCCAAGAGTTAATGAATCAGATCAGGACAGGTAATGTACCTCAGAGAAATAGTTTGCAATGAACATTTTTTAACAGTTTAATTACCAGCTAGCAGTATGCAGATCTTACTTTTCAATCCTTCCTCACAAATGTTAACATGTATCTGGTATCTTTAATCACAGGAGACGGCAGTTCTGGCATACTCCTCATTCTCTTTACATGGAAGACTTGGCTTTTAGGTTGGCTGAGAAAAGCACAGTTTCTCCTCTTATAACTTAGTATCTGAACCATTGTAAAACAAGGCCAATTCCAGAAATATGGCTTTTGGTAGACAACATTCTACCTGTAATTCAAAGGAAAAGATCCAGAGTTCAGAGCTGTAAAGAGGACGCCTGTGCAACTGAATATTTTGATAACCTTAGAAGCACACTCCTACACTCTGTACCTTACAGTATTAAACTAAACACTCTGACTGAGTCTCAATGCCAGAACAAGGACCCAAAGGAGAATTACCTATGATTATTAAATCTAAAAACCCCTTTATTAGACAAAGTTATTCCATAAGGAGAATGAGTAAAGTTTGGTCCACCTCCCCAAATTCCTGCTGGGGACAGGACATGCAGCATTGCCTTCTGCAGTTGGCTCAAAGCTACACAGATTCTGACCCCTATGCACACCCCAATTAGCCAGCAGACCACAGAGGAAAGGCAGCCTGTGGTACTCCTTCTGGATTTTCCCCTCTTTCTGCTGCAGCCCTCACATTAAAAAAAACTATTCATTCACTTTTTCTCACTCCCCACTTTCAACATCCTCCTGCCCATCTATGTAAAAATTGATGCTTTTAGGGCAGGAGATACGCTCCCAGCAGGACTCCAGCTGCCTCCTACAGTATTCTTCAGTCAACAGCAAATATTTTAGCCCTCAATTTATTTATTTTTGGCCTACGAAATATTCAGGAAAGCATAGCTACAAACTTATTTGTGCAACAGATTGTCACTCATCATGTATTCACTTGATGAACAATTCTTTTTGACATTACGGAAAAAAAAGAACTGATTGAAGTTTGAAGGGGAACAACACTACCTGAAATTCTGAAATAGATGATTTTTCTTTTTCCAAAATTAAATGCTATCTTTTGCTCTCACATATACAGAAACTTGCTGGGAGAGGGGGGATAAGATTAAGCACTTCAGGTAGAGTCAAACAATTTTGAATGTGCTCAGCCGGTAACAGGATACTCTGCCTAGAATGGGGTAAACCAGCTTGAACAACACCTATTTGCAAAGCTATCTGTGCTGCTTTTGGTGTTGAATAATGCTGAAAGCAGACTGACTCATCAGCTCCAAAATTAAACATCCTGAGAGTGAGGTGAAGATGTAGCTGGCCTGGTGAAGTGCTTGATAAAAGAAGGGAAAAGTGATACTACTGATAACTTACCTAAAGCCGCTGAACTGACACAGCTGGCCTGGAGACTTCTGACTGATCAGTCCCAATCTTTAATGGCAGGGTCTTCTGACATCCCCCTTTTTGGAGTGTGTGTGGACATCCTCCCTTGGGTGGGGGTGCCCCTCAAGGTTATTCTTCAAGGCTGACAAAAGAGATTTGCCTACAGTCTTTGGTATGAGTCAGTAACATCAATCTCTAATTATTAATTGGCTTTGCTAGCTTTCCCATAATTGCTTCAATATTGCTTGAAAACAGAGAATTAGACTATACTAATTGTTAAAGTGGGGTGGAGTGAAGTAAATAATTCTGATTAAGGTATTTTAGTCTAATATCTTGGTTTGGAAAGACAGGTGCCTGCTAAAGAAGGCAGGAGCCCTCCCTGAAACAGAGAATGCAAACCCTCTCCACCCCTCCGAATTGCTATGAATTTTAAATCAAGGGGCTCTCAGGCAAAAAAATATAGGAGCAGGAACTAACAGTTCTTTAATGGGGGAAAAAAAAGGATAAAATAAAACAATGCAGTATACTAGAACAACACTGACAGAGTCAGAACTCAACCTGACACCCTGTGGGT
>JAYDZK010000113.1:32401438-32412245 GCA_034509185.1 Euphonia xanthogaster | reverse complement strand
AAAAAAAAAAAAAAAAAACCCAAAAAAAAAAAAAAAAAAAAAAAAAAAAAAAACCAAAAAAAAAAAAAAAACAGAGGGGGAAAAGGGACCTTGAAAGCAGGACTAGAAGCTCTTCAGACAGAGAGTTTGAACATACTGAGGAACACACTGCTCCACAGGAGCTGCACAAAACAGAAGATCTCTGAGATACCTTCTCTGTATGCACATTTTGCTGGTGCCAGAGATCCCAGCACTGCCAATAAAGGAGGAGGTGTGGGGGTGGGAGGAAGAGCTCTGGCAAGCCTGGTTCACGCAGAATGAGCAGAGCTCCTGTGTCATGGGCTGATGGGCCTCATCTGTGCAAGATCTTTGTTAAAAACAGTCCCCTAAAATACAGCTTGGGTTCAGAGAGAAGAACCAGGTTTCATAATAAGGCAGCTTTCAGTGAGGGGTACAAATGTTAGTCTATATGTCACTCATGTCAGTGTTTATGCATGAACAGCCAGTGAGAACTTATTGAGAGTAGGAAATCAAGTCATTTTTTTGTGAGGCATCTGTCTTATGAACTACTTTCCATCAAAAAAAAAAAAATAGAGGATTTCCCCCCTGGATTTCATCACAGCAAGGGTTTTGCAATACAGACAGTGTTCAGTTTATTAGCACCCAGTGCTAATAAGACCCCCACAAGATCTGCTTGGATCCAAATCTAGATCAGTAGACTTACTTGGGGTATAAAAGATACTTTGTAACTTTTACAGATATAAAAGGTTCTTTGTAACCCAGAAATGGCGTTCTTAGCTAATAAAGGTGTCTCAAACACTCTTTTTACTGTCATAGCATGAGTATTGGAATACATTTTGAATTTAGAAAACCCATTCCTGCCTCTCATCCCTTCTAGGAGATTGTTAATAGACAGCCAAAATAAAATTCATTAAAGATTGCTCAAAACAGATTTTTTTTTGTAAGCTACCAAATAACTTTGAATAGCAGGGAAAAAAAAAAAAAACAAACGAAGGCTTTCTGCTGCAGTGAAGAAGCCATGACACAAGGTAAGTAAAAGGACCAGGAATCCAGATGGCATGTTTTACCTCCTGGAGTTGTGATATAGCATACGGACACTGCTGGCCCAAGATCTCTGAACACATCAAAGTGGGTTGAACATATGGACACATACTTACAGTACAGCTCTGTGAGACCTAAGGTGCTGCCTACACATCAAAGGCAACAGCTTAATGCTTCACAGGGTGTTGACAGTCTCTCTCAACACCCTCTGTTAACAATAAAATGTGTGACCCTTTAAATTTTTTTAAACTCTTACAAATTTGACAAGTGCTTAAAATTATTCTCAGTGAAACATCTATAAATTGAAGATTCACTAATGTAAAAATAATTAATTTAGGAAAAACCTGTTTTAATATTTTAAACCTCAAGTCATCATTTTGAAGTAGTAGTCAGTCATTCTATTTCTATGGATCTGGTCAATGACTATCTGATTAGCTCTTCTGAAAACAAGAACAATTTAAGAGGCATAAAGCATAACAGAAATAGTTTCTATCAAATTGTTTCCTCCCTCCACATGTGTTATCAATATCCCAATATACTTAAAAGTAAATTATAAACTTCTAACCATGACCATATACTATGCTACAATAAGAATTAGTTTCTGTGTTATTAAACCCAGTTTAGAGGATTTAAAAATGTTAACATGTTTTCCTTCAGTTTTGCTTTTAGAAAAACAGAACCCGATTAGACGCCAGCGGACAAAGTTGATGAATGCCACAGGGAATGTGGAAGCTCATGTGCAAGCAAGGATCAATTAATAATGAAAGTTTTTGCTGGAGGTACTGACAAACACAGTTAGGAAAGCTGTAGTAATTAAGATCACTTAGAGATAAGATAATTCAGCAGCATGTGATGCCACTGGTGCTTAAGAGATGTGATTCCATGAATGTATGTAATGTGATTTTTTTTTTTAAACTTGACTTCATTTTAATAACCTAAAGGATATTTTCAAATGCCTATATGCATGATTCCTAACAAACTGAGATTAGTGAAATACCCATTCAGTACCAGTCACACATGAAAAACATAGTAGAAGTCTAATTTACTTTTTTGGCTGCTATAAAGGGAAGTTTCCCATTTCACTCTTGCCTTTGAAGGTGGCATGCTATCAGATACACTAAATTGAACCCCCAAATAGCAGACTCTTTGTTTTGTAAAGTACAAAATGATAAAAGAGCACAATTGCTAGGTAATGAGGGTCATATTTCGATTAATTTCTAATTTACATTTTATATCACCTTTAAAAATACCACACCAACTTTACATAAGAATATTTTAGACATTCAGCTAATCCAATTATTCTGTGTATTTTTAGGAACTAAAAGGTTTTCAAGAAAATGTAACAAACTGGAATGTTAAATATTATGCAATCCTTTTTCTAAATAACTTCTTGATAGAGGCACCCAAATTTACTCTGCTTCTGCATTCCCATGAACAAAGGCTGTGACAGTAGCAAACACCCCCAGAACATGTACCTGCATAGGAGGTGCTTGGTTGCTAAAGCAACTTGCACACATCACAAACATGATGCGGTTTGGAAACCTCTGAATTAGCAAATATTTTTAATTAGAATTCAGATCTATCCAGTCAGCTTCTTTAAATGATGGGTTATTAAAAAACAAGGTTTTAGCAGTCACTTGGAAAAAGAGACAACTGTGCAATATGTGATGCACAATACTGTGTGCCAAGGATGCTGATGCTTCACCACATTAAACACAAGAACCTGCAGATCCTGGGCCATGCTTCTATATTTCTAAAATTATTTCATTTAAAATAGATCAGCAAAATTCTGTGATCTTAACAGTGCATAGACAGCTTGTTAAGAGCTGTATCAGTGTATTTCAGAGGAGTGTCTGTCCATCCATTCATCCCAAAAGTTCTTTAATGTGGAAATGCTCAGCACTTTTTCTTCACATGCAATTGTGAAAAAATGCTTGGATATCTTCATTATGTTAAGATTACTACGCAGAGATTCAAAACTATTTATTTAGATGAGAAAAGCAACGGAAAGGATGAGCAAATAAAGACAATTTCCCCAAGATTTTTGCCTGCCAGGTATTTAGTTATAGAACTCAAGGGCTGTATTGAGACCTGGGCTATTTCTGTCTATGTAGACAGCAATCAATATATTCTCTTCTCTTTCCATTTTTCTTCATTAGAACTTTTGTTTGGAAGTGAACCTTGTCATTTTTGCTACCTACATTAAGCAATCACTCAGAGGCACAGAAGTACTGCCAATCATCTAGTGAAATCAGCTGATAAGCACTCCTGAGGCAAATTACAGCTGGGAAAATTCAAGTCCCCTAATTTACCAAAAGACTTCAAGAACCAAACCAAAATGCTCCCCCATATCCCAAATCAGCAGTTGTTTTATATGAGAGAGGTTATATGTCCTCCTGCCTTCTAAAGAATAGGAGAAGAAAGAAAAGGAAATCATATCCCAAACCCCATCCAGCCTAAGAACCAACCAACCACAAGGAGATTCCATACACACAAGACTTGAATGAGGTCACTTTGGGAGGTTTTGTGATGTCATCTGAAATAGGAAATACACAGCTGCATCATAAAAACCGCAGCAGAAATACTACTTAAATATTGCTCAGAAAGAAAAAATATGGCTTGGTAACACAACCAAATGCTGTGGTACTATCAACATTTTGGACCTGGGGTAAGTTGTAGGCTTTCTGTAGGCTTTCTTCACAAGCCCTTGTGTTCTTTACACAACCTCCTAACTTTGTAGGGCTGCCACACCTCTCACATGTCCTATATAGGAGGCTGCAGGCTAGAACATGCAGATGTTTTCTTACTACTGTTGTCAATAGCAAAGCCAGCTAAAACTCTCTCATCCTTACCCTTTTTCACCTCAGTCTGCACACCTGAAGTTTAGTTTTGCCACTTTGGAAAGAATTTTGTGTTTATAGCACAAAGTTTTTAACAAGCAAGCATCTAGGACATAAACCAGACAGATGCATATAAAAATCTATCAATCTATCTATTTATCTATCTAATCTATCTACCTATCATCTTCACGTTGTCAATCTGCCAGTTCAAAAGAAGTTCTGCACAGATCTTCTTTACTCTTGGGTTGACCAGTGAAGTCTTTGCCATTAAAGAACTAAATCAGTTCTTTTATTTTCAATTCTTTCTCCCTTCACCTCTAACCTGAGGAAAGTTTCAGGGCATTAGAATTTCAAGAGCAGTAGAACTCAGTGACTAAAAAGTAAGAATACCAGAAAGAGTACTACTAAAACTCAGAGATGTACAGTTTTCCAATCCAGAAACTGAAAGAGCACATACAGCAAGAATGACAAGATCATTTAATAACAAACAAACAAAGCCAGGAACATTTACAAGTACAGTTAAAAATTTATTTTTCTCTTCCTGCATTGAAGTGAGTACATGTTTACACACAATGTGACAAAAAAAAATCATCTGGATACTAAGTAAGTACTAATTAAGATTGCAATTGTATTTTCCTTTATAACCAGCAAGAATATAAGCAGGGAAACAGAAGAAAGGAAAGAACACATAACTTTGCCTGGTATATCACCCAGTGCCTCTGGTTTTACTCATCCCCAAAACCTCACTTACAGGACACTTTTGGCAAAAGTCCCTGAACATTCTGTCCCCTCCAAACATTCAGTACAGTTTAAAAAACAGGTTCAGTGGCACTTGAATATGATTTCAGTAACATTTGAGATACAGTGCACCCAACACTGCATGCAATTCACTTTGCTGTAAGGCTGACTTAGACATAAGGCAAACATTACCTTAGCTCTCAAATATTCCATGATTAGACACTCTTAGTACACATACCCCTGTTAAATGCAGAGATGCCTTGATTCCCTTCATTGCTTTTCCTTCTGATCAAGAAGGCAATTCAGGGAGAGGGTGTGCTATACTAAACACAAACTGCAAGGCATTAAAATGTTAAAACAAACAACAATGAATAAAAATAAACTATATTCACATATTCAAAACTAATTTCCATCACTTAAATAATTTTATCTGCAATTACAAAATACATACACTTAAATATCTTTTTAAGAAATAATAATCTAAGATATCACAGATGATAATTTGCTTTTGATAATCTAACTGCCCTATCTCTGGCATAAAGATAAACCTGGACAGTGTTACTACCTAGAATGTTTTCCTATTATAATAAATTTTCTTAAATATATAGTAACTTCTCTTTAACTATTTTGACAGATAGTGCAAATAAAGACATTCTTTGGGTCACAATTTTAAAATATTACCACCAACGCTATCCTCAATTTAATATTGTTTTAGTAAATAAGTAAGAAAATATTTTAAGTGTACACATCTTCTAACATCTGTTTAGCAACACATTTTCCTCAGTTACCTTGGCTTAATGCAGATCACAAAAAATGAATAACTACAATATTGCTCACCTATCCAAAAGATATGTTATATTCATACTTAAATAAATATATTTAGAAACCTACCTCTAAGTTTCCCATTGCTTTCCACATATTGTTATTATCCAATGGCCTACTACATCAAATCATATCAAAATATCTTTAGAGACAACAAAGATCACTTCAGAAGCACTGCTCAAAGGCAATGAAGTAACGCTTTGAGAACCTAAGCACATGTTAGGCCTACACAGATCCAAGCATGTTGCAGAATACAATAGTTTATGCTTGCTTTAGAGTCAACTACTGCTTTGCCCTAGCCAGAGACAAAAGCTTATCTTAAATATTATCCATCAATGGCACAGCAACACAAAGCAGCCCTGTTTGCTATCTGATGTTGCTTGCTGGCTTTGCACGTTTGTTTGAAGTCACTGGCACCTGATGGTTAGTTCCATTAGTGGTATTGGTTGCTGAGCCATTCACAACGATGTAATCAACCTTGTTTTCCAGCTTCACCAGGCGTTGTAAGATGTCATCCAGAAGAACAGCAATTGTTCTCTTAAGATCAGCTGAAGATAATGGAAAAAACAAATTACAACCTGTTATTTACTCTGTGTGGAAAAGAACTGCCATTTCAACACAATCACATCTTAAGACTTGCTATTCTCCCTAGCATATTTGTTGGAAAGGAGTGCAGATTGATCAAGAAGTACAGAATTAAACAGCTGCTTGAATTTTCTTTAATAACATTCCTTTGTTGTTTTAGGGAAGGGAGATACCACCATAACAGGGAACTGTGAAGGCAGCCAATTAAATATTAGCGTGTAAGAGCAAAAACACTAGTTGGAACATGAGAAGTGGCTATTCAAAGGTATTATTTCAAATTTCATCCAGACAACAGCATCAGAATACTCAGCTATGTCATCTTTTAGCCTTGGATGCAAAAGAATATATTTAAATAACTTTCACCATAAATTACAGATTTAGCCCACAGAAAAGCTCTTATTAGAAGGTATCTTATTGTTTCTTACCTAAGCTATAAAGCAAGGGTAAAAAAATCTATTTATATCTTTATTGACTGAAAAATAAGAGAAAAGATGGTAAAAAAATTGTCATGATCTGGAACAAAAAAACAGTAACATCTTTCAATACTAAACTATTTATGCTATTGCAAATAGCAATCTTCTTTCAGATCTGAAAAACATCAACAAACTTACCAGGTTTTACAAGCTGCTAAGATTCCCCTTACACATGAAGAAATCTACAAACTCTGTCTCTACCTGTTGTCCTCTAATCAGTTAACTAAGCAGAAAGACTGGGGAGAAAGATCACAGGCATCAAAGTGAAAAAACAGGAGTAAAACAGATAAAATTAAAAATTAGTAGTAAATTAAATTTCAAAAAAAGAAGTACCTCCCTCTAAAATTAACTAGTTCTTGTTTAGTAATGTTAACTTTGAAAAAAAAAATGCTGAACAACTCAAGCCAGAGCAGGGTCTGGGTCATGTACAGAGGGTGGGTCATGTACTCTGTAGTATCATTTTGTGCTCAACAATCTGATGGAGGGAATTGTCAAGTTTTAATGCTGATGATCAGCAGGTAGATCAAGAGATGACTTAAGTTCACATTAAACTTCAGACAAAACCACAGAAGACAAGTCTCATTTGGAAATATGCTGTAAGACTCACAGAGCAGGAGAAAGCTGCAGTACACAAGGATTTTTTTGTTTTTTTTTTTAAATGACAGAAAAACTTAATTACACAGTAAAGGAAGGAAGTCCTTGATGACAAAAAAAAAAAAAAGGTGGGATGAGAAAACAGGGAAGAAAAGAGAAAGCAGTCTCTTACTCTGACAAAAATTAATTTTAAAAACGAAAGGATTAAAGGTTTAAACACTTTTTAGTCTCCTATTCCTCTTGGGTTGTTCCTGCATATCTTGTCATCACAGACTTGCTTCCTTCTTCCTTAGCAGCAGCAAAAAGACTTCAGACACATTTTTGCTGCTTGCACTCTTACCAAAGGCCTGTGAAGGGCATCCTACAACAGGCAGAGCCATTTAAGGAAATTTTAAGGGGATCAAAGTTCATTACTATACATCTTTTGAGATACTATTTTTAAAAATAAACAATTTTAGTTATTTTTTCAATATTTCAGAAGATAGTAAATACTGGCAACCTATTTATCAAGTTTGCTACATATTCACAAGACAGGCAAATCAGAGATATGATGCATCAAGTATTATAGCTCACAGGACAAGGGATGTTGTCTCTTATGGCTACTTCTAAAACAAGGAGAGATTCTGCCAAATTCATAATTGCCTTGCAGTCTCCAGACTGCAAACTCAACTAGTATCTTCCTTTTTCATTGCTTTTTCAAGGAGAAGAAAATTCAATAAATAAAAGCAGGAAATTAGCAATGAGGTACTAGAAGAATCTGGAATGCTGAAGTGACTTAATATAAAACTTTGTCCTTGTATCAAGCAGGTGCTGAAGATTCAGAAAAAGACAAATGTGCTGTAACTTCTGTAAGTAACTGTATTCATGTACCTGAAGAGATCTAAAAAAAATCCTGGCAAGCAAAAATTTCATTTATGAAGCTCAATTTTGCAACTCATCTTAATCTTCAACTTCAGTGAATAAACTAAAATCAAATCAGTTAATACAGAGGAGTTTTTTTCTGCTGAAGAGCATACACTACTTTAAAAAAAAAAAGAAAATTTATAACTTTACAGTTTTCAGAAAAAGAATATATGCTAGTGTGGCTTTTTTCCTCTTACCATATCCTGACATAGAGGCTCCACCACCACCATTCATCAGGTTTTTATTTTCTTCTGCCAGTGCTTTGACATATCTTTTACTGAGGTCTAATATCTGTCCACGCAACTCAGCACTGCTTTGGCGTCTTGGATACTGAAAAGTGTAGCGTAGCAACATCAAACCCCAAATGATTCCAAAAATTAGTAAAAACATACTCAGCTTCTGGGACATATTTTTTCTTGAAAATGTTAGAAACATTTTTGATGAAGGCCACAGGTGCGTCCTAATTTCGAGAAAAGTAACTGAATTTGGCTTTGTCTAATTATACTACATATTAAACAAAAATAATAGTTCTACGAAGCAAAAAATCTTCTGAGTTGATCATCTTGAATATATCTTCTCATGTTTTAGCTGGTCTTGATTCCTGAAATTCGTAAAGTAACACTTGGTTAATCAAAACTGCTACAGTTGTTGAGATCAAGAACAAATATCAGTTTCCAAATACGGTATTATTGCATCATCTAGCAAAGTTTATTTATCTGCTTAGAGGTTCCGTTATACTTCCTTCTCACCTGTTATTTACAGGGTTTCCTCTTCCTATTTTTATCAATTTTTATTCTCCAAAAATCAAAACTTCTGTGCTCCCATAAAGCACCACAAGTATTTTAAATATTGGAATTTAAACTGACATTAAACTAAATGCATTTGAAAGAAGGTGCAGTATCTAGAAGAAACCTGTATAACATTTCTGTACAACATTGTGATGAGTTATACACATACATCTAGACACAAGATCTTGTGAAATGATTCACTTGATTCTTATTTTTCCCTTTGAAGTACAGTGCAAGTGTGAACAGACAACACGTGGAATGATGGTTGGTTGGTTGGTTAGCTAGTTCAAAGCTTCCTCTCCTGGCTTCGTACACCATTAAGTTTTTTTATTTGTTGTGGTGTCTTATTATTGAATAAAGAGACAAAACCAAAATAAATTGGCACATTGCACTTCAGCATTTTACTTCGACTTTAAAAAATGACTTACCATAGTACTCAATTCGGATCCTTCAATAGATGAAGGCTTCAGGAGGAAAGCAAATGGTAGGAAAGCTTCATCAGTTAAATAACAAATGCTCAGACAGTTTGAAGCAGTTTGAGCCACACATCTTCAGGGATATCTGTACTGGGAAAAAAAAAAGATTTAAACAAAAAGTGAAGATATCTTCATTTACTTGTGGAGTAGTTGCAGTCGAAGGCTTCAAGCTACAGGCTTTTAAAACAGAACTACATTTTCAAACTTAACTTCAAGCAATTGTAAGGGAAGAACATAGAATTACTCTACATTTTATTATAAATGCATGCACTTGAATGCCCAGTAACTGACTTCAACGTACTTTTAAAAGAAAGCTTGGTAAGAGCCTCATAAGCATCTCCTTCTTCTTGCGTTATAAGACAGTGGTATCTGGACAGATGCTCCAGATTCATCATACATATGCATGCACATATATTTACACAGGCATCATTCTCTTACTAATTTTTACCCCTCAAACAGATCCCACATTTTTAGACTCTTTCCATGTGCATACCTTGTATTTCTCATTTTTCATCCATCTCTGATACTATTCCAATTATTCAATACCTTCTTAAAAGAGAATTTCTATTAATTAGCATAGTCCAGCTAAAGCTACTCATTTTACACAACAGTTACATTTTTCCTCACTGTTCCCAGTTCTTCCCCACATACTACCTGACACAAGCACTTTTTGGACTGAAATTACACATGTAATAGAGTTCCTCACCAGACTTTCTGTAGCGGCACTTGCACCTTGGTTTGTACCAGAATATTGAGACCGAGTTTCTTGTGGTGTTGAGCTCTCATCTAACCCTAATTCTGCCTCCATGGCACTTTTCATCCCCTCCACTGACCAGTTCCATCAGCCCTGTGCCGACACCCTGCTGTCTGCTGCCAACACAAGTGTCGCTGTCAGCAGGGCGCCGAGCGCTGCTTCTCACCTACCCTTCACTCCTCAGATAATCCTCTCGACAGGCAAGCCAGCGTGCCTGATTCAAGTGGAAAATTTTTGAAGTGCTCAAAAATCAACATGCATATCTAAATTACCCTGAAAATGATTAACCCAAGGCAGGGGCAACATCAGGACTTGGACATCAAAGCTGCTGTACAGTAACAACCAGTTGTGTGTGAAATGCCATATGGCAGCCACTGCCAGTACACAAACTGACTGCTGGGTGCACTAGTCCAAGTGGCAATCCCAAGTCACTGAATGAGGAACAGCTCACCCTCCACCATGGGGTAAGACTGTGCACAAGGACAGACAGCCAACACGCAGTAATTTGAACTCCCACTGTGTGGTATTTTCGGGGTCCCCCATCATGGGGAGGAAAGATGAATCTGACTCCACGTTCTTAGAAGGCTCATTTATTATGTTACTATATTATATTAAAGAATACTATATTAAAACTATACTAAAGAATAGAGAAAGGATACTTACAGAAGGCTTAACAAGATACTAATTAAAAACTTGTGACTGCTTCCAGAGTCCTGGCACAGCCAGACGGTGATTGGTCATTAAGTAAAAACAATTCACATGTTGGATAAACAATCTCCAACCACATTCCAAA
>JAYDZK010000113.1:32349928-32387534 GCA_034509185.1 Euphonia xanthogaster | reverse complement strand
CGGCGGCTCTCCCCGCAGCGCCGTCGCCTCCTTTGTGGGGGGCGGGCGCGGCCCCGCCCCGAGCGCGGTGCCGGGCGCAGACGGGGTGGCCGCGGCGGCGCCATTTTGCGGCGGTGCGGGAGGCGCGGGCGGGAGGTGGCCGTGGCGGTAGTGCCGGTAATAGCGGCAATAGAGGTAACGGTGGCGATAACAGTGGCCGTGGGTATTATTGCTGCTAATCGGGACTAGCGTCCCACTTTCGCCCCAGCCCCTTGGCCAGGACTCTGCCGACATGAGCGACGTGGAGGAGAACAACTTCGAGGGGAGGGTGAGTGGCCTCCCCTGCGCGAGCCGTGTCGAGGGGGGGAATCGGAACCGGGGGCAGTGGGTGGCGACACTCGGCGTCCGCGGGCCTAGTGGGGCTGGGGGCAGCGCAGCTTGGCTCTAAAATGGCTCCTTCAGGCGCCCGAGGCTTGCCTGGGCCGTGGGTGCCGACCCGCATCCCTCTCCGCTGCCCGCGTCTCTCCTCACGCGCTCCCTGCTCCCATCGCCCCGGCGGGGTGCGGGCGCCGGGTCCCGGTGCTGCGGCCCGGCCCCTGCGCAGCCAGCGCAGGCTGATCCTGTGCAAACAGCGATGCTGTAGCCCCGGGGTTCCTCCCCGCTGCTCCCGTCCCTTCCCGCGGTCCCGAGCCGCCTGGTTGCCGCCGGGCCCGGGGGTCGCTGTCCTGCCCGTTCCCGCTCCCCCGGCCGGGCCGCCGAGGCCTCCTCCCGCCCGAAAGAGGACGGACCCCGCGTCCTTTTGTGCGAGGTGAGCGGTCTCTCCTGGCTCTGGAGCTGCCTCGGGCCGGGCCCCCTCCCGCCACTGGGGAGGTCCGGCCGTCGTTATTAAACCATTGAAAGTCATCGATCGTGAAGCTGAAGGCTTCGAACGAGCTGTGGCTTTGTAACCTCGTTAGGCCTGTGTCTTCCCTCTGATGGCTGCGGGTTTTCATGTACACATGTGACAGGTCCCTTCCATTTTCACCGTTTTTGTGGTTTTGTTTTTGGGGTTGTTTTTTTTTTTTTTAGTGATGATCAAGGCGTGCAGGAATTAGAAGCTGTTTGAAACAGGAATGAAATGTTTGCTTCTCCATCACAATTTACTTTTTCTTTTTTTTTAATTTTGCAGAGGTTTTCTTTTTGTTTGTTCTTTTAAGAGACTCTTTAGAACACCTGAGCATCCTCTTGGTGACTCTCTGTGATGATCCAGTGACAGCAGCCTTGCAGTTACATATATAGCTAGTGTCTGAGGAAACAAGCAATGAAATCTTGGAAGAACGGCATTACCTTCCACAAATTACTTTTGCATTACTATTGCTGCCATTTTTGTGGTGATTAAAAGAAAATCCGTAGGCTGCAAGTTCTTCACCTAGCTATGCAATAACTGCTGCTGCTTCCTCCCGTGAGGTAAACAAAACCTGCCCTGGTGTTGATTACTTGGACAAAAGGTGGCTGTGTAGCTAAGCAGTACTGGGGTAAATAAACAGATCTTTGAAGGGGAAACAACTGAGTTTCAGAAATTTGAGCAATGAGTATGCTTGGTTGGTTTTTTTCTCTTTTTTAAGATGACGGTAATTTCCCATTTTACAGTCAAGATATATATCTTTAAGGATTATTTTCTTGTCTGTATTCCTAGTGTGGGTTATTGTTAGGAAAGAAATTATGTTAGGTTAGTTGTCAGAACGCTGGTATTGGGCTCTTTGATGGGTCTCTTGTTTTTGTTACAAAGCTGTTATAGCTCTGTAATTTCAGCATTTCTGCCCACCACCTCCTTGCAAATGTAGAAGTAAAATGTTTTGAGAGAACATGAAGTCTAAAAAGTCGTACAGTAGCAGTTTCTGTGACTTCTGCTTATCAGTTGTTCCTTTTTTTTTTTTTTTTTTTGTGTGATGGAAAATTTACCTGTTGGAAAGAACTGCTGACTATGTTGAGTCTTCATTTGGAAAACTTCGTTTGTTTTTGCTCCCTACACTGAAAATTCTCAATCAATATGGCATAGCTGAGCATAATGGCAGGTACTTGATTGATTTCTAGTTGGGGGTTTTGTGGTTCTGCTGAAGAACATTTGTAAGCCTTTTTTTTTCTTCAGTAATACTGCTTTGTTGTGATGGTACTAACATTCTTGAAATAAGAAATTATATTTCAGAGTCAAGTTTTATTTTTCATTTCCATTGAAAGTGCTCACAGGCATAAAATTAAGCACATATAACTTTGAGGCTGTAGTGTTTAGTCTGCTGTTTCCAGTTGGATAGGACTCTGTCAGACTCTGAATTTCCTGATGGTTCAGTTTGCTACATCCAGGCACTGAGCACTGAGAGTAAAGCAGAAGTTTTCATTGAGAGAAAGAACTGCAGAATTTGGAAGAAAGTTTGTAAAGAACCTATTTTCATGGAATTTGGCACGAATAAGATTTCTGAGTACCCTTTCAATTCTTCCACCCCCTGTCAGTTTAAGTGCTAATTAGTGTGATGTGCTTTTAAAAACTGAATGCCAAAAGAGTAAGGGTGTTTTAAGTTTAGTTTAAGGCCTTTTATATTTCCTCTGTGTAAATGCATGTTGTCCCAAAAGCACTTCAGTGAAAGTTGAGTATCAGCAGAATTGTTTTAAATGCTAATTTTATCGACAGTAAGATACTGTATGTGCTTTGCCTCTAATTTATGATTTTAAAATCATATTAACTTATCTGAACAGGCTATTAATAATTATGGAAATAACTTTCAATGAAATTGCTTAGTTTGCACTCTTTAAAACTTCAATTTCTAAAGCATTGTGTGTGAAATCATTGTAGAGCTTTTCCTTCTTGAATTCATTCCTTTATTGACTTTTTTTTTAAAGCACTTGTTAATCAAATATGCTCACACTAATCAACATCTGCTCTGTTTTTGTGTCATTTTGTTTCAACTTAAGCAAGTTCTTTATTAAGAATGTGGATGTTTGAACAGAAGAAAGCCCCCTCCTCAATTGACAGAGGAATTAAAAATACAGTGGATGTGCTAGAGCTAAGTTTATGGACATTAAGAATAAAAAAAAATTGCGTTTCTTATTTAGTGGCTTGGTTTTGGAAATATCAAAGTATTTTATCACCATTGAATGCTTTTTGTGAGCAGATTAGACAAATGAGGCTTTTTTAAATCTTTTATTTCTGTCAGGTGGCAGACAACTCTTACTTCCCTTCATATTTTTTGTTATTTTTTATAGGCTATTGTTTATTTGGTGTTCAATCTGTCGTGCAACTTTAGATGTTTCCCAGAGCAATGAACAGAAGGGAGTCTGAACAAACCTGCACTTCAGTAGCTCCACTTGTAACTTTGATCAGTTTTTTTCTGTGGAGCTTCTGGTAACATATAATTTCTGCAATCTTAACAGTTTAGTAGTTGTCTACCAGTATTAATGTGTTTGTCTAAATAGGCAAAACTTTTTATCAGAACAAAGGTAAAATTCCATTTTACAACTCTGTATTGGTTGTCTTTATTCTGATGATCCTGCTGTATGCAGGATCTTACACTGGAATAAATAGTATAATCTAATAAAACACTTCAAGAAATGCAGGATTTTGCACTTGGCCCATCCTGTTGAAGGAATTACGCATATTTCATAGGTACACAAGTGGCTTTTGTGTTAGTTTAGCTGTGAAAGTGACTTATATTTGCTTCATGAAGTTTAGATGCAAAATACTTAGATACCTATGGAATTACTGAACTGATCAACTTTGAGGTGATTCTTTGGCAAAGAAACCCCCAAGGGCTTGCTTAGCTATTGTATTCCACCTCCCCTGCAGTGGCAGTCTGCCACCTCTATGGAAAGGAAGGAATGTTGCTTGCCACACCTTTTCAAACACAAGCACAATGGACTGCTAATGCTCAGGGGTTCTGCATTTGCTTGGGGAGTGCTGTCATCACCCTGCAGTGTCTAATGACAGTGTGGGAGAGTTTTTCTCCAAGTCCGATTTTTAAATTTTGTTTTAATCAAGCTTGAGAAATTTTGCATTGTTCTGGACCTTGTCAGCTGGGAAAACTGCTCCTTTTGAACACATTCTTTTTACTGTGTGGTAGAGTACAGAGCCCTCCCTGAAGAGAGGTGTGTTTTCAAGCCTCAGTGAGAAGATGAACTTGTAATTTCAAAAAGTTTACTGCTGAAGCCTTTTCTTTCTTTTTATAAGTGGGATCATTAAGAAATACCTAAAGTTTGCTTATGTTAGTAACTTCTAAAATATCCATGTCTTCTAGGTAACAACTTAAAAGATGTTTTTAATACAGAAGCTTATTATGTGTGCTATTGCCATATTTATAGAAGATTAGCTAATTAAGGGATCCATTTTATTTTTAGTATAGTGACAGATCACTATACTAAAAGTATGAAGCAAGTAGGATTTAACTTCTCTTTTGAGTTTCAAGGAAATTTGGTAGATTCCTGCCAAAATGTAATCTTGTCCTCATAAGTAGATGTCACTAGCTTAACAGTTTTATCCGGGGAATGTGGGCTGCTGCTAAATTCATGTTTCTTTTTTGACTGCTTATATTTTTCTGTCCCCTTTTAATAGAGTCCGACTTCATTTAGTTTTTTACTTTGGGTAGGAGTTTTTAACAAGATTTTTGGAAATGGTATTGCTCGACCACTTGTCCTGTCCTTTTTTTTCACCCCAGGTCAAATGAATTTCGCCTGAAATTTCTGTGCAATTTAATGTTTTGGGGTTTTTTTTCATTTCCCATGCTTTGCTATAGAAAGCTTAGTTTAAACTTATGTCATTATTTTTAGTTAGCATCTCACTCTAAATTTTGATAGCCTTTCAGTCATACTCTGAAATTGTAAGGTGAGAGTTAGGGTAAGGCATGACAAGTTCAGGACAGAAGAGTAGTGTGAAAGAACATGGGATTGTTTTGTTTGGTTCTTTTGATAAAGGTGTTGGTTGGTCGGTTGTTTGTTTGGTTTGTTATGGTTCCCCCCCCATGTTCTTTATCATACCTTCTTTTGATGGGTTGAAAATGGAAAGTATACTTCTTCAAGACTTCTGCAATTCTGCTCTGCTTTAAAGTGTTTAAATGCTCTTAAAATAATAATTACATTGGAAAGCAGGATTTCTTTTGAAAAATGCAAGGAATTTAAGTGGTAGATAGAACTTTTTGATCAGTTAAACAGTTTTATCAGTATGGATGAAATACCTGGACTGACTGATGCCTGGCTTACATGGATCATCTAAAGTTGTTGATAGTTGTTCAGTGTCTGGGTTTATATGATTGTGGAGTAATGGGGTAGGAGGAGAGATCTTTTCCATATCACTTTGGTTTGTTACTTCCTGGGAATGAAGGAAGGTAACAAGGATTAAAAATACTCCTCAATACTCTCTAAATGCTTCTAGCTGTGCATTTTATCCAGAGAATCAGTGACTGAATCTGCAATTTTTTAAAATTTTTGTGTTTGTCTACAATTTTGGCTCCAAGTTCCAATTCTTGGTGAATCATTAGTCCCATTTCCTGGTGTATATTTGAGGAAACCACTACATCTTACTCTGAAGAAGCACATTTTTACAACTGAGCTCAGTTTTTTGTAATTATTTTTGGCAGGGGGGAGGGTGTTTGGGGTTTTTTGTGGGGGTGGGTTTTTTGGTGTTTTGGGGAGAGGTGCTTCCTGGGAAAAGTGTTATTGGCAGATGCAGGATTTATTTTGAAAGGGAAGTCTGATCTGAAGAATATTACGCTGCTCTGTTTCTTTTCCTGCAGACTCTAGTGGCAGCAAACCTAGATAGTTTGACATGGGGATAGTGAATTATCTGCCTACAAGTTTGCAGGGGTGAAAGTGGTGATTGGACAGCTGCATAATGAAGCCCAAGGCATTAAGATAGGTACTGTTCTGTAGGAAGCTGGTGGGATGAGGAGTTGAGTTTACACCGAGTCTCATCTGTGGCCCTTAAATGACTAAGAGTCTTCAGAACAGGAAGATAAGCAAGTGCTGACATCCAAAGTGCAGTTTTAGTCTTTTCTCTCCTACACGATATTTAGTTTCTGTGGTAATAGCAGAACTAAGATGAGAATGCATAGGTTGCTTTAAGACTGGTGCAAAATTGAGGTATTGTAGTGCTTTGGGATAATAGAGTTGTCTGGTTTCTTATGTTAAAGATGCCATACTAAGAGTGTTGAGTACTTTTGTCATACGTATCGCAAAATGGATATAAGTAGTTCATGAAAAACAATTGGGCTGGTCTGTGATGTAGACTAATATACAGCTTGCTAATTGCTTAATTATGGTGGTAAGTAGAGAAGAAAAATTCTTCAAAATCTCTCTTTGTGATTCCTTGAAGCTCTGAATCCCTTAATCCCTGCCTGTAGTTTTGCTGATATAAATATTACTAGGCACTTCCTTAAGTCCTTAAACTTTTGCAGGTTATCGTGATTCTCTTAGTCTCCTTTAGAAGCATTGTAGGAGCTGTAACTAGGTGAACTATGTTGCATTAGAAGATGAGATGTAATTGCTTACCAGTGATAGTGTGCAACTGCTATCAGGTCATCTCTCTTCAGCTGCAGCTTAAGTCCACAGTTACTCGGTTGAGGAAGTTCAAAATCTCTGAGAATTTACATGGTCCCCTCTGTCCCTGCAGTTTTCAAGTTGTATATTTGTGAATACAGCGCATAAGTGTCTTAAACAGATGCTTCCAAAAGGACTTAACCTATATGAAATTATGTGATATTTGCTTTTGTCAACTTTATATAAATTTGGTGTCATAGCTGATATTATTAGAGACTCTATGGGTGGTATTGTAAGATGCTTCAGTGGAATAGCTAAGAACACTAAGCTGACTTATACATTGTATGGGAGCAGTTGTGTCCATGGTATTTTTGTCACCGCCCAACACTTCTAGATTGTGCAGGATCCAGGGATGGGATGGGGGTTGCCTTTGTTCAAGTTTCCAGAGTTCTCGTTCAAGAATTGATCTTTCAGATGTAAAAAGTACAGACAATGCAGTATCCTTATGAAGAAAAGTAGTGTCTGAGGAGGGTGGATTCTTTGTCTTTTTATTGAAGGGTGTTTTCTAAATCTGATGTAACTTTGAATGTTTTTCCTTATTACTGATCATTTTTACTAGGGAGAGAAATACAAATAGTTCCCAGAGAAATTGGCAATTGTTGCAAGTGATGAGTTATAAAGAGAAGAATTTAAGAGGCTGTCAGACATTGAAAAGTACAAAGACAGAGGCGAAGTGATAAAAAAATGGTGTTAGTGGTTATAAGAGAAATTTTTCTTTATTGCAAGCAGTGAATTTCAGATGTTGAACCACCAAATTTGGTAGTATTTAAAAGCATGTACATAATTTATTTCAGTGAAGTCCTGTACTTAGCTCAGTACATAGCCATCTTCATAAGGGTTATATGGTCCACTGTTGACAGCCAAGCTTTGAATTTGGCTTTCATTGATAAAGTTTGGCAGGCCTATTCTCCTAGTAGGTGACAATCTCCATGAGTCCTTTGTCCTTTTTATTGAGGTAAAGGGGAATGCTAGTGTGGCTGGAATAGTTGTCAGTAAGGAGCTTCTCAGGTTCCATTTCTGGTGAATTTACTGTCTTGAAATATGAAGACAGCATCCTTTGAAAAAGAACTCTAGCCCAAGGTAGTGAAGAATTTTAACTGCAAAAGAAACTGCAAATCTGGACATAGGTAGAGTAAGAAAGAGAAAAAATTGTGAGGATAGTCAGGAGGAGAAATCATGCAAATAAATATGAAACATAACACCTGTGGGAGGGGAACTTGGTATGCATTTCTTCATTAAGTAGTTTGTAAAGTTACAAATGTATATAGCATACTGTTCTGTAGGGGTTTTTATAGCTAAGCTCCCTAGAAATGCTGTACACTATAAAATGTGAGGAAATCCTAACCTGCTCTTTGTTTGCTTGTTTTCCTAGTTTTTCTCTTGTGTGCCTTACCATGCAAGAAAAAAACCCCTCCTGTTTTTACTTCTATTGGATTGCTTTAACTATACGGTTCTACATCTTAGTTTATATGGATTATATAAGGAAAACAGGATAACAATGAGGAAGAAAAAGTAGGAAGAATAATAATTTGTTGCTTATACCTATGTGCATGTATTATGCGAGTAAGTATGTGCATAGATAGGTTTTGACTGGAAATCTTTGGCCATTCTGTTGAATTGAATGTCTTAGTAATCTATAGGAGTAAAATTTGGGATATTTAATACTGAGAAGCACATAATTATTGTTTTAGTGGGGGGGGGGGAATCACTGATATGAACACTTGAATATATTTGTGCTAATTAGTTTTTAGTGTATCTATGTGTAAAAAAATCTCAGAGGGGAGGAGGGTAGCTTTGCAAATACAGTAAAACACTGAGAACTCAGTAAGCTTATTGTTAGAACATAGACACTTATACAGTTTTAAAGATATTTTTTAAAAAAAGTTTGTTTTATAAAATAGTTTCTTGCACTTTACCTGCTGGCTTTTCAATTTGGTAGATAACATCTGAACTCCAGCAGAGTTTTATAATCCCCACGTGCTTAAATATACTAAATGTTCTTTTTCCATTAAGGTTAATGTTCGTGAAGAAATTGAAGAGTTTTTTCCAAGAATGTGGAAGATAAATCAAGATAAAAGAAGGCTAATGAAAAGTATTAAAGATCAGAAAATTAAAATTGAATGGGGGAAAAAATTGAACAGAAGATTGGTCAGATAGAAGCACTTGAATATTTTTTTAAGGCTATAATGAATTGTTTGAATTGGGGAAGAATACACGAAGTATGAAAAATGAAAAACTCAATGAAGAATGAAGAAAAGTAGAAAGCAAGAGTGAAGTAGAATTAAAAGAATCTGGAAGAATGAATGGGTCCTAGGTTAAGTAAATGTATGGTTTATGTTCCAGTGTCTGTATGATCAAGTTGTAGATGAATTTGCATGATTACTTAGTTAATAGAGAATTGGTGATCTGGTTCAAGCAGGGACCTATTTGAGGCAAGCATACAATATTAACAGTGGGTTAGCAAAATGAAATTTGTTTTGGAGGGTATTGCCTAACCATTTGTTTTTCAGGAGCAATCAATATAATAGAATTACTGTACTTTAAATGTTAGGAGTTAGGCATTTACACAACCAATACCATTTTTAATACTGTCTTTTTTGTTAGGAGTCTCGCTCCCAGTCAAAATCTCCAGCTGGGAGTCCTGCTCGTGTAAAATCAGAGAGCAGGTCAGGATCTCGCAGTCCATCGAGGGCTTCCAAACATTCTGAATCGCACTCTAGGTCAAGATCAAAATCAAGGTATGTTCAGAAAGCTCTTCGTGTCAGCTCAGTGTTACTGCTGTTATTTTGGTAGGTTGGTGAAGTTTATTTTGCCCTGTTGTAAAAATTACAAACTCTTTGGGATGTATTAACAGGGATATGTTAATTTGCCTGTTTGTGCTCATACAGGTGGACAAAGTTGGGAAATTATTTCGTGGGTACAAATAGAAAAAATACTGTCATTAAAAGTAGTAATGTAGAAATCATAGCTGAAATATGTAGGTTTCTCTCTTCCAGAAGAGAGAGAATGGATTGCATTTCAATTTTGTGAAGCTCCTGCTGCCTTCTCCGGAAGTTGCTTATGGGGGAATTCTTGTGCAGACCTTTCCTTTGGGGGGAGGAAAAAAAAGTCAAGTGAGACCTGGTGCAAAGGCATCAGGGTTACATAAAAAGAGTAAGCTGTCTAACTGTTGGAAATACTGGAAAACAGTGTTTGTGAATGTTTTGGACATTCTTTCATTGGAGGCTTTAGAAACATAATCAAAAACTATTAAATTTGGTGTGGTCTTGATTTATGAGAGTTTTAAGATTTAAATTCATTTTTCAATGCTGCACATGTCTTCTCTGTCCTTCTCTAACCCAAGTATGGATGTGTGGAGGTAAAGCTTTATAGCTTTCAGGTCTGACAGAGCATGGATCAGGAGAGAAATGTCTTAGGCTTTTTTCTCTAAATATGCCGTAAATATTACCTGGTTTATACTACCTATCTTCTCTATTCCCTTTTAGCAACGTATTGATAAAAATGGGGAGAGGTACTGAATCTTTCTTTAACAACCACGAGAGAAACCAGAAAACAGCATTTGTAGCACTAGAGGGGAAAGAGGAATAGTCTTACATTATCTCCCCTTCCCAGTTCTTGGGAGAGATCAGTAATACATCTTCTCTATTTATACACTTTATACCAGAGCAACTGAAAGAATTACCGTGCTCTGAATTGCCAAAGTTCAACTAATGTTACAGTTTCTCTTCTTGCAATGTTTAGCAAGGTGATTACCTACCTGTCTTAGACAGCTTATTATCAGCAAGACATTTGCAAAGAAGTGTTTGAGGAGTAGAGCAGATGTTTGGGGTCTGCTTTTTTTTTTGTCTGGAGTAATTTTCATGCCTAGACAAACTTTGCTTGTAGATGTTGCAGCACTGTAGTCCTGCCAGATATTTCAATTTTTCAGTCAAAACACTACTTTGCAGTGTGGCGTATCTAGTTTCTGTGCCACTGTGCAGTTGTTACTTAGATAAGCAGGCAAGCTGATGTAAGTTTAAACTCTAAAATTCCTGAAAACTGTTGTGAATATAATCCTCAGTGTATGCCAGAAGTACTCTTGAAGAATTAAAAATGGTGCTACCGAGCAAGTTGTTAGAGATCCATGCAATCTTTAGATGTGCATAGTAGAAAAAGCTTAATGGGTTTAACATTGTAGACACCATCTAAAAAAAGATTTTTCTCTAGAAAATGTACTGCTTAGAGTTCAATAAACTATGACCATATGCATTTGACCTGACTGAAGGGTTTCTCTTTGTCGAAGATCCAGGTCCAGAAGACATTCGCACAGACGTTACACTCGTTCCAGATCCCATTCTCATTCCCATAGGAGACGCTCTCGAAGCAGATCATACACACCAGAATACCGTCGTCGCAGGAGCCGTAGTCATTCTCCAATGTCCAACAGGAGAAGGCACACTGGCAGCAGAGTATGTCATGTTCAAAAAGGCTGAGTATCAACAAAACAATTGCTGCTTGTATCAGTGTAGTCCAGGTTGCCTGCAGGCTGAGTTTGCCCTGCTGTTTTGTCACTGGAGGATACAGGAATTGGGTGGGAGTGGGGGTTATGTGTGGAGCAATCTCTGTCCTTACAGCTGAGCGCTTCTTGGGCCTGCAACTAACTGGCACCGAAGTTGTAGAATTTAATTGAAAAACATTGTATTGCAATTCAGTATATGCAGGTATGGTGACATAGGCTTCAGTCAGCTCCAGAAGTTGAGCTGTTCTGATTCTTTTTTTTTTTTGTTGTTGTTGAAAAAAAGTATATGTAATCTTTACAAAAATGAGACCACATCTGTGTGTGCTGGAAACCTGAAAGTATTGATGGGACTGACATAGGGATCCATCTGAGGAAATTCCCAAGTGTTTATTTGCTTATAGAGTGTATGTTGAAGGTTGCTTGTGATTTTATGCTTCTGATTATTTAATTTGGTTTACCTTGAAGTAAAGCCTTGTGTTATTAGGTAGTAAGTAAATCTTTGTAGTAGACTAGAAAAATGTATAGTTGTGAAAAGGAGGCACAGTCAGTCTTTCAAAATATAGATGAGAAGTGTTTCTGAGCAAGAGGAAGTATAGCTGCACCAACCAAAATTTAAAATACTAATCTTGTTATTCTGAGATTTCTCCCAGTGTCCTTCTTTGTAGCAGCAGAATGGTTGGGATTGAAAATTGGAAAGCAATTTTGCCACTTCTTTTCTTGTAGAGAGAGCTTGCATACTGGGTTGATGGGAGGCAGTACAAAAACCTAATACAGAAGTTGCCCTTTAGTCCTCCACATTCAGTTTAGGCCTTCCAGTGGTAATGTAGTTGTCACTTGGCACTTTGGGTCTGCGGACTGATCTCAGTGTTCTCTTGCCTCGGAAAAATTCATAGGGTTTAAGTGTAAGAGTGGTGTTAAAAACATGCAACGGGTATGGATGTGTGGAGGAATTTACCCGAACAATGATTTAAAAGACAAATTTCATTATGCTTACAGGATTTCAGTAATAAAAGTAGTATAGTTGCTAGTGCCATTGAAATATGGAGTAAAAAATACATATCTTGATGTGTATTATTAAAACTTCTGAGTTACAAACTGCCAGGTCTTGTGCTCTTCAGCTATAGTGAGGAATTGCAGAATATTCATGTCTTGAAACAGAAGTTTGAACTTTGACAAATGGAAAGAAAGGAACTTCAGATATATGAATAGTGCAGGCATCTTATTTTCACAATAGGTTCCTGAACAAATGTGCTGAAAAAAATATGACAGAAGATCTCAACCTTTTCAGTCTTTGAATCAGGCTGAAAAGCAGGCTCTGAGGCATAAATTATTATGCAAAGATGGCTTACTGAAACTGAAATACAAATTTCATCTGTGTCAGCTTCCAGTTGTTATTTTGGTAGAAACATTAAATCTCTGTGCTTGTTGCTGGTGTTATAAATTGCTGCATCTAGTATTAAAGGTGCCAGCCACCTAACTGAAAAACATGTTGATTTTGATCAAAATAATTCTTTTGGAGGATTTGGCATTAGATACAAATTCTCTGGCATGTAAAGAAATTTTGAACCTAAAAGAGAACTTTTACCTTGTACTACTACATATTTGACTTTGTCTAGTTGAAGTGAAATTTATTAAGTATCCTATATCATGATAGTGAAGAGTTTTGTGCTAAAGAAGTATGCATACTTTTGGGTTACAGTTTCACAGAACTGGCCTTCAACACTTGTTGCTCTCTAGATGAAAGAATCGGGTGCCTTTCATCCAGTTTACAAGTGGAAAGATTAACTTACAAGTGTAAATATTGACTTCCAGTATGTTGGATAGGAAATCCTGAGGTGGAGGAAGTTTCAGTAGAAGCTAGATTATAGTTCAGTTGTCTCTGCTTAGGAGCTCAAGTGCTCACATGTAGAGTGGGCAGCTGGAGGCAGTGTGCACTCTGTAGTGCCTGTGATGATCATGCATAAAGGCTGAAGGTGGGAGTTCAGGCTGGCTGACCTGTTATTAGCACAGATTTGTGTGTGGTGTCTGTCCCTTATTGTTAATTTCAGTTTGAAATACTAATAACATGGGTTCCTCTTGTTCTCTAGCTTTTCTGTAAATCAGAATTCTAAATTTTATCAACTGAGTTTTTTACCAACATGAGAAACTTGTCTTGGTCTTTTTTTCTAAAATTAAAACCATTGAAAGTAGTTGCTTTTTGAAACAATCTTACAATTAGAATGATAAACGTTAATGTGTTAAACTGTGTATTACCTGTTCAGTTTTCTTCAGATGAAATTTTTTTATAATTGCTAAGTTTTTATATAAGAATATTCAATTTTTAATAATTTTTTTCAAAATAAAAATTAATTGGAGTTGAACATTTGTGTTACCAGGCTAATCCAGATCCTAATACCTGTCTTGGAGTGTTTGGTCTCAGTTTGTACACTACTGAGAGAGACTTACGTGAAGTCTTCTCCCGTTACGGACCTCTGACCGGTGTCAATGTGGTTTATGATCAACGGACTGGACGATCAAGAGGATTTGCTTTCGTTTATTTTGAGAGAATTGATGACTCTAAAGAGGTAAATGCATACTTTGCTACTTTTTTCAGGGGTGCTCTTTATGCATTATCCTCATTAACTGTCTGTAAAAAAAAAAAAAAGTTTTTGAGTGTGTATTCACTAGCAGATTCTCACACTGAGATTAATTTTAAATGCTTTGTTCAAGCAATGTTCAAGGCACTTCTAAACAAATGAAGCATTTGAGTTCAGTGTTCAGGTGCAGGGGCAGATTATGAGCATAAGCTGTCTCTTATTAAATCACCAATGAGCTCTGGACTTCCATTTTAGTCTGTTACTTCAAAATGCAAATAAATCTTTAAGGCTTCTATGTCTGAAGTATTTTTGAAACATTTTGGAAGTTGAAGTTTTAAGTTGTTTTCCGAATGAAAATTCTGGAGATTCCCTGTGCATTTTCTCCTTTTAGGCATGTCATAGTACATTTGAAAAACAGTGGGGTTTGTCTTGATTTGTGCCTTGGTCAATTGCTTTCCTGGTTGTTTAACAGATAGCTGTTAATGGCTAGACTGAGTTGGTAGTATAATTGATCCGTAAGGAAAGAATCAAAGAATATGAACAGCAGCCTGTGTTATGATTCACCACAATATACAATAAGTAGTAGTTTTTTTACCCTTGTAATGATACCATGAACTTTACCACGTTTACTGAAATTCATAGATAAAGTTGCTATTAAAAGTAAAGACACCCTCTAAAAACATCTTTAAGCCTGCATTGTGTGCATCTCTTTCTTTGGGACAGACTGAGTCACAGACTTCATCTTGTTTATGGGTTAATAGGTTTGGGCAAATGTGCTGTTTGATTCTGTGTGCATTTGCTAAGTTTTATTTATGAGGAGATATTAAATACAACTCCTCGATTTATAGATCATTTATTATTGAAGGCAGGGAGGATGACAGCTCTGGAACCTATCAGGAGCTGAAAAATAAGATACTTGATGATACTTAAATGAAAAAAACTTGTATTTGGATTATGAGCTAAGTTCTTGTGTTTGACTTCTGGTATGATCCAACTGAGAATCAGTTTATGGGAACAGTAGTCTTGTAGATGTATATATGCGTGGTTGTTGCAAGTTATAGAGGTAAGTAAAAGGACACAAAACTTCCTGTAGTGGCCCTTCTATATTCTCCTGCAGTCTTAGAGAGGTTGGTAGAGAGGTTAATGGGGTGGATAGCTGTATATCCAGCTGTCTTTAATAGCCTGTTCTGTTCTAACTTCTAGCCTTATATTTCTTTGCACACTGAATTTGTTGGGATTTTGAAAAAGTGGCTGTTTCGTAAAACATTTCACATCTGAAATATTTGCACAGTGTTCCTTGGCACATTCATATACCAGTCTTGTCTGTTTTACAGCTTCATATGTCTTTAGAGGTGGGTTTTTTCCCTGGTTGCCATGGGCAATGGTCATGCGTGACACCATGCATTTCTTAAAATGTTCCGTGTAAATAGCATGAAGTAATTTGTTTAGTATAACGCTGTTTTGGCAGATGCTATGAAACTGGAATGCAAAGGAAAACAAAAAGGGATGTTACTTCCATTCAGAAATGCAGAAGTAAAGATAAGGGCCTTAAGCAGGAACTGAAATAATTTGGAATGTAATTAAACCCATTTTTCTTTTCTCCAGTGGGTTGGTGCCTGAAGAGGGGGGAAAGGATGCAAACTCTCCCAACACCTGGAATTTTAATAACTGAAATACTTTAGCAAGAAGGACAGAAGCAAAACTTGTTTATTTGACTTACTTCATGAGCCTTGGGGACAGATTTGAAGATGGCAGTAAGTGGCAGCTGGTGTAGAAAAGGGGGAAACATATAAATGTAGGTACATACAGACATATAGATAGATAGATACCTGTTGGTGGGAAATTTTGTGACAGGCCCTGTAGGAGAGCACTGAAGGAAATGTAGCAATTCTGTGTTTGGCAGATAGTCTGAAAAGTTGAGTATGCATAAAAGCAATGACACTTGAATTACTTCTGTTCTGATTAACTAATTCCTCTTAAAAATAATAATTATTTTAAAAACTCTAGTCAACCAAAAACAGAATCCCAAACCTTCAACATCCTAAATGTCTAAATAAAGAGATGATATTTTGAACTAAATTCCAGCCCTTTTAAAGATAGATGGATTAAATGAGAGTAGAACTCTAGAGAAAAAGTTGGATTTTTCATAATCTCTGCTACTGCCCTTCAGGAAGGCTAGCATAGGGAAGCTTCTCAGCAGACGTGCTCTGAAATACAGGTAATACTAAAATTTTACCTCAAATTAATTGTGAGTAGTTATGTTTAAACTTTCATAACGTAAAGATTAATCACGGTCAGTTGTGCATGGATTCTCATGCAGCTAAAATCCCTCAGTATCTTTGTCCTCCCTGTTACCACTTTTACAAACTGGATCAGTTGTTGAACTAGGTAAAATATTGCTGTGAATCATGATTCTGAAACCAAGTTGTGCAGTGTCCATATAAGACATTTTAAGTTGTCAGCTAGATCAATGTATTGGAACTCTAAAGACAATGTAAAATAACATTTCTTAAAGGTGATACTTCTCAGTGTCCTAAAAATACAGAAGGGGCCGTTTTAAAGTTTATTTTTTTACTTAAACTGTTTTAAAATTTCAGAATTTCAAATTATGACACCGTAGCAGCCTTCTTGTTAGCTGTTCATGAGCATTGTGATTATAAAGAGGAACAGAAGCTTGGCTTTTGATAACTGCTACACAGAGAAGCTGCCAAAGCATCACAGTAGCTTCAGACATTCCACTATAGCAGGACTGAGGAAGAAGTTTTGAAAGCATGTGTCCAGTCCAGGAGATTTCTTGTAGGATATGTTCTATTCTGTTTGAAACTCTGCCAAGGTTAAGATGAAACTTCATGATCAGACAGAAGGTTCCTTTTCCATCAGACGTCTTTTATTGCAGTGGTATAGTGTTTGCAAAATAACACTCGACTGGATTCTTAGGGTTTGATCCATATTGAAGATGCTCATGGACACTGTCTTTAGTTCAAAATGTGATAGCAGACAGTAAATGTCAAGGACTGATGGATGTCTAGGAAACAACTGATGAATGTCTAATGATTGTATGGAAACCTGAGGATTTGCTGTGCCAATGTTCGTCTGTCAGCTTGTTCATAACCTGTTTGTAAAGCTTCTGTCATTATGTACCTGTATTTAGAATGGATCTAGTGGATTGTGAAGTTGTTTTATTTCCAGAAGTTGTTTCTTTAAAAATACTTGGTATTGCTTTTTTGCCTTGGGTGGTGCAGTGTCTTGTCTTGGCCACCATTTTCCAGTCCTCAGAATGTGCAAGTCCTCTGCATCTGCAACATGCAAAGGGCAATATCTGTAAACATCTGTTCAAGACTTGTTTCTCACACTCTCTTACGTGGTTCGCAGTACTGGCAACACTGGCATGCAGCCAGTGTTGTAATGTTGTTTTGCAATGTTTTCACTAAATTGTAGAGGATATTCATCTGCCCATCACATAAGGATTTTTCTCCTGTGTTTAAGGGGATGGCAAACTTCTATGTACTAGGATGAGAAAAAAAAATAGGTTGATGGGAGAGGAATTGATGGTGTCAGGGTGTTACTTAACAGTAAGTTCAGAAAATCATGAGTGAAAAGTGCTGGCTGTTCTAGGGACACAGTTCTTACTACAGTTACCAGGGATGTCATATGCTGCTAAACCAGCTTTTCAGTAGCTCAGACTGTGAAGTGTTAGTTGTTTAAACTGAGGCTACTGTGAATGTACTGTCTGTAGGAGGAACTCATCTAAGAAGCATCAGATACAGCAGCTGTTGGCAATATGGAATTTTCTAATGTTAGTTAGATGTTCTTCAAAAAGTTTTGAGCATCCTTCCAGAACCATTTTCTGAAGTGTTGTTCGTTAACAATCAACACAAACCAGTAACATCATTCAGTTGCCAAAGACCAGAATAATAATGGAGTTTATCAGTTCAACTTGAAAAACATATAATGTGTGGTGCAAGCAGACTAGCTTAGAACCAGCGTTATTGAACAAAACGCCCATGGCTTGTTGAAAAAATGGTTTAAGTATTGTTCATGATGTCAGAAACAACCCTTGATATACCAGAAAAGAGCACTAGAAGGTCTCACATGTTTGGAATGACAAGTTACAGACTTCTGGAGACTCTGAAATACCATGATATTGCTATACTTGAAGGAGCATCCAGTTCTTCATTCTGGTTCTCTAAAATCCTGTATTTCTTGACTCTGAAGCTCTAAAGTATGCTTTAAAGATAATACATAGAATCCATCAATGCTGAAGCTCATAATTGTATATGTTTAAAAGTTATCATTGAAATCTCAAACTAGAGAATGTAAATTGATTGTTGTTCGAAAGTGAAATGGACACTTGAACTTGGCAGACTGCAGCAAGTGTAAAAAGATGAGTTTCTTCATTAATTCCATCAGAATTTTTTTTTCTGATTTTTTTTCAGTAAAACTGAAAAAAAATCAGAACTGAATGAGTAATCAATTACTGGAGGGGGGAATCTAATCCATTGTGTCTTTCATCCCTTGCTGCTGTACCTGTGATGGAGTGGAGATTGTTTTTTTCAGTGTCATCAAATGCAGTAGAGAAGAACTTCCAGTAAAAAAACAAAGAAAGAAACCCCCAAAACTACAGTGAGGAAAAGAAAAGGCAGTACCTTGTGTAGTTATTTTTAAATTGTGAGAATGCATTTTTAAAATAAGTCATACTATAAACTGCTTGTGTTTGACTATTTAAGGATAGTTGGTCTGTTGCTACCTTTGTTACTAACTTTGTAGTGATTGAAAGTTACTGAAATAGTTATCCAGACTGAAAGTCTTTAATTTTTTAATGGATTCTTGATTGACAAATACCAGCCACCCATGTAAGTTTGTGCATTTAATTAAAAGTTGTGTTTCCAAACTTGTTTTACTCTTACATACCTAATTTGTCATACATGTAGAAAATGTTACATACTGCATTAAATATCAGATGACATTGAAATCTTTCTTAAATTTATTGCTTTCTGACTTTTTTGAGCCACTGGAGATGATACTGTAGTTCAGGAACTGCTCATTTTGTCAAACTAACACCTTATGGATAACCAGTTTTCTTATGGATAGTCTGCTGAAGGTTTACACTTCCAAAACTTTAAAAATGTGATCCAGGATTGAGCCTATGCCATTCCCAGTCCTAATTTTGCTTTCTGACTGCACACATACAGGTGCATATTCTAGCCTACAAAAACCAAGTTTTCCATAGAATTTGCTACTAGAATTATTATTATATGTTTATAGGAATGCTGTGCTCTTGCTTACTGTCCTCTTGCAAAAGCCATGCAAATCTTTTAATGACATTCAGATATTTGGAAAATAATCCAGGTTGTAATAAAAATAGATTGTTGACCGTTAAAGATTCATAAGAAGGCATTGTGTCTCTTAAACCCCAATATTATTTGATTTTTTTTACTTTTTAAAGTTTCATTTCATCATCTTAAACAGTATTTGAGAATGTTTTTGGCATTTTTAGAGAGATTATGCAATTTATCTTTGACACTCAAATACTCTTAACCTAGCAGTCATGCACACCCAAACCCATCAAGAAGAGGAAACTGAAATTTGTTTTGAATATGACATGCAGTAAGAAAATTTTGTAAAATCCAAAATTTTCTTGTAAACTACTTTAACTTTCAATAAAGCACAGGAATGCCAGTGATTGGGATCACTTATATATTTTTACGGCCTTCATACAAAATAAGTACTGTTGTATCAGTTACATGAACACAGGTTTTCAGAGAGGGCTTTTTGTCATCTTGCAGCAGTCCTTACCTAATAATGTCAGCTTAAGTACTTTACTTCAGAGACCTGAGGTGTGCAGTTAAGAGTGGTGCAGAGAATCTTCTCTTTAGAAGCAATTTCCAATTGCTGATTACTGAATGTGAGTGATCCATACTGTTAGTTGGTGTAGGTTTTGGCTTTCCTGCTTTTGAACTATAAGGGGCTTTATTGTTTTTGTCTATCAAAGATTTTCTCTATTTTAAAATTTTTTAGTTGGCAATTATTGCTGACAGCTGTTAAAAGAAAATGTTTTAATATTTGGTAGGACATTAGAAATTATGACCAGGGTTTTGGGAGTTCTGTGCAGTCTGGTGACCATGATCTTTATCCACTGAAATGTAACACATTTCCTGGTATTTCTAAAACAAACAGGCAACTCTCAAAATTCTTCATTTCTCTTGCTGGTATGTTGGTCTTCTCTATACTGCTCCCTCTGTCAAAGAATTCTTCCTCTGGAAGAGGTGTTTGTTGCCTTAACTAAATAAGACAAACATGCCAGATGTTCTGGATTTGAGGTGGCTTCTTGTCAGCTAAGCTTATTATTCTGCAAGTTGTTGACTGGACTTGAAAATGCCGTGCAGCAGAAAATGTCTTACAGTTTAACTTGCTGCATTTCCAGAAAGATGTGTTTCATCACAGAGGTAATTTTTCAGGCAAATATTTGCAGCCTTCATCATTAGGCTTGTGCACACATAGTTTCCTAGGATGCATGCATTGATTTATTTTCATTTACATCATCCTTGTGGGGAAAAAATTGGTGTTAAGGCTAGAAGACTAAAGCTGAGGAATGTGTTTTAGTCACAGAATATACCTGAGTGTATGTTGAAAGACTTGAAATGCTCTTTGCTGTGCCTTGCAGTTGGGTAAATGTAGTTAGTTTGGTCCTGGAACACAAATCACTAGGTGGCGATATAGTATGGACACAAACAGCATTACTAAAATACAAACTCTGAATAAATACAGCAGTGACCATCAGTCGCCTCCAGTTTGGACACAACAGTTAAATCATATGGATATCAGGTTTCTGTATCTCCTTTACAATTTGTATGTAAGTTCAGTAAGGCTCTTGTTAGAGTTGAGATTTTTTGAATAAATGTTTCATTATTAAAAAGGAGAAAAAAATCTCTGCTTAGAGCCACCTTCATGTTTTGAGGTTGTGTGTTGTTTTTGCTGATAACAAATAGCAAAGTGATTACGTTCTTTAACTGAAGATTGTAGCAGTGTCTCTTCTCCAGACATGAAAAAGTTAAAATAATGTGTATTGGACTAAGTGCTGTGCTTATTGTTGAGAAGTAAGTGGTGTGTATTGGCATTTCAGGGATTCTGTAGCAGATAACAGAAGCTATTAAAATTCAAAAAGCAAATTTAAAAAAAAATCCTTTCAAGTCCATCATTAGCTGTTAAAATTAATTGTTGTGGATTTGTTGGGGTTTGAGTTTTTAGGTTATTTTTGCATTAATATAAGTCTCAAAAGTACGCTGTGCTCCTTTGAATAACTGCTTACTTTGATGGTTTGAGTTTGTGAAAGGCCATTGTATTGATTCTCAGAGTGGAGGAGCTGGGGCTGGAACACCCAGCGAGTGCGTGCAGGGGCTGCGGGCAGTTCTGAAGGCACGGGCGTCTGAGCGCAGACCCTTGTGTGTATCACTTAAGCAAGCTGCTATTGTGAGAGGGAGTGGGGAGGAAGGTTGTAATTAGGTATCCATGTAGGCTGAACCCGCCATTTTACTAAGCTCTGCTGAAGTAGGTCCTTGTAAGGGAGATGGCAGGAGGCTGGGAGAGCATGAAATGGCAGCCGACGAGCAGTAATCCGGCCATATGCACCCTACAGGAAGCCACTGTTTTGCACAGCTTTTGAATCCGCCCGTCCCCTCTGGGTCAGAGACGGCGGTAGGAAAGATGCAGTTTTCAGAAAAAAAGCTGGTTTGACTTTCAGTTTACCTTTCAGATGGGTAGAAGATAAAGTCTAGGGAGAGTGGCTGTGTTAGTGGTTAGCCTGTGCTCCCTTAAGAAGAGATTGAGAGTCGCATTAGTTCGGTGCCCCAGTGCAGTCCTGTAACACCACCGGCATGGGGACAAGAGATGAGCCAGTCGCCACAGTGGGGCACTAGTAACCAGTCTAAACAAGACAAGTTCCAGGCTTGTTTTTCTGGTGGAAAATAATGTGTTTGTTCACAGCCTTCCATAGTTACCAGTAGGTTGCAGATGTCACATCCCTGTTTCTTGTGTCTCCTGCAGGCAATGGAGCATGCAAATGGAATGGAGCTGGATGGCAGGAGGATTCGAGTGGATTATTCAATCACCAAAAGAGCACATACGCCCACCCCAGGCATCTACATGGGCAGGCCAACACAGTAAGTTCAGTGGATTTAAACTGAATGCCGGATTCTGGTTGAAGAAATTACTAATGTAAAGAATGCAGTACTGTGGTTCACATACACTCTTAAATCCTACTGTTGTTTATTGTATCTTTATAGAAATATTGAAGGACCTGTTAATAAAAAATAATATCCAGCGTGATCAATTAATGTATCCTTAGCCTGCTGAAATACCAAGGTGCCCATTTGCCTTTGATTTTGATGGGAATGCGTATCAAATCCCTCGTTTTTCTGGGAGTTTTTGAAGGTGTTTTTATTTAACTACTTTGTATATTTTTGTGATACAGTCTTAAGTGTCTGATTTACTACAAGACCACTTTAAAAAAGATTTTAAATAGTTTATATTTATTTATCTAATAATTTAACTCAAGATGAGGACTAGATATATAAAGGGGGTTTTGTTTTTGTTTTTTCTTTTCCCCTAATAGCAGTGGAGGAGGTGGTGGCGGCGGAGCGGGTCGTCGCCGGGACTCATATTATGATAGGGGGTATGACAGAGGATATGACAGATATGAAGAATATGACTACAGATACAGGTACCTTATCTTTATTTCATTTCTGTAACAGTGGATTTGTTGGAAAGTTAGATGACAAAACACATTATTCAGTTTGTAGCAATATTCTGCATACATACCTGTTATGTGTTAGAGCCTTATTCCCTTAGGTTTTATGGGACTGAAGTAGTCAGAATCTTCAGTGTTTATGTAATTTGGTTTTTCTGTTGGGCAAGGGGTTAATTTTGCTGTGTGAAGGAGGTGTAGAGCCTGTATCCCAGGAATCAAGTGGACAGATAAAAAGGGAACTCATTTTTCTATGCTGTATATAGAACCAGGGACAGCTGATACACACTGCTGTTTAAAAAGGGATTATTTGTAGATGGGATTTTTAATGCTTGACATTTCATAACCATCTTGCTGTTTTGAAAGTTATCTGGTTTCAGAGAATGTTGTTCAACAAGAATTGTAGGCATCTGGAAAAGCACTTTATGTGTTTGTAAGGCTAGTGAGAGTTTATTAAATTCTTTGTCTGGGAATATCTTAGAGTTTAAGCACATCAAATGGAGAAATATAAAAGCATTTGTTAAATAACCATAAGCCACAGCCAAATAAAGCAGAAATCATTCATGCAGGCCAAGTCTTTCAGTGCTAAGGAAGTGGTTCTGTTCTGTAGAAGTGATGTGAATAAGGCTTCTTTCATAATGGATGTTGTTTGCTTTCTTTTTTAATTTCCTTTAAAGGAGACGATCACCATCACCTTATTATAGTCGATACCGATCGCGATCAAGATCCCGTTCCTATAGTCCAAGTAAGTAAATACGAGTGAATAAACAGGATCTGGCTGACATAAACATTGTTATATGAGTTGATCAATGGGAATTCTGAATGTGAAAGCATAAAAAGTTGGACATAGTTAGGTTGAGATAATGTGTACAGTTAGTTTATGATTTTGTAATTAGTAATTGTGGCATCTTTTGTTTTTTCCAGGGCGCTACTGAAGATCAGAAGAGTTACAATTGAGGACTTGATTTTTAAATACAAAGTTCAGATCTTCAGCTTCCCTACTGCTTTCCCTTCCATCTTCCCTTTCTTGTCCTCCTTTCAGCTCTTTCACAAGTCTTTGGTTCATTTAGAATATACATATTTTCAGTTGAAGTATTCCTGTTTTCCACCCCTTCTTATTGTAATACTCTTGAATATTGTAATTGTTGTAGTTTTTGTGTAGTAAAACATATTGAGCAAAAAAATAGAGAACCCCAAAGTGCTGATACATTTTGGAAGTCATTCCTATTTTATTTCTAAAACAGTTGGACTCCTGACTAATCAGAAGAGAGCATTGATATTTTTAAAGCTTGCATGTCATATCTAGTATACACACTCAGATACTTTAACATAAACCTGCATTTCCAAGTAACTTGTTAATCTTTCTGTTGAAATGTTTACCTGTTACTTTGATAAACAAGTAATGACTTTGAGTCTTTTCTGTAATGATAAATTTGCTTAGATAGTCATGAACCAGAGGATTTTTAAATTTTTTTTTTTTTTGTCAAGTAGTTGCTTTGAAAGTAGACTATTTGAGCTAGATCAGAGTTTGGTATTTGACTGACTGGGAGAATAGATCCTTGTACACTCAAAATTAAGGCTATGTGTTTTATAAAAAAAAAGTTTCTGGATTGCTACACAGTGGATAACAGTTGAAATTAAAATTGTTAAATTCCTGGCGTCTTTGTGGTACTTCATTGAATATTTCCCCTTAATTGGTGCAAGAGAAAAAATATTTACTGAACATAGCAATTAGTTATATAATTTGCTGTTCATGAAAGAAAAAATGGCCAACTTTTTGGTATTGAAATAATGATGGAGCAAGTTTTGTTTCCTTTGTTTCCAGTCGTTTTTGAACTTTTGGAAGTATGGATGGAAAAACCTACAACTACGTGTAAACCTTTTTTTTTTCCCCTCAATAAAAGTTAAGTCCACTGATAGTGTGGTTTCTTGTCTTTCATTCTGCATCTTGTGTCACTTTGGCTAAACAATACTTGATACTGGGGTGTGGATGATAAAGTCAGCTTTTACCTGTCTTTTCAGGAGCCTTGTCTTCCCTGAGAATCAGTATGTGGTTATATGGGATGGGTAAGCAGGGTGGGTAGTCCAGCTTTCTCTTGTGCCATCCTTGTCACTTGCTGGAGTTGTGGGGAGATGGTTGAATAAGAGAAACCATGCTGACTTTGTTTAGTTTTCTGACAAGTGGCTGGTTGAATGTTGGTATTGCCACAGCAAAAGGAATACAACCACAAGGTCCTTGCAGCAAATTTTCTTCCTGATTGTCAGGGAAGGCCACTAGAAGAGTTTGTCATGATTTTAAGAGGGTAAGTGTATGAAATGTAATTGCATTAGCTGTTTCTGAGTGTTGGTGCCAGGAACTATTAACAAGTAGTTAAAAGAAACACCAGCACACATCTTTAAAGCTTGATAGAATATGCCAGGAAAATTGGTGACAAAACAAGTTCTAAATGGTTATTGCTCGATACCTTTGAATCTATGATGTCTTACCATAAATTGCAGTTGAAAATTCTTAGTAAATTGAAAGCAGAGTAGCTGAAACACTAAAGCCAAATCTTTCAGCTCTGATGAATTTACCAGTATTTATTGATGATCCAGAAAAATTAGGAAATGTTAAGAAAATTGTTCTTTCTAAACCAAAGTTGCAATATCTCAAGATAAAGAGCTGTTGGTATATTTAATTTTGGTTTTGTTCTTTCAAAACATGCTTAGCCAGTGTGACACCCAGGCACAAGAAGCACTGCAAGGAGGATCCAGGGAGCTTACAGGCCTATTGGCCTGACCTTGGTGCCCAAGATGGTTATGGAGCAGCTGTCTTGAGTGCCATCACACATCCAGGACAACCTAGGAATCAGGCCCAACCAGCACGGGTTTAGGAAAGGCAAGTCCTGCCTCACTAACCTGATCTCATCCTGTAACCCACTTAATAGGAGAGGGAAAGGCTGTGGATCTTTTCTACCTGGACTGCAGCAAGGCCTTCGATAGATGCTGTCTCCCATGGCATTCTGGAAAAGCTGTCAGTCCCGTGGTTTGGACTGGTGCACTCTTCACCAGTGTAAAAAACCAGTCTGGATATCTGGCCCCAGGGGGTGGAGGAGAATGGTGCCACATCCAGCTGTTGGCTGGTCTCAAGAGGTTCTCCAGGGCTCAGCATGGGGGCCATTCCTTTCCTATCTTCATCAGTGATCTGGATGAGGGGATTGCACCCTCAGTAAGCTCACGGATGATGGCAGGATGGGTGGGAGCACTGATCTGCAGAAGGGCAGGGAGGTTCTGCAGGGGGGTCTGGACAGGCTGGATCGATGGGCTGAGGTTCAATAAGGTAAAGTGTCAAGTCCTGCACTTGGGTCACAGCAGCACCAGACAGTGCTACAGGCTGGGGACAGGGTGGCCAGAAAGCTGCCTGGCAGAAAAGGACCTGGGGATGCTGGTCCACAAGCTGGCTGAACATGAGCCAGGAGTCGTGAGCCCAGGTGGCCAAGAAGGCCAATGGCAGCCTGGCTTGGATCACGGATAGTGTGGCCAGCAAGATTTACCAGTGATTGTTCCGTTCTACTCAGCACTGGACAGCCACACCTCGAATCTCCTGTCCAGTTTTGGGCTTGTTAGTTCAAGAAAGACATTGAGGCACTGGGGTGTGTCCAGAGAAGAGCAATGGGGCTGGGGAAGGGTCTGGAGCACAAGTCCTGTGTGCAATGTCAGAGGGAGTTGAGGGGATTTAGCCTGGAGAACAGGAGGCTCGGGGATGACTGCATCGCTCTACAAGTTCCTGAATGAGGCTGTAGAGAACTGGGGGTTGGTCTCCTCTTCCAGACAATAAGTCATATAACAAGAGGACCATGGCCTCAAGCTGTGCCTCTGGAGATTCAGGTCAGACATTCTGATCTCTTGACAGAAAGGGTTAAACGTTGGAATGGATTCCCCGCCTGGGGAGGTGGTGGAGTCACCATTCCTGAAGGTGCTGAGTTCCAATGTGGCACTTAGTGCCAAGGTCACCACCTTGGCAAAGATTGGACTTGATCTCGGAGGTCTTTTCCAGCCTGTATAATTCTGTGTGGATTATGGAAAGCAGTGTGCAGAAGCAGTGAGGCAGCCAGATGCAAAAGCATGGGGAGTAGCTGCAGTGCAGGTTGAGGGAGGCATTTGGGCTCAGGGAATTAGGATAACAGGAAGTGAGAGAGAGAGGTGGCTACTTTCTGCAGTTTATGGTATTTGTGGCCTGTAATTGTCCAGGCTTGAGAAGTTGTATTTGCCAGCCAGGGAGCAGTTCAGCAAATATGTTGCCTGGAAGCTGAAGGAGTGTTGCGATACTTAGCTTGGAGACTGTTGCTTCCAACAGATAGATCTGTCGACCTAAACATCCTACTTAGCACAAGTCCATATAAAGTTATCAGTGGTAGCAGCATGGTATTACACGGTTCATTTTATGCTTCATGTTCAGTGATGTAAGGCAGTCCACTTGAAGAACAGGTGAAAGTGGTAATTCTTACTGTCCTGGACGTACTTGTAGATGTCTGAAATGTATGAATAATTGCTGGACTTAATTGGCCATCTCTAAAACTGGCAGTCCTGAAAAGGAAAGGGTAATTTGCAGCTGTTTCCTCCTTTGTGGGTGGGGTTTTTTTGGTTGGTTGGTTGGTTGGTTGGTTGGTTGGGGTTTTTTTACTGAGATCACTTGGGCAGAGATCTCTGGGTTAGCAGGGTGGTTTTTTTAACTTTTGTGGCTTGCATTCTCCCCAGGAATGGGAGTCTCATCTCTGCTTTGTTGTGAATGGATTTAGGAACACTGTTTCTTTAAGCTCCAGGTTCTGTGTATGAAATTAATTAGCCAAAGTAATTTTCACACTGTTTCTGCAAACACAGCTATTGAAACATACATAGTTTTCTCTAGACATTTTTGTACTTCTACTCCTAGGTGATTTGTTAGTGTAGTCAGAACTCTGAACAAATACTATACTTTTGCAACAGAGTGACAACAAGTCAACCTAAATAAAAAAAACTTGATGTTACTCTGTGCTAGTACAGAAGAAGCTGAAGTTCACAATGAGCTGCAGGGAATATTTAAATACTGACTTTAGACAAACCTGACATTTATCTAGGTTTATGTATAGCCTCAATTCTAGGCGTAGCCTAGAGAATGCAAGATAACACTTGCTCTTAAATATGCCCTGTTCCCAAATGCTTCCAAGAAGTGGCCACAAGCAGTTCACAACAGCTGCTACCCAGGCTAGTCCGAGACTGTGTATGTAATGGAAAATTTGCACCTGATGGCAACAGTTAGGAGACATACTGGTTTACATGTGGAGACAGAATACCTTCCAAGAGGGGGTGTGTGTGTAAGACAATGTACATGAGAGGAAGTTTATTAAGATTGTTGTTTAGTCATTTGTCCTGTGTAATTATACTTCAAATCTGTAATGACATTAAAATTTGGTATTGCAGTACTCAGCAAAGCATTTGACTGTGGTGCTGCATGACGTGGAAATGGTGAGGCCTGGGCAGCTAGAGCATGCTTTTTGGGAAAGCACCTTCTGCTGCATGGCTTCACAAAGTAGCAACTGGTCAGGCAGCCTTAGCACCACTGCCACCCTTTACTATCAGTCCACTTAGTTACTGCAGTCCTCTAGAGCTAATGTGAATAGCCAGAGAAGGAAAACAATCTGGGATAAACATTTTCTATTGCTTTCTACAAAAGCAATTTGGTTTTTTGGCTGGGCAAATGATGTGAATTAATTTCCCTCATTCTTACAGTCACTGCCGTTGCCTTTTAAACAGCAGCATAAAGGAGAACACAAAATGCACTTAAGCCACCTCACCTGCACTGCCTGTAGACAATTTCTTGCTTGCTGACATTTTACTTCTGCATAAAATCTTTCAGGTAGCACTGCATCTATACATAGACAGGTAGGGACTGTTAGATTCAGCAGAGGAATGATTTTCTGTCTTTCATACACTTGTATTTGTAAATACAACACTTTGATCAAGTAAAGATAGAAAACAGTTTGCCTTAAATAGGTCAGTATGTCCAGAGAGCATAAAAAATACCACCATCACACTTTCTCAGTTTGAGGTATTAAACTGGAACAAATAAACCCTAATACTTTTCCTTTTATTGCTTTACATACAGAGGTTGAAACGTTCATTAAAACTGGCAGATACACTAATGGCCTTGGAAAGGCTACCAGTGGGTCTGTTGCTGAATTTCCTGCGGAAGTGAGAGACCACCTTATACAGAATGATTTCTTAGCCTTTGTGGTAGCAACTGAGGCTACATTTTTGATATCTAATGGTAGATCTCTTTCACATTCAAATAGCAACTAAATTGTTTTGGCAAAACCTGAAAGAAGATCTTTGTCAACAAAGGAAAGAAGATCTTTGTCAAACCTTTCTTTAAGTCTATGTGCGAATGCTGTGGTGCAAATAATTGTCCCACTGTGCAAAGGGCTAGTAGTGCTTCCTGTGTAAGATTATTTTTTAAGCTTAAAACATAGTTGCTTCTCTGTACCCCGCTTTTTCTTTTTTTTTTTCCTTTGTTTTTGGTGGAGCCTTCCAACTGTGAAGGTATCTGATACATTAGGGATCAAGAATGGAGAGTTGTGGTTGCCAAGAACCAATATTGGTGTAACAGTTCCACTAGTTCTGATCTGTGATTCCACCCTCGTTCTTCTTCCAGTACTGCATTAGGACAAGGAGGCACCCTCTGCACAGTATCTCAAGTTTAGTAATTTAGAATCTGCCAAAAATCCCAGGCTCAATTTTCTCATGCTGAACCAGTCCCGTAATACTTGGATTATAGCAGCAGTGGTAAGCAGCACGGGCACAAGGTAATCTTCCACCATGCTTCTTCATCTTTCAGGATTTACTCCAAAGGAAAGTACAGAGAGAGAACTCCTCACGTAGCTTTCAGGTGTATCACAGGGGCTTGTATAGACCTTTATATTTGCTTTAAAATTAATAAATAAAATCTATAAACTAACTGGGGTAGAACAGTGGATGAGTTCTGTGTGGAGTGCAGTCTTGCCCAGACCCCTTTTTCTCACTGTTCCATTTTTGCTCCTGTTCTCAGCATGATAAGTAGCCAGCCTTTCGCCAGGTTGGTTTGTGGATCCAAGGTTATGGGTGAGATGTGGATTTGCAGTACTACCTCAACAATTTAAGAGGTCTCTCTTTGTCTCATGGTAGAAATTCTGTAACATTCATGGAGATAAAGATAACCTGATGGATGGCTAAAGGTAGCTGATGGGTAGGGTATCATATCCTATATGATATTGGGATTTAATAATTTGCAGTGGCTCTACTGTCTTTTACAGGTTCTGTGGAAGCAGATGCCTAACTGCCACAGCAGTGCAGGAGAGAGGAACCATGGAGCATTGATTATTGAATCACTGTTGATGATACATGATGCCACTACACTAACAACACACATCATTACAAATATTGTCTAGTATCTAATCTCACAATAAACGCACCGACTGCCTTCACCAGGGAACATTTGACTGGTTGATGACTCTCATGTGCACTGCTGGGATATTTTGGTGTGATCTGAACTGTGGTAGGATGGCAATAGAATGGAGGACTTTGCTAGCCAGCAGCTGTCTCCTGCTTCTCACCTTTCACAGTCTAACATGCTTTCCTAGTGCTCCTATTTCTTGTCTCCTCCTTGATCTAGATGTCAGCTTTCCCCTTTCTCCAGACCACTGGATTCAGTGCAGGATTGGGCAGAGAGAAGTATCATCTAGGGAACAAAGAGGTGATCTCTTTCACACTGAAAAATCCCAGATGTCAAATCCCATAGTTATTTTACAGCTGAATTCTGACTGGTTGATGATCTTCACTTCCAGGCAGAGCTGCTAATTTGGATTTCTGTGCTGTATCTTTAACAGTTTTGTGTGGTAAATGCTTAGGAACTGGCTTCTTAAAAAAAAAACAACAAACCAAGCAAACACAAAAAAACCCTCCAAAACCTCACAAACACAAACAAACCAAAAAACCCACCCCAAACTCAAAAATCCCCCAAAACAATTATCACTACCCTCACAACAAAAAACTACCCCAAGCCCCAAAGATTTTAACAATGCATCAGATACAACTTCAGTCTGACAATTTAAACTTCTAGGAGGCATGAATATTTTTCTTCCTTCAGAGCAATTAATTAACTTTAGAGGAAGGTTAATTACAAGTAGTCAAGTTTCCCGTTAGCTAAACACTGCTGCCCCTAGTCAGGTGTGGGGCTGCCACCCAGCACCTCCTGCTCTCACCGGCTCTCTTCTCCCCCCACTGCAAGGTAAGGAGCATAGGTGCAAAGCGTGCTGAATGCTCTGTTCTCCTTGGAAGAGAGGATGAAAAAAAAGCAGAGATAACAGGTCCTAACCTGCATTTCACATTCCAAAGCCTTTCTTCTTTGTGTATCAGCGGACATCTGATCAGGGAAGATGCCAGCCTCATCCCACTGGGCTGTGTCCAAGGGAACATCTAGCAGACCTGCTTCCTCTTCAGAGCAGGTAAAGCAGGGTTATTTGCCAAGCTGAAGACCAGAATCTTGCTTGTGTCCAAGTGTCTTTCACGTGTTTACAACAAATATAAGTCATATTTAAAGTGGCTGATGCCAAATCTTCTGCCTGAGCAGTGACAGTAGCACAAATAATCACAGCTGCTGCTGTGCAGTTAGGGTGGCCCTGAATATCCCTCCAGTGCAGCTGGGTCTAGCAAGGGTGCATGTGATACCATCATATCCACTGCTGGCACTTGAGAGAAAAGGTAGCAAGAGCAAAACTTCACCAAAAAACCCCAAAAATCCCCAGTGCTGGGCTCACATGCAGAGTAGAATGTATAGAGCAGGGGTTTTTATTATTTTCAAGTTAAACATTCTATTGAAGTCTAGATTTCCAGACTGTTTTATATACAGTGTGTGTAATTTCTCTCTACTGGAGGCTAGAAGGGAGCCCCTGCAGCAACCCACCTGTGAATTTCACAGAAAGGAGTTAAGAACAATAGATCTTCAAAATAGAAAAAGACAAAACCTTGTGGAAGTTAACAGTTGAACTAAATATTGACATAGCCGAAAATATTCCCTGGAAAGGAAAATTCATACTGGGATTGAGTCACATAATGTGGTGGGAACGTAGGAGAACTGGATGGGTACATGGGTAACCTTGGGGAGATTTGCTCTCAATTTTCCATGTATGAAGTTAATAAATGCTCTTCTTCCAATGTTTTTTTTTATTTTGTCTGTTCCAGCTTTGGAAGATGGTAGGCGATCTGCAAGAGGATCTGTGAGAGATGATTAAACAACATGATATAATCAAAAGATGTTTATAAAGTCTAAGCTAGCACTGACAGATGCAGAACATGTAAGAGTGGCCTCATGCACAGGGACAGGCTTAAGGATTGGGCTGTCCCAAGTAGATGTCACAGGAGATGAGTTTTCAGAGGATCCAGTTCTGGAACTAAAAAATACAAGAGGTTTCTTTCTCACGTGGATTCAGATGATGAAGGAACAGAGAACTTTCTTCAGTTTGAGGAAGGGGTTGAACCCCATGTCTCAGTCCATGCTTATCCCACCCCACCTGCGATGTCCCCAGCCCAGTGCTGGTGGGGAGGCCCCTCCCTGCTAAGCACCAATGCAGTGCCTGCAAGCTGCACATTGCATTGCAGGAAACACAGGCTCAAACACCAAGACATTTTAAAAATATTACAGAATCCACGTTTTAATATTCCCTCAAACTTCTGCAGTTTAGCACATCTTTGATTGTACCACAGAGTTAATTTAGGTCTTCAAAGCCAGAGAAACCTGAGATACTAACCACAGAAATCAGAGTCCCTCAGGACAGTGCTTATCCCTGGTTTAATCAAAAAGCAGTTGTACAGCCCAATCCAGAGGCTGACCACACAGCCTAAACCTCCCACCAGTAGCACCCAAGTGGATTTTGGCTCACTCTCCCCTACCGACAGCCCCCCAACTCCTCAATGTCAAACAGGGGTCCCTGGGCTGCAGATGTGCCCTACCTTGAAATCTGGGGGACTGCTGTGGGCAAAACCTGGGGGATCCTCTACCCACCCCCAGCCATAGGAAAAACAAAACATTCTCTCATTTCTCTGCTGCCAAAATATCCTCCCATTTCACTGCTGCCAAAACTGGGGGTTGAAGCTCGAAGACCTCCTGCAGCTGAGTACTGACTGATGCCAGCCAGGAGCACCTTGGGGATTCCCCATCCTTTGCCTGCCAGTCCCAGGTGAAGAAGGAGAGAAATGTGCTGGGTCAGAGGCTCAGCAGCTCCATCACCTGCCCTGGGGCAGCTTCCAAAACCACCAACCACACTGTGCTGCAAGGCCAGCTGCTCCAGTGGCTGTCTGAGCAGGTAGGATGGGAAGTAACTGGTATTGTGTTTGGGCTGTGGGAAGCAGAAGTATTCATAAAGTTTGAATTGTGGCCCTCCTGTTGTCTGAATCCTTTGGGAAGAAGGTGCTACTTGTGCTCCAGATTTTAATTTCATTTTAAATGGCCAGAGGAGTCCAGAAATGAATGAATAAAAAAGATCACCTTTTCCTCATGAGGGTCCCTGGTGCCCATCTCTGACAGGGGAATACAGAGAAAGAGAATCTATGTCTGCTTCTGCTCCCTTCCATCTGTGCTTAACCCCTGTCTTGCCATGCCTCCAACCTTGTCTTTTCAGTTTCAGAAAGATATTTCTGTGTCACACCAGTGAGGAAGAGTCAGTGGAGCCTTCACCCAAGTCCCAGCCATGCTACAGCACAGCAGTGGCTCCAGGCAAGCCTGCACAGTGGTCAGCCAGAATGGGGGCTTGGACCCCACACTTGGGACTTCCCCTCTGGGCTGTGTCCAGGTGAAGCACTGGGTGAGAGCTTGGCACCCAGGTGTACCTCGAGCTGAGCAAGGTGCTGCTGGCTCTCCGTGCCTGCGTGCACCTCAGCTGTGTCCAAAAGCAGAAAAGCAGAGGTGATCTCTCAAACCCTGTGTGCAAACACAGCCAGATTAAATACTGCTCAGACAGCACCCATGAAATCCTGAGGGGAGAGACAAGAAGACTCAAATCAAGAGGCTGCTACCTGGCTAGAATCTATGCTAGAATCTGTCAAAGCCTTAAACTGGGGAAACTTTGTATGAAACTGTTTTACCCAAGTTCCCAAACTGCAAAGAGAAACAACTTCTCTGGGGAATAGTGGATTTCCAGCTACTCACTGAGAGGAAATCTTCATTGTCTGTTGGAACTGCACAACCAGAGATGCAAAAGCAGCATCTGCCTGCTTCTTTGTCTTTTCTTTTGTGACTGTTGCAATTCTTCTTTGACTAAGAATATCATTAATCAATTTCATTAACTAATAAAAGCAAGTAGCTGGGAAATTGCTAGACCTATAAAGGATATGCGTGTTTTTTAAATGAACTCCCCACAGTGGGCAGATTACTTGCTTATTTCTTCCTTTAGCATCTTCAAAATATTTTTTCACAAGTGAACATTTTACAGTTCTCAGTTTTTCCCATTCTTGTTGTGGCCACTAGTGCCTGACTTTCTGGGGTATTGCAAGCTGCATAGGAAAGGAGAAAGTGGGCAAGAGATCTCTAATGCATAAGAGGGGCAAGTAAGCAAATATAATGTGAATTAAGTAGACAATAGGGCTGGAGTATCCATAGTGGAGGAAATGGGGAGGAACCAGTCAAATGAAAGCTTTTGCTAAAATTTGCAGCAAAATGAGCAACCCAAAAGTTATCTAAAAGCAAAACCTTTGTTTTCTAAGCTTGGACCTATCCCTCTGCAAAGGATCTTGAGCTTGAACTCCATGGAGGAATGAGTAGCAGACCTGACGGCTTTGCACTAACCTGCCTCAGAACATTGGGGTTCCCATGCAGAAATGCAGCTTTGAGGGGATGGAGAGTTTTAACATCTAAGCTTTGGAGCTTAGCAGGGAAAGAAAGCCACTGTCAGAGAAAGGTGTTGTTTAATGAGATAGGCACCACAGAGATCTGGAGGAGGCAGATCTACAGACAATGCCACGGAGAAGACTCCTGCAGTAAGGCTGGAGATGAGAGTTAGGTTATTGACAGAGATACGTGAACTCTCATGTCCTGCCCTTGGGGATATAAGTCACTGCAAAAATTTTTCTTATTGCTTCACTTTGGCACAAGGAGAAAAACAATTACTCCTTTCCCCTCTCGAGTGGTCAGAAACCCACTCACAATCTAGAGCAATCAGGACTCCTCCTTCCTGGCAGGAGACAGCAAAAGTGAGTGGGGGAGCAACTCCTTGTGTCACCAGGGGCAAGACCTCAGCTTTTGCTTCTCTGAATAAGACCAAAATCTGCTCCAGCCTGGATCCAGCCTCTCTGATCTTTTAAAACACATCTTCCTCTCTTTTTCTTGACCAGAACTTCTGGCAATAGCTGTTTTTTAAGGACATTTTAACAGCAAGTCCCTTTGTCTTTGAATAGGTGCATATTCTTCATTTCCTGTGGCAACTGCTAGTTTGCTGAAACAGAGGAGATACAATGAGAAAGCAGGAGGAAGAGCAAGATGGGGAAGAGGAGGATGGGGAAGAGGAGGATGGGAGCAGGAATGTATCCACTCCACCACTTGTTTCCTGGAGAAAACTGCAGCTTCTTCTGACTCGCTACAGCAATAGACTGGGAACAATGGCAAAATGTGTAATGTTTATTTCTGTTCTTATTTTTAAACAAAACTTGTGAGGTTTAATCGTCCTCAACAGACAGTTTTTATTTATATAGAGTGTAGTAACCTTCTAAATGACAATGCTTGGTTCCAAGTCCACACTGCCCAGACTAATCACTCATAGAGACTCATCTGCTTTTCCCTCCTCTGCCCTGGAAAAGCACTGAATACCATTTTCAAACTGCAAGCTTCCAAGGTGTCACAGGTGTCACCCTCTAAAGTAAGTAACCCAAATGACCAAATATCCCCTTTGAGACAGTGCCACTCTGTCTCTCCACGCAGATGGTCTGTGTTGCCCTGAGGATGAGCTGGGCTGCATTAGCAGAGAAAAAGCAGAGCAGGTCTGGTGGCTTCCCACCTCTGCACTGTCTCCTGAGTTGGGACGGTTTTGCCTCTCGGCTTCTGCACCTTGTTCAGCCACTGGATATGTGAAGTTAAGCAAAACCTCCAACACCCCAAGCATTTGAGGTAACTCGTATGGATAGCCACGTATTTTTACATTAATAAAACCATTCCCTGTGCTCATCTTTAGGCAGAAGGCTGAAGATATAGAAAAGTGCCTCAGGAGTGCTCTAGCTGCTGAGTGCTGTGAAGGTACCCTTGCAACCTTCACAAGTTTGGAAACACTTGTTGCCTGAAGGTGGTTTGAGTACAGGATGCTCCCTTTAGTCCATGCACTCTGACAGGAACAGTGGTTCCAGAGGTGTGAGTGAGATGTCTCACGAGCACCAAGTTATTAAGGTGTTTGATGGGCAGCAAAGCTATGCTTATCATATGGACACTATAAAAACCTCCCAAGCCTCTATAAGAGCTTGCTCTCTTTTGGGGATTTGTCTGGATGATTTTTTCTGCAATGCCTGATTTCTTACCCCTTCCCTACTTGTTCTGTAAAGCACACAGAGGAGAGAGCATGGGGAAAACATCCCTGGAAGTGCAGCAGAAAGCTCATGGTTCCTGATGGGCTTCCTGTTTGCCTGGGACAGACCTACAGTCACAACCCCCCAACACCTGTGGTGTGTGTCACAGTGATCCCTGTCTCACTCAGGAGGAGCATCTGGCTTCCGCCCCTGCCCTCCCAGCTTGTCCAGCCTCATGGTGCCAAGGGAGGAGCTGTGTCCCCCACCAGCACGAGCCTGTCAGGCTGAGCCAGCCCAGCGTGTCGTCCCGAGTCTGCAGGTGATAAATTATGGCTGTCTCTGGCAAAGTCTGCGTCCCAAAGATGAAATTCATTCCTTCTACAACTTCTCAAGGAAAAAGTAAATTGCAGCTGCTGCCTCTGTTGCAGCACACCACATAGGGAAGCTTAGCAAATCCAAGGAAGGGAGCTGCTATCGTCTCTGATTGAACCACGAGCAGCTGTCGATGTATCCAGTTCTGGGCTTCAGCACCCATTTACCCCACTGGGACTGGTGAAATGGATATGGGGAGGTAACCAGGGTCTAAGAGCAGCATCTCTGCTCATCTCTTGCCGAGCCTGGCTAGCAGCAGAGAGGATTTCCACTTGAATACCTACCCGGATAGCTAAAACCATCCTCTGCGGCATGTGGAAATATAAACCTTCCTTTTCCCGCCTGCTAAAGCCACCTGCTCTTGTCCCCTCCTGCTTTCTACTTTTAGCTCATTAGTTCCACTGTGACTACACTCTGCTGTCTCACTGCCTTTTACTGAAGGCATGTCACAGGCAACTGAATGTATCTGAGCAGCTGCTTGACCCTCTTGCTGCTGAAAATCAGCACGGACCAGTGTTGAGTCCCTAATTAATAACAGCCCCAGGGAAGAAGCAGCCCCAAAAACTCTGATAGCTCCAAACACTGCCGAGGTCTTTTTGTCACACTCTCCTTTCTAAAAGTTGTATTTGTTGATCTGTGTGGGTGCCTTCCAACACAGGATATTCTATGATTCTCTGATTCTTTGATTTCTGACTTGTTTGGAGTAAGAAAGATGAGCCTCCATGGCTATAGTGATAATTTTATGAGTTAGCTTCTTAAATATCAGCATGACAACAGCTCATTGAAACGTGCTGCCAGCTTACTTTCTTGATGGTGATATCCATGCAAAAACTTCCCATAATCTTCTACTAATCAGGAGGAATGTGAGTAGAACACTGAGGAGGTACCCAAGAATTCCCAAAACTCACCAGGTGTGTTGGATCAGGCTTAATCAGGAAAGGCTCAGCTCTGATTCTCTTCCTGTGCTGGGAAGGTGGTCTTCCCTTTTAACAAGACAAAGTGTTACCTAAATCAGAATTACCTTTATAATCAAAGTACAGTTCCTCCTTGGCAAAGATGGAAGAAGAAAACTGTCTTGTGTAAGAGAGAGATAGGAAGGACTTGCCAGTCATTTGGGCATGTGGCAAAAGCTAAATGGCATTTGTGAGCTTCAGCAACAGGAATAATGAATGAACAAGAAATGAAGAGAGAAAGGATCTATAAGGAAAGAATTTCCAGTTGCTTTGCTAAACCACACTGGAATGTGGGCAGAGGGGAAAACAAGGTACAAGGCTGAGGACAGAAGTGCAAACTGGAAAATTCAGAAATTGCTCAGGAAGTTACAGAGGGAAGGGAAGGGAAAGA
>JAYDZK010000113.1:32323712-32334483 GCA_034509185.1 Euphonia xanthogaster | reverse complement strand
GGCTGTGCCGCCTTCGCGGGCGCCGCGGCCCCGCTCCGCCGCTGCTGCCCGGGCTGCCGATGAATGGGCTAACGTGTTGCGCTCCTGTTCCCTGCTTCGCACCCCTGCGAGCCCGCTCCTGGAGACGGGGACGCACGGCCGCGCTCGAATATTTTCCCCTTTCTGTTTATCTCGGCAGGTAAAGCGGAGCTGCATGGGAAACTCATAGAAGTTGAACATTCGGTCCCGAAAAGACAAAGGTAATTTATTTTTATCCACACCCCCCGGCCCCCCCCTCCCGCACCGCCCCTTGCCCTTAGTTATCCAGTGAGAAGCAATTTGAAAAATGCTTAGGTTTGTGTTTCTCTTCCCTGTAGATAAATGGACCGCTTTCTTAAACCCACAGGCGTGCACTCAGTGCAATCCGAGAGGTTTTCTAGAACCACCCCACGTATTTATAACGTAGTGTCTTGGTCAGGCAGCAGTGATACTATTTAATTTATTTTTTTAAAAAAAAGGCACCTTTCTATGGGAGAAGCAGATTATTATGGTCTGACGGCAAATGATTGTACAGATTTTTAAATTTTAAAGTTCCATGAGAAGAGTTAAAATCTGTGTGCTAGCAGGAAATGAAATGTGGTGTTGTGCACTGTATAACGGGCAAGCACGTGAGCTCTGCTTCAGCAACAAAAAGCACCTTGTAAATATACTGGTGGCTATATTTTTTTGATCCTGCCATGTTGGAATCTGCAGCATTTTACAGGCACATAGTAGAAGTCTCATCTGTATTTGAGAGGATTTTATCATCGCTATTTTGAGCTGGTCTATAGAAGCAGCAGGAGAAGGACTCATTCCCAGTAAGGAGAGGATTTATGCGTCCTTAATTTCTAAACATACATTTAATTTTTGCAAGACAGTAATTTTGTTGGGCCTCATGTAAAGGAGCAATATTTGGAATAAAGCAGTAGTATTTTTATGCTGCCTATAGCAATTCAGCCTGCTTCTTTCACAAATATTTATATGATAGAAAACCTGGCATGCACTAGAGAGTAAAAAAAAAAAATAGATCAAACTTTCCACGTGCTTGTTCCTGCACTCCATTATTCCATCTGGGAAGTATGTCTGTCTGTGAAACTTTATTACAAGTGACTTCTACTATTTCAGGATTATTTTTAAAAGTGCAGTCTTTTTAAGATAGTTGATTGGAAAAGATGGTTTATCTGTCTCGATGGGCATTGTATCATGGTATTTTGAGAATTAGAAGTTTGATCGTCTGCTTAGCGTTAGAAGAAAGCTTCACTTGAGAAAGTATGGAGGTTTTTTGCTCTAGTTAAGGGAAGGGGGAACCCCTGTCTGGACAAATTCATTGCATGTGACTCTATAGTTGTTTTTATTTAATACTTTTCATTGAAAATTAATATGGTGTATGTGCTCTTTCTCCTTTAATATGCAATGCATATAGTTTTGAGCTACAGTAGCCTGCATTTAATAGATTTTGTATAGAAAAATACTGTAGTAGATGGAATATACTTTTAGATTTAAGAAGAAATTTCCACAGGACATATAAAAATTGATGATTTCCTATTAGTCTAATAAATTTACTGTTATGCTGGTTAATCTTAAGCTTGCACGAAGAGCATTCTATTTATGCCTTTGAAAATAAATTAATTACATTCATATAATGGTAAATTTAAAATCACTGGTGCTTCCCCAACTTTTTTTTTTCCTTTATATATCATTGTTTAGTGTGTTTAAAAGTATTTTTCTGTTCTTTCAGCTGCCAGCTGAAATGGTGTAAAAGTCCATTCTTTGTATTGGATACTGTGTCCTATTTGTGAATTAGCAATATCAGAAACATTTATCTGTTTGTAACTTGTTGAAAAGAATTCTGCACTGAACTTCAAGCACTTTTCTAGGCATGTGTTGCCTGCATATAGGCATATTGAAAAAATTGCAGATGTAATTGTATCAGCATACCCGTGTTGCTTCTCCCAGAGCCCTTATTTGTTAAACAACTGTTTCATCGTGCATTATCTTGTTGGAATGCATTAGATATAGTTTAGATTTATACTACTGTTTAACAGAAAACTAAATGGTATTTCTCATGGCTGTACTTCCTTCCCCTTTGTTTCCGCTCCCCCTCTCCCAAAATCTAATACAGAGAGCCACTTAAAATTCATTCAGTGGCCTCCATATGCAATAGTGACTCTCTTGTTCCTTTTATAAATGTCTAATTTTTTTGGATGTGGGGGATGAGGGTGTCAAAAAGTTGGAGATTTTTTTCCCTTGTTTTTTTAAACATTGCTTACTGGGCACATATTTGGAGATGTTAGTTACATGTAAAAGCGCAGTTTTCAAATGTTGAGTATTGTTGGTTCAAGTGGTTAAGGTGGTTCAAAGTAACTTATTTGAAGTCTTTGTATCTTTTTGCAGCAGGGGAAGGTGTAGGAGCAGCTGGGGTGTGGTGGGGGGTGTTGCTGGCCAGGCCCACCCAGTGTGTTTGCACGCTGTAGGGCCGGGAAGCGCTTTCCAAAGAGCCCTGTGCTCTCCAGCAGGCGAGATATGGCTGGAGAAGTGACGCCATTTAAAAAAAAAAAAAGGTGGATGTGTCAAGTCTGTCTTTCAGCATGAGAGTACAATTAATAGTTTGGTCAAATGATTACTTCATAAGAGTGAAAGTTGTTTCGTAGTGCAATGAAATTATTCAATACATTGTATTGACCTCTGCTGCTTTGAGGCTGCTTCATGGAGACTCCTAGCTCCCCTCCTCACAGGCTCCTTAAACACGATTTTTATGGGGGTTTCTGTTGTTTTATTTTTAAATTTTTTTTTTTACCAGAGTGTGTACATTATCACTCACAAAAGTAGTTTGTGGGTATCTTTCTCCAGAGACGGCTGAGGTGCACAGGAGGAAAGGGTAAGGGTTTGGTAATCCATATCCTTGTCACATAAAGGAAGGTCAAGAGGTGGTGTCAGCTAGGGTTGCCATAAAGTTGAGCTGGATCTGGAAGACTCAGCCTGGAGTGTGCCTGGCTTGCTATTCAGGGCGAAATTCTTGGGCCCAGTAGTCACTGCATTCCAGCCTTTGCTGGATCTTCTGATTTGAAGTAGGCACACCCAGGTTTGCAAAATTGCCTTCCTACCTGCTGTGGAAGGAAGTAAGGGGAGAGCCTGTGTGTGGCTTTCCTCCCCCCACCACTTCCCTGGAAGTATCTAAAAAACAGACCAGGACATATGCTGTGGTTGAAAAAAGAGCCCTGGTCAAGGTTTTCTTGATGGGAAGGGTGGGGAATTACTTTGGGGGAGGTGCAAAGCATTTAATAAGCTCAGGAGTAGATTCCTGACTTACTATTGAAATCTCGAGGGAATGCCAAAGGAATGCAGCATTTCTGCATTCAGACCCCTGGGTGTGGAAGAAGGCTACTGCAATATTTAAGGGTTTAGGTCACTTTATGCAAAAGTTAGAGGAGGCATTGTAATGATTTTGACTGGGAGTCACGCTCAGCGAGGGAAGGCAGGGCACCGTTAGTCACATCCACCACTCCGATGAGCCTTCTCCCGAGGAAGCGCGGGAGGAGGGTGGTGGCTGCCCATGGCCTACGTGGAACTTGTGGGGAGAGGCCTTGGGCACTACCTCGGCGCAATCCAGGAGCAGCTGGTATCTCACAAGGCGATGTAGGCTGCAATCTGATTATTCAAATGGCCCTGATGTCACTTGTGCGTAATGAGGGGGGAGGGCAGGCGCTAACCCTGGGCACCTGGGGATGTGCTTGGCGCAGCCTCCCGGCCTGGCTTCCATGTCCAGGTGGGCTTCCCACCCAGACCTGATCCACTCTGCCTGCTCCTGGGGCCCTCAGGTACCTAAAATGTTCACAAACACCTCAGTCGTGCTAATGATGAGGTGTTTTTCGAGTTGGAAGGTTAATTATTTTTTTTCCCCCCACCTTGAGGGCTCTTTGTTGAGAAAATAAATTCACTGTGTCTCTTCTGGGGGATTTGTTTGGGAAGGGAGCAGGAGAAGTGGGTAACAGAGCTGCACCCTGTGGATAATGCTGCTCTTTGGGGGGAGCAATGGTCTGCCAGCTGGGCTTCACCTCTGATGCTGAGGCATCCGAAGGCTGATGTGAGAAAAACAGGCCCCAAGTCTCCCTTGCAGTCACCTGTGTTCCAGGAGTGACCATTAGATGAGAATTGGATTGTGTTGCTAATTTTCAGTATAATGAGGGTTTGTGTCCTGTGTGCAGAAGAAGGTGGGAAATGGTTTTGTGAGGCTAAAGTATGCATGGTGCCTACAATGGTCATAGTTATTAAAAAAAAAATAAAAATAATTAGTGGCATTGATTTTTAGTTTTGCTTCTGCAAATATCAAGTAGGTAGAAATACGCTCAAAGAAGACACGTCAGAAAATGTGCCATTTCTTAGCTGTATCTGTTCCCTTTTCTGTGTAGAAACTTTGTGCTTTTGAGAGTGCAGGGCCCAAACTTCACATAGTGATTTAAAGTTTTTATTCTGGTTCCACATTTGTTTTTGCAGATGTGAACAGAAGACTTTTTTTTTTTGTTTTAGTCTTTGAAATTTTACAACTAGAGTGGGAACACCAGTTGTGACTATTCCTATACAGACAATGAGTCGTTATGAAAAAACCAGATAATCTTCACCAACCCTGTTAACTGTTACCTTGTAGGAAATTTAATTTTTATTGTTCCTCATGCTGTTTGATCATTAATTAAGAAAAAATCCCTTCTTGCTGCAGTTTTAAAAAATCAGCTGGAACACATGAAACACAGCTGTAAATGCGTGTCCTGAAAGGTTGGTCCTGTTCTCATTTTGCTAACTTCCCTTTACAGAAGGTACCCTGAGAAATATACTTGTAGTGGACTTTAAATTGTGCATAGATATGGTAAATTTTAAAGGGGTAGAATAAAAAATAACATTTTGGAATTGTAATTCAAGGGTAGTAAAAATATGATCAGGAAATGTTTAAGATTTTTTTTTTATTTCTCCTTTTTTTTCCCTTGAAGCATGGGGTAATAACATTTTCCACATTTTTGAGACCTTGAAGGTGGCATTTTTATAAAATGGGGCAGTGTTCATTTCAGTCACTCTTTTAAGTGCAGAGCATAGGACTCTACAGTGCTGGAGTCCTTTTATGGCTTCTGGCTAGCTACTGGGTGGACTTCAAATGCTTGGTTTTGACCTGAAAGTTTTTAAATGGCCTGAGTTTTACCTGCCTAACAGAAAATGTGATGCTTCCCATAATGCCTGTGAGAGATGGACCCAGACAGAATTAAAATACACCTAATACTTAGCTGTGGACAGGGCTAGTCCTTCAGGCAATCTCACAAAAAAAAGATTCTTCACTCCTTAAACTTGTTCCTCTCCTTAGGGTCATCTTATCTTTTAGTATTTTATTGTCCTGGGATTTTGGTAAAATATACAAAGTGGCATGGACCACAGCTACACACTCTTTCTTCTGGTGAGTTCATCTTTACATGAGCCCAGTGAGATAGGCACAAGAGAGCATTGATGTAGGAACTTTTTTCTTGTCATTGAAGAGTAAAATTTATTATTGGAATTTGATTATTCAGAATCAATAAATGGATAGAGAGCCCCTGCAAAAATGGAATGCTTTAAAAATCTAAGTATGGATGACAACTTCATGCTTTGTATATAGAGGGGGAGGGATTAGAAAGTTTGAATAGGTTTGGTACATTTAGCAATATCAAGGTGCTTTATGTAGTTCTAGAGTGTTTCAAGACCATTATATTTTAATGCACTTTTATTTTCATATGCAAAATGTCTGTCTCCACACGAGTCCATTCTTCATCTCTAATGAGCGAGAATATAGAACTGTGTAAAGTTACATGCTAAATACTGTTGAAAGCTAGGATAAAAAAATAACTTTCCCTTATTTTGTCTAGAATCATGATGGAATCAAATACTTGAGCATTATTTCATAGTTTTAGTCTCAGGCTTCCATACTTTTTCCTTTATTCTTTTTTTTTCCTGGGCATGTCAAATGTAGGCACTTAAATTCCTTTTCACCCTGCATCTTTGCTGGGTGAGTGTTACCTCTGCTGTCCAAATGAGGAAAATATCTTGAATGTGCCATCCAAAAATCTCCCTGTGTGTCTGTGTTGGGGGTGTGCTGGGGAGAGCAGTTAGCCCAGTGCTTGCCGGTGCTACCCAGCCCCTCTGGGCGTGTCTGTCCATCTGGATACTTCACTGATAGTTGTTCCTTGTCATCAACTGGAATATGTGATTTGGCTTTGAAAAATTTCTGTGTGGGAGCAAGAGCTCCCATGTTTTTGTGGTAAGTATCAAAAAATTGTAGTTGTGTATTATCTCCTGGTTTTGCTTCTTTCCAGATCTGCAATATTGGTTTGTGAGTGTGTTTTCAAAGATGGATGTATTTTTACAGAGAAAAAAATCTTGATATATGTAGTGGAATACTTAGCAAATGAAATGCATATTAATCAATATTAATTGACCCTAGTAAAGCTTAAAATACTGTATGTGTAAAGGCAGTAAAAGAGGGGGGCCGAAAAAAGGTGGTTTTCCATTTTTTTTCCTGCCAGTGCATTGAAATTTCAAAATTAAAAATTACAATATTAATTGTTATGACTTGTATTACTGTGACAGCTGGCACAAGAGGAACCTATAGTATAAAATGTCTCCTGTTCAGCACAGCCCCAGCAGCCATGTGCTTCCCCTGTAGCCTGCCTCTTCATGGTGCAGGGGAATCAGCATCTACTCAAACTGTCCTTTTGCAGGTCTGAATGAATGGAAAACTGCCACTCACGTGCAAAATGAGGCACTCTGTGCTTTTAATTAAGTTAAAATTGGGATAAGATCACAAATAATGAGTCCAAGAGGGATTTGACTCTTCTTGGGTATGGGACTAAGTACAGGAATGAAACCGCCTTGAAATGGAGAATCTTCAGCTGGGAAGGGCTTTACTCCATTTGAAATTTTTTGGTGTCTTGATTATCTTGTGACTGTAGCCTCTGCATTATTTCTCACCAATCAATAGTTTCTAAGAGAATGTGTATGTATATGTGTGTCTCTTGTGTCTGTGTGTGTGTGTATATATATAGCCACATATGCATTTTAAAAGATTGAATTACCATAAAATAATTTGCAGTTTAAGAAGGAACCAGCTAAAAATATCTGGAGAATTTATAAAAATAGTAAGGTTGGGAGTTTTTTGGTGGGTTTTTTTTCTTTTCTTTTTTTTTTCCTAGTACCAATACCCTTGAACACAACTGGAGCTGAATGTTCACTTTTGAAAGATTAACTTTCATGCTCAGCTGAACTTTAGGAATGTTATTTTAAAATATGTAGTCTACACCATGTGTCTAATACATTTTTGCTCTTTGAAAGTAGAAGTGTTTTATTGTTTTGGTAAATTGTTTTCTAGTTTTTAAATGTTAAATGTACATGTTCTATATGTTTTCCCTAAAAAATGGAGCTCACTTCACCTTAATGGAGCCTTAACAATTCTAGTGCAGAAATCAGAATTCCCAATAAAGGGAACTCTAGTGTGTGTGAAAAAAATTTCTCTTGGAAAAAATAATAAGCTTAAGTTATTAGTTGGATTTGCAGTCACTTATTTTCCTGAAATTTCATATTAAAGACCAGTCAGAGATGGAGTAAAAACCTTGTTGGGCTTGGATTTGGAATTATTCATTAAATATCTAGCATGCATTGGTCAAGGTCAGGTTCTAATTTACTAGGAACAATCAGGGCAGGAGGGCTGGCTACGAGCAAGGGGAGGGGTGGGGGAACCCCTGCCTTGGGTGAGTTGTGCTGTGCAGGTGCTCCACACAACTTTCATCCCAGGGCCTGATCCTGCACTCTCTCTGTCCCCTCTCCCCTGCCATCAGAGGGAATCCTGAATCCCCAGTGTGTGGCAGGGAGACTCCTGGGAAACAGAGCTGACAAAATGTCTCTGGCTTTGATAGGGAAAATGCATATATCTAGCAAAGGCAAAAGACACCAGTTGTTTGTTTGTTTGGGTTTTTTTTAACAGTGGTTTTAAAACAGTTACAGAACAGATAATCCAGAATTTTATTTTTGGTGATAGAGTGGATTATTTGGTTTATACACATTGAGGAAATTTTTTGCAATTATGGCTTCTCGGTTATCATGGAAGAATAGTTCAATTTTTCCTCCCACATCTAAAATAAAAATTTTAAAGAAGAGTCTCTTTAGAACAGTGCTTGGAAAACATAATTTGTGGGATGCTAGAGTAATTTAGGTAGTAGTTTAATCTATGGCAATAGATTATATTTGTAATGTAAATATTATCCTTTTTTAAATATGAATTCTGACATACATGCTTTAAATTATTTTCTGGTGAAAGTTTGGAGGCAAACTTTTGCAGGTAATGGCTAGGTAAAAAAAAAATTGTCTATCTTTGACTATTGCAGCTAATTTAGAAATAATTTTTCAAATGACATTGCAAACTGTACACCAGCTTGCACAGGCTCCCCTCACCATTGAGCTGCTAGTTTGTTAGAGTTATGTACTTCTGTGCTGTAGAGAGCACCAGGGTCTTTCCTACCAAGGCAACAGGATTCCTGAATGAAGCACATCTTTCTTCATGGAAAACCATCACTCTGGTGTACAGAGGGAGCTGTTCACCAGGGTCAAGCCAGAGGGATTTGATGCTGAGTGTCTGTTAGCAGTATCGATCTCAGTGGGTGCTGGGGCTGATCAGCTGCAAGAGCTCTCACACGGTGAGGTTTCTGTTAACAGGAGCTCCATTATTTAAACGAGTCCTAGGTGGTGGTGGGCAGCAGCCTAACTTGGTTTTTTGCTAACCAAAAGTGTTAAAAACTGCCACTGCTGGTCAGGAGGCACTACCATTCGCCTGAGAGAAGTGCTGCAGTATCTCACTACTTGTTTGTGTGAATTGTCTGCATGCTCAGAAACTTTTAATACAGGATGAGAAATAATTGAGAAATGGACAGCTCTTACTGTTGGTTTTTTAAAAAAATACAGTGTACTCATTCCTAAATTTCTTTTCAGAGTTTAATTCTTGAACTCAGTAGGAGTGGTGTAAAATTGTTCTTGTTCTGCTAATACTAGTTGGTTTGAAGATCCATCAGAATGCTTATTCTGCTAAAATACTTAAAAAAAAATCCACCCCCTGAAGCAACAAAACACCCCACAATATTGTAATAGTCAAAAAGTAGAGATTTTTTTTTTTAAATAAATACTATGTTTTTTTTTCCTCAGTGATGGTCTGAGTGCTAGTAGCAAATGGTGAGTTAGTTCCTGTTCTATTTGATGCCTTGCTCAGGGTTGCTGCTTATTGTATTTATTTAGAATGTATTATACACCTCTATTCAGAAATTTTATTTTTTCCTGTCATGTACTTGGGGATTTTTATAAATCATGGGATTTCTACCCATTCTTTTGCACTTTCTTTGGCTAGTCTTAAACAAGAAGTGATTGTTGACATGTAGCTATGTCCCAAATTCTGCATTTAACATAGAATGGTAAGCTTTAGATAAAAGTGGTGTACACGCCCTTAGTACAGCTGGGCTTTATGACAGTTGTTCAACTGAACTCAAAGCATGAGCAGAATTGTGTTTAACCTATTTATAGTTAAAGCTACCTATTTTTTTCTTGAAAGTAGTCTTGGGAAAACAGTTTGAAGACTTGTCATTAACTGAAGTCTTGAAATTATAAGGATTGCTCTACCTTTGTGTTTGACTAGCTTTGCTAAAATCACAGAATTTCATTCACTGGCTGCGGTTGGGTTTTGCTTGCCTCTGTGGCAAATAATAAGCTTATGCATATTGCTTTTCTTCCTGGCCCTTGGGCTCACATCACCTGATCCACAGAGTTCACCCAGAATGACTGTTATTGGTTTTGCATCCGCTAAGCTCAGCATCTTAATGTGAAACTGAGACTTGTATTCAGATCCAGCACCGCACGTGTGGTTATTTCAGCCTCCCACTGTATAGCAATGCTGTGTTTTGTGCTGGAACACTTCAAAAAAATGGTTTTTCAAATCAAAGTTGAATTTAACATTGACTTCTTAAACTAGATTTCCACTGCTGGTGGAAATCACATGTGATTTTGTATTCTAGAAAGCCTCTCTGACATAGTTCTTTGTGTCACCAGGTGTATCATTTTGGGTGGTACCTTTGGGAGAAAAGGGCAGTAAAAGGAAGAAAAAGGGCAAAACATGGAAAAGTCTGTTCAAAACTTAACCATGTTTTACCATGATGAAAGCCTGCAAATTCCACGGGAACAAATGACATTAGAACAGTGATAGTTTTCTGGAGGTGGCTGTGGTGTGTCACTTACCTGTTGAGACTGGGGTGAGATAAGGAGAAGTTGGCCTGGTTTGGGGGGGCTGAGGAGGTGCCCTGATCTCTTTTCCCTCTAACATTCAGCTCTGTGAACTTCCCTTGCTCTCTGTGTATCATGTGTATGAGGCTGTGAAGTATTAAAGCATGTCTTTGAGGTCTGGGGAAGGAGGGGGAGGGAGTGGTTGCTTTGTTTTGGGGTTTTTGGTAGTTCGGGTTCTGGCTGTTACTGGTACTTTTGTCTCATTGCATAGTCCAGCTCTAGGCACAAAGCTGATGCCAGCATGGTTTGAAATAAGCAGAATTTTTGGGGGATGATGGTGGGGAGTAAAGATGCACAAGCAGCAGTGTTAGCAAAAAGTGGTTAGTAACCCCCAAAGAAGGATGGCTTATATCTGTGGTTAAATACCTTACAACACCTTCTTCCTTAAGCTTTTTTTTTTTTTTTTTTTTTTTTTTTTGCTCTT
>JAYDZK010000113.1:32214275-32323612 GCA_034509185.1 Euphonia xanthogaster | reverse complement strand
TATTTTTTTTTTTTTTTTTTTTTTTTTTTTTTTTGCTATTTTAAATTTCTCCTGTTCTTTAAAAAAATATTCTGAAATCCTCAGTGGTTGGGTATATCTGTATCCAGGTGGAATGGCTGAATTTAGAAGCTTTGAGAGACATATTTAAACTATGCTAAACTGTGCTCTCAGGTAAAAGCAACTCAATCTGTTTGTGGGGGCAAGTACCACCTAATTTGGGTATCTCTGTTTATGAATCAGCACCATATGATTGTAAAAATAAGATAGTAATTACTGTCTTGTGTGATAATAAGCTTGCACATCTGTATACAAACTGAATTCAAACTAATTAGCTGCTAAATAATTTATTACATGTGGTCAAAATTATCATCTTTGTTCATATGAACTTTGCTCATAATCTTAATTTAAATACCCAGCAAAATGCCACATCTTTGAAAATTGCAGCTTACTAAATGCAAATAATCTTGACGTTAATGGTGATTAACTTATAAATTATACTTATGATTTAACTGGTTAGCTGCAGCATGATATAAGCCTTTTCTCTTTTTTAAGAGTAACTAATCAAAAATTACAATTTTGCTTAGTTTAATGTGAAGTGAACTAAAACAATGTCAGTGTTAAATGCTATGTAAAGAGTGTACTTTCCAGTGCAGAAATGTAAACTCTATTTTTTGTTCTCTGGTCATGGTAGTGTATTCAAATCTACAGTGAAAAAGTCAGTGCTGTTTGTGATATTCATCCTCAAAACCTGGTGCTATATGCTGTTTTCTGTGAAAAAGAAATTGAAAAAAAATTATTTACAAGGTGATAGTATTACCCTATAATTGCTCTATATACCACTACCTAAAGTCAGGGTAGATTTTTTAATAGTATTACTAATGTAGAGGAAATTAATATATATTAATTGTAAAGGTTGCTAAAGAAAATACACTTACACCTCTTATATGCAAACAATTTTTCAGAATAACTTCCCTTTGAAAGAAATTGTAGAATTGAAATGTCGCGTAATTTAAAGTCAGTGAACAATTGAATTTTAGTTGTTGACTTTTCCAGTTGAACAGAATGAAATGGTACTCTAAGGCTTTAATCAAGCCCTGGTATGAAAGCTCAGGGATTGCTTTCATATATTATACTATGTAAGCCTGTGTGCACTAATCAAAGCTGCTATGACAAAAGCACAGAAGATTGTTTTGGTAATTCTTAAAAATGAAGTTTAATGCAAGATATAATTAACAGCATTTCTATTAAGCCAATATAAAATATTGCAAAGGACTCTTTACACACGATCTGTGATGCTTCAACTATGGCAGTACAAATTATTTACTGTGCGTGAGGATTTACTAGTGTAGATATACTTAACCCAACCAAACCTATTGCTCAGGAAAAAAAAAGGAAAAAAAGAATAATTTGCATGGTTATTGCCACATAAATTCAACTTCTTAAAACATGTCAATTAGAAAGCCAATTTTTTTTTTTCAGTAATCAGTCTTTAGATCACACTTTAATGTAAAAAATACTCCTTATGTGTGCAAGGTGTATCTCTTTAGTTCTATGTACCAGCTGAAGGATGGCACATTCTATACTTCAAGGGTATAAAATCTTTTGATGGGAGACTGTGCAGGTCTTCTAAATAACATGTTACATTTTTCTGAAAGTACAGCTATGAAATAATTTCATTTGGTGCTCTTCTCTCCACAAAATTTCCGTGCAAGTGAATAGCATTGAATTTGTGGAGAAGAACCTTTCAGAGAAAATTACTAAAAAAGTGAAAATAATGTTTGGAAGCTATACACCAAATTTGTTTCTCTTGAAGTAACAAATAATAGAAGTAAGAAGTAACAGAAATATAGAACAAGCAATGGCATTTAAAAAAGAAATTTCTCCATCTATTGACACTCAGCATAAAAATGGCAAGTCAAACAGCAGAGTGGTCACTTCTGATGAGTTTTGGGTTTTGCCAGGGCAAGAGAAAGGAAGGGAAGCTGTTTGGTGGTGGTAGTGCAAACCCTAAGGGTTCTAGCACTCCTCTGGTGAAGGTGTTATATCTCACCTGATTTAGGTCACTTAATCAGTTTAGGTCCACGTGGAATTGCCATTAGTAAGAGACAGCACTTGAGTGCTCTTCTTGCTGGTATTCCATAAGTTCAACAAAGTGTACTAGTGAAAGGATGACTAGAGCATCAAAGTGAGAATTGGCATCTGTGCCGTCTTGGCTACAGCGTGCATCAATTTATACTTTAAAAATTTCTTTTAGACTTGTGTTAATAAGGCTTGTACTGAAGCTATTGAGACAGAAGAACTTATTTTAAAGGTAATGGGAAATATAGAGTAAACTAGACATTTCTGATGAAAAACTGGTGGAGTATCCTCCTTTTTTCTGTTAGTGTGGTCTAAAAGATTTAAAATAAACAGTTTGTCTTCCCAGCACTTCTAACATTTTTCTTGATTTGGCTTGAGATTGAAAGGTAGAAATTATTTTTAATTAAAAAAAAAAAAAAAACCAAAACAAAACCAGTTTTGTCATGTGAGCAACTTACCTGCAGGTCATTGTTAGGCTTTGCTGGAACATCAGATGATGAGCATAGTATCTTTCAAATGCTCAATTATCATGTCAGTCTAAGCTGTCCTCTTGTAAAGTTTATTAATATATGTATTTCTGAAAAACAGTAATAAAAATTGAAGCTTCAGTCAGTGTGGATGCAGAGGGAAAGGCATGTGTGCACGTGCACACACACACTCTTAATACTTTGAGTGGCTCTAAACACTGGAAAGAGCCTGAAATCTGTGGCTATACATTTGGAAGTGTTGATTTGCTCTGTGCATTTGTTAATTTTACTTTTAGTTTATTTTGTTCTTTTAAGCACTAGGACTATTCATATTTTTAGATATTATCATATATACAGTTGCCCAAATGAAGTAGTTTGCCCTTGTTGCTATCCTTTTATATCGTGGAAGAGACTTGAAAATGCCAGGGAAGCCAGTATGGTAGCTGAAGTTCACATATACTCTTAAAACCAGACTAAGATATTTCACTTATTCTAGATATGACTGGTAAGCTTTTTGAAATTAGATGGAGTTTTCAGCAGCATGAGTGTTTGTGTTTCTATCTTCTAGACCCCGAAGGAATCTTTGTTTACTGACATCCTTTTTTAGGAATTGGACATTAATTTGTGTCAGTTTTTGTAGAGGAGCTTGAGAGAGGCAGCAAACAGGCTTTTCTTTAAAAACTGCACGTGTGGGGTGAAACAGTGAGGTGGTGGTGAGGTGGGATGAGTCCCTCAACTACCCTAATGCCACGCTGAGTTTAAGTTCTGAAACAGCTCGTTCTCAACCTGCATGTTTTAAGTCTGATATTTGATAGCAGAGGAAAAAAAAAGTAGCAAATGCTGAGACTGTGTAACAGAGGTCTTGCAATTAGATGTTATAAGTGTATAGGAGGAGCAACTCTTGCTATTTTGTTTCCCCTTCACTCCCTCCACCCTCCCCCCACAACTGAATTAGTTTAATCTGGAGCGTACAGTGAACTCAAATCGCGTATGAACAACTGCAGTTTCACTTAAGTGTGACCTGAAGGAGACCAAAATAGGTTGGACTCCCTGTCTATCGCTGTGGTGTAAGGAATCTGGGAAGCATTTCCGATGTTCTCTGCACACACAGGCTCGTGGTTGAGCAGTTGGTCTCAGCAGCATGGTGGCTACTGAATTTGTCTACGAGTGCTGCTAATTTTGTTTGGATATTTCAGTCTGAGAAGGGTGAATCACTGAGTTATTGTTAGATGAGCTCTAATCTGGTGCCATACCTCCCATACCAAAAAAAAGTTGCCATAATTTTACACAGTATGTGCTACGTGTTACTTATTTCCATTGGATTTCTAACTGGTTTGCAAACTCTTGGTGAGTAAGAGATGGTAGTAGGGAAGATGTGCAAAATAAAAGTACTATGAGGCTTTATCTAGCAGCTACTTAGAACAAAATATCTTGTTGGTTTTTAATTATTGCAGTCCTGGTACGTTTTTTTGCTTCAGACTCTGAAGTATCCTTCACCATTCCTTTTTGCTGCTTGGGTTCTTTAAAGGAGATGAATTCACTGGAAATTATCAAAAAAAAAAAAAAAAGCAAAGAGAAAAGAATTTTTTTTTTTTTTGTAACCTACTGCTCCCTAGCTCCTTATGTGGCCGCATACAGCAGGGGAACCCTATGCAAATTTCAGTCTGGGGCTGCTTCTTACAGCTCATGTAGATTTTCATAGCTGATTCAGAATGGAAGCAGTGACTGCTCCAAGTAGCAGTGCCCTGTGGGCACTAGGAAAACAGGTGATGGGAGAGAAGAGGCCTTTGGCTATTTTGGTGGCTGAAGAAAATGAGGGGTGGGGAGAAGAAAGATAAAAGCTGAGCACAGTGTTCCATTAAGGATATTAAGTAAACAAAATATTTTTACATGCTTAGAAGTCCTTTTGCTTTTAAAGGTGATTATTTTCAATATTTTATGCACCTTATGAGTGTTTTCACTTTTATCCACATCCCAGTTCGTTGCAAGTTAGTTGTGTGGTGAGAGAATAAATGACAAGTGACCATAGTTTGAAAAAGTTTGGTCAACAAAATCAGCTCCATCGTACAGCTGTTTAAGGAATAGAGACCCCTGCTCAGGTCCTCAGAAGAGGAGGGAAAGAGAGAATGTGGCATTTAAAAAAACAGCATACACCCCCAGCCCAAAAGAGGGGGAGGAACCAAACAAAACCAACCCAACCATAAACGTCACAAGACACAAAGATAGGCCCATTTTTCTGAAGGACATTAAACTTCCCATTAGATTTAAAGCAGTGTTTAATTCTTTACTAAAAAAAAAAAAAAAAAAAATTGTAACAGCCTTTTCTGTTAACAGCACCTGAAAAATGAAAGGTGTTTTCCTTCTTTATGAGAAATTCAATGTTAATATGGCAATGGCAGAATCTTCAAGATTTTCTTGTCTTTTTAAAATGCCTTTATGGTCCACTCAAGGGAATTCACAAATAATGAATATAAGCTTTTAGTTTAATTAGTGATGTGGATAATTGTTGGGCTGAAATCCAAAAGCAGATGATAACAGGTGAGAGCCTACTATCCAGGTAATCCACATAAACACAAGAACTGCAGCTGGGCTTACGCTGCCTGATTTGCCTGTTTTGCACGATGTGACTTGGACGTGCCCCTATAAACCTTCCGGCTGTACTTGTGGAGCTATCAGTCCATTCACAAAGCTGCAGATTCTTTCAGAGCACTTGAGTTACTCGTGCAAGGAGAGGGCAGCTCGGTGGGCTGGTGGCTTTGGGTGCGGAGCTGCGCGGCGGTGCTGGCCCCGTGCGCGGCTTTCCGACAGCTCGCCCCGGGCAGAAGTAGTAAACAAACCCCATGTTTTGCAGGCAGTGGTAGGAAATTTGATCGTTAGCACAGAGGGATCTGTGAGGTAATCCAAGAGTCATATTTTCATTCTGAATGCTGAGATAATGCACCTCTCCAAAGCGGCCGCTTTGCTGGGCTGTACGTGCAAGATGAAAGGGGGGAAGTGTAGTTAGGAGCCAACTATTATGTCTTGCATGAGCTTTGAGAAAAATTTTTCTCTGTCTAAGTTTTATGGAAAGTCCTTATTCTGAGCGGTAGTACAGATTGCTTTTAAATCTGGGTCTGGGATTAAATGAGTCAACACAAGGAGAGGTATTGCTGCAGTTTGCCTGTGGCTTAGCCAAGTTTTGTCTGCTTGAATTGCCGAATTGGGTCTGAAACTGGAGCAATAACATTTCCTCTTCAAGTATTGTGCTGACCAGATCGGTGTGTAGAAATAAAAAGTGGTGATGTTTCTTAACAAGTCAGTATTTGAAGCCCTTCTCCTTTCTTCTGCTAGGTAAGTTCAAGATGAACTGGCTGTTTCACAAGCTAATGGCTTGATTTGACCAAATGTAGTAACAGTGCCATCAGGGTGCCTTGTAATATGTACTAGAAATTAAATACTTTTTAATATAAGGGATATAAACACTGCTGTTTATCAGTTAGCTGAACCTGAGTTTGTTTTTGAAAGAAATTCAGAGTACCTTCATTTTAGGTAGGTAGTGTGACCCTTTGGTTTTTTATTTATCAGAACTACTACTTAGGAAAAAGCACACTGAGATATACAACTGCATGAGTATATACAACCAAAATTTTATAGGTAAAGATGACTTAGAATGTCCATTCAATAAGCTTTATTTGAATGGACTTACTGCTGTTCCTGAGGTACTTTCAGGAATGAAATGTGAACAATTTAGAGTGAAAAGATTGCTTAAGTCCCAAGAAATAGTGAAGAGTGGGGCAGGCAGAGACTGCAGCACCTCTTGCAGGACAAGCCACTCCGGTGGCTCAGCCTGTATCATTACTTCCATTTACCATAAAGGAAATAATGACAATTCCTCCTCCTACACCCTGTAAGTAGAAAACTACTGCTTTTCCCCCCAACCACACTGATCTGAATTGAGAGTTAAGGATTATTTATTTTTCCTGTAAACTTGGCTGCTTTTTTTTTTCCTCTTCCCGCTAGAAGAGCATTAAAAACACTGATTCACTCTGTTGTGCCCAAGCATCAGCTACTTGAAGCAACCTGAGGGGGAGAAACTAATGTACTCTGTGTGGGGGTAGCTTTTGTGTGGGATTTTCCCTGCCTGTTTTTATTTTGCTGGCTGCAGAGTAAATAATAAGACACCTCTTTTCCTTCCCCTGTAAGTTCAGTTGATTACCAGCAGTTTTCCATTTGGCTATAAGAGTTGCTAACTTTGTTTCTATGGCTGTTCCCGTCAGGACTTTTCTTACAGAACCCATTTCTTACCGTATGGCATTACCCACACTCCGTGGAAGGTTTTTTGCTGTGTGGTTTTTCTTAACATTTCATCTCCAGCTGTCTATGTTCAGTTTGGGTTGTCAGTGAAGTAAGGCTGAGAGCTGACAATTTTTGTCTTCGTGCCATTCTTTGGAGCTCAGGGAGAAGAGGGGTTGTTTTGGTGAGTGGGTTTGCAGTGGCATCACGTGTAGCTGTCAGAGCTGGGGCACAAGCTGGGAGGCAGCGCTGGGGGGTACCAGCACTCGGTGCTGGTGGGTGTTGGCTCACTCTGCACCTGTGGTGGGACTTGTTCCAGGTAACCAGCATGGCAGTACAGACCTAGAACACGGGAAATGAACAAGCATTTGCTCTTTGCATGTTCTTGAGTGGCAAAGGTAGACCATTTGCTTTCTATCCCATGGGTATTGAGTTCAAACAGTTGAATGGACTAAGATTGTCGATGTTCACTTGATCTGCTTTCAAACATGTTTAAGTCTTTTTCCATAGGCTCTTGTTTAAAAGAAGTATGTTTGTGCTCTGTGGGTTTAAGGCATTAATGTTGTGTGTAGTTCGGATAGCTGCTGAAATAAGAGACTATTAAGTGGTGTTATTGTTGAGAAATGGGAATTAAGGAGCAGGAGGCAGCATGTCTCGGGGGGAGGGGGGATGGAGAGAAGGGGTCTAGTGAGAGTGTAGGTAAAACTGTGTGGAAGTGCAGTCACTCTGATACTTGCCTTGGTTTCCCTCTGAAATTTGTTTCCCCTCTGTAAAATTTTCACGCATCTATGAGATACAAGAAAAAAAAAGGACTGTGAGCAAAAGCATGATACTTTCTTGTTCTTTGCTTTATAATTGTTTATCTTCTCATTTAAAATTATTTCCCCCTATGGGGCGGTGCAATCTGATGTGATTTGCCTTTGCTAAGTGTCATATAAAATATAGAGTGAGATAGTATTAGTGAAAGTGTATAGTGACACTTAATACAGGAATGTAAAAATAGACAATTTTGACACCCTTTTAACTAAAGGGGAACTTGATCTATTGAAGGAAAAAATCCTGGTGTATATATTAAGGGCAGAGAGAGAATGAAAGGGTATACATAAAAGAAGTGAAGAAGAAAAGCCACAATTTCAGCGTTTTCTTTCTCCCACCACCCTCTTCCCAAGACATATTTAGTATTGTTTCATATGTGTGGAGGGCTCTTATGAGTTGGGAGCACCGGGTGTCCCTGTGCATGTTTGTTCTGTGTATTGATGTAAGAGAGGTGACCCCTTCAGAGATCAGTAAAATGGCTTTTAGTAAATTATCCATCTTTATGGCACTTTGCCCTTTCCATCTCTGTGCACAAATATGCTGCTTGCCTGGTGAAGGGGCACAATGGTGGCTGCTTGTTTTACTTGCTTTCAGTGTTGCAGAGATATTTGTGTCCCCCAAATACAAAGCTCCAGAAAAAATATGTTGGCATACGGTCATCTGCAGTGGCTTAAAGTAACTGAATTCTCTTGCCTGGGTAGTACCTGAAAAGAAAAATCAGAATGTGTGCAATTCCTCTTAAGGAAAGCAAATTATTGCCAAACAATTTCTTATGGAGTAGCCTTGTACAGAAACCAGAGAAGTCTCTTTTCTTCTTACCCAATAAAAAGTGTTTTGGGTGTCTTTTTCAAAGAGAAATGAGTGGGAATACCTGTTCACATGCTGTGAACATAAGTAGCTTTCCAAAACCTTAGTATTATACAGGGCACAAACCTAATTTGCCCAGACTTATCTTTTCAGTTGACATCTATTTGCAATGCCTATTTAGAATGGGAGAAATGAATTAAGAAATCTGCTTAAACTGGAAAAAGTGCATACACAAGGCTTACGTGAGTCACATTGATGAGAGGTGCTGGCAGGGTTTTGTTAAGAATTTCAGACTAGATGGGCTAAATATTAAATGAAACTAAAGTGTAATAAAATGCCTTCATGGGAAGAGAAGGGACTGGTTTTTTGTTTTACCCACTTGGTGTATGTGCAAGTAGTTGTAAAGTAACAAAACTTGAGATTATTTCAGAGCAGAACATAACAAAACCCTCTGTAGGGTTCTGCTGCCTGGGATAAAAAAAAAGCCGTAGGATCTTTGCATATTTCTACTTTGCTGAAGAAAACAGGGTCATGAGGAAGATGGAAAGCATCCTGAAAGAGCTAACTGCCTGAGATGGGAGTGTTTTTCCACGAAGATACTCTATACTTTTTCCCTTCCCCACCTATTGTATGGAGTTCTGACCCTGTGCAAAAGAGTGCTTGCTGAAGTCAGAACGCATCCTCGTGGAAGCTGCTGCTGCTCTGTTAAATTCAGTCAGGATTTGTCAGCTTTGCCCCTTACCCTTTGCTACACTTTTGCATTTGGTTTGGGATTTTTCTAGAGGAGTTTGAGAGCCGGTTTTCTGCGGGGCTCACACGCAAGCAGCAGAGCGAGTGCCTGCGGAATCACTCGAATCACTCGTGCTGCCCTGCCCGGGAGAAAGCGGGAGGAGCGATCTCCAAGCGGGAGCTGCATCCGCAAGTCCTGGCAGCACGTGGGAGATGGTCGCTCGCTGCTCGTTCTGCTCCTGCGAGCACAAAACCAGCCAGGTCGTTTCTAGCTCTCCTTCCTGTGTGTGGAGAGGGAAAGAGGTGCAAGCTTTGAGGCATTGAGGCAGGACTTGTAGGCATTCGTAAGGAATATATTAGGACTTCTTAGGCAGGGACTAACAGCAAATGAAATGGCAAAATCGCAAATGTGTCCATGATCTCTTATGCTGCTTCTGTGTGATTCCTCTCTGAGTCATGCAAAGCTTTATTCAATTATATTTTTTCCCCATGGCTACTTGCAATTCAGAAAAAATGAAGGAAAAAAATAAAATTTCACATGCATCAGTAAACACCAGATTTCAAACTTGTGCACTAAGTGACAAGTTAAAATTACTTGCAGCCAAGAAACTGATGAAGGTACAAATAGCTCCAAATTAAATGGTGTGTTTATAGCTACTCTTGTACTTTTGAAGTGACCTTTCAGCTTTGTACAATAGGTGTCTCACTATTGCCATAAATTGAAGTGCACAACAGGACTGTACCTGTTTTGTACTTAGCTTGCCATTTTCTTTTGCTGTTTGTGAATGTGGCAGGGGAACTAGTAATTTTGAGGTGGCATTTCTTGCTCATCTCCTTTCCTTCTCGTTTTCAGAATGTTCAAGTTATTTCTGCGCTACAAATGTTGGCTGGCTAAAAGTTTTAAGTTGTATCAAACTTTTTCAGCCCCCTGAAGTCACAAGGGGAAGGAATAAGCCCAGTGCCAAACCTGGTGCTAGTCCTCAGCATTAGATGATTAAAAGCACAGATTGCATTGTTCTGGTCCGTTGTTCGGGTGTTGAGCAGTAGAGGAGATTTACAGAAGGGTTTCCTTCTGAAATGAAATGTGAGGTGGTAGTTTTGTTAAACTTGCAGAAGTGTTTCTGCAAAGGACTTCCTCCCCTTCTCACCAGTGGATGTACCCTGTTCAGTGGGAGCGTTGATGGCCAAATTTGGGTGTGGGGCTGGGGTGAGACCTGCGATGGGTATGGGGGCTGTTGGGCTCGGATCCTTCTGTGAACGGTGCTCCTTGCCATGAAACTCATGAATTTTAGTTTGGATCTACAAGTGTGAGAGAGTAATGGCACAAGACGGTTTGAAGCACATTGAAGTGTGTATTGGCTGCCAATTCTGTGGTTTGGGGTTTTGCTGTATTAAAATTGCTCAGAATTTTTAATGTTGTATGAACATCCTATTTTATGTTCTACTTCAGGACCCAACTTCCAAGTTCCAGGTTGCCGTGCGAGATTATTTTGATGTTTCAGAGCAGTATATCACTACTTTAGGGTGACTGTTTTGCAGCAGTGTCACGAGCTGAGATGATGGTCTGAGGGAAACTTTGCAGGCTTCAAGGAAATTTTCTGCTCTCCCCATTACAGCGAGGCAGTTCCTGACTTTCCCTGCTTTACTGAAAATGAAACCTTAACAGGGTTGTGTGTAGTTTGGGTTTTCATTCTCCCTTCCTTGCCTATTTATATGATCAAATGCTGAAATCTGCTCCTACTTGCTTGAGAGGGAGTGAAAACAGCTGAGAAATTCTACAAAACGAAGACCTGATTCTGTTTTCTGGCCAAATCCTGTTTGTTGCTTGATCCATGGTCGCTGTAGTGTTGGGAATGGCACCTCCACATGAGGAGCAGTTTGGGCAAGTGGCTTTGTGCTGTAACCTCTGCTTGTGCCTTGAACAAAGCCTGTGGGGAAGAGCATTTTAAGATGTAAAACACTCACTGCAGGCCTGGTAGGTGGTGGTGTTAGGGGAAGGAGTGTATTTAAAAAGAATTTGGGGGCGAAAAGGAAAGCTTTTGATTTTATTGCTAGACAGGAACATCTCTAAAACTTGTTTTGCTTGAAGACTTCACTGGCTTGTATAAATTTAACTGTTATAAAAAAATCCTTAAAATGTTAAGCATTTTTTTCTGAGAGAGGACATTATTAAGAAATTAAGATGTGAGGTAGAACTAAGTGTTTGAACTCAAGACACTTATTTTAGCTGCTTTGGTCTACCAAAATGCAGTTGAGACTTCTGGACTGTTCTCTTGTCCCCTCTCCCTTCCCCAGAACTCCCCGGGATGGTCAGGCTTACCCTACTAGCTCAACATACCTGAGCCTAGCCGAAACTGTGTTAATCTACACATTCTTGTAAATCCCAAGGGGTTTGTGGCATCTCTGGCATTTATTTGTTCTCTCACTTTGGGGGAAGGGAGAAGACAAAGGACTTGGCTGTGAAGGCAGCCAGCACACTGCCAGGCTTTGCAGTACACTTCAAAGTGAATGTTTTGTTTAGTAGATAAGTGAAAACTGATGTAAATTTGGGGTGAAGGTACAGGAAATTTACTGATTCTTACCCTCTCCTCCCAATAAGGAATGAAGAATGTTAATCATGTAAACATTAGAAAATAGTCCATCGTTAGATTAATGAAAATCTTAATATTAAAACAAATGTATTTATTCAAATTTATATTCCTTACTTTGAAGGATTGTAACATTGTGATGTATTGTCTTGGTGAATTTAAAAAAACCCAAAATAACAACAAAAAACTCCTAAAGTGTGTAAAGGAGAACCCAGCACAAATACATGGGATTATCACACCCATTTACAACAGAGAATTAGATACTGAAGGCCTTAAAGCTAAAATAGAAATACTCTTCAAGAAAAGTGGAGGCTTCATGAAATGTAACAGCTGTCAAATGTGTAAGAAGTATTTCTGTAACAGTTCTTTGGACTTGAAATGGTTTTGACCTGACATTCCCCCCTCGGCGATCTGTTGGTTTTTTTGAATTCTGTATTTGGTTTTGCCCCTTTTAGTATGACAGATGCTTAAATGTATGACACTGCTATGTATAGTCTATCTTGCATTAATGTTTTCTCTGGGTTTTTTTTAAAAACTATTTTCTTTAATTTATCTGCAGGAGTCGGAAGCTTCAGATCAGGAATATCCCGCCTCACTTGCAGTGGGAGGTAGGAAGTTACTTAAAAAAAATTTTGTTTTTGCTTAAAAACTATGCTTCTGTTTCTCTCTTTATCCACAGGACTTTTCCCCTTCCCCCACCTTTCACTTGCTTTGCACACACCACCCATTCTGTTCTGGGGAAAAATCCTTTGGAAGAGGGAACAATAGAGCCTTCTAAGCAATTCAGATAACTGCCTTCATTTCTGTTTTCCAAGTTAACCATAAAAAATGTTGAAATGGATTCCTTGGTGAATGCCGACTTCCTGATGCAGTCACTCTCTTTGACTGAAAGCTCATCCATTTTGGACCTTGCTGGTGTTTGGTGTATGAGTTCAGCAAACTTAATAAAAGTTCTTATTTAAATACTTGGTCAAAAGCTTTCAGAGAAGCAGAAATTTAGTTCTGGTCCTTCTTTGGGTGTGGGTTTCTTTGGGGGCTTTTATTTTCCTTGCTCCTCTGTATTTGGTGGCGTTACAGCAAATTGTTTGTTCACAGTATTCTAATTATTGGCTCTCACCAGTATAATATGTACTTGCTATTTACACTCCACAAATAGTGTTCTAATTTTTGCAGTAGATTGCCAACTGTGAGAACAGATAAATAAGTTTTCTTTACCGTTTTTCTGCCTTGTATATGTTTAAAATATTTTTTAATGTTTTATTAGCATTAAGTCATCCTCTTGCCTGAGGGAATTTAGAGGGTGGTGGTTTTGGGGATAAAGCTCCGGTAGCATTGTTCTCCAGTGGGCTTGGTCTGTTGCCTTCATCTGACTTTCCATCTGCAGCTACTTCTTTGTTTGCGCTGCCTGATTGCCTCCTAGCTTTGAAGGAAAATGGAGGCACTGGTCTGTTGAATCAAGGCTGTCACCCCCAGGGTCTCTGTCAGGTATCACACCACCTCTCACTGCTCCAGCCTGCCTTTCTGGTGCCAGCTGTCCACCTGAGCTTTTCCTCTGCACTTCCCAAGCCTTGCATACCCCTCAGCTTAACAGTATCCACTTGTTATCTCCTGTTTCAGTTTCATAACTGCTTTTTTTATGGCAAACTTCTAGGAAGCATAGTAATAGAAGTGGTTGAGGCTGACTAATTTGAAAATTAAGTTATTTTTTGGTACAAAATTCCTCTGAGGATTTTGTGTAGGAATAGTAAGTATCAGAGCAGAGGCATAGAACTCAGAGATGTGAATAAACAGATGTTTAACAGAAGTGCTGTTGAGCAGAGTACTTAAAAACGCTTCTACCTGCTCATGACTCCTTACACATGTAGCTAATACTGCTTGTATATTACAGGTATCTATCCTGCTTTCCATCTGATTTCTGACTTAAATGATCCCTCTTCTCTGTTGTTGCAGTTTCTGTTGTGATGTGTGGTCTCAGACACATTTTCTCTGCCCATCTTTCTAAAAACACTTTGTTTTCCTAAATTTCCCAAGGAAGAGTCAAAATTGTCCCTGTTAAAATCATCTCAGCTTTGCCTACATGTTCTAAAGTTACTTTTACAGGCCTGACCCTTTAAGCACTGAATTTATAGACCCAAAAGTTTCTACAATACTTTTTTTTGCATTCTCTTGCAACACCAGAGTTGCCTGGCAAGTACAGTTTGTCCACTAACTTCCTAAAGCTTTTCTTTGTGACTGCTGGTGGTCTGGCACCTCTGCCCTCAAGCAGGTAAGCTTTGTCTGTCCTTAAAGCAGTGCTGATAAAATACAGTGACTGGTGATTAAATTCATTAATCATTAAAATACAGTGACTGGTGATTAATTTCATCAATTAATTCATCAGAGAATTGTCTTATGTCAGTTTACCTTGGGTTCTGATATATTTTTTTGGTGTTAAAATCCTTTAAAAAACTTCCTTTGAACTCTGTAAAAAGGTTCTTGATGATTCCCCCTTAAAACAAGTCTTTCTTAGTGGGGAGAGTAGAAATGTATGTGTTCAGAGAGGTATTTGTATTGAAGCAATGTTCTTGCAGAATATTTTCTGAGTGGATGGTATGCGAGTGTGCACCTGTAGCAGCTGGAGTGATTTTACTTAGACTGTGTTTTATAGTCCCTCTGTGCCAATTCGCTTGCCTCATCACCCCTTTGTTAATTGCTTGAATCAAGACTGACTTCTAATAGGTGTGAAATCCTTAAAACCAGACCAAAACAACTGATGAAAGAGGTTTCTAGGTTAGTTAGTCCAGTCCTCATGTACATTCCATATTAAAATACAGAACACACCTCGTACTCTGCAACACCTTTCCTTCTACTGTGACACAGGATATGTGGAAAGAACAGCAGATTAATGTTCTTGTGGACTGCTTTTGCCCTGGTATAGGCACTATTCGAAAGGTTGTGGTGCCATTCTTTGCAAAAGCTGTAGTAACTATCTTGTTTGCATTTTTTTTTCTTTATAAACACAAGCTCTTTATAAAAAGCCCATGGGAGTGTCCCTAGAAGTCAGCGGGCTTGCCTCTAGTTCAGTGATTCACATCTGTTCTGGTTGCCAGGGTGTCACACAGGGGTCCCTGTATGCCTTGGGCCTGGGGCCAGTGAGGACCTCTGTGCCCAGAGATGGCCCTTGGCTTGTAACAAAACACCCACAGGGCCCTCTTAAAAGGAAGGGTTCTATAATACTCTTAAATACAGCTCATATGAAACAGAGTTTGGTAGGAGCTCCCACTATCTTGGGAGTTTTGCTTCCTGGTTTCCAAAACCAGAAAATTTTTCAGGGAATATTGAAGGTTAATTTGAACTGAGAATGTTTTGAGATCCATCACCTGAGGAAGGTGCCCCTTGACTGTTGATATAGGTCCTTTTGTTCTCCATGTAGATGAAAGCTGGCTTTTGAGATTCGTGGAATGCTGGAGTAAATCCCTTTCTGGTGAAAACTTAAAAACTGTTTCACTGGTAGAAACTGTTTCACTGATGTACCCTCTTATCTTTCTGAGAGATATGCATGTATATTTAGTAAAATTTAGTGCCTTTAGGAGAAGAGAGAAAACACTGAACTTTAGTGATAAGGAAATTTTGACTTCCCCTTGGACGTAACTGCGTGTCCCAAAAACTTGTGGTAAGGCACTTGTCCCACGGTTATTCCATATAGACTGGGAAACAGTGGGTATAAATGGCCACAGAGTAACAGGCATTTATTAGCAGGACCTGTCAGGAATGAAGTCCTGAAATTCAGAGCAGCTGTTTGCTTTTCTGGCTGTCCCTTTTGACAAAAATATTCCAACTAGTGTTCTCCTTCACGTAGGTTGACATTACTGATTAAAATACTGACTCTTAAAACCAGCCATAGCAATTGGGCTTGTTTCCTCTGTGTTATGTAAGACCTCACTATGCACTTGTCAGACCATCAGAGTATAAGCAAAAAAGGTAAGATAACCCTTTTAGACTGTATTCAGAACTAAGTGGTGGAGAAAAGGGCAGATTATGAACTGCTATAATCTGCTGAGTTACTACTTTTAAGCAAAACTGTAAGGTTGCTGTCCTGAAGAGCTCACTTGAAAAGTGCAGCTGTAAAAGATAAAATTCTAATCTATTCCAAGTCATTCAAGGTCAAGTTTGTACAAAACTTGTCTGGTAATTAATTTGAACTTCACAAGATTTTTGGCAAGGTTTTGTAGGTTTCTGTATGTGTGGGTTGGGTACTCTTGTGCTCCTTGCCCAGATAGGAGAAACTGGAGGTGGAGGCAAGACAGCATCTCTGCATGAGCTAAGAAAATTTACAAGTTGCCTTAGACTGTAGTTGGAGTCTGGACTGATAGAGGATTAGCCAGGGTCAAGTTTTCTACTCATCCATGAGTTCACTTGCATCTTGCCCCTACCCTCACTGGGCTGTCTCTGAGGATTCTGGATCAGTGACCAGTTCCATAGAAGCATTGTGACTTGTGCATGCATAATCTTCCTTTTCTGCTGCTTACACATAAGTTGCCTATAGAGGTTACTGTATCCATAATTTGTAATTTGGAGAACTCATGCATGATCAGATCTTATTGTTTAAATAAATCGTTTTATCTCGTTGCAAAGTCTGTTTTGTGAAGCAAACGCTCTAACAGTTAGTGCATCATTTTTACTGGTAGTATGTGGGTAGTAGCAGTGTAACATGTAGTAGCAGTATTCTTCCCCTTTTTTGTCCTCACTCTTGAAATACAGAGCCCAGACTGATGCTAAGAATCATGACCAGTGAAGGATTTGGAAAACCCTTGTTTCCTATTCTCCACGTATACCAGTCTTACTCATTGGAAACAAGTACCCTGGTTCTGTGGTTGCTGCAGAAAAGTAAATGGATCTCTTTTACTCTTTCCTGAACTGTAGTCTGCAGCTGATTTGACTCCTAATTTGTAATGGCAAGTACTCTCTTTCAGCTTGTGTGTATTCAGTACTGGAGGTGTATTTGCAAGACAAAATTATAGGTCCCCTGGAAGGAGACATAGGTATGGTGATTTTAAATCTGAAGTACCTAGAGTTTGTTTCTGGTGGAACACAATGGGGATTCAAGCAGAGTTCTGAGAAGGAGCTGTGCAATGCCAACACCTTTTATCTCTCTTAAAAAAAAAACATTTTAAAACTAGCATCTATGGGTGTAGAAGATGCTTCAAGAGATATTCTCTCCAAATATTTTTTCCATGTTTAGTGAATAAAACACTAGAGAACAGACTTTCAGGACACAGATGGTGCCAGAAATGGCACTTGCTGGCTCAGCAGGAAGGTAGCTGTTGAAGAGTTCCCACTTATCTTCTGTGGGCTTATTTCCTTATCGGTTTGGATGCAGCAGATAAACAGATAGTGTTGATGAACTTGGTAACAAAAAAGGTAGACTAAAAGCCGGGCCTGTGAAGTGTGAACCTGTTGAGTGAGCAAAGAAAGCAAGAAAAATGCTGTGAATGTGTATTCCTAGCTTTGCTGTGAGACTTGCAGGTTGCTTTCGGGGACAGAAATGTGTGGGAAGGAAGGTCTGATTTAGCTCTTCTAAAAGCAAAAGAAGGTTACTAAAGAGGGTTTGCTTTCCCTCGCTTTTTCATGGAAATGAAAAATGAAGTCTCATAGTTATGTTGAGACCTCCAGTGTTTCAGGTTCCCCAAGCAGAAGTAGTAATGGAGAAGGATTTCTAGAGCTGCAAAGTGAGTCCAGGTTTTCATCGAGATTTCTGACCGTGCAAGGAAGGTGGAGATGTCTCAAACCTATCTGCGTATTTTGTAAGACAACTTTGAGTATCACTAAAAGAATAGAGACTGGTTCTCACAGGGCAAATGTTTGTAAGTCTTACAGTGCACTGAGTAACTGTTCTGAGGATCTGTAGGAGCTTGTATGGCTGCTTTGAATAAAGCAGCTAAGCTCTGTGAGGTGGATTGATTGTTCTTCAGAGATGCAGTGTAAAAACTAATTGTGATGAACTGTACCTGTTTAAGATGCAGGATATGAAAAGGACAGGTGGGGATCTTGTGGGTTTTAGGAAAACCAATGAAACTGTAGCAATTGAGAATTAGTTATGATTATATAAAGCAGATATTTCTCATAAAACCAAGATATAAATAGGAGATGCAGGAATGAGCTGTAAGTAAAATGAAAAGAACTCTAGAAGTAAGGTGACTCAACAGTAAAGATGTATACAAAATATCAAAATAGGGTCTCTCACCTCAAGCTTCCTCTAAGAATCCTCACTTGATGTAGTGCTATAAAAATAATGTTTAGCTATACAAATGCTAGCAGAAAGCTAAGCATGCACAGATCTGCTGCTAGGTCTGGGAATCTCTGGTAGGGATCTTTGAGAAGGAAACAGAAAACAGTGTGCTAAATCAGGCACTAAGCTGTATTCCTTGTCAATTGCTACTTGTCCTACTCAGGAGGTGAGTGGAGAACAGGTTATTCTGCTCTCTGCAGCAGTCTTTTACATATTGGAAGATGATGCTTTGGGAGGGTTAAGGAGGGAGTGTAAGTTCTTTCAACTTCTTCTCAAGACTCTTATTTCTAGACTGTTGATTGTTATGAAGTCTCTTACCTGGGAATGTTCCATGAGGCTTCTCCAGAGTAATTTGTGTAGTTTAGGATTGCTTTGAGCCCTTGGCCCCAGGTATATTGTCACTCCATTTCAGCTCTGTGCCAGCTTCAGATTTAGTGAGCAGAAACCTGATACAACACTAGATGGTGTATTCCCTGCAAACCCTGTGAAACTGAGCCTTGTAGTTTGACAGTAGGCTGGTAATGACTGTTACCTGACGGGGATCCCAAGGTCAGCCTCTCACCTGCTGTTGTACTGCTGTCAGTGTTTGCTTCATGAGCTTGTTGTAGCTCATAAGTGTCAAAAGCCTTTGGAAGGGAGATTGCCTTCCTTTCCCCAATTAATTCTCTTATAATGAGAAACTGGAGAGATTTATCAAGAATGTATATCAAACAAAATTTGAATCTCAATCACAGGCTTCATTTGACTTCTAACTACAGGATAGAGTGCAGGGTAGCTTCTAGGGCAGAGCAGAACCTCAGAAAGGCACTGCTTCCTCCTTGGCTTGGATCTATACCCAGGGGGGCAAGGGGGGGCTGCCTTTGCTCCTCCTCTAACAAGAAGAAAAAAGAGGGTGATCATCTTTCCTTTCTTATCTGACCTGGGACACACACTCTGAATTAACTGCTTTTCCTGAGCCACATATATTTCCCAATATCAGGCTGGACTTAGCTGCAGGTGAGGCAATCTGATACATGAAAGTGACTGTGGCAGACCACCCAGTTTTCACTTCAGATGACATACTGGCTTATGTTGGGATTTTAATTGCCTGGCTTAATTATAGAGGGTGATATTTACAGGTATATGGGAGGTAATCAACACTACTTGCAGGTGTTTAAAATACTGTGAGAGAGTGGAGGTCCTGGGATAAATATGCAGTAGCATTTTTCTCACTTATTTGATTTATTCATACAGATGTGTTGGTTACAGCACTGCTGGTAATTGTCATAAAATTGTTATAAACAAGGGGGAAAATCCAGTGAGGAAAGATAATTTTATTTGAGATTTGGGCTACAGCATTTTTTCATTTATATCAGAGTCCTACTAAAAGCAGTTGATAGTGATACTTCTATCAAACATCTGCCTCTCTGTAAGACTTAATGTCCTAGAAGTCCCTAATGAAGGTATTTTGTTGTTCTTGTATTATAATTGTAGGCTTAGAAAAGTCACATTGCATTAGTTAACACAAAGGTTCTCTAGGAAACTTGTATTGTAGTAGCTTAAGTAGTGAGTAGGGAAGTTAGAGGTGAGGTCAGGGCTCTGTTGTACTAAGCACCTAGAAGATAGAGAAGGTGGTCTTCCAACCAGAGGAACTAGACATAGTGTTAAAACCCTGTTTCAGGGAAATCAGAAGACTGATGGGATCAGAGCTGGTTGACTGACCTACTTCAGAGGTGTACAAGTTGCTCTTCTTACTCCAGGTGGCCCAGGTAATTAAGCCAAAAGAAGAGGAAGTAGAAGATTTTGGGTTGTGCTGCAGGAAATGTAGTGTTGGGTGGATATTCAGGAAGCCACAGGACTCATGTGGCAGAGGCAAGTAATTTGGCTGAGCAAGTTTTAAACTGTGCCATGAGGTGTCTCAGCTTTTTGACCGTGATCTTGAGCCAGCTGAGTAGTAAATTGCAGTGACTTTGGAGCAAGGTTTGTGAGATCCTGTGGAGGAGACAAGGAGTGGAGAAAAGCTTCCACTTGGACCTGAGACTTTTAAGCTGGGCCACACAACTTTGTGATTCAGTGAGTTGTCTACATAGCTCTTTTAAGAGTGTGAGCTGCTTTTGGTTGTGATGGGCTCTAATTCTCAAAACACAGCTAACTGGTGAGTTTTAAGCATTAAATTCCAGCTAATATGTGCATAATATTTGTCTTTTGAGACTGTTTTTATAGCCTGTTCTTACTAGTCTTACTTCCCTTTCAGAATTCAATGGTAGAAATAGCCAAGTGAAGGGTATGGAAAGAGGAAGAAATGTTTTAGTGCAACTGTTTGACAAAAAATTCTCCCCCTTCCAAATTTGCTCCATTGTCCTCTGACTGCGATGAGAAAGTCTGTTCTCATTCTTGGTTTTTAGTCTTTTGTGATAAAGGAAATCACAACTTGTAATCTCTTAACTTTTCAGAAGCGTTCTGATACCTAAAACAGCTGTTAGTGTACAAGAATTTTGGCATTGTCACCATAGGGTTGCTTGGCACTGTTGAAACAATGTGTTGCTCACAAGCCTAGAATAATAGTTACTTGTTTACCCTGTCACTAACAGTGGCGCCAAAACTTGAGAAATCTTAACTGACATACAAAATTTTCTTGGTACAAAACTTTTTGGGAAACCAGCCACCAATCCTTCCTTTTTATTTGCAGTTCTAGAAAGGTGCCGGTGAAGACCTTTGTTCAAGGACACAGTTGTTAAGGTGTTGCACTTCTTAGCTATATTTTCTAATTAAGGAGTCACTTTAATCATGATGCAACCACTTTATCCAGCATTGTGACATGTTTGTTCTGAGAATTACAGAACTATTCAGGTTGAAAGGGGTCTAAGGAGGTCTGTAGCCCAACTTTCTGCTCAAATCAGCACTCTGTATTGAATTCAAGCCACATTACTTAGGGTTTTGTCCCCTCTGGGAGATCTCTAGAAATACAGTTCCTGCAACCTCTCTGGGTGACCAGTTCAAAGGATTAATTATCCTGTTGGTGAGAATTGTTTTCCTTATACCTGGTGAGGGCATCTGTTGTGCCAGCTTAAGCTTGGTGTCTCCTGTTCTCCCACCCTCCAATCCTGTGGAGAGCTTGGGTCTGTCTTCTTTGTGACCTCTGGGGCAGGCTGCTGCTATGCTCTCCCCAAAGTTGTCCAGTTTTGGGCTCAACATGTCAATTTTTCTCACTGGAGAGGTGTTCCAGTCTCCAGTCACCTTGGTGGCCCTTCACTGAATTCATTCCAGGTTCTCAATGCATGTCTTGTACTGGAGGTCCCAAAACTGGATGAAGTACTTGCCTGTGACAGGTTATCCCCTTTTACTCAGTATTCATTAAGCTTACTCCATCCATTGCCTGTGCTCTTGTTAATGCAGGTTGTGGTTGACCTTCTCTGCTGCCAGGTCACAGACACTTGTTTCTTGCCTCCAGGTAGAAAGTGGCCAGGTAGGGCACCATCCTCTGAGCCCTAATGTTACTCAGTACAGCATCATTACTGGAACTTAGGCTGGGTGGAACCTCTGCAAGTCTGCAAGCCTGTCACCTGTATATATAGCAGGGAAACCTGTCTGGGAATGGTGTTGCAGCTCTGCAGATAGATCTTAGAGGTTGTATGCTATTGCTGGATAAATTTCCTTAAACACAATGATAAATTAAGCCATTGCTCAAACCACCCTTGAGTGAGACAGCCTGGAAATCGAGTAGCACCACCACACTGCTGGGAAGAGCTGCATTTCACAGGTAATCACATGATCTTGTTTACCACTGGTACACCAACAGCATAAAGCCCAAACTGCCAAGGGGCTGCTTGGTGAAAATTGTAGGTTCTGAAGCTTGCGACCTCATAGCGAAAGTCCCAAAGTATGCTTTTGGTCCACAAAGTAATATACTTTTCTAATAAGAAAAATATACTTATCCCTGTCAAAACTATTGACATAGTTTTGCTTTGTCTGTCTCCTAATTAATTATTCATGCTGCCTGATATCCAAATCTTACTCACTTAGTTTTCTCTCTGTCATGTAAGGAACCAGTAGTTCCTACTGGTGTTATGTCTTCTGCTGAGGTGCTGGTTTAGATGCTGAGAGTGCAGCCCAAAAACTGCTGAAGAAATTAGACATCCATACCTTTTCTGTTGGCATGTAGCTGGTAAAGCTACATGCTTTTATAAACAAAAACGCCCTTCAAATGTTGTAAAATTGGTGTGATTAAGAAAATAGTTATTCCTGTCCCGCTCTTAGGGAAATTCTGAACTAATTCCAGTTACCTGCCTTGAAAGAAGAGGCCACTAGCAGGGATCATTGCTTCAGACTTACCTATTTTATAAATTGAAAAAGAATTGAAGGAAATGTATAGAAGGGTTGTTCCTCAGGCAATAGTACAAGAAACTTTGAGCTCTTGTTCACAGTAGCCAAAGAATAGAAAAATGTTAACTTCAAGTGGCCTCAATGATTCTTAATCCACTCTACTCAGTGTATGTATAAAGAACAGGAAATCAGCAACACTGGGTCAGAAGGGAGGTTAATGCTCAGTCATGTAACCCACGTTTGCTGCACCTTGGGAGGAGTACAGGAATAAGAGCAAGGATATAGTGATAGTTCACCAGAGCAGTCTACTGGCTTTTGGCATTTTGCAGCCCTGAAACCTACTGACCTAAAACCAGCGAGTTTGTATTTGAGAAATGAATCTAGAGTTTCTGGCAAGCATGTTGTTGAACCATGCAAACTCCTGACATCCACAATACGCTGCAGTGAGTGGATTCTTAGGGCATGTTGAAGGAAGAACCATCCTGTTTCAGATGCTTTGAACTTCCACCTATCTCCCAGCTCCTGTGTTGGAAGGAAGAGTCAATAGAAATAGCTCTGTTAACTTTTCCTCCTTCTCTAGTTTCCTTACTGTTTTAATGGCTTTTATTCCTCAGCCCTTTCTTTTTCATGCTGAAGAGGTAGAGCCTGCTTAGCTGTTTTTTGGAAGTTGTTTCCCATTCTTTGATTGTCTTTGTCCATTCTTGGAAATTTTTACTGATTTGGAATCAAGAAATGAAATCTGCGCATTATTAGTTTTAGGCTGTTTGACTTTATGAAGGTAGTTGCTGTCAGACACCTCTGTGTATGTGTTAGGCTTTGCTCCTTTAAATAACAAACCCCTGCCCCCCCAAACCAACCAACCAATGAAAACCTGCAGTAAATCCTGTGGAAAGCTAATAAGTGGAATGGGGCTTGCTTCTTATGTCTCAAGAGATTAGCAGACTTTTCTTTTTTATGATGGCCGTGGCAAAAATCAACATTATCAGTCAGTAGTGCAGATCCTCCTCTGGGCACACTGCTGGTTGCCAGGAAATGTTACATTCAAATCATATGTGTACCACATGTTGACCTAACTTTATGCAACTGACTCTTTTGTGGAGGGAGGGAAAAAAAAATGTGATTATTTCCAAGGGTCTGGCTAGTTCCAGTCCTATTGATGCTATAATGCAATGGTAGTCAGCACATCTCTCTGCTCATAGCTGTGCTTAGGCATGTGGGATTTTTGTCTCTTTTGCTAGCCAAGTAGAAAGTAGCTCTTGGGCTACCTCTCCAATGAACAAATCTGTTGTGGGGCTGCTCCTGGCACAGACCTACTTCATTGCTACTTGTGCAAGTACACTGCTGGATTGCCTCTGTGTTCCCTCCCACAGTCAGTTTTGGTTGTAGCCTTGAACTTGACCATTCAAGACTGAGGCCCCATCTGTGTTCCTTCTTGCAGCTTCTATTTGCATTCATCCAGTGCTACAAGAAAATCTTGAATTATTTCTTGGATGAGGGGGATAAAGGAAGAAAGTGAGCTCAGTTGCAGAAGTTCCTGCAGAAAAAAAGGGAGACCTACAACTGAGGCAAGCAGTGAAGCTGTTGTATCAAGCACAGGAAAATGTCTGTCTTTCAGGAATGCAAGAGATACCAACACAACCTGCAGCTGCACAATGCCATTTCATCCAGCAGCTAGTGCTCACTCCAGGAGCTGGGTGATTTGGGTACTGGCTGCTGGGCTGTGGCCTTCAAAACTTGCAATGAGGACATGAAGGATAGGTAGGAGGTCTCTAAGACGTAGGTGAACACCAATAGAGCCAAATTTGCTGAGCAGGGGGAAGAGAGGTGAAGGTCTGTTAATTTTGTGTTATTCTAAAGCCCAAAGCTCCCTCTGATCCCATGTCCCAAATTGGTAGCCAAGTACATGTGGGCAGGGAGGGAAGGGAATGTAACTTGAAATAGCTCCCTTATTTTCAGATGTTGAGTGTTGTGGCAATCAAAAAGGGGGGATGTGACTAAAAGCCATCAAAACCACTTCCAAGCACATGCCTTTTAGTGAAGCAAATGAGCAGGATTTTTAGAATATAATGCAAACAGGAAATCACTCTGAAAACTGTAGCCCACCATTAACTTGCTGGGGGAAGGGAAGACAGATTAAAACTATCCTTGCAAACAGCTGCTTTGTTATAGGGGATTGAATGCATGTGTAAGAAATGAATCCAAATCAACACCTTTTATTGGGTGCTGGGGTTTTTTTGTTGCTCTTAGTAATAAAATCAGGCTGCTGTTATGTGAGTAGCAGATAGCTGTTCATGCAACAATTTCACTTATTTGCTCACATAGTTCCTTTACTGAACTTAGCTACCCAGTGTGAGCAGCAGCTAGGAGGCCAACCTCAACTATGTACTTTGAAGTGAAGGGGTTATAATGATGTGTCAGGCTTCTAGGAAGGTGTTGCTCAGCCCTTTTGCATTGGATTTATAATTAAACCTGTAGCCTTCACGATTGCATATAGCAGCTGTTGCCCTTTTGGATCTATTTATTAATCTGCTGCCCATTAGTGTGTGCTAGTGTTGTTGTGGAGATTCAGCAAAGTTTTGGCCTGGGCAAGTCTTACATCTTACCTTCTCAGCACTTGTTTCCTTTTCTTGGTATGTTGCTTTCTGGTATCTCTGCTTTTCTGTCCAAATCTACAGAAATTTACAGGGACCATCCATGCAAGCTTACAGTTAAGGGATGTGTATTATATCCCTACTACAGGACTTGTTTTGTTTCTTCTTTTTGGGTACAGGACTCATGTGGACCTGCAGCATTCTCACAGGCAGTGTGGGATCGGCTCATTATCCCTAACTTCATGATTTCTAGGTATTGGTTATTGCAGCCCTAATGGTTGCTGTTCTAGGTTGCTGTCACAAGCTAGGATGAGTCAAGTACTTTAGTGACTGCAACCTTATAGACTTGCTTGGTGCCATTTCATTTCAGCCTCTTGCTAGCATTCAGTAATTAGCATGTGTGTAATCCATCAGCAGTTTGGGTTTCATACCCAGGAGGTAATCTGTTCCTGGTGACATACCACTTTTTTTTTTTCAAACATGTAGTAGAAGAAACAGCCAGTGGTGGGAGTACTTGAAAACTTGGCTTTGTGTCTGGGACTGCAGTGGGAGTGTACAGAGGGGATTCATGATAGATCAGTGATTAGGACTCTCCCAGCTGTGCAATCTTCTGTGAATTGTGATGGTCTCTGAACACCTTTAGCATATGCAGGTGGCTGTATAAAAGGTATGAACGTTTTGGATATGTAGTATACACACTAAAGCCAGCCTTCAGGTATCTGAGCTCACTGGCTGTAGAATTCATTCTGGGATCTAGGAGGGTGGAAGGACTATGAAATATATCAGAAGAGAACATAAACTTTTGCCAGCTCAGCAGCTGTGAGGAAGAAAAAAATCAGGTGTTGCTAACTAATGTTAAAGACAATGCCCATGACTTCCACCACTTTGCTACGTGGCAGCTTCTGGTCTAAGCCAATGTCTCATGGTGCCTCTGGACCCTGTGGAAATGCTCGTGCTGCTCTTATGGGTGGCCATATGTTCTAAAAGTAACTTCTGCCTTTTGTACAACAAATAGGCAAACTCTCAAAGTGGTGTCCTCACCTGACTAATGAAAGAACTTGCTTCAACATGGAAGTGTGGGTTTGTTTCCAAAATAGATATAAGCTATGCAATGCTTTGTTTCAGCTTGTCAAAGTGATCTTGCAGCTTCCCTAGGATGCGTGAGGCATTGATGTGCTTGCAACTGCCCTGTGCGCCTTCCTGTTTAAAGTCTGCAGGCAATCACCTCCTCCATCCTTTTGGAAGGTTACTCTCTGCAAAGCAAAGACAGAAACAACTTATTTTGCTCTTGCAGTAGGAATACCTGATTTGCTGAGACTGTGCATGTCAACAGTTCCAACTAATTTGCCACAACCAACCTGTTTTGTGGCCATCCTTGTGTTCCATTGTTCATTGTGGAGTGGCTGTTAATTTCTCCATGGTTTAGACAGAGAAGAAGTGCACCTCACGGAGGTGAGGCAAGGAAAGGAATGGATCATTGAGACTGCAGTGTGTAAGGGGTGTTAGAGTTGCAGCCTCCAGCATCCTGGGATTACATTGACTGGTATTATCTTCTGAGCTTTGTGGGATTAAAAGCATTGCCTCCTCCATGTAGCTTGTAAGATGTCCTTCTGCTTGGCAAGGAAGGTACAGTGCTGTCTTACTTGCTTTTTAATGCAATGAGACTGGCTGTTTTAGTAGCTGATGGGAGACCTGCTGACCTTGAGATTAAAGAGCAAACTCATCAGGTCTGTTTGTCATATGACCTTTGCTGTGCTGGGGTGATGGCAAACTTGAAAATCTGCTCCTGGCAATGCCAGGCTGCTGATGCAAACCTGCTTGGAGCTGACCTCAGGAGTCTGCAAGGCAGGAGGTGTTTGTGCTGCACTGAGGGCAGCGGGTTCGTGGTGGTAGAGCACAGGAGTGCCTGTTGGAGATCCCTGCTGCTGCTCCTGAAGCCCATCCCTTTGCTTGCCACCAGGAAAGGTCCCCACATGCACTACCCTGCTAATGCAATCACAGACATGGAACTCTGCAGTGTTTAAAGCTTTAAAAAATATTTTTAATAAACATGAGCTCCACTGGATCAAATATGCAAGTGAAAAGACTACAGAGCTTCTGACTTGCAGCAGAATTTGCCCCTTTCAGAGAAGCAGGTGGTACAGGTTGTGTGAAAAGGTGGAGTGGAAGTCAAGTAATATGCTGTTTTCTGTATTGACTCAAAAAAAGAGTCATATTTGAGGAGTAAGCAGGTTGTAGACTGCCCTGTAACTAGCGGAATGAAAAATCTTCATGGTACAGTAACATTTGACAGTTTTTCTCTTTAGATTTCTAGTTTTAGTGGAAGTAAGTACAACCAGAAATGATCAACAGCTGTTCCAGCAGAACTTTGACTATTTTCTACTCTCTGTGTGGTAGAAAATATGATCTCTCCTGCCTTCTTATGTCTAACCAAGTTCATGCGATTGGGTTTGGGACAGAAGAAATTTCCATTTTGCAAGTAAGAGAAAAAGTTCAGTCTGAATGGGAAATTTTCAATGAATAATGTTAAAGCTAATGTCTAAAGCATAAGAGTGGGTACTGCTGACTTTTTCTGCCAGTGAGATCTGTGTGTGGGGGGAAGCCCCTGAAAAGCCCTACTGACTTCTGCAGCATGTTGACTTGGCTTGCTGTCACTTCTTTGGGTCATGGCAAAAGCTCCTTAGTTGTAAAAGTAAAGTGTTTGAAGATTTTTTTTTGAAAATGTGGAAAAAGAAATACTTTTCAAGAGTGTTTATCTTTTGTCATCTAATTAGGCAGATAAAGGTACGCACTTCCTTTCACAAGAGTTCTCTCTCATTCAGGCAATGGTAAATTTATAATCAAGTGAGGGATCATTTGAATACTAGGTTTCAGGACATTGATATCATCACATTCAATTTGTGTCTAGGAAGTTAATTATAGATATTGAATATTAGTTCTGCTTTTCTTTTTGACATCTTAAACTTGGCAAAAGAAAAATGAAGATTATAAAAAGGTTGAAAATTAAAGTCTCTAGCTGAGTTCTAACGTCTCATGCACAGTTACTTAAACTTTAAAAAATGCTTTTAAATAGATCTTCCTAGACTGTTAGGCTGATGCCAGATGAACAGGGTATTATGGCGTATTTCTATAAATCAGCAGAGGACAATTTTACCATGAGCTGAATCCCAATTTTTGTCTGCAAAGAAGAATAGTTAAAAAATAAAACCCAAATAATCCAACAAGAACTGCAAACCCAGCCCTTTCTCTATTTGTATTTAAAATCTGCTAATAAGCATTTTCATAACCTTACCTGAAAAAAAACCCACTGTGGTTGTCCACGAAGTGTTTGAAGTCCCCGTCTTCCTCCTTACAAAGTATTTGCTTTTCACCAGTTTGGTTTCTTTCTCTGGGTTGAGCAAAAAGTGAGCTAAAAAATAAGCTTCTGTTATCTTACCTGCTTGGCAACCTTGCAGATGCTGGTGTTAGCAGAAAAGTGTAGGTGCTGTGAGCCATCCTGGTGCAGCAGGCAGTTTACCCAATGGCTTTCTAGCCTTGCAAACTATTGGGTGAGGCTTCATACCCTGAGGACTTACTGCCCTGAAAGGAGACTCCTAGCCTGTGAGCCAAGGGTCCTGTCCTGTTTGGCAAATAAGAGTGCTCTGCAATTCCCTTTTTCTTTCATTTCAACTAACTGTTGGAAGAAGTTGCTTTTACTTTCTTGACTCCACCTCCTGATCCTCCATGCTCTCTAACCACAGCAGCTGCATGGTACCATCCTTATGCTGTATTCCATGAGTGCTAGAGGGCCTCCTGGGATTTGTAGGACGCACAGTCTCCTGGGCCTTTTGCTTCCCTCAAAGATCAGGACAGGGTGGGGATAGAGGGCATCTTATCCTCCTTGCTAGGGACCAGTGCCTAGTTACATTGGTATGGAAGAAGGTCTTTTATGAGCTTGAAGTCTTGAGTTTTGAGCCTCTGTGTGTGGATATTTTCCAGTTTTTGTGTTGTCCTGGTGCTAAAGATGTCATTCTTTCCAAATCATTTAATACCAGAAATTTGGAGTATACAGAGACAGTTAGCATTCCAGCAGTGCTTGAAGATGCCCAAAGTGACGGGGTGGGAAAACTTAAACCCATTCTTTTTGGGGGAGTAGGAGGAATAAGTAGTTGGAATTATATAATTGTGAGTATTTCTTCCACCAAAATAAGTAGGTTTTCAGATCCCTTTGTTTTTTCTTGTTCTAGTAAGAAAATCAACATTGTAGAAACACTACAGTTGTTTGTAGGCATAAGAAATGCCTAGTAGGTGATGTGGCAAACATTACTTTAGAACTAATAGATTACTTCACCACTTGCAGCTTCATGGATCCTTTCTGTGAATTCTAAAATCTCTGCTTCTATTTAATTTTAAGGAAAACTAGAATTAATTTTCTAAATTAAAAAAAAAATTAAAATCTGTTTAACTGTAACTGCCAGGAAGTTTTATATTGTGCTAGCTCAGGGGGGGATTCTTAATATAAAGCCCTCATATTCTGTGGTAGCCTGTAACAGGAATCTTTGGACCTTTGATAAGTGTCAGCATGTGCATCAGATGCACACAAGGTCTAAAGCAGAGATTTTATGTTGTGGCTATCTTGTCTATAAAGCTATAATCCATAGAATACTCAGCTTCCTTCAGTTGTCCATGGTCATTACGAATGCAGAAATCTGCCAAATGAAATACACAGGAGAAAATGAGCATAAGTAAGCTTAGACCTCCTAACTCCCTATCTATTGTTGTCAAGTCATAGTCTGATAGGGGTTTAGAAGAATATTCATTGAGTTTGGGAAAGACAGATATAAATATTATCAGCACAGCAAATGTTTCATACAGAACTGATTGTGGATTATGCTGTTCTGCAAACCACTTCTGGAACCAAGCTCTAAAGGCATTAGTTTGCGGTTCTACGCACTGATTTTCTGTTCAAAATGTCTGAGTAACACTGCTTGTTCACACTTGTTAAGGTCTCCTGTACCTTGTTGAGTTCATGAAACTGCTTTTTTCACCTCACTGCTTGTGTCGCTTGACCACCTATCATCTGATAGTAACTAATTTCTAGTGATCATTCTTATGTGATGCTTGTGTTTTTCCTTGCCAAGGTACAACGGTCACCTGAAACAGAGGTACCTTGTGCCAGGGTGCATTAACTTCTCCTTTATTTTTGCTATCATTTCAATTCATATCATCATTGCCTATTGCATGCTTTTGTAGCTTTGGCATATCTGGCAGAATATCTTGTAGAAGCGTTGCTTTTCATTTCCCTTGGAGAGCGATCCAGATGTAGCAATGCTGTCTAAGGAAATCCCGCTGCTTGACTCCAGCTGCAGTCATAAAGGGGTCATTAACATGGTCTTTGCTCTTTCCTGTCTTTCCTGCAGTCCCATGCTATTGTAGCTGTTGTCTCCTCTGTTGTGTATTTGTCAAATTTATTAATCAGCCTAGCCTTTCACAATCTATCAGTGAGAAGATCTTTACTCCAGGAATCAAGAAAACAGAAGATTAGAGAGAAATGTGGGAAACTAAAAGGCATATCTTCTTCCTTACAGTTTTCTTGTGGCATAAGATGTACAGAATAACTTTGGAATATATCTGAATGCTAAATTTGTTTCTTATTTCTAAGAGCTACTTCATCAAACTGTTCACTGAGTAATGTGATAAAACTGAACAGGTTCTATCACCCAAAATACAACCCAGAGGGTGATACTGACTCTGTTGGATGCAGGTACCATGATGCATACCACTTGCACTGGAAGTGGTGTGCTCCACATAAAAGTCTGTTTTGGGATCATCAGAGGCATTTGAACAAGCAGGGCACTTGCTCTTTAATGTGTGTCCTGCATATTCCACTGATTTAGTGAAACTGGGGTTTGTGTGTGGATGGAAGTCCACCATAAGTAAAGGTATTTGTCGTTTGGATTTTCTAGTTTGGTTTAGGGGAGGAATAGTTTTTTTTAAATATTCCTGAAGTGTGTTGTGCACTGTTCCCTCTTGTTCATGATGAGTCCACTTTGTGTTGTACAGTCCTTCACAGGTACTTCTTACAGTACTTGGGGGACATCTGTGCTCCTCACTTTGTAACCTGTGACACCTCATGACGAAGTTGGTCCCCACCACCCTCTCCTGCTTTCTCTTGGCTGTGCTTCAGCCGGTGGGGCTTGCCAGGGTGTGGAGAGGCAGTTTCCATCTCACAGGAGTCCTCTGGGCGGGCCCTGCCGAGCGCAGCCCTTCCTGACCCAGGCAGGCTCCCTGGGTTTGGCTGAGGCTGAGATGTTCCTAGAGTGCGAGTGCCGGGTTCCGTGTGATCTGGCTTGGGACACTGCCCATTTGGCTGCACCCCTCCCTCAGTGATGGCCCAAAATAAACATTGCGCAAATCGCTGGTCCCTCAAACAAGCAATCAGTGAAAACTGCTGAGCTTCCACTGAGATTAAGACTAATCAAAGTGGGCAGTGATTGCAGGAGTCAGTCTTTGCTTGAAGTGTGTTCTAATGAAGGCTTCGCTGCCCCATGAAGGCACGGAAAGAATATGAAATGACACAACCTACAAAGATTTTACCACTAATTGCATTTTATGTTGTTCAGCTACACCGCAATCTTTCTTGGTCTCATTTTTGGTGGAAAACCCTTCTGGTAAAGAGGAAAATTTTGTGTAGGCTAAGTAAGTAGGAGACATTGAGCTTTTGCCATGAGGTGAAACACAACTTCTGTGGTAAATACTCTTCAAAATGCTAATCTTAAAAAAAAAATAAAAAAAAAATCAACATTCCCTCCTGCAAATCAGTGAATTCCTGTGTCTCTAATTAGTTTAATGGAGGAAAAAAAGATGGTATATGAAATGTATACAGTTTCATTTTATGAATTCTAGTTTACTGTGTGAATAATTCTTTATAAACATAGCTAGTGATTTCAGTGATGACTCATTAATGGTTTAAAAGTAGTAAAAATGAAATGTGGTTGTTTGTGTGAGAGCTATTTTTATGCGTGTGTGTGGTTTGGTTTTTTTGAAAGTTATTTTGGGAGTTACTTTCAGTGGAACCCTAAGAGTTCTCTACAGTGCAACTGTGGTTGTCTACCTCTCTGGTTTTGGTTTTTCCTTTAATACAGTGGCAACAAACTGGGAAATGTTGACGCCAGGAAAGCTAACTAAAGGTACAGCTTTAAAGAAGGGCTACAATAAAGGTGATGTTAAAATGATGGTAAATTTTGATACTTGTTACAGTACCAGATCATATCCTCCTACTGGACTGAAGTTATGATTAAAACCTAGTGTACTTCTAACTTTTTTTTTAAGTGTGCCACCTCAGTGATTCTTGGCTGGCCAATTCCATTATATACAAGAAAATTCCTCTTCTTGAATGCAGGTAGTAATCTTAAGAAGAAAAAATTTTGCAGTCATTAAGTTTTAGAAGACTTAAAGCTCTCTATCTTTTCTTATATACTAGTTCTTCAGAGCGAGGCTTCTTTTTATGATTCATTATATAAATCACTGTTTTATTTAGCACTTTACTGAGAGTATTGGACTTAAGAACAGTATGCATGCCTCCTAAAATGTGCATGAATATAAGAACTAAGTTACACTGATAAAAAAGTAATGTATTTAAATTTCAAAGAAGTGTAATTTCCTGTCTGTTTTACTACGAAAACTTGTCTATGCATGGAGTTGTAGGAAAAACAACTAATCGAGGTGTGTTCTGCACTTGAGCAATGTGTCTTTTAGTAATATTGCTGCTTTTACATCTTCCAATTAGCAGAAGTTAATTCCAAAGATAGTCTGGGCTTAAAGTAATGGGAACTCCAAATTCAGTGACTCGTGGGAGGTTCTAAACCAGTCAGTTTTTCTCAGCCTTGCCTCTTCATGTGTGTATAATCAGGTCTTGAAATCCATAGTTCTTTTCCATTATCTAAAAGATGTACATGATTTTGGATGAACATTCTGTCAGACCCTCTGCTCATCCGAAAGAAAAAAAAGGCAACCACACTTTCAGAACACTTCCAATGAAGAGTTGGAATTATTAACTGAAGTTTTAAAATAAAGCAGTTGCCTTGAATAACACTGTAGTACATTACTGCTGTTAGATTAGAAACACTAACCTGTGATTTTTAAGCAGGCTATTGACTTGGTGGTCGCTTGGTGTGACACAGTTTTAACAGACGCCAGTGAAAGGTTGTTGTATTTTGTATTAAGACAGTGTTTTTAAAAGAGCATTTGCTTTTATTTTAGGCAAATTATTTCAGAATGGAGAATTTTACTTAATAGTTTGATTTTTTTACCACTTTGTCTCAATCTTGAGCATAACCTTGATGCCTTCAGATTTATGTGGTTATATACCCGTTTCCCCGTTCTTTTTTTTTTTTTCTTTCCTGATGTTTTTCCACTTTGCTGCTGCTTCCTCTTCCCTGAGTCTCACCTGTTCTCCCTGGTCCCCTTCCCAACAGAGTGCTGCACTGACTGACCAGTTTGGATCCCATGTGCAAAACCCTGTCTGGATGAGGCAGCCCCAGAGGGTCAAAGCTCTGGAGGGCTGGTGGTGCAGGCAGACTTTGGTTGGAACTGAGGGTTAAAGGTGGCCTGGAGTGACACAATTTGTGCTTTGCATGATGGGGAGAGTGGGGGAAGGACAAAGGTAGCCACATGCCATACCTGAGATCAAGGTTTTGAGGTCAACATGCAGCAACCCAGTTAGTAATTCCTTGGGTTGGGGGAGCAGATTACCTGCACCCTTCACCCCTGGGCTGTAGGGTTTAGCTGGGTGATTTTTCAGCAGTAGAACATCCACAAATCTTTAGAGTTGAGCTCTCTAAATTTCAGCAGTGTGGATGCTTACAAAGCCATTGTGCTTGGCTAGTTTGTGAAAATGTCACCTGTGGTTTACACAGATCCACCTGAGTAGTAGCACAGGAGTATGATCATATTTAGGAGAGAAGCTGCAATATGGGAGTTAGGTCCAAGTCCTACTTTGCTTATCCTGACACAGGAACTTGGATCTGTCTTTTATTTAATTCGGTTTTCCCTTATTTTTTTAGCAGCATGTTTTGTGTGATGTATTCTCTATGAGCAAGTGTTGAAAGTGAGGTAGTGTTAAGCAAACATCTGTTCCTATGGAAAATTAGTGGGATCTCTGTTTCTCAACACCTTATTTACTAATGCAGCCGAAAAGAGATGCAAATATCTCTCCATGCTGTTCCTCCCCCCCACCCCCCCGAGTCCCAAGTTGTATTTGTTTTCTTGCTTTGCTGGCAGCAGGAACTTTACAGTGGTCCTGTGCTGTCCTTATTTACTGTCCTAAGAACAGCACAGTTTGCACATCAGTCCCAGCAGCCAAGGCTGTATGAGGCCATTAAAGCAGCACTGCCATTCTGCTAGCCCTTCAGAGCAATGTCTGACCACATCTTGTGCCATCTGCTCCTGCCTTTGACCTGTTTGCTAGTTGACCTTGTCTTCTTTCCTGAACTCTGTATGGATAGCACTGGGTGTAGCTGTCACGTGTACTTGCTGTTGGAGTATCTGTAGTCTGTGGACCGCGCTGATCAGCACACAGCACTTAAGTGCTTCATTGTCTATGAGAGTTTGAAAAGAAGATACTCTTGAAAGTTCTGCTAACTTTTCTTAAACAGAACTTAAGGTAGTTTCTCAAACTAGTGAAAATGGGTGTTGAAGTCAGCATACCTGTGAAGATTTTTCTATGCAATTAAAAAACTCCAGTGAACTGACTTAGGTTGTTTTCCTTCTGATTTCTGACTTCAGTCCAGTCACAGCTGAATGGCTTTTTCCACTAGAACTCTGGAGAGCATGTGGCAGCTAATTTTCATATTTTTGTCCAGAATGAGCAGAGCATACCATGGGCTGTTAATTAGTACCTGCTCTAGTATTTCTGGTTTTTGCAAACTTGTTGAGGATGCTGAGGCCCACGTACCAAGTTGTAAGGTTTTTTGGTGGGATAGGCATGCACATAACTTTGAAGAATAAAACTCTTGGGTACAGAAGCTCTTCTGTAACCTGAGGTAGAATGCTGCTTGTCTTGTGCATACATTTGTCCTATTAAAACCTTATTTTATTTGGTTATTGCCATGTTTTCAGGCAATGCAGTGCTTCATAGTTGTTCTGTTCATTTACACATGGCTGTGCTAGCTTTCTGATGCAGCTGGTGAAAGCTTGGAGATCTGACCTTGCTGCTGACCAAATATTTGTTTAATTGCTTGTAGATAGCCTAAGCGCAGCTCTTGTGGTGCCCCATGACACTACAGTGGAGAAAGGAGGAGTTTATATTCAGTTTTCTGGAACTGTGCATCTTTTAGTCCTTGTTGTCTCCCTCACTGCAAAGCTTATTAGCTAAGTGTAAAGATGATCAGTGAGTCTGCCAGTGCCTCACAATAAAAAAATTGCTTGAAACAACACAGCTGATATTTCAAATAAAGGACACTTGATAGTGGAAAATGCAGCAGACTTCTCTGTGACAGTGGCTAGAGACAGTAGTGGGTATATAAGTTTTAATTGAAAGCAGAGGGTCAAGTGTCATACATATTGGCAAAACCTTTGTTGCTTGATAATTTTTCCTATTTAAAACTGAGAGCTACTTGGTAAAGCATGACTTTATGGTGTTACATACCGTGTTAGAGTTTTGGAAGTATTGAATAACGGTAGAAATGGTGGTCAGGGTTAAGGCTTCTTGCTTCCTTTAGATAGCTGTGCAGGCTTTCATCCAGCGATGAAACATTTTTCTAGGGTTTTTTTGACCAGCTGATGCTAGAGGTACTGAAAAGTTTGAAAATTAGTCATACACAGAACCTAAAATAGAAAACCAGTGGGGAATGTAAGGTCTTTGACAACAGTTCACTTTTTATTTTTTTGGCAGACCCTTTATCATTCTTGCTTATCTGAAAGACTTTCTTTTCACTTGAAAGACATTAATGTAGTCCATTAGCTTCCAGTTTACTGCCCAGCCCCTCTCGTGCTGCTTCAGGATTTTTGAGTGCTGTGCAGCCATTTCCTTCCGCTAGCGCTGCGCTCCGGGGCTGTGTCAGGAGCCCTGGTGCTGCCCTGGTGAGTCACCCTGTAAAACTGAAGTAGTCCCATGTGATTATTCACACACAAGATTTGGGCTCATCTGTCTGTAAATAAGCATGTGCTTGTCTACCTTGTTTTTCCTGTAAACTGCTGAAGCAGTGAAAGTGCTTTCTAGGCATGTGCCCTTGACACACAATGCTAAAAATAGGGCAGCTTGACATTGCTACAAACTCGCAGGCTTCCTAGCTGTCTAAAGAGTCACTCCCTTATTTAAGCAACCATTTGAATAGGCAAGTTTTCACTCAAGAGGTGTTCGGGGGTGGGTGTTTTTGTGTCCTAATCTAATACATAGAACTTCCAATTTTATTTCTTCTGTGTACAAGCAAAGTTGAGCAGCATATCTGTAATGCTTTCAGTAACTTTTTATAATGTCACTGAAAGAGAGCAGAGTTGAATTTTGGCCTGTTTAAGGCATTTGTGCCTTTTATGATTTTTGTGCTTTATTGAGTATTTTAAGCACTTGTTTCACTTGTGAAGTCATATTGCTCTCTTTTGTCCTGGTTGTTGTCACCATTACTGAAACCACTTCAGATGTGGTTGAGACCTCGTTAAAAGAATAATCAGTTGTATTAGCCAAAGCTGGTCTATTTTTGACTGTGCTTTTGTCATACCTTTCTTCCAAAAAAGCTGAACTAGTTAAGCCCCTGAAAGCATTTCATGCTGTTTTACTGGCATGACAATGGGTGCACCATGCGAAGGTTGCTGTACTTCCCTCAGATGTGTTCTACAAAACTTGTGCTTTGGACCTGTGTGCTGTGCTGTGACACCATGTGGTGTTTCCCTCTGGTCATTCAGGAAGCAATTCCTCAGAGCACAGCCTGGTTGAAGCACAAAGCCTGCATTTGGAGCCTGATCCTGAGAGACAGCTCTCTGTGCTGGGAGTGGGAAGGGGGATGTTTAGAGCTGGGTATGTGAGGCCAGGGGGAAGAGGAGGGGAAGAGATTTATTTTAACTAACTGAAAGCTTAATGTAGCTTCCTTCCTTCCCTGCTTCCTTTGCCCCCTGCTTTACCTTTACAGTAAGAGCATACAATAGTCTATGTGTCTTTATATCTGCTGCCCAAAATAAATGGGTGGGTTTGCCCCAGACTGTCCTCCCAGTGTGCCTGTGCCATGTGGTGTGAGGATGGCACAGGCAAAGCAGGCTCTGAGTAGGGACAGCTCTGGGGGTGGTTGCTGTGTGAGCAAGGACTCTGTTCACCCCCCAGTTCTTCAGTGGAAAAGTCAGTCTGGCAGCCCTGAAAATTCTGCAGCGGCGGAAATGTGGTGTGTGGGGAACGGGGCTGGCTGAGCAAGCGGCATCCGTGGGCCAGGGACAGGCTGTGAAAGTGTAAGAGATGTGAGCAAGCAGTGATTTTGGTAGGGCAGAGCTTTGCTTTGCTAGGTTGGTGCTGATGAGACAGCAGTAGTCTATCTCATGGCCTCCTCATATGGCCTTGCTAATCAGCCTCCTGTTCTCTTGGTGTGGTTGTAGCCAGCTTACAACTTGGCAGATCTGTTGCTCTAGGTGGAGAAATTCCCTGTGCCCCCTCTCTCTCCACTTCCTTGTATACATCCACAGGCTCAAGACTTCCCTCAGGCCTTTCTCTTGTAGCTGGTATGACTGCAAGCCTTTCAGCTGCTCCTTGGAGGTGATGTTTTGTGGGCTTTGGAGGGCTCTCTCTCCTGTGCTGCAGATGCCTTCAGAGCAGTTTGTGTGTTTCTTCAAGCGGTGGCACATGGAGAGTGACCAGTGCTGTGGGGAAAAACCTGACGGGACTAGCCAGGTAGACGGAAGACTCAGAGGTTCAGTGCTGGGAAGCAGCATTTCCTGGGAGCCTTGGCTCTGCAAACATAATTTGTCTTATGCCAAAATGATTGCCCTTTCAAACAGAATAGCTCTTAGGGCTTGCACCATCTCCTGCCTTATAACAACACTTAGTGTTGCATGGAATTCCTTGGCACTTATACCCATGAAACTCTTGAGTGACTTTCACTTTAAAATAATCTGAGATCCTTGAGAAAATGAATGTTTAGTCTCTGTACTTCATCATTCTCTATTGCTTTAGAAGCAGAACTGAGGAGTTTGCAAGCTGCGCTTAGTTTCTTTCCCAGCTTGAGCCGCTATAAAGAACAAGTTACATGGCATTAAAAGACAGAGACCAGGCTGTAAAGCAGTACAAATTAAGCTGTGCATTTCTAAATCATGAATAATTCTGAAAACCCTGTTGTATGAGAGAAATGCATGTCCCTGCATTTTTGAATCTGTTGCAGAAACGGCGTATGGTTGGGACAAAGAAAAGGGGTGGAACGTGAGTCATGATGCATGAAAATATATAATTCACTGAAGTCTTTCACAGCTCATAAGCAACAATCTAAAAAGAGAAGAAACATGGCTTAAAAAAAAGATTCTAAGCATGAAAGGGCTTCCTCTGTTGGCATCCAACAGGTTGACACCCTTGGTGGAGTGGCTGCACAGCTTTGTAAGCAGTGCCCAGTCTTGCTTTGTAAGATTGTGGCCAGCCACCCTCTCCAGCCTCTCACCCCGTTGTCACCATCTGCAATGGCTCTTGGTGATGCAGGAGAACGTGGGCTGCTGCTGGTAAAGCTGCAGGTGCACATCTGGCTCCCACCTAAGTCTTTCTCCCTCCTGTCTCTTGGTTACAAGGCAGGCTCTCTGTTCTTGCTGCTCACGTGCTTGGAGGTGCAGTGCAAAGGGCAGCTCTGCCTGCTGCAGCCACCCCCAGGCGTTCCTGCACGGAAGGCCTGGGGTCTGGATCTGCTCACATGTGCTGGGAGCGCAGCCTCCTCGGCAGGATTGAGCATTGCAGGGCATGAGCTCATTTCCACAACGCTTCACGCAGCTGTGTGGGGCTGAACTGACGATCGTGTTGCCAGCTTTGCAGTCTTTTGAGCATTTCTTGGGAAGTTATTGTTGTAAACAGGCATGTGCTTCACATACATGGTTTTGTGCTGGCGTTTTTGACGAGGGAGGAACATGACACGCCGCAGCAGTGCCGTGCCTTGCAGTCCTTACACAGATGGCTGTATCCTCGCGGGGTCTGGTTCCTACCAGATTTACAACTGCGCGCTCATTATTAGATTTGGAGCTGTGCATGAGTGCTGTTTGTAGAGTTGCCTGCATATTTAAAGTTTGCACAGATACACCTCTTCTTGGTGATGGCTGGTAGAGAACTGTGCTGCTTTCTTTACTTAGCAGCTGACACTGGGGAAAAATAAACCCCAATATAGTCGCTGTGAGGCTTTGATTTTCTGAAGCCAGATACGCAAGATTGGACATACTTTCAAGGGTCTAGAATATTTGTTATCTTTGCTGGGAAGGGCAGGGGTGCTGAGCTCTTCTGCTAGCTGGCTTGTTCTGGATTACAGAATTTAAGTTAGAAAGCTGAGTGTTTTTTTGGAGCTGATTGGTGGTTTGGAACCACTGCAACAGCACAACATATACTTGCATGGGGTAGTTTAGAGGTATATACAATGGAGCATTTATTCAGTTTTTATTATTATTGGCCGGTGCCAAGAGGTGATTGCATTTTACACAAAAACCCAGAATATTTCAGCCTCTCCATACATAATTTACCACTTGGAATTTTGTAATTATGGTTCTAGTTGAGCTTGCAGTTGGTAACTCCAGAACTTGAACCGTTTGCCTTCTCTCTAATGGTTAGAAAATGAGCTTTTATTGAAAGGTTTAGGGTGACCCATGGCTGCTCTTTCTTCGTGGTGTAACAAATGAAGGACAGGCATACAGATGGTTTCCTGCCTGCTATGCTCACAGCACGTCTTGGCCCTCATGTGCTGGTGATGTGTACTTGCATATTGCTGTTAAACCTTTTCAGAGCTTTGAAGCTGGAATTGCAAGTGTTTCCTCAATTTTTTTTAAAGGAAATTTATTAATATCTTTTATTCCCAAAGCTGATTATAGCTAAGAACGAAGAGATATTGTAGTTCGTGCTGTTGCATCTTAATGCACCTCTGTTACAAACTCAGGTTGTTTCCTGTTGTGTTTGTGGCACTGCTGTGATTGGTAAGGAGTTCTTGTGTTGTCACTTGTCACTTGTTCTGCACTACTCTAACTGCTTTTCATGGTTGGCTCCCACTGTCATATTTAGAGGCTTTTTAAAAAGGCAAAAATCATATGTAAAAAATATTAGCCTTCAAACCCCTGAACCAAACCTTTGCTGTCTTTTCTATTTACAGTTGCAATCAGCTCCATATACCCTTAGCATCCACCAGCTCTAGAACTTTGTTTTCCCTTTTTATTTAAATCACTGCACACCTATTTGATACTTGTACAATGCTTTTAATTTTCATTTAAGAACACAATAGAAAGTAGATTTGGAAAAACTAAAGGGAAGAAAAAACAAATCCTTGTAATACTGCTTTTTTCTTTACATATTTTGTATTTAAAGGGCAAATATATTTACACAGCTGTACTTATTTGCTCCCCCAGTATGTGAACTGTATAAAAGATGGATGATAATGTTTTGTGCCTATGCACTCATGTACGGATTTATATTAACAAATGATGTTTTGCTTTATGACCCCATTTCTGTCTTTTAATGCTGCATTACTTGCACTTCATAGTTGGCTCAAACTGAGAAGAAAACTAAGGAGCTTGCAAACACCTTGGTACTGTTTCTAAAGCAGTAGAGAATGATGAAGTGCAGAATCTAAGCATTCATTTTCTGGAGTATCTTGGATGATTTCAAAAGGAAATTTATTCAAGGATTTGATGAATATAGGCTTACTCTACACCAGTTATAATTTGATATAACTGATATATCAAATTATACTGGTAGAGACCAGAGTTTTAACAGATGATATTTTCCCCCTGTGAGCAGAATGGCGGTAGGTATTTCCCTTTACCTCACGCTGCCACCTCCTTTGAGATTAGCATCCTCCTCTCTGCTACTTCTGTCTTGTTGGTCTCTTTACCCGAGTGTCTCTCTGGAGGCCTGGGTTTGCTCTTTGTGTGCCATTTTAAGATGTATGTGGACGACTTTGAGGGGTATCTCCAGCAGAAGTAAAACCTGACCAAGAAAGTGTATAAAAACGTATAAAATGTTTCAGTACCTGGTGTGAAATGATAGAAGTCTTAATAAGTATAAAATCCATGGTGATATGGGAAGGATATCTGGAGTGGCGAGTGTCTAAAATCCATCCTTACTCTGACTGTACAGATTCAGAGGTTGACTTGAAATCACAGAGGTGAAGATGATTGTGTCTTATGCTGCGTGAAATGACCTGGTTTTTAGGCCTTGAGTAGCTCTAGTGATGGTGTTTCATATAGCTGTTTACAGAATTTGGGAGCCCCACCAGAAGCCAAAACCAGCTTCAGCCTAATGCATCAGACTAGTCTTGGTTCTGACCCCAGGTAGCTGCAGTTGTCAAGGGGCAAGGTCTAGATTTGGTCCTCAGCTGCAGTCCTACTGTGACATGAGCACTGGTGCTTGGGTTGACTGCTTCAGCAGATACTGAAGGCCAGTGAAAGCATTTGAACTTTAATCCAACGTTCTGTGCATGAAGTTTTGTGTGTGTCCATGTTGGCATTGTCCTCTTTGAAATAGTGTGTGTGGGGAAAGCACCACAGGTGCCTCAGTATGGAGATAAGGGATCACAAGTAGAGGGTGTGTACATGTCCAAAGTACAGTATTCAGGTCTCAGAGTACAGGGTTTCTGTCTTAACAATAAGATGTGCATGAAACCTACTGTGTACTGTATGGCTGCTGTACAGCTTTTCCTAAATTAGTAATTTTTGGTGTTGTAAAACTGTCCCTGGTAGACCTGCTCTCAACTGCTGATGTGAGTTCTAGTCATGTTTATGTTTTGCTTGAGGAATATTTAGCTATGAATACCTTTAGGAGGCCACTTGAACTGTGTTTATAATAATAAACACAATGCTATGACAAGATGCTGAACTCAGTAAACAATATTCCATGTGTCCTACCAGACTTTGAGATGTCACTTTTTTAAATGACCCAATTCGGAGTGAAGTGACCAATATTCATGCTATGCCAATGCTGTGCAGAGTTCTTTGAGATGTGTGTGCTGTGAGCACATCCCACAACCTGTGTTTTTACTCCTGAAGCATCTTCTCAAGTCAGCTTGCTCTTCCATGCTGAGTCCTGCTACCCTGCAAGTGGGAGGGGTATGAATGAATATGTACTGTATGTTGTGTGTGTGGATATGCATTTGTACACAGTAGAAGGACACTATTTTAACTTTTAGGAAAAGTATATAGTCAGCTGCATGCATTCAAGCACAAGCAGCTGCCATCCACATCTGCAGCAGTGGCAGTGAAGACCTGTGCAGGAGTGTGGAGAGAAATGGGGGGGGGGCTGGACCACTTCTGTGAACAAATTTAGTTTATCCCAAGGATGGATTTGCTTAGACTTACATCTACCAACTGCCAAAACTAATTTGAATGTTTTTCTAAGAGGTTTCTAGGAGAACAATATTCCATATTACAGTATTACTTAGGAGTATGTACTAAGGTGGTTAATATGACAAGTATCTTCACTAGTTTCATGTCTTTCTTGTTAAAGCTTGCTTTTAGCATTTCTCCTGTGATGAAAAGCCAGCTAAAGGTGTTACCTGTACCATAACAAGAAACAGATGAGAGGAAGTGGGTAATGGTTATTTGTTAGCTTTTAAAAAAATTATACCAGGTATTTATGTAACATGTAGTCACAGATGTAGTCAAGAGCGCAGATAAATCAGGCTTTCTTTCCCCAGAATTTGGACAGAGATCTCTTGAGTTATTTCTTCATTTCTTGTCTGAAGATATAAAAATATCAAAAGCACTGAAGATTTTAACAAGAGTTTTAATGCAGCCAAAACAGTAAGAAACATCATCTCATACAGGCATTGTTGGTCAGAGAATCTAGGTTCTGTATCATTGTCATATCAGAATTTCTCTGTTAGCTAGATATTGGGAAGAAAATGACTTGCAGAGCTACCTTTTCTACTTAAAAAAAACAAAATGGATAGGGGTGAGGTGGGGGACAAGGTGAATAAGTGATTTTTGATTCCCCCTTGAAAGCCCACTGCTTGGTTGTCTCGTGTTAGATCCCTTCACATATATGTTCTCATAAATGTACTGAGGGGAAATTTTGTCTTCTAGTTTTAGTCAAGACTCATGGAAGGAAAAAACCATTTAAGAAAAGCTCTATAAGTTAGCATTGAGATGACTTCAAGGGAAAGATTGAGAGTGGAGCAGTTGCTCCATCAGTCCAGAAGGCCTGGTCATTTTCTCATCTAGAAGTAGGTTGCTGACATTTTTGTGAATGTCTATTCTTGTGAGGATTCTTCTGAAAAGGGTCAAGGAAAAAAAATACCAGGCAAACTGAAAGTGAAATCTGTCCTGTCTGCCTCTGAGCATGCAGAAATGAACATTAAATGAACCAAAATTTAACCTTTGAAGACGCCGGTTGACTGAAATTGGATATCTGAGACTGAGTATTGAAGGGGCTGCCAGAAAAAGGAGGGTCCAAGGTGATTTCTCGGAGTTAAGTCTGTCTGTGATAATGCCTGGTGTGTGCTTTAGGAGCTGTTCTCTGATGGCCACTGCTGATAGAGGTTAAGGAGTGCCCTGCATTGTCCTGCTGGGAGACTATGCAAGGAATAAAGCTTGCATGGTTCCATGTCACCATCTATTCCTATTTTCAGAGCGTTAACCCTGAGGTGATTCCTTTATCATATTGGAAGGCATGAGAGCCTTCATTAACCACAAAGAGGGCACACCCTGTGCATGTTGTAGTGTGCAGAGGCAAAGTGTGTCTGCCTTAATTATGCTCTTTGTTCCTGAACACCCCAGAACTGGGCTGGAGGGTGACAAGGGGAAAGTCCGGTTTGGGTTTTCCCTCACTTCTTCAAGGAAAAACTAATGTGGTCATCAATGTGTATTGAACTATCTGCCTTTTTCTTCCTGAAGTTCCCTATTGCGGATAAGGTTACACGGAGAAATTTTCCTGCATGCTAGTTGGGAATAACAGCAGATAAGTTGGAGCCTGCAGCAAAGATGAGCATGTTGGAGTGTCTGTTTACAAATCAAATATCTGCCCGGCATGGCCTGCCCTGGCAGCAGAGCTGTGTGCGCACTAAAATTAAAGAGGAGGCTGGAAAGGGAGACATTCCTTGTGTTCTGGGCTGGTCTCGTTGGTTCAGCAGCATGTACCACTACTGTGCTGCTGGCATGGTAGCCAGCACAACTACAGTAGCACATTGTGCACTGGTGGGTAAGAGCTCAACAATAAGGGACTGGAAACGACCACTTTCCGTAGAGAGGTTTTTAGAAGGCTGAATATTACCAAAATAATTTCGCAAAGCTATATAATCTGAAAAGCAACTGAAGTGACTGCTCTTGATCTGCTGCCAGACCTCATGGGGTATTGCTTTCCACAGGCTGTTGCAGCACATTCGGCCATGTTACCCCATCCCATAATTTTTTTCTGCCATAACTGAGCTTACTATTTGTGCTGATTTCAAAGTTAACTGTGCTCTCAAGTAAGCAGAGGGAAAAGTGATTTTACTGTTGCTATGTGGCAGAATGGCCAAATGCTTGCATGTATTTTTGGGGTGGTACAGAGTGTTTAGACTTTAAATTCTAGCCAAGGGTGTTCAGGTTTCTAAGCTTGCCTCTCTGCCTGGCAGCAGCTCCTCTAGTGTTCTCAGCCCTGCTGCCAGGGATGTTGTGATGTCCTGGAGGGGACAATATGGCAGCCTGTTAGCCCGAAACTCTCAGACTAATTTAAAGTCAAAGACATTAAATGTTGGTAAAGGGTCTCCAATGCATGGAGCATTTTCTCTTTTTAAAGCAAAGAAACACTGATGTCCTCAGCTTCTCCTGCCTTGCAGTTTGGAGTGGTAAGTCACCATTTGTAGTGGTTCCAGGAGCTGTGCTGGTGCAGAAGCCTGTTCTCCACATTCATGTCCATGTTTTATTTAGAGTTTCTGACACATTCTCATTGCTAATTGGGAAGTTTGCGTCTAATTTCACAGGGGAAGAGGGTGATTTGGGCTTTTGCATTTATTTTCTTGGCATTTAAATATTTCTCATCTCCTCCAGGATGCCGTGCTCTGTGTCTTGTGGTCTTAGTTCATAATTTAAGAACCTTTCTTTATATTACAATATGTGCAACCAGGCCCACCTTCATTCAATTGACTCATGTCTGAAGACCATCTTGGAGTACCTCTGTGCTGAGCACAGCTCTGCTGTGTTTATTACAGGGTCTTGTCTGTCATGCTTCTGATTATCCACCCTGCTTTCAAGTATTTGGGTGATGAAAATCTTGTTGTCAGTGTTGTCTTGTATTTTATGGCTTCATAGCTTCTGGTATAAGACTGTTTAGGCATGCTGAGCTATTTCTATCTCCCTGAAGCCAAGCATCAGGGGATGTGGCATGTGTAAGGGTATGTGGTTATAAGGGAGTGTGTTCAGGTGACTTCTAAGGCTTCTGTTACTGCATTTCTCCATCCTTCTTGTTTTTGTTCATCCTATGTTCCCTTGCACTGGTAAGCTGCTCTTGTGTGGCCGCTGACCTGGGATCCTGATCTTTGTATTTTCTCCCTTCCCTGACCTGGTTATGATGCAGCTTGTCCCTAAATGCTGTTGTTGAGATTTTTTTGGATGGCTTTCATTATGCCCCTCATTTTGCAAGCATCTCTAGAACTTATTGCTTCCATGATAGCTGGAGACTTCATCAATGTCTGTTCCTACAAGGCACAGATCAAGTTCCCTCACAAGTCTCTCCCCTCCACTCCTGCCTCACTGTTCACCTCCATCCCCAGGAGACCTGGCAAAGGCTGGCCACTGGTCCTTGTGTCCATCCAGCCTCCCAGCTAGGCTACACTGCCTTCAGCTGCCTGTTCTGCATTTTGCTGTCTGGGCAGCCCCTGCCTACACCTGCAGGCTCTCTGGGCTACCCTGGTTTGGCGCTGCTTGCCATGCACAGCTGCTGATCTCATGCATGCCTCTAATGCTCCAAAATAAAGCTTTCCCCTGTTCTAGCAGTCTTCTACTACTGCTCTCTGCATCTTCTCGCCATCCTTAGCTCTGAATAGAATGTTCATTCTTATCTAGATGCCATGAGCAAGGATTTCAAGATTTGTGCCTCCCTAAATATTCAACAGGAGAATAACCAAGATTTCTTAGTTCCTCTTACACCGCCTCCTCTTTCTTTCCATGTCAAGAGCAAAGCACTGAAGTACTCTTTCCCTCAGTGCCTAAAAATCTAATTCCCCTTCTGTTGAGCTGAGTATTTAGCTATGAATCAGTGAAAAATCAGAATGAAGTGTGCATTCATACAGGCGTATACTGGGATTTACACTCCTACTTCCCTTATTTTAAACAGTGCTGGCTTTTTAAATGTCAAAAAATTTAAATTTTAAGTCTTTTTAAGGAGAAGGAGTTGTTTTGACAAGGGAGCACAGTTTGTTGTGCAGTAAATGTGAAAGTGGTAAATGGCATACAACTTCTCTATGCTCTGCAGTATTCTTCACCTTTACTCTTAAGTTTTACTGCTACAGATTGTTTTTATTAATGTTCAGGGGAACATTGCTGTAGAGAGTTACAGTACTTTCAGCAGAGGATGGCTTGTGCAGCTACTTATAGAGCAGCAATGAAACAACTTGAGCCACTTATTCAAATATTTGCAGTGCCTGTTCAGAGCATAAGAAGGAGGTTGCATCAAAGCTGAGTCCAGGCTTCTGGAAAACAGCAGGTTTGTGTTGATGGGTTTTTCTTAAGACCAAGTGTATCAGTCTGGTCTGGTGTAACCAAACTGCTCAGATCCTTGCACAAGGATGACTTTCGCAAAGGACAACTCGGCTGAATAAAAGAACAGCAAACACCCCAAAACCACACATCATCCACATTATTTAATATTCCTTCTTTCCTCTGAATCCCAAAGCTTGTAAGGAGTGAGGGTAGTTTTTTTCAGACCTATACTACTATAGAGTAATAATTACTGCAGAGTGAGTGCAACAGTGTAAACTTGCCTCTTTTGTGATTGCATTTCTTTTGTTTCTCCTTTAAAATTAGGGATAACATTCTAATTTTTATTAATAATGTGGTTGAACAATAAGCTTCAATGTTTGAGAGCTTGCTGAGGACTGAATATATTCTGCAAATGGAAAGCTCACTACTTTGTAGAAAGCCCTGAATGCAAGTAGATGGAAGTGAAGATCACTCTTGCAACCTATGTATAATTAACTCATTTAATTGTGGCCCTTTCCCCTGAATTGTTCCGGTGATCTTACTCTTCATGCGACTGCTCCTTCAAAACTGACTCTTAAAAGTAATTCATAGTTCATAAGCTGTCAGCTAATACTCAGCATTCACACTCTGAATTGTTTTGTTTTGCTATATATAGGTCAAATGCTATTAACATAGTGCATCTCTTGAAATCTTAATTTCTAGTTTACAAATAGCCACAAATTTTTGAATGCAATTATCTAAACCTCCTCTTAAACCTTACCTGTCAGATTAGTGCATGAGTTGGCCTTAATACTGGGATTCTTTAATGTAGACTGGAAAATCTCACAGATCTTGGTAAATTTGTGTTCAACAGAATTTCATTATAATTTTTCTTTAAGGGGGATTTTAGTAACTTGGTTTTGAATGTTTAAAATATGTACACCTTAATTTTTATGACTGACTGATTTGGTAGCCAGTAGATTACGTGTTTTACTAGAGAAATTTTCTGCATTAAAAAAACCTATGTTTCCCCTTTGCTCCAAGGTTCATGTTTTTGGAGTCTGAAGTCTTTGACAGCATGTAATTGTTGTCTGCAAAGCTTTCATCTCTGTGTTAGCACTGTGGAAACCTTTATTGTGGATTTTATTTCAATTCAGTTTGCAGCTCAAGTAACTCAAGCACTTGAAGGTGCTGTACTTGTTCCACCAGGATCACTCCACGTTATAAAGTGTGTATAATTTTTGCTTCTGTTTGATCCCAGGCTTCAGTTGAGTCTTGCCTGCAACTCCTCTCCAGTTACTTTTTTCAGTGCCCAGTCCTCACAGTAGGGACTAGGTAAGGTTGCCCTCCTTCCTCCCCTTTCCCTGGAAACAGCCACACAAATGAGGAGAGGTGGGTTTAAAAAAAAAGGGAACAAGTCTTCTCTAGCTGTGGGGATTGAGTTGCCTCATTTCAGGTACAGCTGTTATAACTGCTTGGGTAACTGGGTGGCCCGGTGAGCAACAGGACAGCTACTGATGGTCTGCACTCAGGGGCAGGAGCTTTGTCATGCCAGCCTATCTAGGGAGGTGAAGTACATGGTGTGTACTGACTGCTTCAGGGGAAGTTTCGGATGAGGATATCCAGCACCCATGTGCCTGTAAGCCTCTTTAATTTCAAATAACAGCTCCCTCCCTTCAGCAGTCTCTTGTCTGTCAGAGCCTCATTGCTCAGAGGCCAAACCTGAAAACTCTGGTCCACAGCAGTGCTGTCCTTAGTAGCCAAAGGCACGGCATGCATCCTATGGATGACCATTTCAAAAATGGAGAAGGGGAATCTTGTAGCTCCAGAAAATGCTTCAATCTTTTTATAGTTTTTCCTGGTTATAAAGAGATTCGAGATATTCATGAAGTGGTTGTTAAGGACTTATCTTCCTCCTGAAAGCTTGTCATTTTGCATCTTGTGCACAATAGAGGGAATGTCTCAGACGTGATCTCCATCTGAGTTATAATCTACTTCCTTTTTATCTGCATTAATCTGTGAACTAAATCCATTTTACAGGATTTTCCTCTGTGATTCCCTCTGTCGTTTTTGGATAGTTGCAAGCAGATCTCAGCAGAAATTCTTAATGTTAAAATATGGGACAACCTTCCCAGGAAAGATTTCCCTGGTACTAAGCTCTGGCTTGGCTCTGTTTCTACAAAGCATAGTCATATTTGTACCAGAGGGAACACTTTTCATACATGTGGCCCCTTCTTGAAATTATGCCTGTGCCCTTGTGGAGAGATTTCTTGGAATTTGTAATTGTTGATAGGTTCCAAAAGATGATTTGAAAATTGATTTTTTTTTTTTAGTCTGACAGATATTTGTTATAATTGCAGGATTCCAGCTTTACAGAAGGCATTTTTTTGAATGCACAAACTATTATTGTGCTGAAACTAAAAATATCAGGCTAGCACCAGCCTTGTAGAGCAGTAATGAAGTGGCATCAAGACTTTTAAATAGCTACAGAAAATGGCTTTTAAAAGTGCTATTTTTGCAGACACAGACAAAAGAGAGTAAAGTGTATAGGAGAAATACAATTTTCCCTGATAAATCTCGCAATTAAAAAGAACACATTTTCTGTAATGACATGGAGGTAGCAAAATTGAGAGGACTGAAAGGTTGAAGCGGAAAGGAAAAAACATAGATGTTTCTCTTCTAGTTTTCATGGCCCAGAGCAGGACATGGCAGCTTGCACTGTCAGGCTGAGCCACAGCCTTCCTGATGGAGACCAGTGCTTGGTGCCTCCACAGGAAAATGTCAAAACTGCCATTAAGGCATCGACTGTATCTTGCTATAGCCCTGTGAGTAAAGCAGAAAAATCATCCTTTATCCCAGTGTCTTTTGCAAACATTCTTTTAAGATTTGCTGGTTCCTTTGCTTTTGTGTAGTCTATCATTTAATCAGAGTTGGGTAACGAGTGTACAGTGGATAGTAATGCTTTTAGAATTTTTTTTTCTTTCCCTTTGGCAAACTACAAATGACATCGTAGAAGTAGCGAAGAGTGTTTCCACTTAAGCTGGCCTCCCCAGTTGGAGAGGAGGCAGATGAACACGAGCTGGTGTTGCTGCTGCATCCTACTACGTTTCACAACACCCATCTGCCAGCCCGGCATGTGATCCTTCCCTCATGCCGAGCCACAGAAATGTCCTGGTAGCCCGTCAGCCTGAGGAGAGGAGGGGGCCCCAACAGTGCCCACAAGGAGCTACTGGGAATGGGGATTAGCTCCATAAAACAGCAGTTCCTGCCTTTAAGGACCTATCAGTGTGACAGTGCTTTTTAATTTTCTGGCAATAAGGATGGGTACTGAATCAGGAGCATTAGCATTAGTGTTAACCTGGTTCATAAACTCCAGTGTTATCTGAAACTGCTCTTGAAGTTACACCTTTAGCGTGAAGAGAGGGAAGATTAATGAAGTATTGTAGCAGATATTGTGAGGTGCTTAATTGTATTTAGATAATGTTGCATAAATACTTATTCTGTGTTTTCAAACTTGTTTTCATTTAATTTAGATGAAGGGTGAATAGAAGCTGCCAATTTGGCCATCTCTACATGATTCGTTATTTCATAATACCTGTATCATATTCCCTCTCCCTCCTTTCCAAACTGAATTATCCCGCTCCCTTTAATGTCTTTGTGAAGGAGGCCACCCATGCACCTAATAAGTGGGGTTTTTTTGCTTTTCTCTTAAACATTTATCAAGTACTTTTTTTAGCCTTGCAGACCATTTAATGCCATTTGTCAGCCTTGATACGATGATTTTTCTTTCTCATGCATCCTTAGCATAATGTACACTAATCTTTCTTCCTTATCAGACATTAAAGACACTATTTCCAGCTTAGGGTGTAATGTGGGAACATGAAAGCACATGAGAACTTTTTGTGTGCTGTGTTCAGCACCTGGGCTAATTTTGTAGCCCAAAAATTTCTTTTGAAATTTCTTCTATTTTCAGAGCTTTTTAGAATATTTTCTCAGTGAACTTTTCTATTGTATGAGTTATTTTTTTAGAGAAAAGGAGAGAGAGGGAGTTTTGATACTGATGTTATCTGTAATGATTTATCATGTTGCTTATACTTGTTGGATTCCTGCTTGTACTTGGATTTCTTTTTTTTTCTGGAAACCAACCTTCTATTGGTAAATCATAGTAATTATACTTTAAGCAATTTCTGACTTAGCAGATTGAAGGCAGGTACTTTTAAATGTTATTTCATATTAGTGTGGTTTTAAAGCATTTAGCCCTCTCTTTCCTTTAACTTTTTTAATATACACTGGGTTGTGTGCGTACATATATAACAATTTAAATGGTCCAGCAGTATTGTCTGGAAATACTTAAACACATGTGATATGTGGAGTTAGTTATAATAGTTGTACTCACAGTTGCACATGATGCTCTACCTGAGACCTGTTTTCAGTTGCTTTCTATCTTTTGCTTAAGTCAAAACACTGAAATTGAAATAGTCCACAACATCCCTTGCCTCCTTATTTCTTTTAATTGAGCATTTCAGAAATCCTACAGTGACAGCAAGGTACATGGGGACCTAGTGTTTGCTCTTAGCACTGCAGGGAGGGATGTTGGCTGGGGCCAAAGGGTGGCTCTGCTGCCACCAACAAATCCAGCCTGTGCCGAGGAGATGAGCAGTCCGTCAGAGTTGTGACCCAGTTATTCACCACACACTTTCTTAATTTGGTAGCAAGTCGAGGACTTTGAGGAAGACAAACCCTTTTGGTTAGGGGAATTGAATTTGTTGCCATGGCAAACTGAATCCTGCACGTTCTGGTCTCTGGTGCTGTGCTAACCTCCCTAAGCAGAAGTTGCTATTACTTGCTAACTGTGCCTTCAGCTTGTCTTGTGATGAGCCTGAGGTCTTCCTTGCAGAAGTGCCGTGTTCCCCTTACTACCAGAAGTGGCTTTGAAGCTGCCCTTTGAACACATAGACGTGCTGAGCACTATGGAAAATCAAGCCCTTGGTGTCCAAATTGGTCACTCAATTAGTAGTTCCTTTGACAATTTTGTCTTTGTTCTCTGTGGTTCAGCATTACATTCTTAAAACCCTGGTAATGCCACCTAAACAGAATTGTATTATAGGGTAAACTTATTATTAGTTTTGAACATTTGGATATAACTGTAAGTTCCCAGGAGAAGAATTCACTCCAGGGTTTGTATGGGATGTGGTAAATAAGCCAGAGTTATTGTTTTCAGGCGCTGCCTTTCTGGTGTGTGCAAACAATGACTTCAGCAGCTTCCAGGCTTATTTTTCTGATTCTTCCAGACTATGGTCATGGTTTCATGAGACAGTAAACTGGGTTTTGGAGGGCCTACAAGATGAAAAACACCATCACCACACACTGCAGCACATTGAGCCATTGCAGACTGGCTTTGCCTATTCAAATGCCTTCATGAGGTTTTGGAAAAATAACTGTGTCCTTGCAGACTGAATTGGGTATTCCATGTCCATGCTGCTTTGCCTTTACAAGGAAGCGGCATTCTCTGACCTTTTTGGTGAAAATGGGCAATGTTGCTGTGTTTAGGCTGTGGAGGGGTGGCAGTGATGCAGAAAGGCTGCCCAGGCTGGGACATGCACTGGGTGAGCTGGAGCTGAGTTCACCTGTCCACCACAGTTTGCATTCAGGCAATGCAGTGTTATCCAATTATTACACCTTTCAAAAATAACCCTCAGGAATTTATTGGGGGCTTCCTCAGTTTAATTTTTATTGTAAAGCTATGCTAGCTGGGATCCTTGTTGGGGATACTGCTTCTTTTTACCGACCAAAAATAATGCCAAACTGAAGGTGCTTTGAGAAGCCTTTTTGCTGTGGTCAGTTACTGCCAGCTGGTGTGGCTGTGAGAGGAGCGGCACCTCTGCCAAGGCAGTGTCACACCACCAAGTCACAAAATGCCAGGTCTGCTCCTGCTGCACTGTAAATTCTAGTACACCAGGACCTGGTGGGGGCCACATCAGACGAGTTAGGCTCAATTAATATAAGTAATGGAAAAAGCCATTATGGTGATTTTTTTTTTTTTTGGTGGACTTAGGTATATCAAGAAAGTACCTGAAATATGGAGATGGCATTCATGGTTCAGCCAGGCTTAGTATCTGTGATATCAGCACTGCTTTTTACCCCACCCACATCCTTCTTTCCTTACCTGGCTCTTTTGTTTTCCTTCACACACCCCCCTCCATTAAATCAAAATTGTTTATTTGTTAAATCACATTGTACACTCCAAGTCTTTGCAGCCAAACATTTCTATGTGGTTTTTCAGCTGAATTACCCTAATACTTCTGTCTCTTTTAGCCTCTGCTATTTATGATTTCGGTGGTGTCGTCTAATCTTAATTCCTTGTCAACATGACACAGGAGTCATGGAAACAAGGGGGTGGTGGTGGTCTAATGGATTTGGTCTACATGGAGAAAATAACTTCAGGTTCTCCAGCACCACTGTGACGCTCCTGTTGCTAAGTGCATGTGTGAGAGAGAAACAGTATGGATAACTGTGCTTACAGACCAGATGTCTTGAGACTAATTTCCTTACAGTGTACAGCAGAAGTCCTACAGCACTATAAGATGATGTGTATAAAATAGTCTGTTCTGAAAGTGCAGAAAACTGCTGTGATTTGTTCAAAAGTGCTACTTCTAAACCTGTGAAATCTGTACGAGAACTGCGGTATTTTAACGTGTGCATCAAGCTCTCGGTTTCACTGAAGAGTAATGTTTCCTTCCTTTTTTTTTTCCATGTAAAGCAGCCTTGATTTGTGGGGCTTGGTGTAGGGTAATGCTGTTTATAATGAAGTCAGAATTGGCTTTTAGAGCCTGATGAATGAAAGTCCACAGTATAAGACTGCAGCTTTTTGTGAGAGAGACATCTGTGCTATAACAAGAGCAGGAGACCCAATTTAGACAACTGCTAGAAGGAGAGCTCAGGAAAAAGGAAAGACCTTTTTTTTTCTAGCTTAGATTAAATATTTGTACAAATAAACTTTTCAGCTGCTCATCAGAATTGCTGCTGCACCACCAACTTGGCTTTGAATTTTGTTCTGATTGCCCAACAAGGCTGTACACGAAGAGTGTTACGGAAGAGCAGCTCAAACAAAACATGTTTGTTTTGCAGCAGAACTATGGGCTTTGGGCTAGAGAGAAAAATTTGGGGAGAGGGAAAATATAGTAAGAGACATATGAAGAAATGAAAGGTGTGAATAGAAGCTGACTGTTGGAGTAAATACAAGTAAAGCAAGAAACACGTGCAGGAATTGAGTTCTGTGCTTTTAAAGTGAGTTACAAGAGAAGATATGGCTTTGAATATGACTGCAATGACTTTTCCCAGCTGGATCAGCTGGTTCAGTTAAAAGTGCTCTCACCCATGAAGCTTGCTCCTCACACATACCCCAACTGCTGCTGAAACTTTTGTACTAGTGCATTTTTAGTTAAAAGGCTACCTCTGCAGTGTTGATCATACTCTAAGTCCTGCTGCATGAGGCTGATGGTGATGAAAATTCAAGTTTCTCCTGAAGACAGTGCCGTAGAGAATAAGTTTCTTTGACCAAAGAGGATTGTTTCTCATTTTGGTTAAAGCAAGCCTCAATCCTTTGAGGAAACTTCTCATAAATCTGTTCAGTAAAGCACTCTTTTAAAAACATGGGAACCCAAATCACTTGGATTAAAGCCCAGATGGACACTGTCTCTGACCGAAATGGATCAGAAGAGGATTAAGGAGTAGCATAAGTGGAGAACTCCTGCTGGAGAGAGGTGTGATGCTGTATATGCCATTCTGGGCTGCTCCTCAGCATTAAAAGCAGAGCAGTCTTGGGCTTCTTAGGCTCCTGGGAGCAGATGCAAGGGATAGTGTGGCGAGAAGTTCCTGATGGCTGATCACAAACATGCTGAAAGTATTTTTTAGAGAAAATGTGTCTTTTAACAGTTGTGTGAATTCAGCTTTAAAGCATTTCTTTTATTAGTGAAGATGGTGGGTGACCTTAATATGTGGGTCACAATATAAAGGTATGCTTAGCCCAGAATATAAATTGAATATAGAAATACCTTACAAAATATTGATTAATTTTTACCAAGCAAACTGTTGTGGTACGTTTGGTATTCTAGCACTGCTCTTTGCCTGTATGAATAAGGATGAAAATGAAATTCTGTTTTGAAATGATGCAGCTTTGGGGGCAGAGTGGCCATGAGCTGGAGGTCTGCAGAGTTCAAACATAACAGCAGCTAAGCACATTTGCTCATGTTGTGGCACGGTCTGCGGTGTAGAGCAGCACAGGTGTTGGCATACTGTTGGGACAAAGGAGTTGCTTTATCAGACTAATGAACTCTTTGGTATCTTATTTCAACTAAACATCTCAGAAAGGATCTCTAAGCCAGTAAAAGATTTGCTTTTCTTCTTTTAAATCCCCGACCCCACCTGGGATTCTGTTCACCCACTGGTTTCAGTGGATCCCTTAAGCAGTCTATGGAAGAAGGTTTTCCTCTAATCTCATGCTGTGGCTCTCTTGGCTTGTGTGAGTTACAGCTGCAGACCTGCAAGACCTCACAATTCTCACACTCATCTGTGCCAGTGTTTTAATTGTCTTAAAAGGATTTTCCAGAGACTTTTAATTTATTTTAATCCCCTGGAGCATCTCTGCTTCAGTAATATTTAGCAAATTTTAGAGCAAACATTCACTTAGATTCCAATTGTCAGATCCGAGGAGCAGCAGAAAAAAATATTTTTTAGGGGATTGAAAAGGGAAATTCTCAGACTAGGCTAATCTCTACTTCTAGAATGAGAGGACAATTAACAACTTGTCTATGAAAACAAAACTCTTGCCAAGAAAACTTACTAGAGTCTTTACAAGAAGGATGGGAAAAGTCTGCAGTTAGAAGAAGCAATGCATTGCTCAAACTTGGTGAGCACTGAATTGCCTTTTAAATACCTGGCTTGAAATGTTACCTTTGAAACATCTCTGTGCAGTTTAAACTTTAGTAGGTGGTAAAGAGTGGAAATTGCACTGATACAAGTTGTCTTCAGGTTTGGCATATAAACTACATTTTATCTTAATGTCTTTTACATTGTAGTAAAAGAATGTGGTAGATTGATAGATTATAATTTAGAAATTTTTATCTCTTGAAGACATAGACTGAATTTTACATTTTTACATTTTTAGGGACTGGGGTTTTTTGCACACTTGATTGGTGGTTATAGCAAAGGGAAGTGGCACACATGCTTTTTTTATGCCTACTGCCTTCCTTTTGTCTTTGCTTCCTTGTTTCCTTCCTTTCCCTAAGGGGTTTCTTACTTACATTTCCCCTTAAGAAGTTAGCTGAAGAAATGTCATTTTGGTTACAGAAGGGAGTGCAAGCTTACTTTTTCACTTCTTGGTGTAAATTGTGAACTTTTCCAGCATCAATTAAATTTGAGACAAAATGTTAGGATGCAATACACCACAATGCTGCACTTATGTCTGTGCTAGTTACTGCCAGAGTCACCATTTTCTGCAACACTATTTCTCACCAGGAAGAAAATAAACTCTATACCATGTGAATTTTAGATGTGGTACAACTGTGGGTGTGTTAATGCTTTTACTGGAATACTCTGACACCCTGATTTTTTCCCAGAATCTTGTGTATTTCCCCCTTCTTCATCCTCCATCTGACAAGAATAAAACTATGCAAAATACAACTCCTTAATTTAGATTCCTTTTGCCCCTTGTCACATACATTTACCTGTTTCTTCCTAGCTTTCTACTGAAGGAAAAATTAGTCGTGACTTTCAAATAAGAGTGAAGATACTGTTGTGAGTGATTCCTCTGGCATGGTGATCTTTGAGAAATCTGTCAAAATAATTGTGAAACAGCTCTTCATGTGCTGGTTATTCTTGTCACCTTCCCCACACAGACAATTCCCCACTAAGGAAGAGAATAACACTTTTATGTACAACCTGAGTGTGTTGGGAGGAAAAACCCCCATAACTCCAAGCAGGGACAAAGTTAGATATATGTTCTTTGAATACATGGAAAAAGTTTTATTTCAGATTTGCTGTTCTCTAATTCTTTCTGCCTCTGCTTTAGCCCACTCTGAGAAGAGGTGACTTGAAGGTTTATTTCCAAGGTTTGGAATATACAGTGCACTGTGCCTTCCTGAAGTTTTACTTTGCATTTTCACATTAATAGAATTTGAAATGTAGATTTTCTGACATGAGAGAGAAAACAAGCAATGTATGCTTGTTCTTCCTGGAGTAATAATTTCTTCTTTATTGGAATGGCTGTCTTAAATGATCTATATTCTCCTACAATAATTTAAGAGATTCTTGTGGTTTTTAAGAGGCTTTTTTGTTTTGTTAATCTGCTTTGAAATTTAAATCTGTAATTTCTTTTACCTCTTATAGGTGCTGGATAGTTTGTTAGCTCAGTATGGAACTGTGGAGAACTGTGAGCAAGGTACTGTTTCTACTCTCAATTTGCTTTTATATTTGTAGTGGGAAGTGAGTGCACACTGAACTTACCCTCCTTTTGTTGCATTTTCCTTTCTAGTGAACACTGACACGGAGACTGCAGTTGTAAATGTAACATATGGCAATAAGGACCAGGCTAGACAGTAAGTATCTTATTTAGTTGTTTCTGTCACCTAACTTGCATTTTGGAGTTCATGTTGGTGTGACTTTATGTGTGGCTTTGCTTCTGATCATGTCACCATTTTAGCAATAAATTAAGCTTTGACTTTTAAGAAAGTCTGGTGTAATTCACCTTAATTAACAATTTTTTTAATCAGCTTTTCTTTCATTTTTATAAAAAGTAAATTAATTTCAAAAAATGGAAAAATTGAAGGAATTTACTGTATTGGGGAGAGCAAAAAGTTAATTTGCCAGTTGGAGAGGATTGGAGTTAGTGTTTAATGATTTTTTTAGCCATGTTTTAATAATGCCCCCTTGCAGTGTTCTTTGTTTTGTGTCTGTTTCTTAACAAACAATCATAGCAAAAATAACAGGGGAAGAAAAATATAGCTGCTAACCAGAATACAGGACTTTTTTTATTAGAAAATTTAATGCTGCTTCCAAACACACAAAAGGCATAATATAGGCATACCTAAAATAATTTATTTTGTATTTTTGAAATTTAGACCACCAACTTTATGCTTGCCTATATCTTCAGTAATTGAGAACTTTTAATCTAAATATTAAAAATTTTAAAATGTTTTCCTTCATCATTGTTAGTGCATATTTTTCCTTTTAAAATCTGTATTATGTACCATGCTAAAGGTTTAATTTTACTTCTATACCACAAAAAAAGGACTTGTGTGGTTCTTAAGTTTTAACCTGGTGACAAACTTTCTTCCTCTCTTTCTAGTCACAGCAGGTCAAATAAAACCAAACTCATGGAATAGCCTACCACAATCTATTTTAACTTTGAAATTTCTGCCACCTTGTGGCAAACTAAAACCAGCAGTTAAAATGCAGAGTGTGCTTATGGTATGCATTAATTCAAAATTACAAATGGAATAATATTTGTACATATAATTAAGTAATTATCATCTGTGCGTAACTTGAATGCAACACATGTATTTAATCTTTCAAAGCATTAGGTTACTTGTAAATGTATTATAAACAAATGGGATGGGAAACTTGTGTCAGTGGTATCTCCTGTGTATGCTGGAGCCAAAGGAAACTATGTTTTCCTTGAATTCACTGTTTAACTTTTCTCAAAACCTGAATTGTTCTAACAAGTTCTTCAGGTTCTTCTGTTGCTTTTGATTCTGCTGCATAGCAATTAAGAAAGGCTGTATTTCTAGTTCTGGAGAAACTCGCGGTGCAGTGTTACAGATTAATACTATGTGTGCCAGTTTCTCCTTTGAAAATATAAGGAAGTACTAAAAATATCATGGAAAGAAGTATAATATAATTTTTTGAGCTGTCATCTGTGATGTGGGTTCCTGGACTTGTGCACTCCCTTCTGAAGACAAAAACGACAGTTTCTTCCCCAACTTCAAATGCTAAATTTTAAGGTCAATCCCAAGGAAATGCTGGGATAAGCAAAGGCTGTGAAGAAGTGTCTAAGATAATTTTTTCCTTTTCATAAGAAACCATGTGACACTGAGAACCTCTTGAGTTTGAAGTAGGCAAATTGGCATGCAGCATGGGTGTTGTAGGGGAGCTGAAGCAATACAGGTTGAATGATGGCAGTTTGGTTCCTTGGAACAGGGAGGGAAAGTGGAGGAGCATTGATTTGCATTTGTGAATGGCTTCACATGACACAGATTTTCTAAGCAGATGAGTCCATATTATGTACAAAAAATGTTAGCTCAGATTGTCTGAGTTTGGGACGTGATCTTGTAATTGTTTAGAAACGCCTGGGAGAAGTGTCTAGATCAAGGTAATTTTAGGGAAAAAAAAAGTGAGGGATTGGAATGAAGGCTCACTACATTCAACCCTGCTTGTGTGTGGGTTTTCCATAGTGACTGCAGTGCTGTTTCAGTGAAAAGGTTTTCCCAGACCTGGCCTAGCTCTGCTGCTTGGAACTGGCTCTGGGGGGTGGCAGTGGAGAGGGAGCAGTGTGCAAGTGCTGATAGCTGATAAAGGCAGTGCTGGCCTTCCTATGAAGGACATGTAGTAACAAGAACTGACTTTATCAAAAGCTGTTTAGGGCTGCAAAGAGTCAGCAGCTGGTTACAAGCTCTGTAGTTTGGAATTCAGCTCTTTAGGGTAAATGGTGCTTTGCCATGGGTTTTGGATCAAACACCATGGCATGAAGATTTCAATGCTGCCGCATACAGTGGGTCCCTAGATCTAAATGCACCTCTGCTGTACTTTTTGCAATGCACACGCTAACCTCACAGTAGTGTTGGCTGACAGAACATGCAAAGTTGGCCACTTCCCTGCTGGATATCTGTATGGCATTGCCATGACTGTTGGAGTGTGTACTGGCAGTGTGTGGTGAGGGTGCTGTAACAAAGTCTGGAGATAGTTTAGATAAGCAGTTCTAAGCAAGCGTGGTATGCATTGCTTGGAGGACAGTACTTTTGAATGAAACGTGTGGTTCCACCCAGGTGGGAAACTAAGCTGGCTTCTGTCTTGCAAATCTAAGTAGTTGTGGCAGAGGTTTTTTCCTCTAGGCTGGTACTACAGTTGTGGCATGTTCAATTCAGGTCTGCATCCAAAATTAAGTTGGAAAATGAAAACACTGAAGATTGCTGCAGTCTTTTTGAGAAAGAAGTCTTAGAGCACACAGCACCCAAAATCTGAGATGTGCACAGTTGCTGACTTCTAGTTGGGACAGAGGTCCTTGTCTTGACCTGTTGTGGTGGTGCCTCTTTCCTAGCTGGAGAGGCACAGCCTGTCTTGTCAGAAAAAGCAGGATGTTGCTTCTGTGACCCCAGAGCAAGGGAGCCTGCATGGCAGATCAGGTATTTTTGGCAGCCCAGGAGCATCGTGGAGGGATGTGCAGAGCAATGTGTGGGCCTTGGAAAGCCATCCTTTGCTCTCTGGCACTGTGAGTAGCAAAGAGAAGGCTGGCACTACCAGATCTGATACCATATCCCTCCTCTCCTCTCCTCTCCTCTCCTCTCCTGCAAGCACTTGGGAGGAGGAGAGATTTGCTCCAGCTCTCAAACTGCCCCTGCTGCTGTCCTTCCCAGAAACTGGAGAGGGCTCTACAAAGCGTGTGCACTGCTGAGGCATAGGCAATGGTTGAATGTTGTAGTGGGTTGTGGAATATTTGGAATAGAGGAGAGGGTGAGGGACAGAGCCTGGAGCCCGTGGTTCACCCTGCACAACCCAACCAGCTGCATGCAGGTGCTGAGACATGCTTGCCAAAAGACAACTCCCCTTCTCCCAATATCAACCCCTGACTGCAACCAGCAGGACATGCTGACTGTGTCTTTGTGACATGCTGCCACCTAAATTATGGCTGCTGCCTTCAAAAGTTATACTACCTTCCCTTTCCCTCCCCTTCCTCCTCCAGTGTGTAGGAGTCTAGTACATGCTGCAAGATTTAGCTCTACCCAGGATTTTGAAAGTCCACTAGTGATCACCTCTTAATCAAATTACTTGTAAAAAAAGTTTTATTAACCTTTCAAGGAAGCACATATCTGTATATGTGTGCACAACATGTATCTTTGAATGAATGAGGGTTCACATAATTAATACTTTCACATGCCATTATATGTTAGGGCTAATGTTGCCATAGGAATGATAATACTGAAAATTCAGTGTTGTATTATAAGCTTAGGTTTTGTTTTGGCTTTGTTTTCAGAAGTACTGGTGAAACCCATATTTTTATTTATTGCAAAAAGAATTATGCTAAAGAAAATTTGCCATGTATGTCTTCTCATATGCAATTGTATCTGTTCAGGGATGAAAAAAGAAAAGTGGTGTATGTAAAAGCTGCACGTGGGAGTGAAATATGTTCTCCTTCTATTGCTTAGTGTCATCATGCTCTAAGTGGAAGAATGATTTTCAGCACAAGACCTGATGCTTTTACTCTAATAATTTATCTAGTGTGTTTAACTTCTACTAGCATCAAAAGGGAGAAGGCTGGGCAAGCATCCTCTTGTAGGGAGCTCATGAGAGGACAGTGGTGAGGTGTCATTTTGATGGGTGACTAATTTACAGAATACTTGTTTAAAGGTTTCATTTTCCTGTAGGAACTCTTGGTTCTGAGCAGGTGTCACATGAACATAAGCCAGGCTGCTATCCATCTTATCAGTGCATAGACAGTAGTTGCTGCAGTTTCTTAATGAATTCATTTTATTAAAAAATTCAAAGTTATGCTAAGAGATTTCTGTGTACCAGCTCTTGCTGGTCTGTGAAATGGAAACATTTTCCGTCTCTACTAAATATCAATTTTAAAGAATGACTTCAGGGAGGAGGGCACCTCTTGACGGGGCAGGTAACTGAATTTTTCTCCATTTTTGTCCTCATTGAGTGACTCTTTAGGCTTTTAGCCTCTGTGTGAAAGATGTTTTGTGGTTTTTTTCAGCAGTGCTCCCTGACAGAGGTAGTCTGCATGGCCTTTATTAACTTGTGCTCATGGAAGGAGACTCTCCAGCACTAGGGAAGGCAGAGGTCTTTGTGGGAGGATGGAGGTGTTGTTGCTGTGTTCTGGAGTTCTCCAGGTGGTCAGTCAGTGAGAGGAGTATGTGCTTTACAGAAGGAGCTTGGTGTAACCTGTGTTTGGTGGACTGTAGCAATGACAATAGCTCTGCCTGAAGCAGATGCCCCTAGTGCTGTGAAGAGCTGGTCACCTGCTTTTAGCTGAGGCTCAGACTTCCCCTAAGAGCAAGGCTGGCTTTCCTGATAGAAAGTACTGTCCTAGATGCTGTTCTGCAGGAATTTTGCATCCATGTAGAACACAGTTCTTAACCACTTGTCTCTTCCTGGGTTTTCTTCCATATCTCTCTCTCCAGCTCCCAAAGCAGTGCCTAAATGCCTCTAAAATTGAGCTTGTTATGGTGCTGAAGGGCTGCTGAATCATCACATTGCCGAATTCTAGCCCTATGTTTTGTGCCACGAAATTGATGAAAATTAGTCCAGAACAGCTGAAGAAAAGTGTATGACAGTACTTTAAAAGCCTAGTGAAAATTGTCAAATATTGGAATGTGAAGGCCATAATCAACAGCCAAAGGGACCTTTCAAAAGCTGGGATATTTTCTCTGTAAGAAATGCACTAGAACAGTGTATGTGCTACATCCACTGCAAATCAGTTATCTTGGCATTCCACTGTGTGTACCCAAATCAGTGTGGAATATGGAACCATGTACCCAGGAAATATCAGTTCCACAAAAGGCTTGAGAGATCAGTATTTAATCACTGATTCTTCTTCTGACTTCCCATAATTTGAACAAGTCAAATTATAAAACAAGTCAGGCTGTAAAATATGGAGAACTCAGTGACTCACAGGGTGAATTAGTGTGTTATTTTTCCATGTCATCATATGGCTTTGGTGGCCAGAGATTGTTCACTGCTGACATAATTAATTTTCCACAATGGCAAATGAACTTTTCTCAGTTTGCTTTGAATTTAAGGTACTAATAGACATATGGAACCATTTAGCAATTTATAAATTTTTATTTAGAAGAGAAAATTCCAACCTTCTTTCTAGGAAAATTATGGTGCACATATATGTGTATATGCATGTGTGTGTATATATACATGTTGCTTTAAAGTGCTTTTTGTGAAAGTATGATAGGTATGAAGCCTGGTTGCAAACAATAAGCCTAGGCTTTCCTTTCCCAACCACTTCTAAGGAAGAGTGAGAAATATGTTGCACTGATTTACTGTCAGGTTTTGTGTTAATGCTGGGATTCTGGTCAAAGATGTTTTAAAGCCAGAGGAGGCTGACGCATTTTGGGAAAGAAGCAAAGTCTGAACTTGTCAAATGCGTGGAGGGAAATGAGTCGGGATGGACGTTAATCTGGAGCCTATCAGCACATTTGCAAAATTGTTGGTGTTCCTCTCTCCAACATCTTGGTGTTTGATTCCAAAAGAAACAGGGCTTGTGCAACTGGATGGTCTGGCAGTGCTGTTTCCCGTCCTGGTAGAAATTCAGCTTTCTGGTTGATTTCAGTGAAACTCAACTTAGAAACAGAGGTCATGGATATTTGCAGCCAACAAGAAATTAGTGTGTTCGGGGTGTAGGAAAAGGAAAGGTCTCAGACCCCTTTTCCAAGTAGGATGTCCAGAAAGAGAGAGGCTTCAGTGAAATGCCTTTCAGAGATTGGAAATCTATGCAGAAATTAAAAATTGAGACAAATTCATAGAAACACAAGTCTCACTAGTCTGCTCACTGCTCTTCCTGTTTTGTAAACATGTCTTATTGTATAATAAAATGCTCTTCAGAGTCCATGGAGTAAAAGATTAAAAATGTCAGCTCTGAAATGACCTCACCAAATTTTAATCCAGCTCATTTGCCACTTGCTCTAAAGGATTCCTCTACTATGGGAGTAATTACACTCCTGACAATTCCCAAAGGACCTGTGTCTCATTTGGTTAACAGAAGTATTTAATGAACAGTGATCAGTTATTCAATATTTTGCTTTCTTTGTTCATTGGCATTGCCTTGGGCCTTATTTATTATCAGCCCTTATTAAACATTGTTCCAAAGACACAAATTGCTTGTTTTCTCATAAGCTCTTTACTGTCAGACTGGAGTATTTTGAGGATGCTGGCTCAACCCCAGGGAGATGAGGGACCTGTTATCCTTGGTATCCAAATACCACTTCTTAACTGGGCTTCAACAGCTGCTTGTGACCCAGACTGTCAAATGGGACACCCAGGAGATAAATAGTATTTTTCGCTTGCTGGCCTTGAAAAAGTAGGCAATTGGCTATCATAATCCTTTATCTCTGTAGTAGAGGCAGGCATTAAAGTGCTGCTGAGGCTCATGCTTGGTAATCTGGCAGTAGTGTCCTGCAAATGTGCATGAATGGAGGGGCTGGGTTAAGTTTCTGAATTCAGAGGCCCTCCTTCAGGGCATACGGTTGCTGGAGCTTTACAATGAAAATATTGGTGAGTTCTCTAATAAAAGATGGAGACTCCCCTCCCACTACAGTCTTTAATTTAAATTTTGTTTTTAAAGAAAATCTGTCAGTAATCTTTGGTCCAATATTAAGTCTGGCATTTATAAACTACCCCATATCAGTGCATATTTCAGTGATCAGTATATTAATGATAATCTGAATAGTAATGCTTGTTGCAGCAAAACTTGAAATGCCTTTTGGGGGCAAATGTGTTTATTTTATTCCACTGGTTTACCAATGTGTTGCATGTAGCTTAGTTATTCCTACTGTTTACTAGATATTTAGTCTTATTGACTCTACTCTGTTTGTGAGTGGAAGGTATTCTACCTTCTGTAAATCTGTCATTTTTGAGTTGAGTTGTGTTCCTCCTGTGAAGAGGAGATCAAGAGCACCTGCAGACTTGTCCTTGGTTAGGAAGAGGGACTGAGCAGAGTGAATGCTGAGTGACCAGGAGGTTTTCAGCATGAGGGACCATGGTGAGAGAGGGTTGTGTACATTTGGGCAGCATCCCTCTGTGATGCTTTACTAAAAGAAGAGGAGAAATTGAAACAACATTTTAAATGCCTTCTAACAACTTCGCTTTCATGGAGAGCCTAACATAGACATGGGGCTTTAATTTCCTTGTTAACTTTTTAAACCTACCAACAACATGACTAATTAGGAAGTTGCAAGGTGCTGTTGCAGTCTAAGGGACATTTGAGATGCCATTGGCTGGCTTTGTGTGCTTCCTTTCCTGCTAAGGTGAAGGTGCTTTCTTCTTTCATAAAAATGTTTTTTTTTCATTCCTGTCACAGCTATATCAGCTATTGCGAAAGCTCTAGCCAAATAGCTGTGCTGGCAAAAACCCTAATGAAGGTGCTGTGATAGCAGCTAAAAAGTTTTCCCTCTGGTGCAGCTTTAATTCTATTTGGGAAATTGATTTAAATTAAATCAGGCAAAAGAATGCTTTTGAGTGTATAAGCTCTGTCTCCTGTGAGGTTTTGCTGATAGGGTTGGACCAGCACAACCTTTAAAGTGCATAGAAGCCCAGCACAAGCAAGAGCTAACTTGTAATTCTTAATACGGTGGCTTTGTGTAATCAGAATCTTGGCTGAAGTATTTCAAATGTAACTTTTCATCTTGGAATGTGCTTTTAGTTACACCACACAAGTTAGAAAGGACAGAAGTCTACGTCTGAATAACTTGTCATTTCATAAGGCCCTGTGTGTGCTCGTGGGGCTTTTTCTAATCTCCTCTCTCCTCCCCTTTCCAAATAAACAGAGCAATAGAAAAACTGAACGGGTTTCAGCTTGAAAACTATTCCTTGAAAGTTGCATACATCCCTGATGAGATGGCAGCCCAGCAACCTCCACAACAACATCCCCAGGGAAGACGTGGATTTGGCCAGAGGGGTCCTCCCAGGCAAGGGTCACCTGGCGCAACCACTCGGCAGAAACCACAGTCGGACGTTCCTCTACGGATGCTGGTTCCCACACAGTTTGTAGGAGCCATTATTGGGAAAGAAGGAGCAACAATCAGAAACATTACCAAGCAGACACAGTCCAAGTAAGTTATTTTACAAAGCTGATTAATAGCTTTAATGTCGTGTCATCCTTGCTTGTGTAAAGAGGAGTTTGTAAAACTTCATTACTAATCTGCGTGGTCAGAGAGCAAATGAAGATAATAGAGAACAGGAAATATTTTGCAATATTTATTTAAGGACTGGATTCTGTCCTTGATATATGTTCAAATACTAGCTGACTTTTTATCCCTCTTTAAAAGAGGAGTGCTAGCAGGATGGTACTCTGTTGGAGAGTTTTGCTTACAGATGTACTAATATGGTTCTGGCACAAAAAAGTGAAACTGAAAAAGCTCTAATATTTTGTTCTGGGGGACATACAGTCAGTGTGGTGATGTACCCAAGTGTTCCAAGTGTACTTCAAGTGTTTATTCTAGTTTTAGTTTGATTAGGGTATTTTTAGGATTTGTAAATGTTGTCAATTCAAGATGTGGGGGAAAAAGCCCTAAGCAAAGAACCTTTTTATCTCCCTTCACTGCTTCCCCTTCTGTTTCTGGAAAATACATTTGTTGCTATCAAGTTGCAGACCACACCAAAACACAGATTAAGGAACTGCACGGGAGGCAAAAAGCAAGCTGCTAAGTGACCTAAGAAGCTTAGAGCACTGGGGTCTAGAGACGCTGGAAGAGATTGTTTCCAGTGCATGTTAAATCCTACCCACAAGGAAGAGCTCAGCACAGATGCAGAGGGAGGTGGAGTTCTTATTCCAAGAATTTTTCCAGGACACCCCGAAAAGCAGAGAATTAAAATGCTGCCTTGAGCAGCCCACTGTAGGAGCCCCCAGCTCTGAAGCTGCAGCAGGCAGCACCTGGGAATGAGCTCTGTGTGATGGGAATGAGGGTGGATGGGAGCCTCAGTTTTGAGAGTAGTTAAAGAGGACAAGGGACTCCTCTCTAATTAGACCCCAACCCCCAACAAGCAGGCTTACCCCCCCTCCCCAAACCCAGGATTATCATGATGCTCCCTCCAACCTCTCATTAGCACAATGTAACCCAGGAGACTATTTAGCGTGTTTAACAACACAGGTTTAAGAGATTTGTGGTGTCCTGACAAGACTTCGCTGTAATTTTTCTGTGGGTAACCAATTTTTCAGTTGATATATAAAATATCTAATTCTTGGACTATAAAAATCCTGGAAGATTGGCATAAGGAAAGTTTTATATCTAGAAGAAGGGTGGGTAGAGCAGAAATAGTTGCAGGTTGCTAACTTTACAGATAGGTTTCTTCGAGAATGATGTTTTCATTGGTTTGGGGATTAAAAAAAAAGGAAATTTCATCTGTTTTCATTTCCACCAAGGATTGCCAAGATGGGTTTCTTGGAAAATGCTGCATTGTGAAACAAAATGAGCTTTCAATACTTGAAAGAATTGCAAAAATAAAGGGGGCTTCTTGAAAAGCAGCACGGTTTTTCAGTTAGAAAACAGCTGTTACATGTGGAAGAGAGGAAAAACAAAAAGCAGAGGTGGAAAGAATATGTGAACTGCAGTTATTGGCAGGGAAAAGTAATATCCAAGGCATTGTCTTTATGCAGGTCATAGCTAATTTTTGTTAAATTCTTAGAGCTACATGAACCCATTGTAGAACAAGGCTAGTAGTTTCAGGGTGGTAGAGTAAAGGTAATATCAGGACAAAATCAGGCTGGAAAAGTATAAGAAACTAATCTCCTGGATGGATGCAAAGTACTACCATGCTCCTTGCTAGCAGAGGAGTGCTGGGAACCTCTGCTGCTGGCGTATTTAAAATAAGATGGGACAAATCTGACTGTCCTGCAGCTGCACAGTCATTCTAAGCGGAGCAGTGGGGCTGGAGATGGGGCACTGGGAAAGCTTGATGAGGTGTTGTCTTCAGGGGTTTACCACATTGTCTAGCAACTCTCCTGAATATATTGATGAGAGTTTACCGAGAAAAGGAGATCCTGGTGTCCACAAAGGTGGGGTTTTAGCTGGTAAAATCGGGATAGGAGAGGCTCTTCATAACACACAAATTTGTATTTAGGAAATGCTTACGTAGTTGTAAGATTTTCAAAATTAAACTACTAATATATAGTCACTGTTAGCTCAAAATAAGTTAGTTTTACAACAGTTGGAAACAAGGCGAAACAGTTGGAAACATAGAGTATGTGGTTACAGTTAGTCTTTTTCTTTCTTTCAAGAATTGATATTCATCGTAAAGAGAATGCAGGTGCTGCTGAGAAACCAATTACCATCCACTCAACTCCTGAAGGCTGCTCAACAGCTTGTAAAATTATTATGGAGATCATGCAAAAGGAAGCTCAAGATACTAAATTGTGAGTAAAAAGCATTTCATTGTGGAAGCGTTAAAAGTTTTGAATTCTCACTAACTCCATTTAAAGACATAGTCTTTAAAGCTACTAACAAGGGAATATTTGCTGTTATCCATATCTAAGTAGGTAAAGGTACTGAGAGATTTTACCTTACAAGACAGTCTACTCACTTAACTAGCCCCAGCATGCTGCTGTGATTTCAGTTGTTGTCTGGCTGTGATTTTGAAATGAACTGGAGCAAATATGGAAGTTTCTTGAGCAACTGACAGCTTGTAGTTTGAGCAAGCATAACAAGTTGCGAACCCTCACTAAAAGCTTTAAGATATATTTATTCCCTCCCAACAGCTCTGGTTACTTCAGTCTGAGCTTTATTTAGTTGAAGGCATGTTGCAATTAAGCTATAGGTGATAGTGCTGGAAAGCCCATTGCACCTGGACTTGGTCTGCACGCAGTGAAAACATGTGAATGGGAACTGTGGATATTTCTATGAAAATTGAATTCATCCATAACATGCACAAAAGCTTGTACCCTGGTCTCCAAAAGTCTCACTAGGTATAACTTCCATTACAGTACAGAAGAAATTCCCTTGAAGATACTGGCACACAACAACTTTGTTGGCCGACTTATTGGCAAAGAAGGAAGAAACCTGAAGAAAATTGAGCAGGACACAGATACTAAAATCACAATATCACCGTAAGTTTTTGGTGGCCTGGTTTTCAGTGAGATGTCAAATGGCAGCAATGCTGCTGTGGGACATTCAGGTACAGAGTTCTTAGAAAAATATTCTGTGTGCTGAGGCTGAGATAACAGCCCTTCAGAGGCCTTTCCATCATATGGATTAAACTGTTACTTAAGCTCAGTTAAATTTTATGCAAACAGTGAGTCTTCATTGTAAACTCAGTCAAGAGCAAAACTAAAAATAACATAGGCTATGTGGAGCCTGTGTTAGACTATATTTTAAGTGTCAGTTGTTTTTAACATATTATACCATATGTAATGATGAGTGTATGAAACTGTAAGTCTGGATCAGTTCTGAGCTATGTGTGAAAATGAGAGAAATTAGTGATGTTTTAGTTTCCAGTATATATTAAATTCTTGAACTAGAGGGAAAGAAATAGAGCAAATGAATACTGAAAAGGGTATCTTTAGTAGCAGTTCTGTCCCTCTTGACCACTAACAGCCAAATTACAATACATTGGTTAGTCTGCTGCAGAGTAAAAGCTTTTGGTCTGAGTTTGTGAGGGTAACTGAGACCTGTTCAAATTTAGTTGAAATTAAACAGGAGTTTTCACCTTTACTGGAAATCTGTAAATCACTGATTAGATTAACATCTCTGTAGAAGCTTGGCAGTCAATAGTAGTTTTACCTCGGAGTAATATCTTCAGAGAACCTCCTGTTCTGAATAATGAATGCTCCGGCATGAACTTCCAAGCATTTGAAGGCATCCTGGATTTGGCTTTAGCCGGGAAGGGTGAGAATTAGGCTTACAGGCTGTAGGAAAGGGAAAAGGTTTGGAAGACACATGAAGATGTATGAAGAGGTGTGAATACAAGCAGGAGACAAAAAAAAAAGGAGTGCAGGAAATAACTCAAATGAGGACAGGAAGCTGCGAGTAAATGTGGCTCATCCAAAACAAATTTCGATGAAAGCACCTGAGGCCTTCCTTAAAGGTGTGTGAGTGTTTATGGAATTGTCTGAGGAAAAGAAACAAATAGAGAAAAAGCACCCAAATAAGTGTGCTTCAAGAATAGATTTTGTAAGTCCAGCATGCTTTCTTGAATGTGTTTGCATAAACATTTTGTCTGCAAAGAGTACACAAACTATTAATGCTAAAAGGAAAAAAATGTGTACAGAGTACATGAAAAAATGGACTTCAATCCATGAAATCCACTTGTCTTTTTTGATGATGACACAAATAACACATTGTTTGTAAACAGCTACAGAATATTTTTTTAATTTAGTGTGTTAAAGGTTTATTTGCATTAAAATCTTGGCCTCAAGATTATATTTGTCATACTATGCCTAAAATAACCCCCTGAAGTCAGCTGGTGTAATCAATACAAAAATGAGAGCATGTATGCCTGTTGATTTTGCTATTTCTAATTAGTCTTTCTCATGATCTCTTCATTCAGGCTTTTTAGTAAGCTTGTCCATAAATTTAAAGTAAGGCAGCTGGTTTGGGAAAGGGTTTCCTCTCTTCTCTGGGATGTTTCCCAGCACTTTCCTTCCTGAAGCAGTACTTCAGTGCTCATGCTCTGGGGAGTCAAGGACTGCTTAGTGGATGCGTTCTGTGCCTGCCTCTACTTGGCTGAGCTGTGCAGGAAGGCACGGCACCGTGTGCTGCTTCCTCTCTCCTTCCTGCCACAGGCTTCCTCACTCCTGCATCCTGCTCTGGACTTAGTCTTCACTCCTTTACCTTTTCTCAGTACATGGCTATGCCATGGCTTCCAAGTGCATTTAATCCATGTTATCACAGTCAGTTTGCATTTGTTGCCAAATAGAGCACTGGTTTAATGCTGCCACCCTTTCATTTTCCCTGAGGAGTTACTAGTGTTGAGCAGCAAATGTTGACTTGCACACAGCTTTTCTTTTCCCCACTTTGAGGGTTTGGAGGCCCTCCTGCAGTTTCACTGAGGCTGGGCTTTCCTCCAGTTTCCTTAAGGAATACAGTGTAGTTCTCAAGGAAAGAATGGTTTTAAGGTGTGTTTCTGGAATGTCTAAAATGCGTGTCTGAAGCCCTGTCCCAGCCGATAGTGCTGGTGTGGAGCGTGAGGTGGGACATTGCTGCGCTGCCCTGCACAGCTCTGTGTGCTCGTGCCCAGCGTGGTGGCTCCGTTTTGCCCAGCACTCAAGTATGCCCCAGCCACCCCACGCCAACCTTGCTGTGAGGGTTTCTTGTGTTTCCCATGAGGACAGAGTTTCCCCAGATTGTCTGAGTACTGTGCTTGAGCCCTGTTATGAATTGATACTACAGTCTTTGGAGGGCAGACTCGACATGCTTGGATGTTGTTGCGCTCAAATGATAAATCTGGATTATCTTCTTTGTTTGCTAATTAACTGCTTCTGTGTCATTTGCAGATTGCAGGACTTGACACTCTATAATCCGGAAAGGACCATTACAGTTAAAGGCAGTATTGAAACTTGTGCCAAGGCTGAGGAAGAAATCATGAAGAAAATCAGGGAGTCCTATGAAAATGATATTGCTGCTATGAATGTGAGTTTTCTTTGGGTGTGGGTTCTTTCTGGGACTAAAACCACAGAAGGATTTTGGGTATGAGGGACCCCTGGAGGTCATCTGACCCAGCAGTGGGTTTGGCCAATGTAGACCACACTTCAAAGTTAAACCAGCTTGTGTAGGGACTTGAGTTCTCCTTAACATTTCTGTGGATATAACACCCATAATATCTCTGGGCAGCCTGTACCCTGTCTCACTGCTCTTATGATGATTTTTTTTTTCCTAATATCACATCAGAATTTTCTGTTGCAGCCTCTCTGTTGCCTCATTTATTTGTGGGAGTGTGGGCAAGAGTTGTTGTTATTTATATGTGCTATTTTAATGGAAGCTTTTTCTGGTTCATTTTTGAGTGGGGGAACTGATAACTTTATTTAGATTGAGGAAATTAATGAGCATTTAACTTTTTTCTTGTTGCAAGAACCTGAAGCAGGGTGTGTTTGTGCTGTTGTGGCTTATGTGCTCTGGCTTGCATGCTTTTTAAAGTAGTGATTCAGTCTCATCACATAAACAGCATAATAATGTGTGGAAGAAAGATCCCTCCTGTTTTTAATTATTTCATTTAAGAAGGTCTTATTAAGGTTGTTTTCTTGATATAGATGATAAAGGCATTTAGCTATTTGAAGATGATTGGTTGTTATATAATGAAAACAACATACTTCATTAGTTTGCCAAAGTATTACTAATGCATATTGAGAAATGATTGAGATTTTTGATAGTTAGGAAAAGCATTGCATGTGCGTGTATATCCAAATCTTATGGTCTAGAGTTAGAATGGAAATATTTTTTTCAGTTTACAGTAGTTCTGATTTTCTAGAAATGTCTGTTGTTCATGCTTGTCCTACCAAGTGAATATTCTCCCCACTCATCCCCCCTGCCTCCCCCACACAAAGCAAATTGCAGTCCACGAGCTACACATGAGGAACAAAGTATTCAGTAGTGGTGCATTTTTGTTTCATCTAACAAGCAGGAACATGGGGTGAGTTAGAGACTGTATTGCTATTTGGCAAAGGTATGGAAAGTCAAAAAAATACCTCTGCTACTGTATAGATTTCAAGTTCAGTTTGTAGTGATTATTAAGGCAGTTTCTGAGGTGGTGAAGTTTTGAGGTTTTTTGGTGTCTGGTGATTGACTTATCTTAATGGCCTGAGATAGCATCTGTCTTTCTAGCTGAAATATTTCTAAAGCATATTCATGTTTTTTGAGTAATAATCTGGAAAAGTGAAAAGGGTGCTGACAAGTCTTGTATCAGACAACAAATGCTTCCTACCACGTGATGATGTCACTTTTCTCAGGTGTGGTCAAGCAAGGGACATATGCAACTTTATAGTTGATCCTTTCCCAGCAATTTCTGGAGGTATCTCCCTTCATCTTTTGCAAGGGAGGGGGTATGGGGTGATAGTGTCACATATATGTTCCCCCAGTGTAAGAAAAGTAGGGCTTTGTGCATGATCTTTCTCTGTTTCTACAGGGCTGTCTTTTTAGTATAAGGACAAAACTTGTTTTTTTATAAATTTATTCACTCTGAAAGTAAATAGTACTATTATCTGAACATCTTGCTGTAAAATTTGAAATGTGTTTTGATGACTAAGTTGTATCAAGTGATCCCCATCTGCCTTTCCTACTACGTGTTTTTAATGTTATTGGTCTGTACATGTGTCTGGGAAACAGGTTAGAACGAGAGTCCTTTGGGTAATGGAAATGACTTTTTTTAAAATGACATCCCAAAAGGTTAATAGCATATGCCAGCTAGGATTTTATTAAAGTTAATAACCAAGACTCTAAATCTTAACTCTTCTGCCATTGCAGCTTCAAGCACATTTAATTCCTGGATTAAATCTGAATGCCTTGGGTCTGTTCCCACCTTCTTCTTCAGGAATACCACCTCCCGCAGTGAGTGTTGCCTCCGCTGCTGCTGCTGCTTCATATCCACCTTTTGGGGTAAGGGAAGCTCTGATTTTGGATGGTTAGTGGATGGTGATACTAATCTCTGCAATGCTGTAGTTCAAAACTAAAAAGAATGCTGCATTTTTTTGCCTTTTTTTCCCCAGAAAATCTGGAAGGGTGTTTTGCTAGCTGTGTTCTGTCATTTTTCTAAATGTTGTCTGTCTTCCTGCTTGCACACTGAAAAGTATCTCATGTGGCTGCAGTTGGGAGCAGGCATTAATTGCTTTTGTAGCGAAATGCTTAGTGAAACTGGAAAATAGTGCTGCTTAGAAAAGTGTTAGATTTTATTTTATATAGAATTTGAATTATTACAGAAAGAACTCTCACATAAAATAGCATTTCAAAATTGCTGGATTTGGCAATTAATAATGCTAGTCTGCAATTTTATTCCTTGTGGGTATGGAAGGAAAAGAAATTATCTATTGTCATGAAGTGGGGATCTATAAGTAGCCAAAATGTTTGTTTGAATGTAGCAGTTTTATAAATGCCCTGTTGAAATGCAATACTCCTAAATATATAGGATGTAAATTGCATGGATTAATCTCCAGAAAGCTGTGATTTACTTGCTACTTTGCGCTCTAAAAAATATATGAAAAAGTTTGATAGAATCTTACTCGAATTCTGTGCTGATTAGTAAACATAAATGAGGAATTTTGCTATGGAGCAGAAGGCGATTTGTTGCACCAGAAAGCTCCAGAGTCTGTCAGGAGCTGAGATGGTGTTCTGCTTTCAAGAAAAGTCAATCTCATTACAAGGAGAAGGTGATGTTTTTCATCTCTTTCTTCTTTCTGGTGCTGGTGGTTGCTAGCAACTCAGTGCAAGGTGAATCTTCTAAACAATTCTAACAAGTCTCTTAAGAAGTAGATGACAGAGCTTTACAAACTTTGCTGTGTTTGACTTCGTCCCCTTCTTTGCCCAACAGTGACATCTAGAGAGTCTTCATGAACTAGAAAAGTGAAAATGCAGCACAACACACTAAATAAATATCATCAAATAACTCAAGCTATGTTGTACTAAAGGGTAGTTGTGGTCTAAATATTTTTCCCAGAGAAGAAGCCAAGAGAGAGTCAGTGCAAGCAGCAGGAAAAATTCCTGTCTTGTAGCATTGTTTGTAAGAATGAACAACTTTGGTGTTGTGAATGTATTATGAACTATATTGAATATAATAGTGGCTTTATCAGAAAAATGTGCTTCAATGAAAGCTACAATAGAAATATGCTTATACTCGGTTATTTTACTGTCAATAGCAGAGGCTCCATTTATGACAAACGAATTCTCTCCCTCACAGTCCCTCTGCACTTCAATTACATTGGAAGACTAAACAAAACAATACAGGTTTCTGCTTCACTGTATTATAGAAAATGCCATCTCTGGTAATGAATTTTTTTCTTAAGAGATACTAGGTGTGGTTTGTTAAAAGTATATAACTTTCTTTATTGGTAGTTAAAAGTGTGGCTTTTCCTGTCTTTTTACTCCAGATTTGCAGACTACTTTGCTATTCTTGAGATTCGTGCTGTAAGCCCACAGTTCTGTTCATCACTTGGTTTATTTTCATTTCTTTTCCACTTTTCCCCCCTGTTGTGGTTCCTTTTGCTTTAAATATGTGCCTAAACAGTGCTGAATTTGGTGGTTACTCCTGTCTGTCCCTCTGTTGCTAGTGTACCTTTACCCCTCAAATGCGCCTTTTTTGGCTTGCTAAGATCTCAGGCAGTATCCAGGTTTCTGGAAAGAGGATAATGGCAACATCTGGAAAAAAGCATCAAGAAACAAATGTCATTGTGTAGGAACTGTGCAGCTGGAAGGACCAGTGTCTGAACTCTCTGGCTTCTGTTTGTGCTCAGTCCTCTGAAATGGCTCTCATTCCATGCAGTCTAGATGTGTGACAAGCTAATGTGCAGAAAGAAGGGATAAACTCACAGACTGGGAGGGTGAACGCAAACAGATTTTGTGGAGGTTGGGGGTGGTACTGATACAGCCCCTGAGGCAGATACTAAGGGCTTCTAAAGCAAATGTATGAACAAAGGGAATTATCTCACCTGTTTGTACTTAAATGTGTTGGTATTTGGGAAAGAGCAGGTGGTTCTGTGGGCTTCAGGTGAGTCAGCCCCTCAAATAACTTGGAGTGCTTGTTGCTCTCTGAGGAGAGGAAACAAGAAAGTATGAGTCTATTCCTTTAATGGATGCATTAGTTTCCATTCTGAAGACTTTAAAATCTTGCTTGCGTATGAATTAATTTTCTGTAACTTTTGAGCTTTACTGTCCTCGAATTTTTTCCCTTAGCAGAACAGTTTTTCAGACACGGATTAAATTGGTTATTGGGGCATTCACAAGTAGAAAGAGAAAAACAAGTCTGGTTATATTTTGAAGTAGAAATTGATACAATTTGAAAGGCTAAAGGTAACCACAGAGGGAGATCTAGGAGAACTCATGAGGGATTTAAAGATTAAAATCAAATCTGTGTATCTAAAAGAGGCTTTGGGGAAAGAAGGTCTTAGAAGAAAAATTAAGAACTCCCAGGGAGACTTTATGTCCATTTACCTATGAGCTATTTATTACCAAGTTCCTTATTTTGACAAAAGCATTTGGACAACCCAAGTCCCTTACCTCGTTATCAGTGCATGCTCTTTTGTGCTTAGGAGCAGGGGTAGTAGATATTGAGGATATCCCTTTAGGGCAAGTGGAAATCCTTTCTGAAAACACTGCTGGCACCAGGGTGCAGAGAAGTGTATCCTGCTGCTGCCCTGCTTATTTTTGTGTAGTGCAAGTTTTGCCTTCTGCTCGGGGCTGCACAGGGCTGGCTCTTCCCTGTCTCCTGTAAGGTGTGCTCCCCAGCAGTTTCAGCTACACCATCACAAGGGGCCTCTTGGCACCCAAGTGTCTGGAGTCTGTGCTTGCAAGCCATACAGCGAGCCTTGGGACACCCCTGTGCTGTGTCTGGTCTGAGGGTGGGTGTGAAGCTCTTGTTGTAATATCTTTGTATGGACCTTTTCTTCACCTCATTGTGGGGATGGACTTGGCTGGGGCTCTCCCTTGGGTCAGAAGGATTAGGTGGGTGAGTTTGGGCATTTGCAGCAGGGTTTCCATATGGAGCTGACGGTTCATATGGACTACTTTCAAGTGACAAGGTGTGGCTGTGACTTTGTTCCCAAAGAAACTGAAGTGTCATCTTAATTATTGAAACAAGTATCTGTCACATTCCTGCTGCTGCTTTTTTAACATGGGTATAAAGAGGAAAAACCTGCATAGATGGATCTAGGATTTTGTTACAGTGCCAGGGCTTAGCAACAGTTCTGAATGCTCATCCTCACAGCTGGAGCCAAGTGCTCCTAAAACATCCTGTACTCAGGAGCTTGGGCCTGAGTAGTTAAATAGGTTTGGCTGTGTTAACACGTGTGTGATGCTTCATCCTATCCCTCTTCATGCAAACCTTTAAGACATTTGACAAGAGCGTAAACATTGTTCTCCAGCTGCTTCAGGTACACTCTGGTATTGCAAACTTAGGAAATGGTGATGCTACCTAACACGAGTTTGCATTTAGTTCCTTGGACTGGGTCGCATTCAGGAGAATGATTTCCGTGTGACTCGGAGACCTTATTCCATGGTGGTTAACTGCGATGTACAGCACCAAAACCTCAGCTAAGTTAATCTGACAAGTTGCAGCTTGTGTCTCAGTAATAATCTGGGTGCTGCTTTTACTCTTTGTCCTGGCAGTGGAGCCCCACAGGAAGGCACAAGTTGTCCTTGGTACTTGTCTGGTGTCAGATACAAACACACACCTGGGCACATGGCCTTTGCATGCGGCTAACAGGGTCTGAGTACCACAACAGTGCAGGCTAACCACCCATTTTCTTGTATTTTTACCTACTGCTAGCAACAATTCTTGATATTGAAATTGTATAATTTATTTGCAGAGTCCAAGTTCTGTTTGCCTATTCAAAGCACTCATTTTGTGTAGTTGCTGAAAAGGGATGCAATGGAATTGCATATTGTGTTTCAGTTCTTGAATGTTACTCTTCCTTCTTGAAAAAAATCCAAGATCTGTTTGGTTTTTTCCCCTGGACTCCTAAAATACAAACAAATCAGAACATGTGAGAATCATTGAAATGTTTTATGGTTTGAGGAAAAAGTAGGACTTAAATGTCTCAGTTAAAAGTACAAAGAGCTAAAATTTCTTTTTATTGTCAAATGGGCATGATTTTGCTCTTATGATCCTGGTGATACGATCAAGCTAATGGTCTTTTTTTGACTGATCTGTGCCCTTGTGTGACCATATTAAGGACCAGTAGCCTTTCTGTGCCTATTTGTACCCAATGTCTTGTCCAGCTGCTCTGGGACCTGGAAGAACCACCACTTTCTGTTTATCCTCAAATCTTTCTCCTTAGCTGTGCACTTAAATGCTTGTGTGTGTTGCAGCTCTGACACAATTGCAAAGAGCTTTGTTGGTCTGCCCACTGTCATTTGTAACAGATGTCATGACCTGAGCACCTTCACAAAGTGCTGGGATTTCTGTGAGGACGAGAGTAAATTCTGAAAAAGGGAATGTCACTCATGCTTATGTTTTCCAGAAGATATGTTGCCACCAAAAAAAAAAAAGTACTTTTAACAAGTATCCCAGCCAAACTGCTTCAGATGTAGTGTTGTACTGCTCAAAGCTGTTTTGATGGAGTTGTTGCTTCTGTCTTCTGAACTGCGGGGAGAATATGCACATACTTGTCTCTCAAGAATAGGATTTTGTTCTCATGCAACACTGAAGGTTTTAAAGCTCCAAACAAACAAGAAATCCTTATCTTAAAATCCAACTGTGTACAGTCATGCAATTAATACACCTGGCCCACCCACTGGGGTTAAGTGGGTTGCGCCCTTCCTTTTATAGTTGGAACTTTGCATGTTTAATTTTACATCCAACTGCATTTCTTTTGCAGCCTCTGGATCTGAAATTTGGCATCCCAAGGGCATGGGGGAAGAAGGGATAACCTGTGGAGACCTCATCCTGCCCTTGAATGCCCTGAAACAGGGTAGTAGAATTAATTCTGTCTCATGGCAGGTAAACATAAAGTAAGGTCAAAAGTAGAGAGCTTTTCTCTCTAAGACAAGCTCACACCAGCTGCTCCTCTTCTTCTGTAAGGTCATGGAAGAAGAGATACATGAACTTCGGCCTGTGAAACTTGGCTAGAGTGAAGAGATGCTCCTCTGCTTGCAGTGGGACTGCTTTCCCTGCTGCCCCTTTTGACACCTGTTGTGGCTTCTTGAAGCTCTGCCTTCAAAAAAAAAAGCACTCTTTCAAACCTTTTCTTTAGCCTCACACTGAACTTTCAGGTTATGTGATATGCATATGGACTTCTAGGAAGAGATATGAGGGAAAAGGAAAACTAAAAAAAAGGCAAAACCAACAAAACCAACAAAAACAAAGCAGAGGTCGTTTCATACAGTAAACAAAAACAAGAAGTCAAATCACCTTTTTCTGATTACAAAAAAAAGTCTTGTACAGTTAGGCTGATAGGTTGCTTTCCTTTATTCCTTTTTGCCATCTCTTGAAGCTTTTTGTTGCAGGTGAGGAACATGCCAGTGGAAAACTTTCTCCTTAGAAGATGTTGTGGTCAAGAGAAAGATTCCTTCTTTTTTCTCCAGTCATTTTCTTAAATAATAATAGTAAAGAAGACATCTTCTATATTAAATAGAAGTAAGAGAAGAAATAACTGTACTGTGCTTTTGGCAGGAAAGAAAAGTAATTTAAAATGAAAAATTGCTTCATTGAGGGCCTTCATTTGATGCCCTGAGCATAGATGAGAAACACAAGGAAGAGGAAAAACTGTCCTATGTTTCCAGGTACTTTGACTCTTACTTGGTGAAGTTGGGCTCCTTTGGATGTCTGGGTTTGACAGGATTAGCTCTTGCAACTGCTATGTCTGATCTACCCAGAGGCAGTAATGTCTGTACATCTATAATGTGTGTAGTTGTAAGTGGCTTTTCCCTAATTTGCCCAGCTTGTTAAGCAGTAGATGACTTTTGAGAAGCTGCCTGCAGCCAAAAGAGGATGTGGTTTTGGGGGATGAAGAATGATTTGCCACTGTTTTTACAAAATGATTTTATATTGTTGAAATTAGAACCATACATGTGCAGCACATGCAATCTTGAGGAGGGCACTGTAGGGCAACAGCACTGTCTGAAAAAATCTACCTGCTAATTAGACTCCTTTTGATGATTGCAACCTTAGTGCCTTGAAATACACCTTTACTGATGCTTAATTTCTTACATTCATTCATGAGGCATTTTTTGACAACTCAAAAATTTACTTCTTGGTGCGTAACATTGTGGGATTGTTTTGCCCTGTGGAGAAAATGGTTGGTCTTCCCACTGTGTTGAAAGTCTCTTGCTTCTGCCATGCTGTGCTGTCAGGGATATGTGTCCAGAGCAGTCAGACTATTCTGCCTCTGGAGTTGGACCAATCCCTCAGTGAGGGAAGGAAAAATGCAATTGGCACCAGATGATGTCCAAAGATCCGGCGAGTCAGTGGTAGGTTTTCGAGGTGTTGAAACCTCCAGTTATTCTTAATAGTTTCTTTTACAGTTCTCTGGTTATCATAATGCAAATAGCATCACTAGTCATCCATGCTTTTTAAAAGAAAAATGGTTTCTTCTTTGCTGCAAATTTGAATACTTGTAGAGATATTTGTAGTTTCTTGGAAAAAGAGAATTAGAATTTGTGTCGGTTCCCTGCTTTTAGATTCTTATGGGAAGATTTAATTGGCGTTCCCCTTGACCATCTCAGATTCTCAAGCCCTAAGTACCAGGCTCCAAACCTTCTGAATGTTAAACTGAATGGGAAATTTAATTCCTTAAGGTGCCAGATATTTTGTTACTAGGATGTACTGAGCTCCTTCAGGCCAGAAACAAAAGTAGGTCAAGTCTTCATTCTGCTGTATCTGGTTTGTTTGTTAAACATGATGGAAAAATAAGTGATCTTTGTGTTTACACAACCTGTTTTTCTGGCAGCTGTCATGGAATCTGAGAGCAGTGCCTTTATAAACCAGAGCTGATGAGTACCTGCATCTTCCAAAGCCATTGATTGCATGGGCAACTTCTATGGATTTTGAGTATCCATGTGACTGCTGTGTCACAGCTATGATTTTTGAAGTGGAAGTGTTTATATACATACACTTTTTGGTGGTCATACAGTGTTGCAACACTGAATACCTATGCTTGCTGCTTGTGAATGACCAGCAAAATTCCTGCTTACATAGTTTCACAATCTGTTCCTTATGTTGATTTCTGACTTTGGCTGTCTGTTCTGAATAAAAGGTGGCAGATTGCTTTTTTTGGCATTGTGGCCAGTCAGATTTTGCAAAAACAAAAAGTTCATGCCATGTTCAGAAATATGTCAAACCAGTTCCTGCTTGTAAAATGCCTTATAACCAGCCTGCCAGAAAATGTTCCTTCTCTGCTTCCATGATTTTTACTCCCTTGTCGCTAGCTAGGCTGTCATGTTGGAAAAACTTCTGCTATGTGTGGTCCTTTTAGTGACTTCTAGTCGTCCAAGAAGATTCCCAGTTTGGAGATGATTGTGACAAAAAGTACTAAATTTGAGAGCCCGGAAGTGGAATGATTAGTACTAAGTGAAATTATTCAAGTGGCATCTCACTTAAGGTACTGACCACTGCGTAAGAACCAGAATGTGGTAGTCCCCAAAATGGGAATGTAGACAGGGTGGGTCATTCTTAGATTTTTAACCAAGAGAGAGGACCAGCTCAGCTAGATGAACAGAGGACACTCACACAATTTCTGGGGCTGATCATGGGGAAAAGAGGTAGAGCTGCATGGCCTTTCCATGGGCTGTGTGTCCCAGAAAGAGTCATGCCCTTGGTTCATCTAGTAATGTGTTTCCCACATAATGCTGCAGTTACACTAAAGGGAAGCATCTTGGATTAACCTGGGGCTCGTGGGAAGGTGAAACCCTGGCTGGATGGTGGCTGGGCAGCTCATGCATGGCAATATGAGCAATACTTTAGTGTGCAGATCAAAGTGAAAAATACCCATTGCTTCTTTTAAATTGTTTTGCTGCTGCTTGACTGAATTCAGCAGTGCAGAATTCTTCTGAGTGTGATCCTGGCTTTTCAGGCAGTGAATGTGGCAGAAAGATTTAGACTCTCAGCCTGGACCTAAATCTGTTTGAAGGAGACCTGAAAAGCTTGGAGGGTGCAGGGAGTTCAGACTGCAGTTTGTTGATTTGCACTGGCAGCAGCACTTCAGCTCAGTGACTGTACAAGATGGTGCCACAAGGTATCTGCAAGGATGTTGTGAAACTATGGATTATGTTAGACCTATCTACTAAAACTTTGTTTTCCTTAATGAGACCCTTGTTTCCAGTGAAAGCTTAAAGTTTTAACCCTAGTATTGCGAAATGAATACTCTAGGATTTCTCTCACCATCATCTCGAGCTTATTTCTTATCATTGCATTAAATCCAACTAGAATGTCTTCAAGGATACTTGGCTTAGTGTTCATTTCCCCTTGCTGCAAGTTTTTGTTATTAAATAAGAGCATTTAATATACCTGTGGGCCTGGATAATTCTTCACAGTACATTGCAAAAACGTGGTTTAAATTTTGGCTTTGGATCTGGTACAGGGTTTGAATAATATGATACCTCACTTCCTGACAGACTCAGGGTATTCTGAAGACTGAATGAGTTATCTGCAAATCTGCCTTGTCCTGGTAATCATGGTTGTTGGGAAGGGGGTAGAAAGGCAAAAAAAGGAACTTTTTAATGCAGTCACTTACTGTCTGTATTCATGTACCTCTACCAAGTGGATTTGTTTACTATGTAAAAAAAAAAACAAACGACAAACCAAACCCAGTATCTCACTAGGCTAGATGGCAGCTCCATGCAGTCTTAAAACAATTCTTAATTATTTCCTTCACAACTAAAAATCCTGATACTAACTTAAAATGGATAACATGATGTTGTGACTTAAAATAAATGTCTTGTGCTAAGGTAATTAATTTGCAACATGAAACATAACAAGCTTAGAAACCAGGAAAGATCTGATTCTTCTCTCATTCATGTCTGGCTTAAAAGCCTATTTACTTCAGTGGGTACAATATTTTTAAAGATTTACATCCTTTTCCCAAATGTTGCCAAGGATTTACCAACCACAAGCGTTTGATGGAGCGAGGGGTCTATGGAGACACTTACACATATGACTGGAAAAAATTTTGTACTGTTGGCAGGCTTGCAGAAAGGACTGAGATTAACGCTCAAATTAACTTGAGGGACATAAATAACAAACATACCCCCTTATGAGGCCTGACTCATGCTGACTGAGGGAGCTGTGCACTGACCTAGCAGCATCATCAGCCAAAATCAAGAGAGGAGAGGTCATATTGGGGAAGAACTGAGGAGGCAAATCTCTGTTGGCTTTTCTGTGTGTTATTTGTTGTTCTGTGTTTTTCTTTTTGTTTTTCAAATGACATTTTTCAAATAGGATGTCCATTCACTCAGCTGTAGTGACTTGGGACCTGCTTTTTTACCTACCACCCTCTACTCTGGAGGGTCATAGCTTACTTTTTCTGAGTTTTCCTTCTTGCCTGGCTGTGCTATGGCTCTGTTACCCAAGTGTGAGATGAGGAGCAATGCTTTTCCTTCTGACAATCTAACAGGTAAGGGAAAAGCTCTCCTCCCCTGTGGCTTTCTGCAGTTTGTAGGATTGATGTACCAGGAGTTGGCAGAGAAAAGTTAGAACAACCTTATCCTAAGGGCAGATGGTCTCTACAAATCTTTCTAACTCTGCAGGCAAGAATTGCAGAAAGAGGAGTGAATCTGCAAATTTTCTTGGCTGGGACTCCTCAGCTTCTAGCTCTGGTGTGGAGCAGTAGTCCTCATGCAGAAGGACTAGTGGCAATATCCCAAGGAGAGGAAGAACCTCACTCCTGTTGAAACTCTGGAAACCAGGAAATGATGGCTGTGCTAAGCCTGTCTCCTAAGAGTTAATGTGGTAGGGTTGGCAGCAGAAGAAAAAAATCTCCTGTAGGGCTGCAGGGTCTGGCTGGAGTGAAGGGGAAAATCCTGATGCTACATGCAGTGCAAAGGCTCCAGGTGAGCCCAGTGTAGTGGGGAAGCAGCCAGGGGTTACAGGATTTACCGACAGATCAGTTTGTCTTGGATGGTGATGGTGGGAATGTAAAAGGGAAATATTAAAAAAAGAAAATAAATAGTTGGTGTGGACTGTTGGGCTAGGGACAGATGGCTGGAGCTCAGGGACTTGCAGGAGGTATGGAGGGAGGTGTATCCAAGCTGCTCCAGGAAAGAGTTGTGTTAGTGTAAAAAGTCAGAGCTAATAGTGTGTTGCAGCAGTTGCTTAGTGTCATCCAATGGGGTAGATTAATTTCCATCTCTGTGTTAGATCACCATTTTCAATCATGATTTAAATGAGCAAGCAGGAAATCTGATTTAAGTTGACTTATCAAATTTTATATGTGTACTTTAGTTACCTTTCTGAAAGCCTTAGAGTAGTCTGTACCTTTGCTTACACTGAATATATCTTTCTATTTATACAAGTATGCAATTTGCCATTTGCTTTGGGTAATGTATATTTTCCATTTTCTGTTAAAAAATGATGAATGGTGCTTTTCTTATTTGCTTGATTAATTTAACTTCTGATTTTCATCAGGCAACATTTGGATGGAAATTGGAATCCAATTAATGAACAAAACAAGCATTTAAAATTATTTTCATTAGTTCAGTGTGCTGGATATAGACAAAAATTCCTTATCAACCCTGTTTTGTGACTAAAGCAGACGGATTTTTGCAGAAACAAAGCAAGTATTTTCAGCTGTTTATGAACTGAACTAATTGTTTCTGGTCACCATGCTTTTGAAGAATCTGTTTCTTATATCTAAGAATCTTGGTTTCTGGAGCTCTTCTCTTAAAACACAAAACCCCTGGGGAAAAAGCCACAGAACCCCAAAACAACCAAGATTCTCCATTGAAGTGAATATCTCAGTCGTCAGAGTGCCACAGCTACACAAGACAAACTTCTCTTATTGGGAGGACTAGCCTTGAGCCCATACTGCAAATATTGCTGAGGCAGAAGAGGTAGTGTGTGCATCACAGACAGTGGAGATGGCTACTTGCAAATTAGGGTGGATGTATGGACTCTAAATCTTGGTGAACCTAGGTTGCTACTCTAAAATATTTTCTTTGTGCATTCCTGTCAGTTCCTGGGGCTGGGCTGACTTTGAATAAAATATTTTCTTACGTCGGGGAAAAAAATAAACTGAATGGGGAAGAAGAGAAAATTGTCCAGGAGACCTTACTCTTGTCAAAAAATATATACACATACATATTTTTGCTTTTAAGTTGTAAGTATATATTTAAGCAGACTTGGCTATAAGGGAGTGAACATTGAAGCTCGGATTTCACAGAGTGGGAAATCAGTTCCCTAAATTTAGTGCTTCTAACATATGTTTAAGGTCTAGGAATCTATTTCTGATATAACTCATGTTAGGAGTTCCTGGAAAGCTCTATGACTTATGTGGCATGGCATGGGTAAGATTAAATTATAGCTGATTTTCTTCTATCCTGAGATCCCCAGAAGCATCTGTAAGATTGATGGGTGGTGTAGTCATTGCATTATGTTTTCATGTGTTTCTTTTGCAGGCTAGGTTTCCAGTAAATACAAAAGGATTAAAAAATTATTGTGGGTAAGGAGATGGACAGATAGCAATTTGAACTTGGTGTTGTGATACTCTCAAAAGCCTTAGTTAGATTTGATTTCTGCCAGAAGAAAAAAAGAAAGAGGAGTATGGTTTTTGAGCTGCTAAAAATCACTGTGTATAACATAATTTCTCTAAATCTTGTGTGATGTTATACTGGAGATGAATTTGGTTATATGCATATGCCAATGTGGTACTCCAGGCCAGAATTTTAAAAATTCCAATGTATGAGCAGCTGAATATTGACAGATTCTCCACTATTCCTTAAACATGTATCACTATTACACCAAAATGCAAGTATAGCATTAAAGAACCTAGTAACTCACATAAATACTTTTTTAAAAGTCGTTTAGGAAAAAGAGTTGAAATGTATCCAAAAGTCAAAACTACGAGGAAGGATGGGAGGAAGGTGCTACTGTGAGGTGATTGTACAGTTAGAAAGGCACATGTACATCTTCTGTCTTCTGTTGCCTTTGCTGCTCATGTTTTGTGTTTGAGGGTGAGGCAGCAAAAAGGAATTTCAGTGGTGGATTGAATCCAGCCAAGAAAGTGGCTTGAAATCAAGCTTTGGGAAGGAGAGGGGAAAACTGCTCAGCAGGCAGATGGGCAACAGAGGGAAGGCAGGAAATATATGCAAACAAAAATAATGAAGTTTGATTTGTTTCTATGGTACAGAAATGTGTCTGGAGGTGGGTTTAGGTAGAAGCTGTGTAAATTCTTGAAAACCAAGTCAAATTACACATTTGACTTGCAGCAATGTTGTTGTAATTAGCTAGAAGAGGCTGGCTGGAGAAGCATGTGAAAGGAACCGTGGATTTTTGCAGGAGCTGGAGCACATGTGGACAATTGAATGTAGGGGTCAAGAAGAGGAGCAAGCAAGGGGGTGGGAAATCTGTCAGGATTGGAATGAGCGGTTGCCTCTACACCCAGTGCAATGGGTCATTGCAACATAACTGGGAAAACCCAAATGTTTCATGAACTTGCAGCCATTTAGAAACAGGTTTTTGAAGTGCTAAGATCAAGTGAGTACCTACAGTAGCACTTCCAAATTGCTCGAAATCTTGCTGGATTGACAGTGAACATGTAATAGGACGTACGATGACAACACTCAGGATGTTTGTAATAATAGGAGGAGAATATGAGTAATCTTCTGGAAACTGGCTTAACGTATATGCCGAAGTGACTCTATCTTTCATTACGAATACATAGTTTTAGGGTGTAGTTTTGAGATAATTTTAAACTGATCTGTAGGCAGATTAAAAGGGGTGCTCCTACCTTTTCCCATTCTCTAATTGTTGTTACTTCCTCCCTTGGTCACAGACTGCCACTTGTGTGTTGCTCTGGTAATTTGGGTCAGGGACTTACTGACTGACTCAAAAATCAGCTGGATCTGCAAACCTGCTGGCCTGAAAGCATACAAGGCAGTGGGGAGGCTGGGAGTGGAGGGCTGCATCCATGCAGATTCAAACCAGCATGAAATGCCTCTGAATTCTAATGCCTTGTACGTGTGAAAACACAGGGTAAACTGTGCAACTGGTGCAATAGCCTAAAGTGTTTCTGCTCCCAATATCCTGTTTTGGGGTTTCTTCACCTGGTCCGTGGAGCTGTGCTGGAATTTGTATCCCCTAAGGTTACAGTTGACTTGTGTTTACTGAAAATGAAGTGGTAAAACTTGGAAATGGGCGTTTTGTTTGGATTTGTTTATGGTTAATGCAGTGGGACTTCGCCTTGAAAGACTTAACCTTGAAAGGAGTTACTGAAATTTAAAAATAAGCTGGGGTGTTGTTTTTAAGATTGCATCTGCTTTTTGCTTTGTGCTGCATATAGCGGTGTGGGGGTTTTCCTGAATACATCATGCAAAAAGCTGTTTAGGCGAGCTTCTCTATGTGCCTGTATCCCTATCAAAATACACAGCTGAGCAAAGCTCAATGAGCTTGGTTGGTCCCATGTGCTCTGCTTGCTGGTGCTCAGGGCTGGTCTGCATGGTGGGTACTGAGAAAGCAAGAGCAAGGATGTCTACATTGTCTCAAACAACCTCTGCACAAAAAGGGCTTGTTGGCTTCTCTTGTTGAGGGTGAGCAAAACAAATTTCAAAAACACATGAGAGGGGTACACAGAGGAAGAAAACCTTTAGATGGAGAAAGTGTGTAGTGTCTTAAATACCTCCTAGCTCAAAGAGAGGCTTGTGTGAAATGCTTTTTAGGGGTAGCCCTGATGGAAGTGCATGGATCAGTGGTCCAGTAGCATGGTGTGTACTTGATGGTGCTCCCTTCCTCTGAGACAGGCTCTTCTGGGGCTGCTAACAAAGCTGTGACTTACTGTGGCAGATGCAACCCTGCAGTTTGATCACTGCACGTAGAGGGGATCTCGAGCATTATGTCATGCTCTCCAGCTGGGCTGTCTGCCTGAAAGCAATAGGAAGTTGCAGTGATGCCTGATATCCAGTGGGTGCAATGCTGGGGTCCTCTCACTTTTCAGAAACATGGTGTTTAATTTACTAGCCTGTGAGAGGAATGCTGCCAGGGCTCCAACTGTTGCATAATGTTACACAGGAGGAATCACTGGCAGATTTCAAGCTGGCTATCATTCCAGATCACTCCCACACAAAGGAAATTGTAGCATATATGTAACTCTGAGGCTTTTTGTACTGCTCTCAGCACAATCTAAAATTAAAACTATAACTGGGAAATTAGAAAGAGTTTGCCTGCTCAGGCTGTAGCAGCCTCTTTCTGCTTGTAGTAGCCTCACCTGCAGGGTCTTGCATGTGGAGGAGAATCCAGACAGCTACAGGTAAGAGTGAAAGCCTCACAAATAAGCAGCTCCTCAATTGTTTTTGAAGTTCCATGCATTAAAATTGTATTTTATACAAGATGAAAGAATCCTCTTTTGGCTCAAACTGGTTTTCTCGTTCTGTGGATTTTGTGATTCCCAAAAAAAGCCAGACCCTTAATACTCAGATATCAGAGGGGGAAATCTTATTTCCCCCTCATTTCCATGCATGCCTCTTCTGTACCCATTTTTCTGTCAGTCTGATTCATAATGTTCAAAAACATTCACTGCATTTTTCCTTCTTCCCCACAGCAACAGCCCGAGTCTGAAACTGTTCATCTGTTCATCCCAGCCTTGGCAGTTGGAGCTATTATTGGCAAGCAGGGACAGCACATCAAGCAACTTTCTCGTTTTGCAGGCGCATCTATTAAGGTATTATTACACCAGCTATAACTTTCTGCCTATTCTACGTGACACTTTCAGCAAGTTTGCACAAGCCGTGCTTTCCTGAACATCCTCCCCCACTCCATGCTTAGAATATGATGTGATAAATAGTACATTTGTTTATAAATCATCTTTTAATCTTCCCTGAGACAAGATAATTAGAAGCATGTTTTCAGACATCTCCCGAGGTGTGAAATATAAGCTGCAAAGAAAACTACTTTGGTGGTCTTAGAAACAGACTTGTGCCTTAATGATGCAGTGCTTAAAGGCTTTCTCCTTGCTTTAGGTAAAGTGGAAATTGGTGGGGTGAATTCCCCTTCTAGACACAACAGCCCAGTTGAAGTCCCTACTCTCGTGGCTGCCCTTGGTCTGTGCCAGATGGATTGGTCTGGGCTGTCAAGCTCAAAAGGCTCCATGCTGAATTGTTGGTGTTGTAACTTCACCCATGTGCTGCTCCAAGCTCCTGGGGCCAGTCAGTTCTCAAACAGCACATTTACCTTTTTGTTATCAGGTTTAACATCCAGCTGTTTGTGTATTGACCACCTCAGTGTGGCTAAGAACAGGATGGTGTGTAGAGGCTGGCCTCCAACAGAAGCTTGAATTTTAGTCAATTTGATGAAATCTTTCTTGGTTATCTACAGGGGTTAGTACCAGCTGCAGTTGTAGGAAGGCCCTGGCTTTTGGCCCCTAATGCCCTTGTAACCACAAGTATCTTCTCTAAATGCTTGAGCTTTTTTTTCTTATGAATAATATTTTCTGCTGTTTCATGCTGTAAAGATAATGTTTTGGCCTTAATTAAAAAAAATCTTAGAGAATGGTGCATTTAAAGTACAGTGCATTTAAAGTACAGTGTGCAGCTTTAGTATGCTGTTAGATGGACGTTTTACTGCACAGATAAAACAAATGTTTTCTTCTCAGCCCTCTTTATTTTTGTTTCAGAGGAGTGATATGTTTAATGAGTGCTATGGCAGGGATCTGCCAAAAGTCTGGGGCACAGGGCAGGAGCTGGCTATGCTGAGTTGAATTTGGTGAAGCTAAGCTTGGCTTGGAAGGTGCTCATCTAAGTATACAGAGCAAAATAATTGGGGGACCTTGATGAATGAGTCTTGTGTGTGGTTTGCCTAGTGCTGATCTGTTTACTGGCCAGTCAATCAATGACACACTGCCCAACTCCATCCTTTTTTGAGCAGAATGTTAAATAGTTATACTACCCAGATAGTTTACATTAATTGAGCACTAATAACCATATTTTTAGGGGAAAAATAAAACAGGAGAAAGTGAGAGGTGTCAATATTTCTTCATCACATCTTGCATGGGGCTGTGATGCATCATATGTATTTCCTCTTTCCCCCTCCATTCCTGCAGCTTGTATCTAAAGTTTAAGCAGTGTGTGGAAGGTACTGCTAGGTGGAGAGAGAAATGTGAAACAACCTGGACCTCCAAGAACCCGTCCAAACTAGTTCTTCAGTTGGTCCTTGGAAGAGAGTTTAGTGGAAAGGGAGTTTCCAGTATTTCTCATGCATCTGGCTAACAGTGGCCTCAGGCTTCCTTTACTGGCTGGCACCCCTTTAACCCATGCATTTAACATTTCTGTCTTAATTTAAATTCAGATAAAAGTTTTCTCAAGCGCTGGTCTTTTGTTCCTTCAGTAAGAATAAGCTGCTTTTTTGGGAAAACATTATTAAATCTTAACAAAAGTATACAGATTCAGGGTGTGCTTGTAAAATTGGAATGCTGCATGTGTACTTATCTATTAAAATAATGCAATTTAACCTGTAATCTGGCAGAACAATGTGGAGCATCAGGCTTGCTTCTGTGTGAAAGTATTAAATATGGCAACTGGTAAATTATTCAAAACTTCTAAAATTCTCTCATGTTGAAATGGGACCACTTCAACTTGCCCTCAATAACTTTGGAACGAAATAATAAATTGTGAATCAAGGAATCTGTGCTTTTAGCTAAGAGTTGGAGGAAGTGCTGCCTGAGTAACTTCCAACTTGCCAAACTGCAGTAACCATACTTTGTGGAGGAAGTAAGTCTGTGCATAATGCTTGTTTTGAGTTGTGCTGTAGCTTGGTACAGCTGAAAGTGTTTTACATCCTCCTGCATCTCCTCTGTGCTCATGCTGAGCTTTGTAGATCTGGTGAAACTCATAACCCATGATGTAGGACTGAACTGCAGATGCACTGGGGTTCTGTACAAGGCTGCAGTGCTCAGGCAGTCACCTCAGAGGTGAACACGGCTCTTGCTGAGCTCAGGTTGTGTCCCAGTGCTGTTTGGCAATGCAGGCTCAGTGTGGGACTCCAGCAGACTCAATTATTCAGCAAAAGAGCCAAGCAGAGATTTCAGTTGTCTGTTGCCCACCCTGTGCTGCTGGGACCTGTTGTGAACAATTGTCATCTCATTGGTTATAAATTACTTGCAGAGCAGGCCTTCCTGATGAAAGCTGGCTTTGGGTGTATAAAGTTGTCATTTTGTGGCTTGGCATATAAAAGATTGTTTTCTGGTTAGGAATGTAAAGTTGTTTAATCTCAGAAGTTTAATTCACCACTTGTATACTATTTGTAAGTATATAACTACTTTTTCCAAGGGCAGACAGACAAAATTAACACGGAATTCTCTTAGGTTACCCCTTCAGACATTGAAATGTTAGTTGGTATATGTTTCTTTTGCAGCCCTCAGCCATGTTTTCCCCCAGAAATATTCTGAGAACAGAATATTCTAGGATAAAATCAAAGCAAGATATGTCCCAGAACATTTTGACACACATAGGATGTAATGAAGGCTTGATGGAAAATATTTTTCCTAAAATTTTAACGAAGGTGCTGGTGTTTGCTAAGAAAACTAGAGGTGAATGAGAGACAAACCTGTCCACTTTACACAAATGACAATTGTCAGGCTGAGCTCTGTTCAGTCAGCTGCCTCTAAATGTGCCCCAAAATTTTGCCCCTCTAAAATACTTTTTCCAAAGAATGAAGGGATTTAGCCTGTGCTTGTTCTTACAACGTCATGCCATATAAATGTACTGCTGTAAAATTAATGTGTATTTTTAGATCTATCCAATTGGAATTCATAAATAATGAAAAATAGATATGCAAACCAGATAACTGGTATGTAATGCCTTCTCCATCTTAGGGTACAATATGAATAATGTTATAAACTTTCCTTAGCAAAATTCTTTAGTGAAAATGATGTCTGGTGACTGGTAATTTGTCTGAAATAAGCTACAGATGTTAAATATGAATAACATCCCTATGCCAACAGCTGAGATGAAATTCTGTAGTGTTTAATATATTGCTCATTCAACAGCAGCTATGTAATACTAGATGCAACAATGGAAATGTCAGTTGTGATAAACAAAAGATTCATTCGGAATGTCAGAGGCTAGCTTGAATTATTCAATGCCACTGGAGTCTGAGAAAAACACCCACAGAAATCTTACTGTTGTGGTGACATGAACGGCTAAAGACCCTACAGGCATCTCTGTCTCAGCTCTGGTGGAGCTTAATTTTTATTTGGGTCACACATTGTCCGGTATAGAGGAATGTTTTGGATCTGATTAGTTACAACAGTAAAGTGATCTTCTGTTCTCAGGGGAATGGATGAGAGCTTTTGCTAATGAGCAAAACTTGTTAGAAAGACTATTCAAGCTAGTGGGTAGGGATGAGAATCTCAGTTTATTAACCAGATTTGTCTTTTTGAAGGCTACATGTCTTACATCACTCATAGCCACATGAAAACACCGTGTGGGATTCTGCCATGTGTGGATGAGTAGCTGTGTCTTTAATTTTCAGAAGTAAATTTGCTCATGGTGGTTTAGCCAGTTTCTCCATATTTCATTACAGCTAATTAATGCACTTTAAAGAGAACAAAGCCGTCATGACTGAAGTGTGATGCTGCTGCTGTAACGAATAATTTTTCACTCCTGAACAGAATGTGAGACTGAAATGGGGAGGAGGTGGCTTTAAACTATTCCTTCAAAAGACAGCTACCAATAGCTATGTTTATCCATTCCAGATTGCCCCTGCTGAAGGACCAGATGCCAAGCTAAGAATGGTTATCATCACTGGACCTCCAGAAGCTCAGTTCAAGGTACAACATATAAAAACTTGTCAGTATGTAGTGGGCTTTGGATCCTAAGGGACAATATTGAAAACAAATCTCTTGGTTCCAAGCACTCTTTATTCAGAATTTTAGTAAATACTTGAGTTTTGCTTTTATTCTGCTGAAGGGTCTCGTAGGAATATGAGTAATACAGTACTATTAGAGGCCACATTCTGGTCACCTGAAAACTCATGTGTGTTTCATGTAAGTAAGAATCAAGTCTAGCATAAAAATATGCCCATATTACATTCCTAAATGTCTCTTCTATCTACAAGCACCTTTGAGTTGAGTCTTTTAATCTGTCTTGGTATGTGCTGCAGTTTTGTGTGCTTAATTGAAATAACAAAGCTGACAAGATGAAATTGAGTCTTCCCAGGTTGCTGTTTTGTGCCAAATGGAAAATGCTTTTTGGGTAGCTCTACAGGTAAATGCAAGATTTCTAATTGCATTTCCACTGCAACTACAAGGAGATACTCAACCTGATTATCCCATCTGTGTTCAAATTAAGTTCCAGAGTGGCCTTCTGCCTTAAATGTCAAGGGATAAATCTAGTTACCCCAAAAGGAGTTGACTGCACTAGGAGTGATGCAGGCAGCTCAGTGCAGCAGCCTGGCATCATCACAGATGTGGCCTGGAGCATGTAGAAAGTCACTTGAGAGTTTGTATCCTGGCATTGTTTTCTTGCCTGTTCTCATTTTTGACTTTGTATTATTGCTTCAGGGCATCTTGCAAGAAGGAGGTGCACAAACTTCAGGGATATCAGTTTCATTAATGCCTTTAGGATTTTTGGAAAATCATCAGGGCAGGTATTTTGCAGCGGTAACTATGAACTTAGATGCATTTGGGATTGTTGCTCAGTTACCACATGCATTTGAGATGCCATTGAAAGCAAAGCATGACTAGGAAGCTCTGTGTCCTTGATGTTTTCTGTGTGCATGTGGGCTTGGCCACATGTACTCTTATGGTCTGGGATCAGCAAAAGATCAGATACTGGCTATTATTTCTTTTCATCAGATATCAGTGGACTTACCCTCAAGGAGTAGCATGCCAAAGGAAATTTGGGCATCCCTTATCCTGACTTTTCATGTAGGCCAAGGCTTTCCTTCAGGTTTCCTCCCCAGGATAAACTGGGAGTCCCACAGATTTTTTCTGGAAGCTCTCCTCTCCAACCTGCCTCCTGCAAGGAGGAAAGTGTCACTTTTCTGCACCTCATATGTAGTTTAACAGCACATCTATCAGTCACTACTTTACACTTGAGCTCTGCTTGCAAAGGTGCATCAGTGTAGTAGCACAGTCAATGCTCCTGGGGTATGCTGGTCTTGTGAAGGAAGGGGCTTTTCCCTTGGAGCTTTATTCAGCTCCAGACCTTGCAGCTTCTCTTTGAGCAATGCCCTCTTGACTGGGATGGGCAGAGGCAGAGCTCAGTTCTTCCTTTGATCACTACTGTTAACCTAAAGCTGGCCTTAGGGCCAGGTCCACACTTCATTAGTGTTCTCCTCAAACTCTGATTAAGAAGGGTCTCCTCTCCTGGGACAGTGGTTGTTGGGGCACCAAGAATGTAAACTGGTGCTCAACAACTTGGAGAGGGAATAGCTGCTGCTCAGATGAGTAATGAGCTCTGGGAGAGGCAGTGTTATCCCAGAGCCTGCGACTTCAGCATCCTTTCCTTGCTCCATTGTGCTCTGCTCTCTGTGATTCCTGTCCCTGGTAGGTGCAGTGGCTGCATCCCTTTCCTCCTCTGCTGCTGCAGCCTGAGGATGTTGCAGTGTGCAGGGCTAGTTGTTAGCAAGGCAATGGGAAGGGAGCATGCCACTGTTCAGAGCCTCTGCTGCAGTGCTCCCTAGAGCTCTGGCATCCCTGTGACACCGCTATTCATGCATGGCTGTGCTGCCTTGGATCTGGGATATATGAAAGTGAAGGGGAATCTAGGGTAGACAACACATTTCAGGCACCATTTTACTGTGCAGGGGCTTGCAGCCCAGTTAGGTTGTCTCCCTTGCTAAAGACCTTTTCAAGAACTGAAAGACTGGAGATGTTGGAAGACCATCTACAATCTTTTTTTTAAAGAAGTCCATATCCCATCTTTCTCTATAATTCAGCAGTAATGTATGTTCTTTTGAAGCATCTAGGAGCCAAAGAGTAGAAGATTTGGTTACCATTTCTCACAAATTCACTGATAAATGATGTGAATAAGGAAAATACATGTGTTTAAAAATCAACAAATCTACAACCTTACTCTCAGTGGACATTCTTCTTGCTATCTGGCACTTGTGTGTTTCCCAGAAAAAGGAACTGTGTGCTGGTTGGAATAATACTGTTCCCATGAAATTATTTAGATCTGGGCAGTTTGTTTGTTTACTTTGGAAATCTGAACAAGTGCAAATCTATTTATTTTAAAACAATATGTTGTAATGGATTGTAAAAGCGAGTTCCTTGCTTCAGTTGGAGTCTTTAGACCATGACTTGTTGGGGATGTTGTGGCTTTTTTAGTTTAGCATCTTAAAAGAATGGGTTTCTGAATCAATTAGTTGCATTTTGTGTTTCTGGGTGTAATAAAAAATTTGGGATTGTTGTTCTGCCTGACAGTTCTTCTCTCCATCACTCTTCACCTCTCCAGAAATGTGGTAGTTTCTTTTAAAAGCAATATTTCTCCTGGAAAGCATAATAATATTAATAATAATGATCTCTGCTAAATTGCTGCCTGGTTCCCTGGTTTGTCAAGCAATCCTTGAAGTTGGACACTGGTACTTGCTAGTTTGGTCCATAGACTTTTTTTGGAAAAGTAGTGTATTTATTAGGGAAAACACTTTGTCAGGATTGTGTACTAAGAATTCACCTTTCTGTGGAATTTCTTGACCTTAACTAGATTCCAAGAAGAACATTCTCTAACTGAAAGCAATTTTGCAGGCTCAAGGGAGAATCTATGGAAAACTTAAAGAAGAAAATTTCTTTGGACCTAAAGAAGAAGTGAAACTTGAGGCTCATATAAAAGTGCCATCCTATGCTGCTGGTAGAGTTATTGGTAAAGGAGGCAAAACAGTAAGTAGCTGAAATAAAACCCTTAGTGTTGCTCAGTTGTGTTTCATATTCAGTGTGTATATACACATAAAGCTTAAACTTTTAGCTAAACTAATTCTTTGATGAAACATTAAAGCAGGAGTTGTTTTTTTAGCTGTACTTGGTTACATTTTCCTTTCTTCTACTGTGGAGTTGAAGCCAATCTTAGAATGATTTATTTCATTTCTAAATAAGTGGGAGGAATTTAAGACATGTTCAGACCTCAATATTACCAAAAAAAAGTGTACCTTTGTTTCAATTAAATTGATGGCATTTCTTAGGCTCAGTTTGTTGTATAAAGTAACATCACTGAGATTTTTCAGTCCTAAAAAGGTGCTGGTGCTCTGTTGGTGCTCAGGTATTTTCATATGGGGTTCAGTCAGGAGCTAGATGATATTTGCAAAGACATGGTTCAGTCTTGGGTGTCCGTCCTGAGTGCAACAGGGTCTTTAGGTCAAGTGTCAAGAGGCAGTGTGGCCTCTTCCATTACTTGCAGTGGCAAGAGGTTTAAGGACAAACATGTCTGAGAAACTGCTCGTCTAAAACTTTAATTACACAATGATAAGCATTTCTAAAATAAAATTAGTTTTAATGAGACAAAGACTCTAACCTCTTTGATGGGAGGCTAATAAGCTGCTGAAAATAATTTGAACAAATTTTCCCAGAATTTCCCACCTGCCCAGTCTGAAGTTCTCTATATTGTATAGGTTTTTGAAGGAAAAATGTATAAATACTCTGGCATTTTTCTTCCCTATATTGTATGATTTTCTGACCTTACTCTTTTAAACTCAACTGTAAATACTGTGGCATCTATTTGCTTTTTTAAAGTCATGTATTTAACACCTTCTGTGTGTTGTATTTAGTCTTTAAAACACTTCTAGAAACCCAGAGGACTTGGTGCTAATTTATGTTAAGAGGCACAAGAGGCTCAGCTTGCAGAGTGCGCACTGCTGCATAAAGATGCTTTCTGTTAGTGAGGGGTTTAAAAAAATGTAGCTCAGAGGATGATGTTTCAATGGTCGGTGTCTTTGAGGCTTGGTGCTTGTATAACATTTGTTAGTTTAAAGTTTTCTGACTTCTACTATCTGTTTATAGGTAAATGAGCTTCAAAACTTGACAAGTGCAGAAGTTGTAGTCCCTCGTGACCAGACACCTGATGAAAATGATCAGGTGGTTGTGAAAATAACTGGTCACTTCTATGCATGCCAGGTAGGAGGACTGCAATGATTTTCTGTATCTGCCTCGATGTTTCCATGGTCTTTCTTTTATAGCCATGCGCAGGAGCCAAGGGATGGAACACTTTTGCTCAGGATACAGAAAGCAGTGCTTGCCAGGCTCCTCTGGTTGTCTTGCAGCAATAAGCTTTCCTCATGCCTGTGAGAGAGATTTATAACAATACTGCCCGTTCACATATGCAAAACAGTCTCCTTAAATTCTTCTGTTAATTTATGCAGGCTCTGTCACTGCTAAAACTCTGCTAAAAGCAAAAGAAACCCCAAGTTGTGACTGGGCTGAAATTCAGAAGGAACAGAGACACAAGCCATACCATAGTATCTGGAAAGAATACACCCAGACATGTAATTCATCCACATTGCCCAATCTGTTGATATAATATCATTAAGAAAAGGATCACAAGATGGCTTCTTTCACTTAACTCAGACTCATTCCTTTTGATACTTTGCTGCAGGTGACTTGTAGTTCAGAAAGGAGATGGGGGGGCTGGGAAGTCCTGTAAGTCTGACCTTCTGGTTACTCTAGTGTATAAAAAAATTGTAACCTCTTTATTCCAACAGTCGTTCTTATAAAGCATTTGTATTTCCAGAGGAGTAAAATTAAGGCTGTAGCTTCAAAAATCTCAACATTGGTACTCATCTACCTATTGTCATGGTTTATATACTACAGATGAGAAAACTGACCACGCAAGTAGTTGTGGTAGGTCGAAAAGAGAAGAAAAATTAAAATTTAGGCTGTACATCATGATTAATCTCAAGCGTATTTTAACTGAAAAGTAATCTAGTCAGCACTAGAAATTTAGTCATTCCAGATTTTCTTAATCCCAGTAGCATCTCTTGTTGGTTGTAAACAGCAGTCACTGCAGCATGGCATCATGATGGGTTGTTTCTTCTTCTTTGTGTCCTTCAGCTTGCTCAGAGAAAAATTCAGGAAATACTGGCTCAGGTAAGAAGGCAGCAGCAACAGCAAAAAACATTGCAAAGCGGACAGCCTCAGCCAAGACGGAAATAAAGGTTTAGGAAATGGCCCATCAGAGACAGATGCCAGACCAAAGACAGACTGTGTGACAGAGAGACAGGTGGTGAGCACCTGTTGAAGTTTTATGCAGAAGATCCACCAAGCCAATCACCTGTTCGAGGACCAGGCAACCGTTGAACGCTGTCTCTGAGAATGTATTCTTTAGGCTCTCTCAAACTTTTGAAACCCAGCTTTAAAATAAGGACCCCTTCACTTCCCTTTTGTTCTATTCTCACAATTTAACATAAACTCGTTAGTCTTTTTTATTGTTCTTATTATTCCCCAACAACTTTAGAACTTGGTTTAATGAAGCTTTCTCTTCTGAGTTCACTGGTTAAAAAAAAAAAAAAGAAAAGAAAAACCAACAAAAAAAAAAAGAAAAGGCATTGCTCTTATAGGTCCAGTTGTAAAAGAATAAACACATTTGGAGGGTGGGATTGCGGGTGGGCTAGGGTTAGAGCAAGGGTATTGACAAGAGTTTAAGTGTTAGTCCCAACGTCGAAACAAGTGGCATTTTTTAAAAAGAATTTGGTTGCATTTTTACATAACACTGCCATGAATAACCTAAGGGAAGTGTTGAATGGTGTTGGCCAGGGCATAAAAAGATAAATATGCATTTTACTAAACTACCTCAGGCATTTAGTACCTCAATGAGAAATTGTTCCTTTTTTGCTTTTTTTTTTGGTATTTTGTATACTTTATAAAGCTAATAGTTCTTGAGCATTTTATTTTTTTAAAAAAAATTAAAATTTGATCAGCCACCAGCCAGGAGTACTACAGACTTATCGGGGAAAAATATAGTAGAGCACTTCTAGCTGCTGGCTGATGGGAGTAAGGTGGGTAAAAAAAACACAGCCTCAGATTTCCTGAGGGCTTCAACACCATCATTTGTTTAAAAAAAAAATTCAATGAATGTTCAAAAGATAGTGAATGATGCCAACATTCTGATAGCAGCAATGCCGTTTAGTTTTCTTTTAAGATGGGATGAAAAAGTTTGTGACGGTACTTTTTTGGGAACAGGACAAGGAAGTGATGGCAAGAGGCTGGGGTTGGGGGAAAAAATTTAGAAGGCTGCAAGAGGCTGAATTTTTTTTTTTGTGCTACTTGATTGAATGCATGAACCCTTTGTGCCTTTGACCATCACTACCTAATAATGCTACATTTAACCATTTGCAGCCCATTTGGACTTTGCCATTTTGTTCAAAGAGCAAGCTTCATCTTCAGTTTGATAGAACACTTGATCTGCTGGAGCATTTTTTGAGGCCAGGAGGGTCTCTGCTGTCTGCAGATCACATCATACTGCTTTCAGTTACCACGATGGGGGAAGGTCAAACAGTGTTTGATCACATTGAAAGATAATGAAAGGCTAAGTTTACATATCCAGCCGCTGTTATGGGCCACACTAAGCCACTTTGAAGGTTTTGAATATGATTACAAGAAAAAAAAAACAAACAAACAAAACAACAACCTCTCTAGCCTGGCTTATAATAGATGCAGCAGGATTTATGCACGTTCTGCAACCAACCATTAGAGGAGAACAAAAAAAATGTCAAAAGGCAGGGATAACAGGAAAGTTACCAAATTTTTCAATTTCCAAATGTAATTTGAATGATGATTGTGGTAATAGTGACACATTCAAGTTTCTACAATAAACTTCAGTCTACCTCAGTTTAAGAAAAAAAAAAAATGTGGCAACACATGGTGCATAAAGACTGCTGTGTGTGTGTGTGCGCGCCTGTGTGTGTGTGGTCGACAGAGCCATGCTATTACCTCTGAACCTTTTTTTGTGATGTTTTTTGTGCATGAGATGATCAGAATCACCATGCTGCACTGATTTGAGGGGCACAGCGAGCAAAAACATTTGTTTCATCATTTTGTTATCTACCTCTTAGGTTCATGTTGAAATAGAGGCATTACTACATAGACTAGATAATTTTCCCAAAGATCATTGTTGTACAGATTAGATAATTTTGAAAATGGTCTGAAGTGTTTTTCCTGCATCTCTTCTTTACTAATTGGTTTAAAAACCACAAACTTATGTTGTAGTTTTAGCAAAGAAAAATGAGTTTCTTTTCCTTTTTTGACAGTGACCTTCATCTAGCCTTTAGGATAATTTTTTTTTCTTACAATGAATTTAAAATTACTGAAGTATGGAAAGTACATAGCATTTTAATTTTTGTTGAGGCTTAAGTCAGTCGGACGTTCCTTTCTTAACATTTGAGAAGGATTTGACTTCATTATTTTCCATTAAAAATTACTTTACAGATAGGCGCTGCATTTACATCTGCTGATTTAAATACTGTCATCTCTTAAATTTCTAGACTTAATATGGTATCTCATGTTTTTCTTTTCAATTGAGACTTGGTAATTTGGAGTATTTGGGAATAGCTAGAAAGTAAATACTGTAAATGATTTCAATATCCAGAAAGTATGGATCATTTTTCATCTGTAATGTGCCCCCCAATGCAGCTCTACTTGCCAGATGCCTCTGAATGGAATAAAGAGTTTAACTCCTATCATCAGATAAAGTTGTGTGGTGTTTTTTTAAATTATTGAGGCATAGGGACAGACTGTCCCGAGTATTTGCGGTGCTTTGATCCAAGTTGGTTTTCTGTCCATAATAAGTGGATAAGGATGAGCAGTAACCTACAGGTATTCCACAGCTGCTAGGACAGCCAGGTTACAATGTTTGCACTTCCCAAAAAAAGCTGTGACTTCTGTGGCTTGTAAATAATCTTCTCCCTCCCATCTAACAATGCCATATAGTCTGTAGGACAACCCATGCTTCATGGTTTGCCTTGCACCATTCACTTAGGCTCACTTGCTGTGGAAAGAATGTGGACTTGACAGTACTGACTGTCAGGATAAATACGAGATTAGAAATTCAGTAATTTTTTTTTGGGGGGGGGGTGGGGGAGAGGGGAGGCAGTTTTTTTTACCCAATCTTTACTGTGGTGGTCTTGGAGTGATGAAGCTTTGTCATCAATGTGGTCCTGGAAGCTTGGACAGGCAGAACCAGTCACACAGGTAAACAAGTGTGCTGGCAACCTCTCAGCCCTACCACAACCACCCAAACACACCACTTGCCAGTGAGGTGGTATCACCTCTCCATTTAGATCTTTGTTAATGTTATTTGGAGTAAAAGGAGACCAGATGTTTTAACTGAATGCTTACATGAGAGGGATGTGTTGGGGAATGAAGGAGCATCATGAATTACACAATTCTCTTATCTTTGAAAAGAGAACTGGGAAGCCCAACTTGTTTTCCAAACTCATTCACCTTCCTACTTCACAGCTCATTTCCTGGGACCATCCAGCAGAAAGAGGGAGTTGAAGAAATTATGTAGAAGGCAGTGCATAGAGCATTGCATTTCACAGGGCACCCTAAGCTCATTTCTCCACGTCAATATCAAGCTTTCTTCTCAGAAACAGCACCCTGTCATTTGAGCAGCATAAAAAAATCAAGCCTTGCTCTGTACTGCTGGTGCATTTGTGACAGCTCAACCCCCCACTGTTTTAAGCATTTGCTTTATCATAACATTATTTTTTGCTTCTAACCTTCCAGAGCTTTTATTCTTAAGCTGCAATTTCCAAGGCATGCGCTCTTTTCCATTAAATGGAGCATGTGTGCACTGTGCAAGACAGCCTGGACTTGATATGGGTGAGGTGGAGGATTCTTAGACAAACATGAGAAAGCACTCAAGCTGGGCTCTAACAGAGATGTTAGCTCAAGTGACAGAAACAAACACTGCTTGAAAATGAAGTTACTCAGATGCAGTGCAAGAAATCACAGAAATTATGACAAAAGTTTCACTTAATGGTTTCTCCCGTTCATCTCATCAAGGGATCCTTCACCAAGCCAAACCTACAGGTACCTGCCCAGAAGGACTGAATGCTGAATCTACAGACTCATGGCACAAACTGTTTGGTATTTTTATTTTGGCCAGAAATCACCTGATTTATCCAAATGAAATAATTCCCAAATGTTTTCTTTCCAAAAAGGCTTTAGTGCTACACAGTATTGATCATCCAGACTGGGTTAATTCCTACCTCCCAGGTTCTAGGACAATCAGGCCATAGTCTCACCAAGGATAGCAGGTAATGCGGTTGGAGCACTGCCGTAGCTCACCAGAGATTAGAAATGCTTCTTTTAAATGGATGAGGACCAAGTTCTTTCCCTGGGCTGGCAGTTCTGATTGTTTAATAGCAACCAGTAGATGTTCACAGAACTCCTTTTTCACATTATGCTTTGCCAGTTCAGTCAGCTTATTTGTTATTTTTACTGGGTTTTTTTCCCTCCCTGTTTTTTTTGGTCTTGTCTTTTAGACTAGTAACCCTTTTCACCTCTAAGAGTCCTAGCCTGTTCACACAGCTGTTCTTTTCTGGGTACTCCTTTTGTTACTGCTCTTTCAGACAGGATACTGTATGTGGCTCTGGTTACTAAATGTGGGTTCATATGATGGTGTAATGTTTGCTGCACCTACCTCTATTCATCATATATAACTTATTCACAATAGCAGTAAAAGGGAAATGTTTCAGGGAATGAGTTGAAGCTACTCCTACGCATCCCTCCTAAGAGGAAATGCCTGATGTAGAACCCATCAGGCTGTAAGACAGCCAAGGTTATCTTTCTCCCATGTGATTACTTTCAAGAAGTGTCATGAAGCATTTTGAAAACCTTTCTCTGCAGTTATATTTCCTAACAACATATTTGTTTTGTGGGCAAAGATGTTTTATCTGCATGGTTTAACTACATTTAACAAATACCCTGAATTGCAGAACTACCTGCTGCCTTGTATCAAAGACCAGGTGAACTTGGAGGCAATCACTCATTAAAAACCAGAAGTTAGACACAGCAAGAAAACATGACCTGAAATAGAGGGAGAAGTGTGTTTTGGTTTGGATTCTTTGTAACAAACACACTTCCTCCCAAACAACACAGCTACAGGCACAAAAACCAGGCTCACTTTGAGCATTACAAACAGAAGCTGCTGTGCAGGGCAGAGATGCAAACAGGGCTTGCAGTAATTTGTGGGCCTATGGGGAGAAAAAGGTGATTACCCTCAAGATCTCCTGTTTCTGCTTTCTGATACATGGCAGAGCAAACTTCTCCAGGAGGAAGAGATCCCAATCCAGTGATGAAACCCCCATCCTGTAGTAGTACAGAAAAGCACCTCATCTTACAGACAAGTTGGTTGCCACCTTCACGTTCTTTAACTGGTTAGCAGACCATGCATCAGTCACGCTAAGAACACACTGAACAGCTACTTCTGAAAGTGCTCAACAGTCCATTAGCAGCAAGTAATGCCCAGAGACCAAGGGCTTTCTATAGAACTTTTTTCCCCACATCAAAGAGTTGAAGGTTTTCACTGCCATAGTGTATTTGTCTCAGTGTCCCTTTTCAGAAAGTAGGTGAGAAGAAAGCTAGGAGAGGAGTCAACTGCACATGCAGGATGAGCTGAATCCTCTCACATGAAAACAAGTAATTGAAGCACTTCAGTTTGGGGCTTTTTTATTAAAACCAGGTTTGCCTTGGCTGGAAAACTGATTTACTGTTCTGATAACTCAAAGCACATTTATTTGTCACTGTTGCTCTTGGCTTTTATGTTCTCAGTAACACCAGTGTGTTTTCTGTTCCCCCTTCAGACCATGACTTGCTTTAATGTGACCAGAAGCAAATGGCTCAACACAAGAAGTGTCATCTCAACTGTACTATTTCAGTTTTTCCTTGCAGCACTCCAGTCTGTTTTGCACTGCCACTATGGGGTGTTTTTCAAAGATATTAGAAAAACAATTACTCTAGAAGCTGAGCATGAGTTCCAGCTTAAGCAGCTGTCTCCGCCCCGCTCTTCTCACTGCAAACTCCACTAAGCCAATTACTCCCCTGGGAAGCTCTGATACAATTCCTTCTTTGACATTTCATGGTTGGACTCTTATCTTTAAGGTTTTTTGCAGTCTTAATGATTCTATGATTCTGCTCACTTTAGCTTGCTCAGAACTCTACCTGGGCACATCCAATAAAAACACTGCTTTGTACTGATCAACTGTACTGACTACTCAGTTCTCAAGACTCTATGACTCAGGCACACTAGTCCTCTTTCCATGCAGTAGCTGCTTTAAGTTCTTGTCTCAAGATGATCACTGCTGTTAGGAGTCAGTCCAAAGATAAAGTCCTTTGGCAGGGAGTGTGGAGTCATCTGTGCTAACTGGTCATCGTAGGGACCAAGAGTCCACAGCTTCTCCAATTCATAAACTTCTCGTGTCTCTGGCAGCATGAAATGAACCACTATGTTACCTGCACAAAACAGAAATTCACAATGAATTAAAGAGAACAGTAAAGCACTACTACACCTTCAGCTGAGCAAAGAGTTCAAGCCCTCCACCCCCTTTCTGGCTAGATACAAGATGGCAGCTGATAAAAGTCCCTTCCTAAGCTGATGCTTCCAGATCAAGCAGTGTTAGGAACTGGCCAGTCTTTCAAAAAACTCCAAGACTACAGCAACAAGATATGAGACACAATACTTTAAAATAGGACACTATCACAAGACTCCAAACCAAAGAAGTGATGACTTCTATGAGACAGAAGAAATACAAAAGAAATTTCATTGAAAGAGTGCCCCAAGGTGACAGATGGATTTTCAGCTTTCTTTTATTGTCAGCATTCTGCTAAAGCCAAGTAATTTTTCCTAGGTGTGTTGCTCACGCTTCTCAGGTGGTTTTTACAATGAAATATGTTCAAACTCTGATGCACTAAGTTTTTCTGGTTTCATTAATTCTGTGCAAACAACAGCAGAGAATGTTAATTCCAGTGTTTATCTAATGCACTTTTCTGTAGTGATTCCCTTAAATTCCAATTGATTTTCAGTTATTACCCTCAGTAATTATTATCATTAACTAGCCAAGGCTTAACATCAGCGGCTACAGTGCTCCTCACTCATCCATAAGTGAAGTTTTCATCTTTTAGGTCAAAACACCAAGCCAGGGGGTGAGATTCTTCAACTAGCAGTGAAGGAGAACTGCTTCTTGAATGTAGTCTTTTGTATTTGTGTAGAGTTTCACATGTGTAGAATAAAGAATTAAACTCAATTTCTTAGGACTGAGGTTTTACCCCGTGTGATGGTATGATCTGGACAGTGAAAAAGTCTGTTCAACAGTTCACTAGTAAGGCAGTGTACAGTGAGCTCCCATTTACGCAAACATGGATTACAGAAACCTGAGGAAACTCACTGAAGTAGCTTTTTTTCCCCCACTATTGTTACCTTCAATTTATTAGGACCTGTTTTAGCCACTGAAGAGTAATTACTGTTTATTTTCTTGGTGCCAAAGATATTTAATGGAAAATCATTTATTATCTCAGTAAGTCCAAGAAACAATTGGAATTCCCAAACAGCAGAGAACTGTGAACTTTCCACAGCAACCAGGGTTCATGGTGAGATGCTTCTGTCAACAAAGAGCTCATGCAGAACTTTGTTTTTCTCAGACTCACAAATATTTACCAAAATCAATGCACAGCCAGTCATCTGTCTCTTTTCCTTCAATCTGAGTATGAGGACCACCTTCTTCTTTGAGATGCTTGTACTGAGAAAAAAAATGAATGGCAGAAAACTAAGTTTTTTACATTTATTTAAAAAGCACTCAAACTTAACAGAGAAGCTTGATTTTGCTGAGTTGCTTTAAGGCTTAAATGGGTTAGATTACTTCATGCTGGTCCTCAGGTCTGCACAAAAGAAAAAGGCTAATATACATTTGCACTACTGGAAAATACATATAGATTTCTCAAATCTGAAATCTTAATGCTCTGGATTCCCATACTGTTGTCCAATAATTTTGGAGCTATCTTTTATCAAGATGAACTCTAAATAGAACTGCTTACAGTAGTCTTTCCATTACTAGGACAGGGGAGGGGGCTGCTCAAAGCAGGGCTGCACAAGGTCAGCCAGGGAAAGCGGGCAGTTCTCTGTGCAGCACGTGGTGCCTTTTGTAGGTGCCAGCTTGAGAGGCTCAGCTCTCCCAAGCCAGTACATGAAGAACCCAACCACCCACCAGAGCTGGAGAAATGTGGCAGCTCAAGACTGAAGTATGGTCACTTTCAGATCTGGCCATAACCTACTTGTTCCTCTACAAGGGGTATTGATAGAAATGGCTCCAGAAGTCCATTTTGCCATGGAAGACAGAACACAAAACAACATGTACCAGCATGGCAAATCAGTCTCACTTCACTGGGAATGCAATTATCACAAAATGCAGCTGTTCATTGTTGTTCCATACAATGTCAGCTGCTGGGTAATGATGCTAGTTTGCAAACCAGCATGGAAAACTTTCAAAATGCTAACTCAGAACCAGTTCTATTTTCCTTTCTTTAAGATAGCTTGTGAGGTATCTTCAAAAGATTCCAACAGTCTGCTCAAAATGCTAAAAAGCCCAGTGTGAACTGCCATCAGCTATCATCAGGTTGCAAAGGCTGATCTCTGCTACAAGTTTCGAAGCCTCATCTTTAGAGCTGTGTAAAGGTGAACAGTTACAATAGAGCCAAGTGTTAGCTTCTTCCTCTGACATGAAACCAGATGGGGATGTGAGCCTTTGCCATTCATAAGCTCCTGGAGCAGAACAGGAAGATCTCATGCTACACCTGAGCACCTCTTTGTTTTACTGTGAGTAAATCGTAAGGGTTTAGGAATGGTAGTAAAGTTTGCGAACTGCCTGGCAGCACTCTGGAGCACTTGCTCTGCTTTACATCTTAAGCTTCAGCCACTTTTTACCTAGAAAAATTTCCAATGTGAGGCAAACTCAGCCACCCCCAAGTACGTGACCAGGCTTCCCTGTTTCTCAGGGTGCCCAGGAGGACACCATGCCTCCCAAGAGGCTCTGCCCTTGCAAAATTGCTGCTTTTACAGCCACCAGAGGGTGCAGCCATGAAGCCCAGCCAAGTTTTTGCAGGGCAAATGGTACTCACTGATCTCTCCTGGTCTGGGGAAAATGAAACACTGTTAAGACTAGTAAGTTATACAAGCAAGAGTACATACCAAGCACTTGGATTTAGCATACTCAAATCACAATAATGCAATTTCCAGCTTAAGGCAAAATTTTGGTTTGCGAAGATGTGCCAATTCCTGCAGAGAACACAAGAAGCTCCCCATACCTACTCCAAATGGCCCTGAAAAGCTAAACCATCTCTCCCACTCTCCTTTCCCCCATAAGTCTCATAGCTGAAACCAGTGGGACTGGAAGGAAGAGAGCAAAACCAAGAGTGAAAGGAAAAACAGGGTCAGAAAGGGAAATAAAGTGGGTGGTGAGATGGCAAACTCCAGGCTGAGTACAGACAGCTGACTGATGGCGCTGGTCATATTCCTCATGCCGTACTTTCTAACAGTTGCATGGCTCTTCTCAGGCAAGAAAGTTTCTCCCTCCTGAGTTTCACCCTCATCTCTAAGCTCCAATTTTATTGGACCAGCAATTTTATTCTGACCTCCATTCCTGTCCTGAAAAGTTCTTTCTTCCAAAGGCAAACAGCAGAGGATTTCTGTGCAAGGATGGCTGCTGCTGCCTCCCCTCTCCTGCAGTACATGCACAGCAGGGTGACCATTAACTACCAGTTTGCTTAAAGCTCATGAGTGGATCCTGTGCCTTTTAAGACGCCAACTTTTTTCCCAGCCTTACAATATATCTGAGAAAGTGGAAATTTTAAGGATCAAGGTTTGAGAACAGCCAGATAAAGCTATTTTGAATGACTGGGAATGGTCCTTGCTGGACAAAAATAAAGGCAGACACAGGTCATCATCACCACCTCACATCATTCATGTTCTAGTCACCCAACTGTGATGTCCTCAGAGTTCCACATACAGAGAGGTCTGTTTCTAAAACATAATACTTATATTTTGTGTAGTACTGCTAAAGGAAAAAACCCAGTTACTTCCTAGATGTATTCAGGACTAAATGACATAATGTCCTAAGTTTCATCTTACCTGGTACACCCCTACACATGCAATCCTGAGGAAATTCCCACCACAACACTTAAACCCATTCCCAAAACTCAGAGAGAGCAGCAAGAACTATGGTCTTACCATTTTCAGCATGTAATTTGCCATTGCATGAAGATGCCGTGTTGAAAATCCGCTCACAATTATAAAATAATCACAGTATTTTAGTTCTGGAGATAGCTGGATGACACAGATGTCTTTAGCATTTTCCTGCCTCAGCAGAGCTACAGCCAAGTCAATGTTGAACTTTGGAAGAACAGTATCTGGAGCACATAGAAAAAACAGTACAGTGGCAAATTTTCTTTTTAATTGCAAAAATAAACTACTTAGAGCCATAAAATAACAATACCTGAATTACAGCCTAAGCTAGTCACTCACTGAGTTTGGTTTGATACCGACAATGCAACGTAAACTGCAGATTTTTTCAAAATCACTTTTACAGCCACCAAAGCAGAGAAATAACCAATCTTCCAGTAAACAACACCATCACCAGATGTGACAGTTACCTAAACAAAACTTTGGTTTTTGCTAACTTCCTTATTTCTTGTTGTTGCTATTTAAAAGCCAACAATATCATTCACTTGTCAATGTAGATGAATTAAACCTAAGGACTCCAAGAGACATTATTAAAACAACAGATAAAATTGAAAATATTTCAGAACGACGCTTTTCAACAATCTGTGATAATACATTGTGATAAAATTGTTCTAGAATCTTAAGCAGAAGAAACCAATATTTTAAAAATGGAGCTGACACGATGCAGAGTGAAGATATTTTTTTATCTGCAGGCAGAGCAAAGCCACTTTTTTTCTTTTTCCCTAGCCTGATCTGGTGCAGAGCATTATGATATCATAGACGAAGCTTTAGTCCTTCAACAGTTTAAGGAAGTCAGCTTACAAAACATTAAATCAGTGAAACTATGTTCTGTTCACACCATGAAATAAGTTTATTTCTAATTTGTCCTAATTAGGTAGATGCAACTTGCATGCACACTTTAGGCATAATTTGAATCTGTCAGCAGTGCTAGTCTGCTACTATAAAATGAACATTAGTGCAGACTGAGCACCAGCACAAAGCCAAGCTTTATATTTCCCAATATAAAGAAAAAGCCAAACTAAGGAACAATAGCTACAATTATATGCATGAATGGGGGATATGAAATTGGATCAGATCTCTGTAAATATAAGGCTTTTAGCTCAGGGCACTCTTTCAACTTTTTGCTGCGGTTACACATCTTGAAAATTAGCCGTGGCCACAGATCCTCCAGACACGGCGGTTACAGAAGTCAAATATTTGCCTGGGAGCCACCTGAGAAGCATGCAGAGCCTGCTTGGAGAACGGATGGGTGGGCGAACATCACCAGGCACTTCTCGTCTCCGTCAGAGGCAGGCTAGAGGAGCTTTGCCGAACAGCCACGGCCGCAAACCAAGCACACCAGGCTTGTACCTGGCACGCGGCTGTTCCCGAAGGGCACAGCGCGGCGACGCGTGCGGCCGGGCAGGGATCCCTCACACCCGGACCCACGCCCGGGCTCCCGGCACAGCGCCCGGCCCCCCGCTTTCCAGCAGCGCCGCGGAGGCCATGCCGGCCCGGTGCCATGACCCCGAGGCCGGTCCCGGCCGATCCCGCGGCACTGGGCATGGCGAGGATCCTCCGCAGCGGCAGGCGCGATTCCACGCGTGCCCCTTCTTCAAGAGGCGTCACACTCCGCTCAAGGTCCCCCTGGGCACCTCCGCAGCGCGGCCCCGGGCTGGGCCCTACCTGCCGGCTGGCGCTGCTCCACCACCCCCAGCGCCCCG
>JAYDZK010000113.1:32187308-32214020 GCA_034509185.1 Euphonia xanthogaster | reverse complement strand
GCGCGCGCGGCGCAGGCCCCTGGGCCGGTCTCGCTGGGCCGCGGCTCCTCGGCCCCTCGGCCCCGAGCTGGCTCCGGGGGTGGGCGGGCTCGCACAGGGTCACGGAACCATGGAAAGGCTTGGGTTGGAAACGGCCTTAAAGATCGTCCAGTTCCGACCTGCCTGCAGTGGGCAAGAGCACCTTCCACTAGACGGTGGCTCAGAGCCCTGTCCAACCTGGCCTTGAGCACTTCCCAGGGATGAGGCGTCCGCAGCTTCTCTGCGCAACCTCAGTGCCTCACTACCCTCACAGTAAAGAATTTTTCCTAATACCTAAACTGGCCGTCTTTCAATTTAGAGCCATTTCCCCTTGTTCTGTTGCTCCTCAGCCTTGTGGTCTCCCTTGTCCTCCCAGCCAGGTGCAGCACATCTGTTGGGTTTCCAGCTGCATCTGGCCTGTAGCATTCTGGAGCCAGAAAACAGATGCAGGTTAACCTGGGGATACGTCCTGAAGGTGGCTGTTTGGTAGCATGGCTTGGCAACGTGGGCCAGAGGGCAGTTGAAGAAGCATCACTTTTAAAGGTGGTTTGACATGTCTGGATTTGAGAGGAAAGATCATTCCTGCTCTCTAAAAACCACTGTGTTGTGCTGGGTAGCTGGAAAGGGCAGGTACAGTACATGGGCACTTCCATATACGCCTAAACCACGTATCCCAGCTGAAGCCTTTTGCCCCCTTTTATAGGCTACGGTTTTGCCTAAAAAACTGCACCTTGTTTGAAAGTAACATGATTTTCCTGTGAAACATGTAATTCCTGCATGGTGTTAATGGGCACATACTGGTAGTCTTGCTATGCTTGGTTTGCTATAGAGAAGGTTGTCAAGGGTTGAGAAATTATGACTGTTAAGCATTTGTATTTAATGTGGGTGAAACATATCCCTCCACCTCGTTCCCCTGGAAATCCTGGCATTTGCAGGTACACTAAGAGAATTGCTATTCAGAATTCCCACTCTCACCAAGTATGATGGTCAAATAATAATATTAAGGTTTAAAAGACATAGTCATGGATGGTGCCAGACCCCTTCTGGTGGTGCCCAGCAACAGGGCAAGGAGCAGTGGCCATAAACTAAAACTAAGAAGTTTCACCTAAACATGAGGAAGAGCTTCTTTACATTGAGGGTGGCAGAGCCCTGGAACAGGGTGTGCAGGGAGCTCATGGAGTCTCCCTCTCTGGAGACATTCCAAACCCACCTGGACACGCTCCTGTGTCATTTGCTGTAGGTCACCCTGCTTTGGCTGGGGGTCTGGACTAGATGATCTCCAGAGGTCCCTTCCAACCTAACAAATCTGGGATTATGAAATTCTGTGTGAATTTTAAGGACCTGTAGTGAGAAAAGCTTTATTATTAAATAAAATTTGACTATGCTGCATGAAGCTGGAAGTGATTGTTTGTACTAACAGGCCACAGTAGCTGGATGACTCTTGCAAAGTTTTGTTTCATTCCTCTACAATTCCTTCAGAGACTGGTGCTTTTTAGCCTTGGTTTCAACTTAAAAATACTTTTGGTAAGAAAAATATGCCACATCAGATGAGCCATAATTATGTGCTATAAAAAATACTCAAGAAAAAAAAGGGGGAGGAACAAAAGAAGAGGTTTGAAGTAACAGCTCAATTTTTATAGTAATTCTTAACAAACTTGCTACCCAACTGATGTTTCTGTTTCTCTTGAAGACATGTTTGAAAGGATGTTCTTTCTATGAAGACAATGTACATTTATCTTTGATGTCATTCTTGATGTTGTTTCTCCAAAGGGAATGCCTGAAACCTGTCTTGTAACATTTGCTGACATTCACAAATCTGTTGTTTGTCAGCTGTTCTTGCCTTTGAAGGACATGAAGCTCATTTGTATCCTGATCTGTTCTGAAATTGTGTCATCTGGGTGTTAAGACAGTCTCCTCGCTTCTCAGGTTTGTGGTGCCATTTCTCTGAGTACGCTTAAAGGAGACTGCAAAATCAGCTTGATAACCCATGGTAGAGCCAGGTGTGAGCTGAGGGTAAGGCAGATCCCGTGTTTTATGGAGGTAGACACTCTTTTGATCAATAATTGTGCAACTCACCGAGTTGCTTATCTTGCAGTTTGTCATTCTGAGACAAAGCAGTGAACTCTTTAAAATCATTACATGGTTTATTTGTCAGTGCAGCAGTTAAATTCCATTGTATAAAAGTAAAGATGTATGAAATAGAAGTTACAGCTGAAAAGGCAAAATGGTAATATAAAAATCTGGTATTCTGACATGGCACTTAAAGGGACACAGTGCAAGATATTCCTAATACTTAGGTTAAAGTATAAAAAAGTTCTTAACGAATGCCTGAAAGCTGTTTTCTATGCAAAAGCTTAAGATGTCTCTGAGCATCTAAGATGCAGCATTTTGCAGAAACAAGATGTTTTCTGCATGTAGCCCAGGTGGTTGCCTGCATCTTCACTGTTCCTAAGCTGTGACAGATTTTGTGTTTTCATGCTTCATTACAGGTCATCTTAAGCTTTCCACTAAACCCCTGTCCTGCCTCAAGCTAGAGCAACAAATACAAATTACAGTCCTGCCTGACTGATAACAGAGGACGCAACACTTACACAGTAATTTCTTGCAGAAAATGTGTTTCCTGTTTAAGTCAGAAAATAATTTGAGATGCTACTTCTTAGACAATAGGATATTACGTATGAGGAATATGGAACAATAGCAAATACACTGCTTTTAATAACACAGCTGAAATAGCCACAAAAGAATTAAAATAATGGGAGAACCTGGAAACAAAAGAAGAAAAGGGGCTGTTGAATTTCAGAGCTAAAGAATTAATCTTACAGCTATGTTGGAATCTGCATTTTTTTTTTTAAATATCCCTAAGTCATTGAAAGGCATCTGTGCACACTGGGAAGGGGCAGTGAAGACTAGATTCAGATTGCAAATGATAAGCATTTTGAAGATTTGCTAAAACACTAGGAAAGTTTATGTTTTGTTTATAATTATGATTATAATTATGTATTGCCACATGAAGAGAAAACAGAATGTTTCAGAGATGTTTCAAGACATGTTAAATAAGCTAATTAGATTGAAATACAGATCTTCAAAGAATTCAGTGTTTAGAAATGGATTGTGTAAGGTCATTTGCCCAGCCTCCATTTTGGCTATAACCTTTGCTAACAGCAAAGGAGTTTTTTGAAACATGAGCTATAAAGAATTTTTGGTCTGTTTGCTCATCTCCGTGAACCTTTTTAGCAACCTCTTCCCTTTCTGCAAATAAGATGCTCTCCGTTTCTCATCATCCAGTGAGCCAGCCTTCAGCAGTTGGTGCTGGTCTCACGCTGTGAAATGTCATGATGCTGAGTGATGAGCATGTGTGGCTGTGAGGCCAGATCACTTGTAGAAGGCCTCAGAATGAGTTCTTTTAACAGAATTGCAGCTAGAGTGAACAAGTGAAGGCACATTGATTTTATATGAGTTTACATTTTCTAAGGTGCATCATGTAAAAGCAGAAACTGGAGTGTTTTATTTATCTTGGGGTTTTCATTTATTTGATTTAGTGTTCAGAGGGATGGAGGAGCAAGCAGAAATTAATGTCTCTTTACAGCAGGAAAGACAGAAAGGAAAAGGCAGTTGAATGCTCCCCTTTCCTGCTAGATCCCTTCTTCTGCTGACCCTTCATTGGACGTGGATCTAATCTGCCCCCTTGGGAGCAGTGGTGGCAGTCCAGTGTCTCAAGACCAATGGAAGCAAAGGAGGCAAAGGCAGCACCAGCAGTTGCAACTCAGAATTTTACATGTGACTCAGCTTGAACAGGGAGAGCCAAGCCAATGGGGCTCATCTTGTTGCTTGGGTGTCTGTGGTCTGGTTTATAGCGAGACTCACGCGCTGGTAGCCATGTCCAGTGGGAAGCTAAGTGTGTCCAGCCCTGTTTTCTGGCCCTGAGGCCAGCTGGCATTTAATGAGCTGCACCCATGCTATTGAACCCTGAAAAACAGGGTGGCTGCTGCCAAACTCACAGTGGGGGCTGTGCCTCTGGTGGTTCCCAGAATCTGGGGTTTGCTTGGTGGGGAGCTGGCTCGCCTGGGGCGAGTCTGTGCTAGGACCTCCTGAGCAGTGCAACAGTGGCAGCAGCTCAGTGCCAGTGCCTGGGAATAGGCCATGGCACGTTTCATTCCTCAGACATAACACGTGCCTGCCCCCCATGTCTCTCTTTACAGCAAAGACATGAATCCTGCTAAGGCAGTAAGCAGCAATAAAAACTAAGTGTTTACAAGTTGGTTGGTTGGTGGGGGTTTTTTTCTAATTTTTTTTTTTTTAATTAACCTCTTCCCCCCCTCCCCCTTCCAGATTATGGATGTGATTAATTTTGCAGGTTGTTAACCTAGAAATAAGAAAAGCCAGATATGGGGGTGGGGGTGGGGGGTATTAGTAATTCAGAAGAGTGTATCCTACATCACAAGCAAGAACAGCAAGTGCTTAAAACTACCTCGTTTTTCTACAAAAGACTACTGTTGCTAATTGCACCAAGCCCCAAAAGTTACCATCCTGTCTATATGTGCTGTCACCTTACTCCCTGGGGTTTTTTTAAAACAAGAAGAAAGCCCCATTAAAGTACAGTTCAGATACAAGTGCTGTACTTAATCTAATACTCAGCGTTACACTAAAGGTTTAAACAATGCCTGGTTTACTCTTCAGCAGAGGATTTCTCTCAGTGCTATTAGGGAAGAAGATGGCTTTGAAAGTGCTGAAGTAAGCAGTAAATCCCTCCTGCTTCTCTGTTTGTTCTGCACTCCTCTCAATAGGCTTGTATTGCTTGTATCTCCTGCAAGGAATGTGAACAGTTAGTTGCTGAAAGACTTTTAAAGCAGGGTGCACATTTAGCATGTGACCAGTGCAGAAAAGCACTGATCATGTGCTCATCATGCATTCTCTCTCCTCCTTCCCTGTTCAATTGTGTCTAATGTCTGGCAGCCATAGGTCAGGAGTGGTGTCAGGGGCCTGGTTAGAGAGAAGGAGTACTGGAGTACTGCTGCTCCATGGAAGTGTGTGTTTCTCACCACTCACTGGGAAGGGTGAGCCCACACTTGACTCAGGAGTCTTCGTGCAGTCTCAAAAGAGAAACTTCCAAAGTCTCATGAGAAACTTCCAAACTACTAATGCAGCAACGTGTGCTTCTGTTAACTACTGGCCTGCATGCTTAGCACCTTTTCCCCTAAGAATTTATTAATCAATGACTTAATGAAGAATTTGTTTGGTTTCACTGCATATATAAACCACATCATGCAGTTTGAGTTTGCTTTCTGCTTACATGAAGTTCCCAGGCCTAGTATTACTGTTTGTGCTCATGGGCACAGAATGTGCCCATTTTTTTTTCTGAAAGTCCTTAACATCTGCATGTTTTCCAATGATTTTGTGGCCTAAACCAGTAATCTCATTTTCTTGAATATTTGCCAGAATATTTGTGAGCTGCAATAGTAAAGAAACAAAAATGTAGCTAAAGCAAATTTAAATTGTTCAGTTCGTTAATTTAAATAATATTTTGACAGTTCTTTGGACTGCTTTTAATCACAGAAACTAGCAACTTACTTGTAAAGGACAAATGCCCCAATGGTAGCAAACACTGCCAACAAGCCAAGGAAGATAAAGACACCTTCTGTTGTTCCAGATGATGCTCCTATAGTTCAGAAAGTAGATTGATTAAAAGTTAGCCTCTATTTCGGAGTGAGATAGACTTTCCAAAGAAAATGCCATTTTTGCTTATTGCTGTATGAATCAAAGCACAGTTAGTAATTCTAATATGCTAAGCATTGGAGGTCAGTGACTGACAGGAGGTGGTGCTTTCACATCCTAATCCATGTAATTCTTGATTCCACCAGAGTGTGAGTTGCGCTTTGCCAGTTTTCTCATATGAGCCCTGCTCCTTAGACACATGGCTACCCTTCCAGCATGGAGAGGAATGAAAGTCCCTGTTGGCATCCCACAAGGTGAAGCTAAGCTGATCCTTGCCATTTGTTATGCTGGAGAAATGTTTACACTGACTATAGGATAAGTTTGACGAAATTAGATGGGCTCATCTAGAAGGTGGCTTAAAGCAGCAACCTCTCTTAGATCCTCATTCTGCTTTGAATATAGCAGAAGCCCAAACGTTCAAGTCAGCTTTGCCCTCTGGAGGAAACCTAGACAGACCAGCCTTACTGGGCTAAAGCTAGTCTCTGTGAATACAGTTGAGAAAAAACCTTCTGCATGCTTAGTTTCCCCTTTGGGAACCAGAATGCACTTAGAGGTCAGGCACTGTGCCTTATTCATAATGAACTGATTTCAGTACAGATAAACCTACACCTAGATTAAATCAAACCATCAAAAATGCTATGGAAAAGGACTGCAAAGGCTCAGTTGTTTGGCTGATAGTAATTAGAGACTTCAGAAGAGTCACTAGGACACTGTAATAGGAAGTCAAGAGGGCAATGAAGTGGGAACAGAGAGCAGCACTATGTTTTAGACTTCTGACTGAGGCTGAGTTTAATAGCTGGTTCTGTCAAAGTCTTTGATAGCTATGAGCTAGACACAGTGATACTTATCCAACCAAGGTGAAGCTCCTCTTTGGAAACGGATTGGAAATCCGTTCGGAAACACTGAGCAGACTCTGTAGTCACTGGATGTAACACAGATCATTCCAGAACATAATTCATCTTATCCTCATGTAGAAATAGAAACCATGTCAAGGCCCATGGGCAGTAAAGAGGTCCCAGGGCAGCCAACTGTGGTGCAGAATTTCGTTCTGTCTCTTGAGCTGAATTCCCCTCATTTTTTGCTATCTCTCCATGTGCGGAGTGGGCTGGCTGGCATGTTCCCCACCTGCTTTTCTGCCCAACATTTTTCTGTGGAAAATTACATTATGGCATAAGAACTGTTCATATTCTGTGATACTGAATAGTTTGTGTAATTACTGTACTCATTGGATTGTAAACAGAAGTCAAACCAAGGTCTAACAGCTAAAATTCCCCCAGGGAAATAATCATCATTTTATCTTTGCATGGACTCTTAAACAAGCTGGTGCAGTCTCAGCTGAGGCTTCCAGGCATAACAAGGACCTCCCTATGTATTCCTGTGTTCTCCCTGCAGGGAAATGACCACAGGGAGAAGCTTTTCACCAACGACCCACATCTGCTCTTTGTGGACTCACCTCCATTTACAGAAATCAGGGCACTGGCAAGGGCTTGACTTGTGTCATCACCCAGGGTGATGTTTATACAGTATGTCCCAGGTTCCTCAAAAGCTCTCCTGATGGTGAGTAAGCACTCATCCGTGACGACGATGGGGTCACATACCACGCTCTTGGACACCTGGCACGTGGGGTCAGAAACTACTGTGCAGACATCTGTGGGGAGACTGGCATGGGAAGAGAGAGCACATTGCATCTGTGGAATCCTGCCAGCCCAGTTAGCCCAGTTCATAGACACATTGCCCTGGTGTACCAGTTTCATACCGTTGCCTGTTGAAATCAGTGGCACTGTAGTGATTTAAGCGTATTTTATTAATACTGTATGTATTTTTTGCATACCTATACATTTATATATGTACATGTGGATTTTATATAGAATGCATGTATAAATCTGTATAATTATCTGCTTGTTTTGCTTATCATTTAAGATTTTATGCTGATCGCAGGATTAGCTGCATCAAATCAACTTATAAAGTCGCTGACCTTTAATACACTTAATACACATCTTTAAGAAAGGAATGCAGATTCTTTTCAGTAGTATCATGTGCTGGAAAAGAAAATACTCCCTTAAGAGAGTTTAACTGTATTCCAGTTGTATTACCACGGTGTTTCTCGTACTTCTTAGTCCACCTCTTAGTCCTTCTAAGACCTAGGAATATTAGTCCAATGTTTTTGCATCCAAGAAGTTTCTTGGACTCACCCATTTACTCAAAAACTCATGGCCAAAGAGAAAGGATTTCCTTACAATTTCAGTTAACTGCTTCCCGCTTTACTATAAGTGCTGAAATCTTGTCTTGGCCAGGAGACTGTAAATTGTTTTTTACCCACAATCAGTTCCTTATTTTTACTGAGACTGGATGTTTGCTCTGAATCCTAAGTCCCTGGCAGTAGCCCCCTTTGGTATAGTTTAAAAATGAGACTTGCATTATCTTTAGTTCCCATCAAGAAATAGAAACACTGCAGTTCCCAAATTTTGTTTCTACATCTGCATCTAAGAGCATATAGCATTCCAGCACCTAATTAGTTTTAAACGGGGAAGATTGACAGCTTCATTCACACACTTACCTCCCTTGGCAGGTAACAACAAAGTCAACCAGTGAGTTTTCAGCTTGACTTTCTGTCATCTGGATGCTTGTCATCTGAATAATATTTACCTCGAGGATTCCCTCTGGGAGAGGAAACACATATCAACTGTAGGACACATGACAAGCTTTGAAATCTATGTGTACTGAACCTCGAGTGTTTGGCTGATGCTCACTTCAGGTCCTGTTTTTCATAACCTCCTCCCTCCCTTAGCACTCCTCTTGAGGGCTTTGAAAGCTGAGAAATTTTCCAGTGCTTTCCCTGTGAGGCTGCTCCTTTCGGGTCTTCCCTCATTATTGTTATTTACTTCCTTATTTTGCTGAATCACTTCCCTCTACATGAGATTTCTCTGCATTCAAAGGCCAGTTCAACCTTGGGTAAACCTCCTCCCCAGCATGTGCTCCTGCTGTGGCATGTTCAGAAGCTGGTGACAGGGAAAGGAGTGACACAATGCACATCCCCACCAGCACATGGGGTCAGCCATCAGCAGGGATCCAGACCAAGGTCCAGCCTCACGTGTCTGAAAGCAAGGGGTCCTCACCTCTACAACTAGCCCCTGGCAGAGTGCAGGCAGAAACCAAAGTCAGCCAGTTAGATGTCTGTACATTAATCCTTAAAACTCTCAGCTATGTCCATGAGAAGGATCTTTTTGTGAATCTCATGTAATTGATAAAAATGTGTCTAAATAAACATTATTTCTACCATGCGTTGTTGTTCATCGTTACCATCATTCCTCTGTTCAGGTGTTGACGCACATCCTTACCTACAACAGCAATGCTACTTCCGTAGTATCCATTTCTGTAAATATGGCAGCCTCCATCAGGATTGTCCTCCACTGACTCGACAGGGGGAGAAGAGTCAGAATCAGAAGATGGTCCGCTTGTAACTGTTTGAGGCAGAAGAAATAGAGATACAACAACTTTAGAACAAGCTCTGCTTTGGGGTATTCTGAGCACAGCCACATGTTCCAGCTGTTCCTTCATTCCATAGGCTGTCAGTGGCTTTGGTTTGCAGCTGTGCAGTCATGTATGTATCTGTGTAATGAACTCAAGGCTGTAACCCCTAAAGAAAACACGTGTGCCCAGCTTTAGAACCCTAGAGTGGCCTGGGGAGCCTCACTCCAAAAGCCACCTGGCTAGTCACCCATCTCTGTGAAATAAAAGGGGTAATACCATTAAATACTTCTTTAAAATCCCCAAATCAATTATATAAGAAATCCAAAGGCCAATAAAACATTTTAAATGCTTTTTAAAAAGCTGGTATTTTCCCACTGCTCTACATTACAGCTAGTGGAAAAATGAAGAGGGGAAGTGGTGAAAATTATATCTTTCCTTTAATTTTTCATTCTCAGTCCATATTTTGGTAAGAGCACATATTAAAATATGAAATTTGAAAAATATAGCCACATTTACAGTTTCACAGTAGTAGTATTATGGCTGAAACGGCAGGCCTTCTTAAAACCCTCTGAGAGGATAAACCAATGCTGAACATAATAAAAGTTATTCTGAAATATGTTAGTCAATAAATTTAAAGTGGAAAAGCTGTTCTGGGTTAATGCCATGTGTAAATCCCATATTTTTGAATATGACTAGGTTTTTCTAGTTCAATCCAATCTCATTTAATTTTGGATGGAAGTTAATGCAATCCAGAAAGGAGCTTGCTATAAGAGTGTTCTGAAATTCCTTTTTCTCACTTGAAATTTACATCTTACCTCAGAAGATGACCCTGAATAGACAAGGCTAGAATCTCCTGACCAAGTGTGGCAGAGATAATACAAACTTACATTTATGTTCACCTGAAGACCTTTGTATGCTGTTAGTGTGCTGGTAGAACTGGATGCATAAGGAGTTAAATGTGTAAGTGATCCCTACCACAGAATCCTAGAAGAGTTAATGCTTATTGATTCTGTCTCTAAGTCAATTTTATAGAGGGTTTCCAGAGGCTTGCAGCTCTTTCATGATGACAGTAAAACTACTAAAGATATTAACTTAAAACATCAGAATATAGAGTTTTAGCATGGCTCCTAATGCCAGTGCTGTTTGATAAGTGCTTACCTGCTGAGGTGGGTGGTGGTGCAGTGGGTATTACTGGCCTGCAAGGTACAGGTATAATGGCTTGGACAGTTAAATTCAGAGTGAAGTTTCCTTGCAGAGTGTAGGTGTGAGATGTACTAGAACCACTGGCTACAAATAAGCCACTTCCATCTCCAAAGTTCCACTTGTAGGAGATGGCAGAATTATTCAGATAGTAGCTGGGATCATGGATCTTCACATCAAATGTAATTGGTGAGTCTTTGATGAAAATGGAGTCTGAGATGTTGCGGTCATGTTTTTGGAACATACTCACAATTACTGGAATTTTGTCTGGAGGGGGGAAAAAAGAGGTAAATAAATAAAGCAGAGATAGCTGGCTGAAAACGATAAACAGTTCCAAAGCCTCTGAAGAGCAACAGCCAGAATGTGAGATGCAAACATGGTGTCTTTAACACAGGTGTGTACTTTAATTTGATTTATGACCTGAGGAGTGAATGTCAGTAGGAAACAGCCAGAAAATTATGGGGACAAATGAGGAATCACAGACATCTGTGGAAGATTGCATTATCTCTCATAAATCGTTTTCCATAACAAAGTGGAGGGGTCAGTACTGAACTAGGCAAAAAGGTTACTTAAGCGACTCAAGGCAATTTACCAGAGATTCCACTTTCATGCTAAAAACGTTTCTCAGGCCAATATCTTCTTTTCATGCCGGATGATGCTTGTGCTGAATAATTTTAACAGCTAAGCAACAAATGCCCCCAGCATGTCAGCACAGCCGATTCCAGCACGCTCACCTGTCACAGAGTAGGTGGTGTTTGCTCTCGCAACTGGAACGAATCCCGAGTGCCCTCTCCTGTAAATGGACACTGCCAGCCCATGTTCACCAAGAGTGATATTTGCTGTGTTCACTGAAAACTTCACTGAAGATCGTCCCATTGTTTGGTAATACTGACCTGAAACAGAATGTGAACTTAACATTTTCCCCCTCAGCCTTGCCACAAGTTGGTTTATGAGAGGCAAAGTCTCTGAGAATCTTAGATTGTCAAAATCAAAATTAATAGTTTAGAAATGTCTTCCAATAATCTGGCAGGTGATTTTGAAGGACTGGATACTTTTACAGTGTGTTTACTCGCATAAATTCTGGTTTTTCAAAGTTGTCAAAAAGATGTCCCCAGTTTCACTAATCCAAGAAAAAATTGCCAAGACATCTACATCTTTCCAAAGCAGTTACATTACATTAAGTCATTAGGACTATGTAGTGGATGGTGTGAGGCATTTTAAGTGATCTTGTGTTTGCTTTCAGCATAGCCAGAAGATACAATACCTCTTACTTCATATTCTGGAACCATTTTCATATATTTGATTATTTGTCTTTTTAACAGCTGACTGAGGTAGGTAAATAGTATCACCTCTGCATAGAATTTGAATGATGATGATGATGATGATGATGATGATTATTACTCATACTGACACTGACAATAATATCAACTTAGCCAAGAGAACTGAAGGCACTAAGATTTAGTATGTAGCCAATGGCAGGAATAGCCCAACCGTTACATACTCAGGAGCAGGAAACATTGAAAATCAGCATCTGTGACCAGAGCAGCAGAACAGCCAGTGGCAGCTCTCACCTCCCTGGAGGCAAGAAGTGCTGCACTGTTAAACTGGTGATACACAGCACTGTGTTCTCTCTTAAATCTGAAGGTCTTAAGTGGCAGTGAGCTGTCAATAAATCGTCTGACTGACCTGCTCAGACTCTCTGTTTTCCTAGAAAAAGATCTTGAGTAGTACTGAAAGGAAATAATTTTTCTTCAGTGGTAGTACTGTGAATGCAGGTTTAAAGAGAATCTTCTGGCAATCCATGATTTCTAAACCAAACAACTGATGGCCTCTCTGGAAAATTGGGGAATTCATTCAGTATTTCCACTCAAGAGTGTGGAATCATTTTTAAAGCGCTTTTAGTAAAACATACTTGTCAAATGAGTTGTGTCCAAAGGGAATGTAAGGTTTGCAGCACCACCCCAACCAAGGCATGTATTGCAGTACTAACCAAAAGTGTGAAACACATAGACAAAGTTCCTTCTCCTCCAGCCCTGGTGATGAGGGAAAGGACGTCCATCTGGGAATACATTGTGGCTGTGGTTGCTTGTGCAGTTTTCCCAGCCACAGCTGTCAGTCCATTCAGTCCAGTTGTAGACATAAACTTGCTGATCCATGGAAGCTGGAGGATCTAAGGATAGAAGTAGGACATGTTCTGGTCAACTGAGAAGTGTGCAGAGAGTCAGAAAACAGGAGGCAAGCACTGCAGGTTACAGCAGTTGCTGCATTTAAACAACAGGTGAAGTGGGGTATTTTTAGACTGACATTAATTCTTTTTTCCTGAAGTTGTGCTTTGTTTGGGTTTTAATGTAAACACAAAATGGTTCTGTCTTGGTGCTATTTTACTAAGAAGTTTAAAAAAAACTTTACTGTCTCATGGGCCAGACACAATTTAGAAGTGCTTGCCCAAAAACTTGCTGTTGACTACACAGGATGCTGCTGTTCTGCCGAGGATAACAGAGCTACCTAAATATTTGGCAGGCAGAATCTAAAATTGTAAGTACAAAGAGTGGCTGTGAAAGCACTGTAAGGAAGTGACTTTGTTTGTCTTGTCAGAAAAGTTTTCAATGGCACCTTTAAATAACTTAGATATGAATTTCTGTCATTTTCTGAATATAAATGGGAAGTTTCCTCCCCCCAAACAGCACAGCAGATATTAAGTAGAGTATGGATATAAGCTGCTAACAAAATATTAGATAGTTAACTGCAACTTAGGCTGACAAAAAACTTGCTGATATGCCTTGAAATGAAAATTACTTTGATCAGTAAAAAAATTTGTCGAACATTTATGCATTCAGAGGATGAAAGGAGCAACAGCATGTGTTGTTCTAGATCCAGCAGCTTAAAACACTGGAATTATGATAGGCTTTTTTCTCCATGTAGTAGTAAATAGGATGAAAAAGGGTGATTTTCTGAGGAACATATTGCTTGATTTTTAGATATTTATTTGTTGATTTTTTAATTCCTAAAATGTGGAAGTGTGAGATTTACTTGTTTTGTGCAGGTATGGTAACTGAATTCTACAAGCCATAATTTGAAAAAACCCCACCCAATTTTATAATTTGACAGCTTTATAAGCTTGAAAGAAAACAGTGTTAACAGTGCAACACTGTGCCTGAGCTGAAAAGCAGTAATAGTTCTGTTGGGAAGTCAGATTATGTGACTGCTTTGGGAAGGCAGGTTTGTAACGATGGTCAGTCTCAAATTACCTGGTCAGTGTATATGGAGCGGGGCAGAGCACTAAAAATACCACCATGATCTTCTTAGGAAAAACTGGTGTGGCACAGGCTGGGTATGCACAGGCACGTGTTATCAGTTATCAGTTATCAGTTATCAGTTAAACCCAGCGTGGCTGCTGTTCATTGGGTGTGCCTGTGATGCTTTCAGAGCTCAGTGACACAGTCACAGCAGCACAGGCGGTGTGAGCACCGTGCAGGGAAATTGCCATTGCCTACCCCGGGTGCAGTTTCTCCTGTATACGATGTTGCCATCATTATCTTCTGTCTGGCACTTGGGAAACTGGAGAGTCACAACAAAGCTCACGTTGGATCCTACCAGTGCTGGGCTGTCACTGTCCAGTTTGGCTGTCACCCTTCCACCTGAAAAAAGAAAATTGGTCTTTGCTGCAGTGAAAGGTGCATTGCAGCAGAAGCTGCCATCAACTTGCACCATTTACAGCAGAAATGCTTTCTTGGTTACTCTGTTTCTAAGGGCTTTCATGCTCCTAAGTCACTTGTGCTCTTACCAAAACGCCAACCTCAAGCAATCAGGGGGACTCAGCGTATCCCCCCAGATCACTTACTGGTCTGCCCTTAATTTTCTTCCTAGAGCTGAGAATATCGTTTTCTACCTGTGGGGGTCAATGTATCTCAAAGGAGAAAGTTCTTGTTTCTCCCCAGGGATAGTCATTGGCCCTCAGCTCAGACCAGGTGGCAATAGACATGGTCTTTGCTGAAGCTGTCAGTCTGAGGTACATGCCCTACTGAGGTAGCAGTTGAAGCTGCCTGTCCTCCAGGGCATGATCACATGATGGATTGTGCTGGAGCCCTGACCATCAGTACTTCTTGATAAGTATTAATGTCTGAGATTAGTCATAGTGGGAAAGCATTTTATGAAATAGCTCACTGTTGTGCTTCCTCAGACAACTCACTGGGAACAGTACCAAACCCAATCCTCTCTAACTCTCCATTCTGTGCAGCAGTGGATATTGCCCCTATGAAAATGCACTGTGGCACCTGCACTCTGTGGTGGACTTTGTGGCCACTACCGTTTTTCAAGTGTCTTTGAGATGTGAATGTGCTATCACCTTTCCAGCAGTCCTTCCATCTGGGATCTCCTTCTCCCCAGAAAGGATAAAGTTTTTCATTCCATTTATTTTGATCACTAGACCAGCCTTGTAGCTTCTTGTAGGATGTGACAGAAGTGCTTCCATGGTTCAACACATCTTGAAACCCTAGAGAGAAAAATCAAACATCAGTGTTAATGTAATGTAATTTTCCCTACTACTCTATAAAAACATTACTCTTGTGCTGAACTTTAATCGTGTACTGGTAGAAAACTTCCCACCAGTAGAAAATGATGGAATTTTATCATTGCATCTATAAACACTTACAGCAAGTATAATCAACGTAAAGACAATTCCACCACTGTCAGACTGACATTTTTTTCTACTTGCAGTATTGCAAACTTCCCAGACAAAGAATAAAAATGTTTACAATGTTTTGACCATATCAGAGCAATGGTTTGCAAGAGTTTGCATAACCCTGCAGCAGTCAGGCTCTCTGCACAGAGGTTGCTTGATTTCTGACTGCTTTGCCTGGTAATAAATCTACAAGTAAAAGGCTAACGGGATAAATTCATTCTGTGTCTGAGTTGTGCTCTAGTGGAAGTTGTGCCAGGAATCAGTTTTGACCCAGTGCAGCTCCTTTGGTGAGTTGGCTGGTGGTTTGGGTGGGAGGGGTGGAACCAATTATAACAGAAGCTGGTATTTCCCGAAAAGGAAATTTAGAGCTGAATAGTAAATTCAATGTGTTTATAATATAACAACAATAACATATTAGCTTAATGCCTTTTATTTAGAAATGGCTCCTATATTAAATAACTTCAATAACCTCTTTCTTCTCATATTACTAGAAATGATGGGCTCAAACTTTTCCCAGGCTTCTAGGATCCCTCTTTCTGTCACAAAGGACACATAGTGGAAAGCAACATAAATATCCAAGTAACCTGTAGGAACACGTTGGCCACTGTAGGATGCCATAAAAATTATGTTACTAAGAGGGCTCATGGGCATAGTTCCATGAAAGCCTGGAGGCTTTAAAGAGCTCTGCCATGTTAATCAGGTAAGGTAACTGCTGGGTGTGCCATTCTGTCACAACATTAAGGGAGTTAGGATTTCTGCTTTCCGTGGCTTTATTGTAAAGGTACAGCTGATGCAGAATGCTCCTTAGATTTATACCCAAGTGCAACAAAGTTCTGGATGACTTCAAGGAAAATGCAGAGACCTGTAAGAAGGGCAAGAATTGCCCTGTATGCTGTAACCTAAGCGGTTATATTGGAATTTCTCCAAGCTTTGGAAAAGACACAGAGCAGGTGTAGCCAGATTAAGCACGGTCTTTACAGGTGGGTGGCTCCTAATTTTACTGCAAGAGAGAATCAGAGGAACAGCTCAGAAGAGGCAGGAGCTGCTTTCTCTTGGTGTTTTATTGCCCAGTGAGATTTCTGCTGGGCAGGAAGAACATCCCTTGGCCAGTCCCATCCCCACTCTGAGCTGGTGCTGGTACCTCTCTCCCCACTCTTGAGGACTGAACGGTTTGAGGAAAATAACAGATTTTGCACTCAGAGACACAATCTCCCACTGACTTTTGCCCTCCAGGAACTCCCTGCAGTCTCACTTAAATCACTTGAATCAAGTCTTTCCTGCAGATTTAATATTTTTTGATGTGAGCAAGCATAACATTGTGACTGGTATTTACTTAATGACCTGTATCACATGCTGTATTGTTTTGAGTCTTGGGAGAGTTTGGTAATGTTGTTGTTCAGAAACTTTGCTCAGGAAAAAAACAAATTAGCAACTATAAAAGTACTTCACAAAGGCTTAGCAAGTTCAATTACACTATGGGTATCATTAAATTAATGTCTAATTCAAAAGTAAATGGCTACATAATTTTTGTAATTTATTTTGATTTTCTGTAAAAATTATTTCATGAATAAAAATGTTTTGATTTTGTCAGATCAAAACTTTTCAATCATTGTTTTTTCCCCAAATGTTCAATTTATCAAAAACAGCTGGAGCACTTTTAATTTTATAAATGCTTTTAATTTTGTGTTTTCATTAACAGTCCTTGAATTCAGAATTCATTTGCTAGTCCAGTAATAGCTGTTGTTACTGCTTCTAAATCACAAGCTGCTTAGGTATTTCTTTGCCTCTCTGATGTGCTTTGTTTATTTCAGTCAAATAGAAAATGTTTCACAAGCTTCAGGACAAGACAAAGATGGTTTTTCAGATGAGGAAAGACTTCTGCACTGGTTTCTCTAACACATGGAACTGAAGATTTTCAGTTGGTGAATTTAAAGGAACAAAAAGCTTTAATGTGTTTCTTTTTTAACAATGAAAACCACTCAAGAACAGATGTTGGGCATAACCAAAATTAGAGCAATTCAGTTCAAAATAGACAGAGTAATGTTATGCTCCAAGGAACAGATTCCTGTAATGCTTTTGGTGAGGTGATCATAGGGGAAGAGATCTTATACTTCAATTGACTTTCTTCTTTCTCATTCTGGCTTTCATTTTGGTGAAGAACGTAGCAGAGACAAGTTCAGTATTTCCTGTGAAAGTGTATTAGCCATGAAAGAGAGAATGAGAGGGACAGCAGAAATAGAAAGATGACCCAGCTAGAGAGGATAAAAGTGTATTAGAAGTAAAAAGGCTGATGGAATGGCACCAGACTGTAACATAAACTTTCTAAAGTTATGTATAAAAACATAATAAAGCAGGACAAAAAAGAATTTGAGGAGCAACTTGAAAAAACATAAAAACTACAGATTAATCTTTTTTCACCAAATATAAACTAAGCTGGAAAGCTTGCCAGGATGTATGGGGCCAAAAGATGATGTAGGTGCAAAAAAAGCATTCAGGGAAGGTAAAGGAGTAGCACAAAAGTCAAATAGGTCAGCTGGTTTATATTTTCATTCACAAAGGAAGAACATAGGGAGTTTCTGTGATAGATTTTTTTTTACAATGACAGAGAATATCTCTCAAAATGAAGTGTTGGCACATAAAGCCCAATTATAGAACAAATCAACAAAATGACAAAGTTGTCTAGATAGGATGGCCCAAGTATGGAAGTTATTCAAGAGTGAAATAAATGAGCTATTAACCATAGCATGTAACATCTTGCTTAACACTGCTTCAGTGACTGAGAAACAAAAATTGGCAAATGTGATGACAGTTTTTAAAAACACTTCCAGGGAAGATTTAGAGGATTAAAAAAACCCTTTGGGGCTCAAGTTGGAGAAGCTGGTAGGAACAGCAGTGAAGAACAGAACAAGTAGGTACAGTGCATTAATATGATTTGCCATAAAAGGAGTGCATTGCTCACAAACATATTCTGAGTTTTGCAAGGGAGACAGAGAGCATGGGAACAAGGCTGACCTGCTTGTTACAGTCTGCTTGAGTTCCAGACAGCACTTGATGAGGTCCCTTGCTAAAGGAACATAAAGCAATTAAGTTACCGTGGGATAAGAACGAAGGATTGATTTCACATGAGTAAATGATTGGTTAGGATATTAAAAAAAAAAAAAGTTATGAATAAGTGCCCAGTTTTCTCCATTGTTAAAATAACTTAAAATGTTCATAGTCTGGAAAACAGGTAACAGCAAAGTTCTTTAATCTGCTGAGGACTGTGCATTAAAGTAATAGAGGGGTGGACTGTATGAAATTAGATGACTCAAGAATAAAACTGTATGAGATGCAACAGAGTTAAATGTAACCTTACATTGAGAATGAGGGGCTCTAAACTAGCTCTAAGCTCAGAAATGGGATCTTGCAGCTTTGCAGTTTTGAATGCAGTACTCATTGGTAGTTGAAAACCTAGGAAAAGGCTAGATAGAGAACAAAGATGAGAACATCATTACAGCATTTTATAATGCCGTGTCTCGAGTACTGTATGCTCTGTTCTCTGCAGCTCAATCACTATAAAAGAACTGGAAAAATACAGGGAGAGGTGGTGAGGATGCTACAAAGGGATAGAATTGTTTCCATATGAGGAACAGCTGTATAGACTGTGTCTTGAAGCCTGGGGAAGAGGTGACAGGGGAGAATATAAAAACAGAACCATGAACAGCATGGAGGAAGAAGCTGAAGGTACAAAAGTTAAGGGGAATCAAATGAAACCAGCAGGTTACAGGTTCTAAACACATGAAAGGTACTTCTTCACATAAGGTACAATTAAGGTGTGAAATTTTTTGCTGGCAGGATGTAGTGTGTCCCAAAAATTTACACGTGTTGCAATGAAAACACAAAATGCATGGACAGATGGAAAAAGTCTGGTAAAAACTGTTGAATACAATGACTCTGTATCTGACAGAGGCAATTCTATAAATGCTATAAATCATCAAAACCTGGGAAAGTGTCCTGACCTGCGCAGTTATACATCCAGTGCTATTCTCCATTGGAGGCAGGTACAAGGCTAGATGAATGCTCAGATGGACTTCAGCTTTTAAGGTTTTCAGTTTCCATACTGTACATTCTGGAATTTGAGCTTAAAATCCCATTTCTACATTCCCAGCCCTGAACTAAGGGAGTCATCCTAAGACTTGAGTCAAATTGGGAGCCCGGAAAGAAGCAGATCAGCCCACTCCCTGCCCACTGTAGCTTGCAGATCTAATTCCTTGGCTGGGCTCCCTGAGGTTTGGGATCCACAGGTCCAAGTGTCCCAGTGGGGAGCATTGTTTCTGGCCTGGCCTCTCCCAGCCACAGCTGAGCCAAGCCAACTGTGCAAAGTCCATTCTGCATCTGCCGTTTTAGCCATGCTTGAGCTGGGGAAGCATTGCTAAGAACTTGCTGCCAAGAGCCAAGCTTTAGCTCCAGTCAGCTCCACGTACCTGTGGAGCACAGGGAACAGATTACCGAGCAGTTCTCAGCACACTTCTCCAGCTCAGGCAGCTCTCCAACCCCGAGCCAGGCAACCCTGCGGTGGCACCGGCTGTCGCCCGCTGGGCGGGCAGGGCTCCAGCACAGGTGCTGGGAGCGGCCGCTTTTCCTGCGCTGGCTCGGCTCGTGCAGCGCTCGCAGGGGGGGATGCGGGGCGAGGGGAGCACTCACGTGTGGCGGCAGCGCTGAGCAGCCCCTGGGCCAGGAGCAGCAGTCCGAGGGGGCGAGCAGCGCCCATGGTTCCCAGAGCCGGGGCCGGATCCGCGCCTGCCGAGAGCTGCGCACCGAGGCTCCTCCGGTCCCCACCGGGAGGTGAGTGAAGCTTCCCCGCCGCTCTGCTCTCCGATTAAATGAAGGGCCCCGGGACTCATCATGTGATGGAATTAAGCAGAGATGCATGATTTTGTCTTCAGCTTCTTTCAGCTCATGTGCTTATGACTCACTCCCTTTGCTTTCAGCGTTCCCTGGGATTACTGAGAGACCTGTTTGGAGCCACACCATTCACCTCACAGGCATTTTTATACTAGTTTTGCACTGTGATCAATTTTTGTACTTCATTTGTTTTTAAATTAAGAATCCAAATTAACTCTTGCCCCAGCCTGATTTGCAGGTGTTACTGCAACAGCTCGCTGCGTTCGATGGACCCATCGCTGCTTCACCACATGGCTCATCTCATGTGCTGGGCAACAACTCTAAACTGAATGGAAAAAGGCCAATTCCAACACATCTCTTGACTGGGCTCCTGATCTGAGTTGATTGTTAAGGAAAATATTATTTAAACATTTTGTGGGTACATGCCCATCCAATCTAACCATGGCTAGAGGTGCCATCACAGCCCCTGTGTGGTGATGGCCACTCAATATCCATGACCCTCACACAGGCAACTGATTGTATAAACTTCATGGATTGTAGCAAAAAACAACAAATAGACTTTGCTGCCCAGCCTAACAATGATGTATAACCAGTGGCTCAAGAGGGGCAGCGTAGATTGGCAAACACTGCACCTTGTGGTTCAAATTCAGGGTCAGTGGGCTTGCCCAGCCCAGATGTTCTTCTACAGGAAGTGCAGCAGCTGATTTTCACTGAAGCCCTGGCAGCCTTGTGAAGTTTCCTGCTGTTGTTTGCAGCAAAGAACAAGCTTTGGTAAGATGGCAAGGCACAGAGCCAAGTACAGTCCTGAAGAAACACCTGAGTAGCAGTTTCAGTGGTCCCAAAGAACAGCACTTGTGACTGTGACACCAGCTAGCCAGAAACCAGTGAGCTGGGCAGCAGTAAGCCATTTTTATTTTGGGCAGGGCAGGTGGAAGTCCATCACTCCAAGGCACTGTCAACAGAATGAAGACATTGCCCAATGGAAAGGGATTTTAGAACTCTACTTTTTTTTTTTGGTAATTTCTTCTATTTTTCTCGTGCTTTCTATTAACTGTGTAAGTTATGACCACTACCCAGAGCACCCTAGCCAGCATTTCTCTCAGTAGTGCAGGCTCTGATGTCCAGTCCTGTGGATCTTGCATATTTAGAATCCGTGCTTCAGCATCCTCCTGGCTGGAGCCAACCCTCCCTGCTGCTGCCAGCCGAGGAGCAGGGTGACAGCAACAGCCTTAGGGCTACAGGCTTGTTTAAACTAAGCCCTCATTATCTGACAGAAACAAGGGGGAGCATAAATCGAAGTCAAAGCTGTGACTGACTGTGCAAAAAAAATCATATGACTGCAGCGTCCTCATGTGATTGTTGCTTTTTTTTGGTTGTTATTCAATCAGCTACATTCCCAGTTGAAATGTCAGGTTTCGAAGGCATTCACAATTATTTTTTAAACCATGTGGGACATTAACTTTAATTGCACTCCTTTGTTTCCAGGTTGTTGATCCTAGAAGTGAAAAGTGACCTTCAAACACTGTGGTTCAGCAGTGGTTCAGCCCTGGGAGCCTGATCCAAAGTCTGCTGGGGAGAAAGGAAGTTTGAATGCTCATTCCCAAGAGGGTTTTGAGAACCTCCAGAGGAAAACTGCTGACAATAAATGCCTGTTAATTAAAACCAAAAATTTATCAGCCTAAAAACAATAAAGTTGGTTACGATGGAGTTTTTTGCCATGTTATTTGATACACGAAATTGTTACATAAATTTTGAGTGACAGTCTGAATAAGAACCAGCTGGTAGAAATTATTAAACATGTTGTAAATAGACTTCAGAGGCACTGAGAATCAGGCCTGTGGTTAGAGGAATCCAAACCCACCAGGGCTGGGGTAATAACTAAAAGGTGGCTGTACTGTGACACTCCAGTCCTTCACATTCTTCCTCCTCTGCTCTTGGGCCTTAGATTACACATTCCTGCAGGGCTGACACAGAAAATATTTGGGTCCATTTGTGGTGTGGTTGCAGCCAACATTCACAAGAGGAGAGGAGAAGGGAAGAAAGAGCTAGGGGGAACAGAAGGGTAAAGGAAGTGAAAAGAATGAAAAGCTAAGAAAAATGTGATAAGTCAAGACTGAAGGGACCATCTGAAAACTGAGACTTCTCTAATTGTTTTAGCCCCAGCTGACTTGTCTGAAAATGAGTGTCTGAAACACTGAAGGGTCGCTTGAAACCTGAAGATCATCATCAGATCTTAAATTACCTTTATAGTTTCTACATTATTATTCTTGGTCTCTGAGAAACAGCTTTGCAATTTAAACAAGTGAATTGAATCAGGCAGCTCTAAAGGAGAAAAGGTTTGAAATATATCCTAAACATTCTCCCAGCAAAGAAACACACATTCAGGGAGATTTAGGGCTCCATCTGACAAAGAAGTGCGTGGGCAGGAAGTGCCTGGTACTTCACAGCTTTAGCAGCTCAGTTATTAAATCTCATTGAGGAGATACACATCTCTGCTACCTGAAGGCTGTCAGATGACAGGGTGTGAACACATCATGTGTACCTGCAAGTCTAGACTGACAGAGCTGGCTTGCCCACACTGCTATCACACCGCCATCAACGCAACACCAACAAGGGAACTGTTTATCACTGCTCACAGGAACTTTAAAAAAAAAAAAAGAAGAAAAAAGAAGAAAAGTGCAAAGGGAAAAAGAAAAAGAAAGGAAAGGGAAAAAAAAGGGATTTGAAGTATGAACTTGGCTTTTGGCCAAGAAAGTAAAGGAAAACAAGACAATCTTGGTTTGGCAACCAGGTACATTTAGGTAAATGTTGTCTGCCATTACCAGTGATCTCTCAAGGGAACTCTGCTTAGGGCACAAAAAATTTCCTTCCTGGGAAGAAATCATCTGTGCCTTGCTTCACACAGGACAGTGGGCATCAGCTGATTGAACCAAACATGTAAACAAAGCTGCCTTAGCACTCTGCAGTTCTTCTTGTACCAGGAAGGGAAAAAAAGCTCCTGATCAGTTTCTAGTATGAACTAACTCAGTTTACCACTGAAAAATTATTTAACCCTTGCAACTGATCAAAAAGGCTTTTGGTAATTCCAGCACCTTTATTTCTTTGCCTTTGTAGTAGCTAAAGCTATGCATTTAACCATTTTTTTTATGGGAAGGTGTTCCCTAACAGTCATACATTTCTCAAATTCCTGTGGTGGGGTTGGTCATGGAATCACAGAGTGGTTTAGGTTGGAGAAGACCTTTAAGATCATTGAGTCCAACTGTCAACCCAGCACTGCCACTAAACCACTCCCTAAGAGACACATCTACACACCTCCAGGGATGGGACTCCACCGCTTCCTGGGCAACCTGTTCCAATGCTTGACAACCCATTCTGTGGAGAATTTTTCCTAATATCCAATCTAAATTTGTTTCCAGTTTTAAAGACTTTTTTAAAGACAGTTTTCCAAACTTGGCATTTGACCACAGCATGAGATAAGGCTCAGGAGTGACCTTATCTCTCTCTACAGCTACTTGAGAGAGGTTGTAGCAGGGGCTGATCATTCTCTTCCTCCAGGTGACAGCCAACAGGATAATAACAAATGGCCTCAAGTTGCACCATGAAAGATGCAGCAATTTTTTTTGTGATACAAATAATTTTTGGCCAGATTTGCCCTTGAGGGAAGGCTTGAATGAGCCTGCCAGCTCTCTGCTTTTTTCGGTCCCTCCCTACAAATTCTAAACCCCCTGCTCAGTCATAGCCGTGTGTGTGACTGGCCCAAAATGCCTCATGAAAGCAGCTGGTGGGGAAGGTAGGGGAGCCCAAGAAATCATCTGCAGCACTTTGCAAATCCTCACATAGCTCAGCCTCGAGACACAGACCCACAGAGTGCCCTGGCCCACTCATCCTCACAGGTGGACTTGTCTTCCCTGCCCGTGGCTGGGCTGCAGATGAACACCAGTTGAAGACAAAGCACAGTAACAGGTACTGACCATCCAGATTGCACCATACACCTTTTTTAAAGGTATGTAAAGGAAGCAAGTTTATTTGTTACCTCTGGATAGGTTTGTTGTGGGTTTTTTTTTTCACTATGATGACAGTGCAAGGAGGAGGTGCAGCTATCCTGGCAGTGCCAGGGCTCTGCTGTGGTAGCCCATGCTCTTCCAAAGTCTCTGTAAGCTTCTGGCCTCTTGTATGTGCACCTCAGCTGACCTGCTTTCTGTTTTGTAGCTGCCAGAGTTAATTTACAGTCTGGACATTGGTTTTACTCTGCTACTTTTCTCATTGATTTAATGAATGGTTAACGATGTATTTTATAGTCACCACGATTCATCGAGGCACAGACCTCTTCCAATCAGGAGAGTGGATAATTGCAGTGAAAGCACATGATCATGGCTGCACGAGACCCGTATTTTTTCATCATATTTTAATGAAATTGATTCAGGCTTCCCTGTTGCTCAGAGGGGTGTTAGAAGATTGATTTTGTATCATTCAGCTCAAGAGAGCAAATTTTTGCTGAAAAGCTCTGTTTTCTCTAAAAACATTAATTGATATTTTGGCTAGGAAGAAGAGAAAAATTTCTTAAAAAAAAAAAGTTATCCAGAAACAATCAAACCAGCAAACCCCAGCCAAAAAAGTGACCTATCAAAGAGAATATACTTAACAAGAACATCTGCTCTGTAGTCTCCTTGGTGGGAGGACACTGAAGGAGAACTAGTCTCACAGCCAAAGCTCCTTTAAAGCTTTTCTAAGAAATAAAGTAAACTGAACATACCCAGTTGCACCTTGCTCCCTGTATGTGCTATGTTTCACTTACTGTGGGCGAGGGATAAGAGTTCACCACAGGGGCTCAGTTGTTTTATGGTCCAGTGAAATTGCCTTGACTGCTTAAGAAATAACCTCAGCACTTCCCTGAAATAGAAGTCAGAAAAAATGAAAATGCTGGCAGCTGAACTTTAGCGTAACATACTCTTTAATGTGCTAACATCAAAAAAATGGGCAAAATGCTGCATTTTTTGGACTGTGTTCCCACTGACTCATGGCAGTAATTCAGAGAGTAACCTCTTCCTTAGAGGCTAGAACAAGCAGTGAATATACAGGCAATAGAGAGAGGAGAAAAAAAGATAAATATATTACAAAGCAACCAGCCTTCTATCTAAATGCCCCACTTAGACACTGATATTTATGGCATAAAAGGGAGGCAAACTGAGCAAGTGGAGCTGTTGTACTCCTAGGGAGGCGTTGCCATCACCTTAGGACTTAAATCCACCTGGATCCACCTTCTGTAGCTGACAGCATTGAGGACTCACTGGGGGTCTGGGGGGAAATAGAAGGAAAGAGCTCATACAGGGTTTGGTTTGAGTTGGGCTGTCCCGAGTTTGCCTGCTGCCATTTGCACAGCGTGGTCACGGCTTGCCAGGCCATGGGTTAACCAGGGAGGCACAGGAGGAGCTGTGCCATAATTTGCCCATTCCCTCTCATCCATCACCACCTTGACTCATCTTCAGCTGCTGCAGAATGACAGGTGGCAGGATCAGGCCCTGATGTTCTGCTGGCAGGGCAGGGGAGGACGCTCAGGCTCCTGCAGCCCCAAATCAGGGGTTATCACCCTGCCCCACAGCTGGAGGGGCTCCTGCTTGCAGAAAGCTCAACAAGAACTGCTGCTTGACTGGGACAAACGTGTATTTTTAATGCCCTGCTGCCAAACGCATTACATAATAATCTTTAAAAGTTCTGATCACATGTGGGCAGGGAAATATATTAAATGTATAGGAGTTATTCTTCTGAGTTCATCTGAAATGAACACCCATATCCTTTATTCATATACTCTGCAATAGCAGCAGTACATTTGCACTGATTCTGTTTTAAATCTGCGTTGGAATATGGTTATTTTATTTCAGCTTTCTTTGCCAATACTGGAAAATCTAACATGGCTTTACTGTGTTCCCGTGTGAGAACCAAAAAATTGATTTAATACAGCAGCCTACTTGCAATCCCTGGCTTAAGTGAAATACTGAGGGTAAAATCTTTCTAGCATGTAGGCTGCACTGGTCACCAGAGCTGTGAGCCCAGCATGGGAAACACTGTATAACATGACTGAAATCATTACAGAAAATGTGTGTGCATCCTGTAATAGGAAAATCTGCTTCTTAGATCTATAATTGAAGCTGTCTCCCCAAAAAGAACGAAATGGCTTAACAAATCTTTCCTCAGCCACGCTGCTTTCTTGCAGCTGGTGGCTCAGAGCATTGCTGCATGCAGTGCTCTGGGAGGAAGGGAAAGCTCGCTGGTGCCCAGCACAAGAGGCTTCACTGCAAATGGTTCACACTGCAAATGGTTCAGTTCTGCTGCTCATGGACAGAAGGTGAAAAAAGTTACTAAAAAGAAATCAGATCCAATGTGTGGTTGTTGCCATTCCTCTCAGTAAAGGTTATTTTATCCAATATGCATAGTCTGAATTTAGTCCTGTACTGTGGCTGGCATCAAAGTGTAAAAAATGGAATAGACCTGAAGAAAAGAAAGAAAAGAGAAGCATAAGTGAAGAGGAGGAAAATGGATTATACATTCAAACCTCTATAGATTCACTATATATATTCAATATATATATATATACATATAGACTTTTCATGCTGCTATTGTAGTGAGTAGTATTTGGATGAAGGCAAAAAAATAAGTTTTTATGAATTAATAACAAAATGATGAAGTGAAAATAGATATTATTTGCTCTCTTAGTTACTAATTGTTTGTTCTGTTACATTTCAAGATCG
>JAYDZK010000113.1:32174409-32187208 GCA_034509185.1 Euphonia xanthogaster | reverse complement strand
TCTGTTACATTTCAGAGTACCTACTTATTCTATTATTACATAATGCAAAAGAACTTTTGGCAAGAAAAACTAGTTATCAAATGATGTGTTGTAGAATGACAAATAAAAACAAGAAAAATCAGGTTTTGCTGAGACATAGAGGCCAAGGAAAATCAAGTTGTAAATAATTCTTCACTGAGCAATTTTTTTATCAGTTCAACTTTTGTGGATATTCTGGTAACAAATAAAAACTACATTGGATGAGTGCTGAGAGAACACTAATTAATTACTAATACTTTTCCTTGTGTTTGAATTTTATCCAAATCAAGAAGAAATCCAGAAATTCGGTTGAGACATTGACAAAAGTAAAGAAATGTAGTATATAACCCAAATGGCTATATTTGTTTTATTTAGAATATAATGGGAGGCCAGAGCTTCTTTACCTTTTCAGGCTGTTTATTTGTCTAGGATGAAATTCAAAAGTCTGAAGCCAGGAGCAAATGATGAAGCTGTTTACCTGTTTTGGCAGCCAAATTACTGGATTTCACCCAGATACACATTTATACACATTTATATTCCCTTCCTCTTCTGTGACCCTATACTTCTACTTTGAACATACGAATGTTTATATTTTTAGGCATTATCTTCCAAGTAGAAGAGCTCAGCTGAAGGTCACTGATGAGTGAAAAGGAGGAAAAGAACCCCACAGTGACAATGCCATTGGATGTCATTGCTGTGGTGGGGTTGTCACTTGGCAGTGGGGTGACAAGTGGCCTTGGCAGCGCTGGGTTAACACTGGGTTAACACTGGGATCTTAAAGGTCTTTTCCAGCTGAATGTGTGGTTCTGTGCTAAGGAGCATTGCTGGGGCACTGGCAGCAGCAGCCACGTTGGCTCAGTGTTTTGCACGGGTATGGTGTTCACCAATAGCTCAGGAGAAATCCAGCTCTGGGTTCTGGTAAATGTCTTTACCTGACAAGACACCTCAAAATTTTCTTGTCAAACTGCAGATGAACTATCACAACAGTGAGATCAGTTTGTTTGCTTTGATTCTTGCTTGTCTTAACACCTAGCACAGAAGTGAGTTGCAATCCAAATCTCCCTCTCTAACTGGAGTGTGGTGGAAAGCTTCAGAATAAATTCTCAGGGCCTTGTGACTGAGGACAGAAGGGGGAGAGAAATTTCAGAAAAAAATGTTCAAAACAACAATTCTGTCTGAGGCTGCTTTGCAGTGTCTGCAAGACAAAGGTTCCTCATCATCTTCTTCATCTCAGCTGTGCAAACTGAGAGGGAAAGCACAATGAAGTAGAGTGTTCCAAACATCTTTTGCAGCTGTGAAAAAGATGCATGAATATGAAGGAGACTCCTTTACCACTCTAGTCTTTGAGTAAAAAACTTATTAATAATTCTACAAGTGAGGGAGGAAAATCAGGTGAAGGGAGGGTTAGTAATACTTCAAGCACAATGATCTCTGCAAGTATAACAATATGTAAAATACCACTCAGCTGTATCTGTAATTAGCAATAACCACCCTCAAGGCTCTGCCCGCTGTGCTGAGGACTGGCAGTGTATTTCTGAGCCCCTGCATTCCCCCAGCACCCTTAATGCTCTGCTAAGGACATGTGCTTGCAGTGATTGAACTCATTTGAAGGCAACTTGGATTTATTTCTTCAGGTCATATGAAATGGGAAGATTCTGAGAGAAAGTGACTAAAAGTGACATTATGTTTAGCAGCCTACCAAGCCATCGTGAACCAGCTCCCCTTCCCTCTGGATAAGCCAGCATGGTCTTCCCAGGAGCTAATACAATCTCTGCCTGGGATTGATCTCACACTGCCACCTCCTCCTTTGTTTAAGCAGCTAAAATGTTTCTGGCTAGCTAAATTGTGTAGAAAACTGTATGAAAATCACAGAGTATTTAATAAAGGATTTTGTGCCAAGTCTTCAAGACTTTTAGAGCTACAGCAACTTTAAATAAAAATTAAGGAGCATTATGAAATTTTTGAAGTCAAATGTAGTAGGGCTTAAGGACATTATTTCATTGTGCTAAAAGGCACAGGGAGGGCATTTAACCTGTTCCATAGTGACATGCTTTGGACTTTAGGTGACATTTGTTGGAAAGCTTCAACATAGTCTGTTCATACAGATAGAAGTCCAAAGCTCCAGAAAAGGCAATCTCCTTGAAATTTTTCTCACGTTACAGAGCTAGCTTTTCATCACAACTCTGCACCGAAAGCAAGGGATGTGCAAACTCTGTCTTGTATTGATCTACAACATGTTTTATAGTTTTCATTCCTGTGGTATTTGAATGCTTTGCATGTGTTTTCATTTATGCAGAACTCTCTCTCAAAATGTATTTCTAATGGATACTATTTTTTAATTGAAAAGAAGAGTTTCAGGTTATTTACAAAAGCGGAAAGGTGATTTCCTGTTGGGTGGGAACCACCAAGTCATCCAGAGCTTTGAGATTACTTTAGTTAAAACAAGCATCCATGATAAATAATCTTTGGCTCTTAGGAGCTAATTCTGGTTAGAATGTAAATGAGAACTATTCATTATTTAAATAAGAGCAAATATGGACTAAAACAAAGCAGGGAATTTGAAAGACACTCCATCCTTACTCACTGCATTCTTTTTGGATGGGTTCCTTTGCTAGGCCCCAGTTTAGAGCCTTTCAGTCACCTTTGGTTAAGTTCCTTTCTGAATCCCAGCTCCTTTGGTGTTTAAGTCAGTCCTTTAATGCTTTTGCAGAAGTTTGTGTAGAGAAAGTTGATGGGCATAGGTCTTTTGCTAATAAAAATTTGTAGAGATAGGGCTGAGAGCAGGCAGATACAGCTTCAAGATACATCACAATCTTTAGTGAGAACTTTAAAATTCAGTTAAAAAATTACTGGCCAGGGGGATTATAATGGACAATTTGGGCAACCAGAAGGCTATTTAATTCTATTTCTTATGTACCTACAAACCATTAAAAAGAAGCAATTTTGTCCAGTATATGTAACCTTTCATTTACCTTTAAAGTCTCCAAATAAGCATATATTAATTTAAATTCTAACAGCCTACAGCAGGTTTTCAAATTGAATAGGGTGAGAAATTTTAAAAGGTCATAGGAAAAAAGACAAGACTTATCTGGTTAGCTAAAAGGATTCCTTTGATGTTTTTATCTTCCCAAGTTTCACTGCAATTAAGAACTGGCAAAACGAACTTGCTAATAGAACCACTTAGCGCTGGAACCACAGCAGTATTTAGCAGGCATAACCAGCTCTCACTGCTTTGTGCTAAGCATTTCATGACCATGTAATGACCATCCAGGCAGCCAAGCACCAGAACTGCAGGAGCTTTTTCATGTGCTCTTGTGGTTCTGCAGCAGGACCTTGGCTCAGCCAGTCTCCCACCACGCCAGCTTTGGTGTCCTGGACAAATGCAACCCAACTTAGCACTTTCCTATTATCTGTATGATTCATTAATTGTGAGTGAAGGGTGCTCTTGTATTAACCCAAGCTCTTCTGGTAGCCACAGGGTCAGCAGGGACTCTTGCTAATAATAACTCTTGGTGGGTTTCAGTTTGGCCAACACAGAAAACAGCACCTGGGGCGGGAGAGTGTGGCAGCAGAGAATAAGAATGGGCAGCACAGTTGCACCTTTTTTCTATGGTTAGGGTAACATTTTAGTGAGCCAGGACACAGAAGAGAAGGTGCACAGAGATCCAATCCCCTCCCTGCTGGGGACCCAAGCAAACTTCCAGTGTCATCCTTTTCTCATTATCATTCTCAACACCTGCTTCCTTTCTTTTACCCTCTCAGGCTATAATGGGCCCCAGCTGAAGCAGGCAGGAAGGAGGTTCTGTCCCCTGGCAGTGAAGGTATTCCAGGAGTGATGCAAGAGGGAAGGCTTGATCTGCTATTTTTGTACTCTTTGCTTTCTCTTACATTTGAATGGGTGAACTCTTGCCTGACTGTTTCAAAAGTTTTATCAAGCCTTGTGTAATAACTGAATCCCTATCTGGAGACGATGGAATATAAACAGGCAGAAGCTGCATCATGCTAGAGGACTTGTGATTACTGTTCAGTGGTGTTTCCTGTGGAAAGCCCATCTGAGCCATGTTCTGGAATCTGCTCAAGCTTCAGTTTACTGGTGAGTTTAAATATTCTTGCTCACACTTGGGTTGCCTTGAATGTTTTGGATCCTTTTCAGGGGACCATGGTTGCCCTGTGGAATAAAGGAGGCTCCACATACTGATGCATGGACAAGTCTCTCCGGTTTGAACAGAGGCAATCATTGGCTGTTGGGGCATCTTCAGTCTGCTGTGTGTGAGGGAAAAACATCTCTTCTTGTCTGGATTTGTTCAGTCACAATCGCACTCTCCTGTACCCTAAGTCTTATGGAGTAAGTTACATTTAAGATTAGAAGATGACTGAATATGCAAATTTCCTCAGCTGAACTGAGCCAGCAGTCTCTTCAAAATAATCAGGATATGGGAAATGTCTTGAAAATTTTCATATGCTCTGGCAGAAATGCCATTCTCTGCCAAATGAAAGAGCAAGCAAATTAATATATTGTGTCATATGACAGGATAAAAGGTTAGTGATACACTAATGGGTTTGTGCACAATTATTTCTATAAACTGATCAGAAGGCCAAAAATGTAGTAATAATTATTTTATTTTAATCAGATTGTTATTTCCAGTTTCATTTAAGTGAAAGATCATTCATGGCTTCTGTGTCATCGTAGAAGCTCTTCTGCAATGATCCTGTTTTTCTCCTAAGTTCTGGGAGGCTGGAAAGTTCTACAATAGCAGGATCCTAGGAATCCTGGGAGAGGACACTTGAGGTCCATCTGCAAAGCTCTTGGATCATGGATAATTTCATTGATTTCCATTAACTGGCAGCAAGTTGGCAGTTCCCACGGTGAAGTCATGAGCTTTGGTTCGTTTACATCTGAACTTACATAGCACCTTGTTCCTTGGTTAACTTCATGTTTGAACGTGGAAGAATCTTGCTTTGACACTTGAAACAAGATGGTTTTGACCCACAGAATGTGTGTATAAAACCTAGTTTTCTATAGTTTGGTGTCCTCTTTAATACCCCAATGAGGCAAAAGTCTGGTAAACTACTCTAGAGACCAGATTTCCATGTGTGCTGATCAGCCAGCCAGTTGCTAACAGCATTTATAGCAGCTGAGTTTAGCCTGCTTTTCCTTCCTTGCCAATTCTTACTATAGCTATGAGAATATGGTCATCTTTGAAAATTAATTTCCTGAAAATTTGCTGTGGGGTTAAAAAAAAAAGACTGTTGCAGAGGGAACCACAGACAGAAGATCAGATGGTATGATCAAAACCATGTAATTTTTTAGGAAACGTGCTGAAATTGGGTAATTTGGATATAAATCAGAAAGCATAATGGATTGGACCTCAGCCGTTTCCTGGCTCTTGTGCTCTATGTCAGAGACTAAAATTGGTATTTGGGAGTCCTGTGTTCATGGGGAATTTTTCAGATAGATAACAGCCAGCACCACAACCCTGGGGCATCTTCTCTAAGGATGAGTCCACACTGAGGGCCTGTGAGAGCTGAGCAGAGCACAGGAGATGCACAGTGTGCACTGGGGCTTTGTGGCTTCTGAGTCCCCTGGCTGACCTCCAGGGCTGTGTGAATCATCACAGGCCCAGCATCAGAGGTGGGAACGCTCTAAAATGCCATTTATTTCCTCTTCCTCTACACCAAGTACTGCAATAGATACAGACTTCTAAGTAAATTATTTCGGATGCACAGCTATAAATTTCAATCACACACACTCCAACAGATTTTTTAAAACAACAACCACAAAAAAAATCACGTATTGTTCTCATGTACTCTTTAGTTACTTTATAGGACTCCCTCTGTTCGTGACTGTTTCTGTTATTGTTGGAAGAAGAAGCCTTCTCAAAATAGATCATCGTCAGGATGGAATCTGTCCAGTGACCACTTAAGTAGAAGTTTGCTGCCAGAACCAGTTTATTTCAGCTGTGATCACAAGTTTTTTTGTGCATTTATTTGTTTGTTCTTCAATGCTGTCTGTAATATCGAGAGGCTCTGCTAGTATCTTTAATGTTATCCAATGTTTTTCCAAAACAAAGTAGATAAATACATAAGAGAAGGTCAGAGAGAGATCCTCAGTTTTTTTTCAACAGACAGGACAGCCTTATATGTCATCATGTGTCCAACATTCCTTGGTTACTTCAGTATGGACCTGTTATTGGCAACCATATGTATTTCCTTCTGCAAGAACTAACTTAGATTGCTCGTGTTACTTGTATCATGTATGCTCTTGGTAGGTGCTGCTCTGAAGCTTGGCTGTGAAAAGGAGGATGGGCTTGTGTTTCAGCCATATAACCCAAAGTTAGGGTGTCTGGGTTTTTTCCCTGACAGCATCATGAATTTCAGCAAACTTGCCTGAGTATTTTGTGCCCTTTTTCTCCGGTCTTTTCCTCATCTTCTGTACAGCGACGCTCAGAAGGGAAAAATAGGAGAAAGTTAATTTGATTGCTATCAGACACAAACAATTAAGCAACTGTTTGCAGACAGACTACAGGGATTCCTGTGTGGAGGCCCAGAGGTGTCTCCGCCTTTCCTGGGTTGTACACCTGATGGATGACAAAATGTGCTGCCCTCTCGGTCCTCAGTGCACTGAAGGGGTGGGGGACTAGAGCACAAGCCAGAAGGAAAGTACATCACTGTTGCAGTGTTCTTTGGGAAAAAAGAAACCCTTAGATGTGTTTCAGACGAGTGCCTGGAGAAGCAGAAGCACTCTGCTGTCAGGGTCAGGGAGGAGCTTTAGCACCCCTGAGTTTCTAGATGTATGACTCCTGAGAAGTGCAGGCAGAGGCAGCTGTCAGGGAAGAACAGGCAGGAGGAGTTCACTGGTGGTTATAAAGCATGATCAAAGGTTAAGTGGGAATCATTTTGCTAGAAATGCCATGTGATAGGGAGTTTGAGTATGTGAGCAAAGGGCACTGATGGGACAGAACCTTGAAACAGTACCAGCTGGAAAGGCAGGTCATGCTGGAGCTGTATCAGCGCCCAGGGTGATGTCCAGCCCTGCCTGGGTGCTTGGGCTGGCTTGGAGGGGTCTCAAGTCCTGAATACTGTGTCCTGATATCATGTGAGTTCCCACACAGGCTCAGGTAGAGGCAGAGACTTGGGCAGAGGAGGGGTTCCTGGTGGCCATTTCCCTCTGCAAAACCTGCACAGGGAGGCTGAGGAAGTCACTACTCCATGTGTGCAGATGCAGGGGACTTTGTGGGCAAGAGCTTGGGGGATTGGGAGGCACACGGGGCAGGGAGTAAAGAAATCAGTCTCCAGCAAGTCAGGTAGGTTAGATAGAGACAGAGATGTCCGAAGCAGACTCCAGGCAGAAGGATCTGCAGTAAAATTTGAAAAGGCCTTAAAAGGCCTTATCTCAAGTCAGGCAGGTCTGCCTGCAGGCTGGGGCTCTCTTTTAGGCTCTGCCAAGCTCCTGGGGTGAAGTTCAAGCAGTGCTTCACTTTGCAAGGGCCTGTTGGCCCCCAGCCCATGGGAGCTCCTGAACAAGGCTATGGGAGAATGCTGAAGGCTCTCTTCTGCCCCAAAGAGTTCATGTAACCTGAATACAGAAGGTTCTTCTCCACCTCATCCAGTGTTCCATACAGGAACATTAAGTGATACCAGCCTTTTTTTTTTTTTTAATGCAACCCATGGTTATAAACTTTTATTTCAGTTTTATATACTTTTAGTTCTATTTAATCATTGCAGATACTTCAAGAGAAGCCGTACTTGCAGAAGTAGACTGTAATAACAAAATTTCATGGGCTTATAAAGAGTGCTTTAATACTGAAGTGTATTACAAGCCAGAGATGCACAGATGCTCGTCAGAAAACCACCACAGCATTGGGTAGCCTTTTCCCTGTAGAAAACCTCTCAGAGATCAAAACTGTACCTCAGTCTCCTCTTAAATGTGATGTGACATGGTTTTACATGCACACATGCAAATGTTGCTTGTTTGATTCACACAGGAGGGTTGGTTTATTTGGTATAATTAGAACTAATCTAGTTAGTTTGTAGGGCATATGCAATGGGAACATTTCATGTGACTTGCAAAGATAAGGCTCCATTGGAGAACAGAATGTTCTTCCTTGATGTTGCCCAGAATGCATTTAGTTTGCTAAGAACTCACGGCCACAAGAAAATAGAAATTCAGGTGGAACAGGATATAATTGCTGCAGGTACTTTAAAACCATCAGATTGCATTTCTGATGGCTGCCATGCAATTAGCAACCTAACAGACCTGCTTGCTGGAAGGGGAAAGGCAAAAAACTTGTTTCTTATGTCCCTCACGTACACGGCAAGAACAAATCCTACTGGCTGTGGAGGAAAGACAAAGCAATCCGTGTACCTGAACAAAAATGTGCATCAGCCTACTGACATTTAAGTCTTGTTCCTCTTGCTCTTCTTCCCTCCATTTTAAGATCTGGCTTTGTTTTTTTTTGCAAGCGAGTAAGTCCCACCAAGGAGCCTGTTGCATGATACTGAAAATTTGCATGGGTGTTGGAGATTAAATAAGCATATTGCCTAAGGCTGAGCTACTAAGAACAACTGTGGCTTTTTACTTAGCTATTCTTAACAGGAGAACCAGGCAATTGCAAGTGAGAGTTTCACAGCAAGTGTAAGTTTCAAGACCAAGAGGCATATTCACTCCCAGGGTTAGAGAGCTAACCTGTCTCTTTAAACTCAGTGGAGAGAGGTTCCCTGTTTATGGCCAGCACCCTGAATCATTCCCAGGACAGGTGACAGGGACATAGAGCTCCCTGCCCCAAATGCTCAGTGTTGCAACCCTGTCACTCTCTGTGAAAGTATTGATGTATTTTGGTTCAAAGGAACTGATCAAATCTACTTGTGCTGACTGCTGCACCCTGAGGACATGTGCTGTTAGTCCTGACAAGCAGGGACTTGGTTCTCATGTTTTGATTGGCTTAGCCAACCAAAAACTTAACAGAGGTGTAGAACAGGACTTTTCTAGGTGGGAAACTTCCTGTCTAAGACAAATCTGTGAAAGTCGTGCAATATTCTGGTTACTAGAAAAGTCCTGTTTCCTCCTTCCTGAGAGGGCACCCTTTCAAAAACACAGTCATTGCATGTTGCAGCCTCTGCTTTCGCCAAGCAGTAAATATTCAGCTCTCAAGTTCCCTCCTGAATTCTCATTTCCAATGGCTTTGCTTGCACTCTGAATCTCCTTCTATTCATCTTGCAGCTCTCCGGCAGTTGCAGGCTCAGAACTAAGCACAGCATTACTGTAGCTATAGGAGATTCCTACAGCTCAAACTACATTTTCCTGATCTGAACCAGCATGGCTTCAGATCTCACTTACTGTCAGCACCTTTCTACTCTACAGTTTGCTCCCACTCTCTGAGCACTAGTAGTCCAGACTTTTCCTTCAGCTTCCATTAGGCTTATATTGGGTCAAATATAATTAGATAGCTACTTAAATTGATATCAAGTTAGGCAAATTGTCTAAATAGAATTTGTGGCTTTTTTCCTCCACTGTTGCTCAGGTAAATCTCTCTCTATCTTCTACATTAGGACGTGGGAGGTGGACTAGAAACAAAAGCATTCACTCATAGGTGTTTCTGATTAATGACTACGCTTAATCACAGTCACATAAACCTCTGAAACCTCCTAAATGCTTGTATCAAATGCCTTACTGAAAGCCAGTTGATCTGTCTTTGCAATCTCCTCAAATTATTTGTAACTGTCAACAAATTGAGTAACTTTGCTCACTGAGGTCTGTTTTTTCCTCGGTCTGCTAGCAAATCCCTGGTGTTCTGCCACTTATCTGAGTGATATCACTTACCAAAACTGTAGCAAGTCCATTATCTGATTCCCTTACTGACCCGTACAGCAAATTATCTGGACGCCCACTATGCTGCAGTAAGCTCACATTTCACAAATATTTTCTTGTTTTCATCAGCTACTGAACGACATCCTTATTGATTTTCAACCATCCCTCATTTTGAGTACTTTTTAAATAGATTTCCACCATTTCAATCTTATCAATCTCAATTCAGTGTTCCTGTATTAATAGGATTTTCATATTCCTTTCCCTCCCCAGGCACATTTATGAAAGCTCTTCTTTCCTCAGCCTTCTGGTCGTTGTTAATTTATTGTTGTGGATGCCCTTAGCTTGTTCTCTGGGGCTCAAATCCAGTCAGCTGATTATTTGCAGTCCATCTTCCCTCATTCAGTGTAAGGCTACCATGGCACTTGCTGCTGCACACTGTGAAACTACAGAGCATGGGGCTACTGTGATGTTTCAATTTTAGGACCTAAGTGTTTGTAATGCTTTCCGAGGTTCATGGGTTTCTTTTCTTTTCCTTCTTAGATGCTAAATCCCATTTTGAGATCTGCCAATGCTGCTAGTATGTGAGGAAAAAGGGCAGAGAAAATTCCATTTGTTAGATGCTGGGTTGCTTCCTCAGCTGAGGCAGCAGAGAGTTTTTCTCCTGTATACAGCCAGCCTCAAGTGCTGCTGTCTGGGGATTAATCCAGGATATCTTGAAAACCAAAACTTTATTCTTCAAATTAGTTGTTTGCACCACACTGCAGGAATTTCAGTGACTCATAAATCCTGTTATTTCAAAGTAAGGGAAGTACTTGAAAATATCACATGGAGCTTGAATGTTCCAGGCTATTTCACAGACCAAGATTTTCAGCGAATCAGGGGACATTACACATCTTTACTTGGACAATCACCTCATGTTTCCTGTTCCAAATCAAAATACAGTAAGTGACATCTGTGAGTTTGCTGCCACCCTATATATGTTTTCATATGCCAGACCAAAATATTATCACTTTCTGGGGAGCAGCCATATACTAAACAAACAAACAAAAACAGTTGCAAAAAGGAGAAGTTAAAAAAATGAAAGAATTGTAGGTAATAGAAGGTACTATTTAGCCTCCTTTGTGCTTGCAACCAACTTTGATATAAAGTATACCAAAAGCAGAAAACGACAAACAGGAAAAAAAAAAAAGAGCAAATATTGGGATAGATTTGGTCTAATAAATTGTTGCCTATTTTCTGCAGTTTAGTGAGCCCCCTAGAGTAATATTATTCCCTTCTCTTCTGTCCTATCCTTATCCCTACTTCTGCAGCCAAACACCCAGCTTGCCTTTTGCCAGGTAAGTCATATCACACTGCTCCCTGCCATCTTTTCAGAAGCCCATTTGTGAAAACACCAAATCCTAGTACCTCTGTAACGGTAATTTTTAAAAAACTTTTAAGGGTGAGGAGATGATTTTAAAAACCACATTTGGCCAAACTTTTTTATTTCTTGTCATCAGAATTAGGAATACCTCACCTAATCTTTGCTTATTAATGGCAATGTGACCTAACACTTAAAAATTCCCTTCTTCCTCTAGGTCTCCCTGTGTTAGAAGGATGCTTGAGAACATCAAGCCAATACTGTTTGGGTGTGTGCAGGAGAATATCCAGATTTTTATGGCATTATTTTTTTTTTAAAGCAAAATACTTCCATTTAAAACAGCACATGCTCACTTTTAAGCCTGGGAAGCTCCTAGAGCAGTTTAGCAGTAACAGGCTGCTGAGATATGTAACACCTGCAATTTCTGCTACATCTGCACTGGGCACACACTGAGGAACCTGGATCTCCATGAAGGCTGCAGAGTGCCTACCCCAGCCTACCATTCTGGATGTTGTTCCAGTCATTCCCACTCCTTTATCCAGCCAGTCTCTGATGGATCTGTGGTCAGATACACGACACAGGTGAAGTTTCATGTAGGACCAGGAGGTCCATATTGAGAACTGAAATGTTACCTACAAGTGTTAAAGAAACCACTGATTTAGTTATGTGTATCCTGAAGTAAACTTTTGCTTTCCTCTTAAAGATGAGGTCTGGCAATTATAGACTACTAAGGGGAGGGCCTGGTCAAGAGCAAATGTTCTCCTTCCCTGAGTCTAGGATATCCTCTGGAAGACTCCTGACTCCTGCTTTAGAGAGTCTTGGCAACAAAACTGATCCCTTAACATCATGACTTCAGGAGAGGTAATGTTAGTATATGCACCCATCAAGTTTTGAGAACCTGACATCATTCACAGAAAGGCAGTTTTGCTATTGCTTGCAAAGTTTCACCTAAGAGGCACCAAAATAACAACCCACAAGCTCCTTCTGCAATATGAATGCTTTCAGGGCAGTATATGACATTCCTGCAGGCTTGGTGACCTCAGGCAAAACTACTAAGCAACAGCTGAATTGGGTCAACTGGCACAGGAGCTGGCTCCCAGGGGACAGAAAAGTGTAGTGTGGCACAAACCACACAGGAGGCATCCCTTTCTCTCAACATAGTCCTACAACACTGCACAAACCTTTGAAGAATAAGAAAAGGCTGTCTAACAGCAAGTGTTGGTACTGCATGTCTTTCTAGGGTTCCATTCATAGTAGATTGTGAATACTTGACTGAAGCACTGTTTCTTTTGACACAACCTTTTTATAAACAGCGTTGCCCCAGAATTTCACAGGAAAACAAACAGAAGGAAATATTCCATTTTATTTTAAACAGTTCATTTCTCAGATGTAAAAAGCCTATCCCGAAATAACCAAGAAATTATAAAATACAAAGTCCACATGCTTATACTTGTAATTTTATTTCTGCAGGAGACTTGAGAGATGAAACAAAAGTTAAAAGTACCATTTTATTTCATTTCAAAACATGTTACTTCTGAATAAACTTAAAAGGTCGAAAGCATTTAAAAGTTCTAATGGTGGTGGCTTAAGAGGAATCTTTCCAATTGTGAACT
>JAYDZK010000113.1:32136338-32161037 GCA_034509185.1 Euphonia xanthogaster | reverse complement strand
GGCCGGAGCCCCGCAGAGCCGAAGGAGGAGTGCGCCCGCCCCGCGCTGCCGCCGCCCAGGCGTGCCGGGGACTATTCACCCTTGGGGACAAAAGCGGATGGAAAACAGATAAAAGAGCCTGTCCAGTCTAGAAAGCACACAGTTCCCTGAGAATTCCAGTAGTTCGGAATCAAGGAGTGGAGACACCAGGAACATGTTTCGTGGCCAGGAGAAGTGAAAAGGCAAGGGAAAACAAAAAACGTAGCACACCCTTCACTTACTGCTGAATAAAGAAGGGAGTTGCAGGAACCGTGAGTGCATCTAGTCCTGTCTGTACAGGCAGAGTTGTCAGATGAGGAAGGAAACGAGGAGCAAGTCTACAAAGAAGCACTGACTTTGAAAAACCAGGATTTACTTAGGAGAAGCTGGAGGAACTTCAGAACTAAAACAGAATAAGCATCCACAGCACGAGCGAGGTAGAGGCAGGCAAGCATCAAATTTTGAAGTTAACTCACTAGTCTCATAGAAACAGACCTGAAAAAATCAGCAAGTTAGAAGAGAAGTGACAAAACTATGATGCAGCTATGAATAAACTAGCACAGGAGCAGGACAGATGTCATTTGTATAGTTTTCCAGAACTGGGAAGAAGCACACAATGCTGATGACACTCAGAGCTTGAGAGGCTGGACTTGGAGGCTGCATGAAGAAATTTACCATCATGTGGGCTGGAAGCATTTACAGAACTCTGTGCTTCTAAACCAGAGATGAATAACCATGCGCAACTTCTGAAGACTTCTGTAAAGTATCTTTAATGACTTGGTTCATGCCATTTTAAAAACAGTCATTTTCAAGAAGAAAATCAATATATCTGTTGTATTGACTTTGCTTTTCTCATTCCTGTTCCCATGTTTGCTAATGGTTTGGCATCTACAGTATGTACAGTCTGATGCCTGGGAAGATTGAAAATTCTTTCCAAGTTTCCAACTTGCTAATTATAGTGCACAATTGTCGTCGACTTGCCCCACCATTCCCTACCTCAGTGTAATTAAAAAAAATAAAATCAAAAAGTCTTTCTGTGAAGGCTCCACAAAATGCCAAAGAGACCATCAAAGTGTTTCTCTAATTTTTATGTATGGTCTCTCTAATCTTAAAAAATTGATAAGCAGTCATGCAAATGATGGAAGAAACTCACTGGAAGAGGGCAGCTATCATGATCTAGAGAGCTGTTGAAACATTGGGAATCTTTATTAGACAGCAGTCCCTGGTCTTTCCTGAGAAAATGTCTTCATTTCATCCCAGTAAGATTTCTGCAGGTAGGTATGAAGGAGAAAAAATTGTTGTTCCTCTTTCTCATGAGTCAAGCTGTATTTACTCACCTTCATTAAAGGAAGTGTCTCTGCAACTGGTACTGGTAAAATGTCATTTAACCAGAATTTTTTTCTTTATCAAATGCTTTAGAGGCATTCTAAATATTTGGACTGGGTCTCTGTTTGACAAGGCCACACCTACAGTTCTTTTAAAGGAAGATGCCATGTGATATCACCTAGGTAAGTGGATTCTCAAAACACATCCCCATCTCTTTAAAACAGACAAGAAAATGGGCATGACAAAATCCACATTATACAATATGCCGTATATACAAATTAAAAGACTGCATCTCATTTTTTTTCCCTGTTACTAAATTTAACATGATTCAGTAAAACATGGATGCAAAGCACCAAAACCATCTTTTCCCAAGTCCTTGAAGAATGCCTTGGCATCTCCTACAGTCTTCAGATCTCTAGAGTTTCTTCATTTGCCCCACAGGTGTCTACAACACAGATTAAACAACTCGTCACTGGGAAAGCACGGACTTTGGAGTTGGCTATCCACTTGTCTGTTTCAGTGTTATATTCAAGAATGTGCCCTAAGCGACCAACACCCTGAAAACCAGCCAGGACATAGACTATAGATCCCACGGCAGCACACTTCACTGTTACACCTTTCCATGGCATTGGAGACACCATCTTCCATTCATTCATCTTGATATCGTAATATTCTACATTATCAAGGCCACCTACAAAGCAATGAGATAGATAACTGCTTATTATGTTGCACTGTATGGATTGCACTAGAGCATGCAAACTGAAGTCTTTATTTTCAAGGTTTCAAAAATCCTACACTTAAAAAAGCAAATCTGGTAATACACCCCAGTTTCTAAACTAGCAGCTTATCCTTGTATAAATACAAAACCAGGGAAAAGTGAAAAGGAGATAGAAAGTAAGATGTATTCTCACAAATTCACACTAGATGCTTTCTATCGATTCCAACATGTTACTTCATGAACAGAAGAACCTTCAGTGCTGAACTTCTGATGGATTTATGGCTAGTGACTAAAACTCAGGAATTACCTGAAACTGCCCTATAGCAGTGGCATTTCTTTCTAGAGGGCTCATGGGTACTTTTACCAAAACTGGCAACTTACTGGTAGAGGAGGCCTCTTGTCATGATGATACTAAAATCACTGAAGTGTAAAAGCCTAAGTCTCTTTGAAATGGGCCAAAAGAACCAAAAGTTATTAGGGAAGAGTAGATTTTGCGACTAAGATTTGCCTACTCAGGAAACATGCTAGTAATTACACTTGACAATAGCTACAAACATGCTGCTGTCCCTATGTAACTCAGTTTTTACTTCCAGTACTGAATTATTAGATCTGAGAGATTAGGAAATCTCTCAATCATATTAAAATATATGAGCTTTTAAACCCAGACATAACTCTTCCTCTTTTTACTACAGTAAGAACAATTTTTAACACTTCTAAGAGGAGCATTCAGTGAATACACTTATATTTTGCCAGATGGCAGATTATGGATTGATAAAATGTTTGTGCAATAAATGTATCTATTATTTTTGCATTAGGAATCAATCACAATGGAATAGTTTCAGTAGCCAATTAAAAATCAAGCTGTATTCGAAAACAGCATTCATCTGATATCAAGAATTTCACTTACCGTAAGTAGTGATTAAAAAACCTCATAAATGAGAATTTTCCATTTTGAAAAGCATTTCAGAAACCCTGTGCAATTAAAATTCATTCTTCTTGTTAAGTATTATTCCTCTAGTTTTAAAGACAAGGGACAGGCAGATCATAATTGATCTGGCCACGACAGCAAATTGTATTTCAAAGCTAGAGCAGTCAAGAGGTCTCACATTTTCACCATTTTACAATACCAGACTAGATTAAGTCTTTAGACCAAAATTCCTAAAATAGTGGCTACACCTTTACGTGTGTCTCGAAAGAATGCTAAAATCTCTGAAAACACATGAATAACTAACCCCCCCCCCAAATAAAAAACAAACAAACAAAATCTTTTCTCAGATGCCTGGTTTAGCCATATTAACTGCTTCAGAACTGCGCTACAGTAGGGGTGCATATCTGAACTTGACTATCATGAGTACAAGAATTTGAAAAATAAGGTAACAGTGAAGTGGGGAGGTGAAAGGAAGACGGCAACACCGATGTGACAATAAGAAGACATGTTTGATGGTGCTGCTCAAAGCTTTACAGCTAAACAGAGTGGAATGAAGTGATTTCAGAACAGAAAAACAATGCCATGAAACCTTGTGTGACCAGATAGAGAATTAATATAATTAAAGTACCTAAACTATTTTGTCCACCCACAGCAAATATTTTGTCCTTTACAAACACCAGCCCATGATTCTTTCTGGCTTCAATCATTGGACACAGTTCAGTCCACCTGGGGAAAATAAATCAAAGAGAAAAGGACAAATCACCATCTGGTTCATAGAAAATAAGTATAACCTATCATTAAGAAAATAAAATATGGAAGAAAGCTGCTGAAGAAAAAAACATCTTTCAAGTAGAACTACAAAGAACTGATTTCTTAATGCTGACTCAGGGAAAATTTCTTACCGGATTTTTTCCTGTAGTCATCTATACTTCAGTCATTTACACAAGTGACTAAAACCAACCTGACTTAAAACAACACTTACGTTTCTGTGCCTGGGTCATAAACTTCACAGGAATTCAGGACTCTTCCGGAAACATTGTTTCCCAGGCTCCCTCCGCACACATAAATGAGCCCATTGGCCTCTACCATTCCATGGCTGCAGCGCTGAGTCAGCATGCTGGGCTTTGTGTGCCAGCTCTCTGTTCTCGTGTCATAGCATTCAAATAAATACAGTGCAGAATTGCCTTAAAAAAATAGAAACCCACCAAAGTGGCATTAATCTTCATGGTTGTCTTTCAAGAGAAGAGTCTAACAGCAATTATTAAATTGATGATTTGTTTGCTAGTGGAAAAGGGAAAGCTGCTTCCCCGCCTCCAATGTAGAACTAACCAGCTTTAAACTTGGGATTATTCAGAAAGCACATACTTGTAATTATTTTGATTCTTTTGTTCCAAAATATGCAAGTAAGTTTATAAAATTGCTATTTGTGTTAAAAAACATGAAAAAAGGTATTTTTTTTTCTTGGAGGGGAATAAATGCTAAATAGAGACGTATATAAATTACCCATCCCATTGTCATCAGCTCATGTTACTCTTTCTACTTGGAAATATATTGAACTTTCAGATGTAAAGATGAAAACAGCTTTGTAAACTCCCTGTAAGTTCATGAGTCTTTTCCTCTAAGCAATGTGACTTGTCCAATACCCAGAACACTTGTTGCCTTTGGAATTTGAAAGCTTATGTCATAACATACTCCTGGAATTATCAGCAACCATAAAACAGCTACCTCTGCCCAATTTACTTTCTTCCTGAGGACTGGTAGATACTTATTGCTTGAAGTGCAGGGTCTGTGTACTCTTCCCTCAAAAGCCAAGGAAACTATTACTGAAATCAAAAGCAATCTTTCTAATGAAGATAGATGGGGGCTCAAAACTCATGTTCAGTTAAGTGATCGAATCATAGCCAAGGCAGGGAAGGCTGAATACAACTTTCTCAGAATATATCTTTGTTTCAAACGATATATTTATCTAGAACACTTAAAAGTGCCTTTTCTTGTGCCTGTTTTACCTTGGCTTTCTACTTCTACAAATTAAGCATGTCACACTAGCAGCACTTACTACCAGCTGAGGATTTGAACCTTCAACAGGTTGCTATGTTTCCAGACCCAAAATGACTCCTGTAAATACACTCCTATAAGTGTGCATTTGTTCACTCCCACCCTGTCACTCTCAGTATCACCAAAAACTGAATAGAGTGGGACATTTTTTTCTTCAATGTAAATAGATGTTTTCTTTGATGTAAATAGACATTCTTATTGCTTTGAAGTTGCAGAAATTCCCATCCATGGAAAATCCATCAGACCTGTCTTTTTTTTTTTTTTTTAACAGGCAGAAGCTTTCATTTTCAGCATAATGTTAAGTATTTCCCCTGCACTGAAACAAGAGTGGAAGAATCTGGTACGTTCAGCTTCCAAACTCTGCTAGTTGTTGCAAATAGAACAGGACTCCCATCAATTCAAGAAGGGGAAAAGAGCCATGTTGTCTGTAATGGACTGGTACAGTAATCCAACCTCTTCAATTGATGGAAAAAACATGAAATTTTTAGACTTCTTTACAGCTAAACACACTGTAGCATTTTATCGGATTAATGCTTTCAACATAATTGCCTGCTTCAAATTCAAAAATACAAGATTCAGGAGAGACAGACCTTCCCAATTTCAGTATTCACTGAATTCTGAAGAAAAAGTACAGGTAAATTAAACTCCATTATTTACGTTTAGCTTTTACTAGTCTGTCTTGATTAATATTTATGGAAAGCAAAGTGAAACTGTGCAGTAATGTGAGGGTGTATTCATAAGAAAACTGTTACATTAAAACTTCAACTATAGTTGTATTAACTATTTACCATGCATTAGAAAATATACTGTACAATCAAAAATTTTTACTGTTATTCCCCATGAATTGAAACACGGGAAACTGTGAAGATTTATGAGATAATGTAGTGTTCCAAGCTGCCCAATGTGGCCTTAGTTAAGCCTATTTCAAGTAATGGGAAAGATGCTATTTCACATTCACCACACGAGGTGGCAGCTGGGAACTGCTTATTGTTCTGCTACATTAGACCTCTTAACATATTTTAGAGGTCAGAAAACATGGCCTAAATGTTACATCCTCCATTAAGTGAGTTATCAGTGTTAAGAACGGATCAGGACAATTTTTTTCTCTGTTCACCTCTCTCTGCAGCAAGGCAGACTCCAAAAGGATCTTCCTTCTAGGATTTTTTCCCATTTGTTTTTATTCCCCAGAACACAGCTTTATTACTGTAACTATTTTTATGGCTATACCATGCCTGCATTTCAACCTTTGGGTTGCTGATGATGTGTCATGTTTAGACAAAATAAAATGTTCCTGCAGCACCATAACATAAGTCACCTTCTAGGGTTTTTGGAGAGAGAAAAAATCCCAATGATCTTTTTTTTTTTCTTTACTATGCTGAATAATAACATCTAAAGGAAGTATAATTTCTCCATTTGTGGAAGCAAGCCAGCAGAATAACAAAATAACAGAAGATAACTTCTGTCATTTGACAAAAATTGGACAAATTCCTTTACAGGACCAAGTACAATTTCACCACCAAAAGCAGTAATTATAAGAGATTTCTTTTCCACTCCCCCCCCGCTTTAAAAGACCTCCTTAGGCCCAACATATGCTGTATAAAAGGAAGGCCATTGTCAAAATGCAGCTATTCTGGTCACACATTCCAGAAAATTTTAAACTACACTGAATTCTGTGGATTTACAGAAGAAACATAAGAGTGGGACTGCCAAAATATATTTCATTGAATCACACCATCATAGAATGGTTTGGGTTGGAAGGGACCTTAAAAATCATCTATTTCCAACCCCTCTGCCATGGACAGGGACACCTTCCACTAGATCAGGTAGCTCACAGCTCCATCCAATCTCATCCCTATTTAACTCTTTAAGAGCTGCAGTGTACTTTTTACTAATGTAAATACTATTCATTTCAGTGAAACCATTTTCAAAACACAACAGAAATAGGTTGTTGGACTGGGCAAAGGGGGGAGAAAATCCTAAATATGAAAAATAAACTCATTAGGCTAACATGGCAACGTGCAGTTTTTGGTCAACAAAATCATGCAAAAAACCAGAAAATTTTCCAGGTATTGTTCTTTGTGCTTTTTTGTTTGTTTTAAAGATTTTTAGTGTCTTACCCACTTCTGAACCACCAGATGTATAAATTTTGCCCTCAGCAGCACAGGCTGCAAGGCTATCTCGAGGTGTTGGAGGTCCTAGCTTGGAATACCAGCTATCCTTCACCACATTGTAGCAGTCCATTCGCTTTATAGGGAAGAGCTGGGAACCACCCAAAATATAAACTACGTTGTCCCAGAAGACACAAGCTGCATCCCTGCGCTTTTCAAAGGGACATCGGATGTCTGTCCAGCTGTAATCCTGCATTACAAAGAACAAGTAATGTCTAATAGATTATAACACTTACCTGTACAGTGAGTGTTTTCAAACAGAGCTTTTCATAGAGATTTAGATATGGTCAGTTTTAAGTTCCTTTTCAAAACAAACATGAACACTGTTTATTGAAGAATACTCCTCAGGCGTACTCTTGAAAAATTCTCTTAAGACACAGACATAGTTAGCTGCAATGAACCATGACATTAAGAAATTCTTTTTCCACATTCCCTGTGTGCACTCAGTACAGCTTCCCTGAAAAACAGTTTTGGTGTTTTTCCCAACACAATTGACCTCCAGCTGCTATCATGTTAGAAACAATGCATGTAACCAATAAAGTAGGATTGCATTTTCTTTTATAGCAATGGAAAAAGACATCTTACATATAGTAACAGATTCTTTCTAAAAAATAATAAAATACAGAATGTACCAAACAAAGACAATGGAAAAAGGAGAAGATAATATCCAAATTGACAAGCAACTCAGTAAAAAAGCTCTGATACATACTTTATTACCATGACAACTAGAAGCTTATTTACAGAATTTACAAAACACAAACGTTCTATAGCTATCCACAGTTGATAGCATGAGAAATAGGGTAATGCTCCATCACAAATACTGGCAGTCATGATGCCTAGAAACTGATTTTGCATAGATTGGCAAAATCAGCAAGTATCAAATATGAGCAGTAATGCCCAAAGCCTTAAAAACACCAAACTCAACAACTGATGGCAGACCAGGATAGCATACAGCACAAGAAACACTTCTTGAGTAATAGCATCTCACAAATTCCATGAGCATAGCTTGAATCCTATACTGAACAGGAAAGTATGGGACCTTAACTGTTATCTGTGCCACCTCAAGAAGGTCTACCTCAACCTGCTGAATGACCTTCACTGTAATGGTTCACACAAGACGTTACATCATTACATTTTCTTAGCAAGGACATACTTCAAACACCTTGGTCAATGAGGAAGAACAGCGACTCCTACATGGGGGTTCAAAGAAAGAGAGGCAGAGCATGTTATAGTCCAGAACATCTTACAATCTTTTCTTGTAGCATCCCCCATATCAAGAAGAGCTGTCAGCTGCATGTGGCCCTTTATGGTGAGAAACAGGTCCTGGGGCATCCTAGAAAGGAAAGCCATACTACAGCATGGCAAAATAAATAGCTGCATAAATCTTAAGAAAATGTCTCAGTGCATTGTGCAAGATCAACATACTTTCTAGCTCAAACTTCTGGCAATTTTACAAAATATCCTGTTGTTTTCCTTTACTGTTATAAAGGGCAGTGGCCTGACCCACTTTTATGGCTTCTGTTCATGTATCCATTTCATCCATACCTTTATCAAATGAAAAGCCATAACTTGAGTTTACTCAGCAGTATCCTCCTCTTTCAGCAGGAGGCAATTTAGGTCATCCTCTTGGAATGCTCTTCGATGTTAGTCTGTACCACATAGAATTATTTCAATTTTTGAATGGAACACATTTAAGAATTATGCATAAGTGTTGCTTTACACCACAGTCAAGATCCACACAGCCCTGGGAAGTGCAAGTCTCCATTCTCAGGGACTGAGTAGGGAAAGACGGACCAAGGTAAGTACATGGTGACTCTTTCCCTGCTGATCTCTGTTTTCATCAAGTTGCAATGCAGGACACCAGAGCCAAAAGCTATACCTTTTTCTCTTTCATCAATTTATTGAGTCACTTATTAAAACTACCCAAACTCCTGAGAGCCTCAAGACCCTGTGACAAGAATGGCACACACAATTACGGGTCCTGTGAAAAAGTACCTTTTTTTGTTTAAGACCTTTCCTCATTTTCAATTGATTCCTCTTCCAAGTTTGTCATAAAAACCAGCAGACAGGTCCACTGTGGACAACCTCCCCACTAATAGCTTACTGAATACAGTTCTATCTCTTAATAAAAGGTATGCAGGTTCCCTTGATCATCAAGAAATAGCATAGCCAGGCATCTGTTACTTTTTATTTGCCATTGTTGAATTTTGCACTGCTGAGAATTTAAAACTTCCAACCATTTCTGGCCACTAGAGATAGTAATTTCAAAAGAATAAGCATATTGCTGACACAAAATCTCAATCATATATAAATTCTGTACTGAGAATTCATAAAACAAAACAATAAGTATTTTATTCCCAACCTAGGGAATTTTTCTTATAATTCTGTGAAAAATTCAACAAGAAAATGCTTCCCACAACTGTTAATAGAACATCTAGGATTTCTAGAAGTATTCTGCAATCATGTATGTCTACTCAAATTAGTGCCAGACAGCTCCACAAGTGTTATGCCCGTCTGCATCTATCCCGTTGCATCATTTTGCTTTCTTGATGAAGAACATGCATCAATAGAAATACCAGTCACAGTGCAATAAAGATAGCAAATATAGTCTTAAAATAATACTGCTACCATTCTCAACAAATAAAACACAATATCCAATCCAGTCTCATTTAAAGAACCTTTCCAACAACAAGGGAATGACTATTAGCATTAGAGACTAATTTTGTGTGCAAAGGAATCAGTGAAAATTAAAGTTTTTGCACTAGTTTAATCATATAGCAGCTACAGAAACTCATACTGCAACCAAGAAAATATTTTCAGGAAAAATATAACCTCTGTTTTGAATTGTTTATGTGACATGTAACAATTTAATTAAATTTCTGGTTTTGATTAATATCAGAAGTGAAGGATAGGTCACTAGTCAATCAGTTCAACAGACAAGAAAAATTCCAGTTTTTCCCAAGGACCTAACCTTGCAAAAGTACATACACAAGCTTAATTCTCTGTTCTGTGACCCTCCCATCATCTTTTGATGAGACCAGCTAAAGTGAGTTAAATGGTAATTCAGTGGCAGTTCTGGATCCTTAGTTTGTTGCATTTAATAAGCTATTGTCAGAATTTAAAGATTAAAATCAAATACTCAAGCAAAACATCCAGAAAAGGACCTTTAAATAGCTTAAGAGCTGGAAATTAAGTAAAAGCTGTTCAACAAGACACGACAGGCTAGCTAAGAGTACCCAAGAAAGCATATAAGCACTAGAAAAACACAGAAGGAACACATGCTTGTTAGAATAAAGATCTCCAATTACCCATTTCTAACATTTTCCTTCCCTGCCCCATTCTTCCCCCACTCCTTAAGGCCACATGCAAGGCCATAAGTTTTGATTAAGAGGCAATTCTTCAAAATTTCCTCCGAATTCAGTTATTTTTTGGTGTTCTACCTGGACAAGCAGTCCATGAAAGGTAAAGCTCTTTTATCCTATGCTTTGTGTAGACTTTCACAGACACTACTCTTTACCTACAAAACAGATTTCTTTGCCAAAACCATGCAACTGCTTGAAAAGTTACAAATGCCCTGATCAAAGGCTCCCCAAACTTAGATTCTGCAAAGGAGAGAATTATCTGCTCTGTACCCCTCGCCTCCTAACCTCCAGCTGAAGTGCTGCTTATTTTGAGTATATGCATAAAGGAAAAAGGCAGTCATTAGTTAAGAATTTTGAATTCCCAATAGGAATACATATTAGGTGTCTCTCAAGTTAAGTCAGCAAGGCTGGTAGGTTTGAGGTTTCCCCCCGACCAGACCTGAGAACTCAGAGAAGGTACTGAGAGGGTGGCTTGAATTTTATCTTACAAAAGGAATGTGAAAGAAAAGTTCAAAACACGTCCCAAAGGCTCATTCATTCAGAATTAGATTTGACAGGGCTCACATTGACTATGAAGTTCACACAGCACGCAAAACTGTTTGAAATTTTAACAAGCTTTTAATATGCTGGGTTAGAACCAGAATTTCTTCAACAGAATACTACTACATGCATGGGATCTCATAACTTAAGAGAGTCCTGATGTTTATGTAGCAAATTTGTTCTATATTTCTGTATGTGCTTGCCAGGTAAAACAGGGTATGGGTAATCCTTCTGCATGCAGTTGATGTTTTTAGAGCCTTTAATCTGCACAGCTGAAAAATACACCATTCTTGTGACTTGGTTTTATTCAAGAAACATGGGAACAAATTTCAGGCAGAACTTGCTTGCTCTAAATTGATCATCTGTAAGTTTTTTTGTTGTAAAAACTCACTCTCTTCCACTTATGTAATACTTGGCTCCCCATTCTTCTCCTTATATACTTTTAAGAACAAACAAAAATGTGAACAATTGGGATTTAGAAGTGGTTGCTTATTTATAATAAATGCACTAAAAAACCCCAATAAAAACTGGGTTCTACACTAACATACAAGACAGTAAATTAACACGTGCTAAAAAAAACTGCTTTGAGTAATCTCTAAACACCTATGTGCATGCACATGCATACAGACTTTCATATATTCCTAACCAATTGCGTGATGTTTGAGTGACCTTTTGTTTATTTGCAGCTGAGAAATGCACATACCAATCAATGCTCAACTCAGACAGATTGATCAGCTCTCCATATCTAATACTGCTAAGAAACAAACACAATCATTCTATTCAAAGCAAAGTATTACATCTAGGTATACAGACTTAAAAATACTTAATTAAACATACTCTTCCAATTGTATACCCAGGAGGGAGGGAATACTTCCTTCCTAAGACCGTTTTGTAGATCAGTATGTCTTAGTTAATATCACGAGCAAAGAAAACAGGTAAGATTACAAACAGTGAATCTTAATGCATTCTGAGGTAACGATTACCTTGGGATTAAAATATCTGCAGGACTGGGGCTGAGAGCCTCCAAACAAAGCAATGCGATAATCATGCTTTTTTCTTCTGGGCCGGGTGCCTTCCACTAACTCTTCTCGGTCTTCCGGGGAAAGGAGGTGGTACCGCATCCCACCTGCAAGGAAGACAGCAACAGCTGCAGAGCCAGTGCAGCTCACACATGGATAGGGAGGTTTCAGAGGCAGGGATGAGGGAGAGATGGAAGGGAAGGAAAAGAGGAAAACCAAGTTTCTACATTACACCTATACAGCTTTGATTCAAAATGGAAGAATGCACAGCAGCATGTGGGGGTGGGAGCATACATCCAGATTTACACCCTATTCCAAACTGGCTGCTCCATGTGAAAACAGGACAGACACAGGCTCACGTTATGTACCAATGGATTGATCAGCTCATTTATCCAATATTAAGCAACTAAAATTGTTGCATTGAAACAGTCAAAAGGAAGCAAGCCCAAAAGCCCATTCCTAAGAGTACAAAAATGCCAGTGACATTACAAGCACTAAAACCAGAAGACAAAAATCCTTATTTCTTATACAATGTACCTAACTTGGTGTCACACAAGAAGTATGACTCTGATGTCAAATATCAGCAGATACTTACCAACATATAGGTTAATTTGAATCCTGTTTATTGAGTGAAGGAAAACAATTGTGTACTGATTTTTAGATCTACACTAAATTGAAGCCAACTAGCTAACTGCTACTGAAATTGCTTTTCTTTCTTACATGATAAAATTTTACAAATGGTGTCTAAAAACAAAAGGGAAGCTTGTTTCCTATTTCATCTGCACCCTGAGAATGCAAATGTAGGATCAATCATTGTAGGATCAATGGTCAGTGTATAATAGATAAAAACTGTATAACATACACCTACAATTCTAATTTGCTTAGGGAAGCTTTAAAATATTCAAAATGTTGACATATTTCTTTTATTAATGCACATACAAACATGAACAATATTGAAGTTACAAGCCTGTCACAAAGGCAGACTAACTTTCAGTTACCCTAAGGAGCCACTGACAAAATCTCCATTCCATTACTTCTCATGGAGTTCATGCCATTTGCTAGGAGAAAACAAATGAAAGTCACACTGTTACATAATATGAGTTTTATTTACATAATAATCTGCTAATCCAACTTCAACTAAACACAGCATCCTAGAGGGAACACAGATGGATTTAATGTGAAAATGTTAGAGCATTTTAAAGCAAACAATTTTCAAAAATTTTAAGAGCATTTTTAAAATTATATAGAACATTATAAAGATTTCAGCTAGAGGTCAACTTACTGATCACCATTTTAAGGCATTCTGGGTTATCCTGAATAAGTGGTTCAGCCTGAACTGTTTTACTTAAGAAGTTCTTTGATATTAGAGGAAATCGGACTTTAGCAAGAATATCAACCATGTACGGCTGGCGATTTGGCTCATCATACTTCAGCCATCTGACTGCTGCATCATAAACCTTGAACAAGAGACAAGGAGAGAAAGGGGTAAGGTACATCACCACACAGCATGACAAGTAACAGAACCTTAATGCTATAAATTGCTTCTAAAGCCTGCTGGAGGTTAGCCTATACTAACATTTCATTATGTGGGGATCCCATTGACATCTTTCAAAAAAAAAAACCAAAAAAACCCCCCTACACCAAAAGTCAACCAAGGCCAAAAAAGACAATGCTCAGACAAATAAAACAAATGCACAACCACTGAATGAATGTCATCTACAAACTTCAAAATCCTACTACTTCTGCTGTTTAACTTTTTTCCCCCCCAAATGGAAAACATGAATCTGCAATTCACATTTATTTGAGTAACTCCTGTACCAGGTTAACTCTAATACTCTTCAAGTTCTGTGCCATAACATCAGTAATGCTTTCACAGAAATGAAATAACTTCTACCTGATACAGTCTCCTGAGGTGATAAACTAGTTCTCTGAATAAATCATCCTGCTAGGTATCCAAATATATTGCTATTGTTGTGTCTTACAGGACCACTTAAATCAAAGTTTTTATCTGCAAACTACTGTAAATTTACCAGAGCATCTCCTCTTTTTCTCCTCCTCACAGGAAAAGATAATGGGAATTCTTAGGGGTCAGGGAAGGTAGAACAGGGAAGATAATCAAGAAGTCTGCTCTATTTATTATTGGACACTGGGTCAGGAAGAAATGAAAAAAAAAACCAGGATTACATGTATATTCTGATACTTCCATGCTGCTCTCAGACACAGCAAGCTTACTCAGTAGCACTGACTCTGAAGTGGCAGGACAACCTCACTGTAAGCAATAGCACAGGCAGTGCCTACACCTGTAGCTGAAACTGGTCACAGTGATTAGTGCTTAGTGACTGAGATATAATATGGAAGAATTATTCAGGTCTACTAAACCAGCCCAGCTGCAACTCTGCAAAATTACCAGGGAATGTGGGAGAGCAAAGAAAACAAAGGCTCAACTCCATCACCTAAGGAAATTCAACAGAATGACTTGAACAGGAACATTGTGTAGGACAGACAGTACTTAATGCTACATTCTCTTTTTGCTAAATGTAAGTATGCTCCACACCAAAAGAAAAGTTAGAGTATAATGTCAACTTTCTAGCAGTACTTTTGAGAAATACGATTCCTGTAGTGCAACTGTCAAACTTTTGCAGTTTCCTACTGCACACTACCAGTTTCCTAAAGGAATTTTAATGATGCCATGCTGAATATGTAACATTTCTACTACTGCTGCCAGGTTAAAGCATGCCCTCCTACCTTACCAACAGAACTTCAAGAATGTAAATCATAAGTGCCATTTTGGCTGCAAGCCAAATACTTCCAGCTCTGAGAATGTTACCCCATGATCTGAACTTTTCCCAGCACTCAGCAAAAATGTTGAACTGTGACACTGCTCATATTTATACCTGTAACAAACCAACTACCATATTCTATCTCCTGATATACTAATTCCTATTTTCATAAGTTACATCACCATACAGTAAGACAAATAACTACACCTTAATGCTTCAAATCAATTCTTCTCCCTGTTGGAGGTCAATGTCAATAGAAACTTCACAGTCAGCAGAACATCCAAGAGGATATACACACCATCTCAGCTATAACATCCCTCTGCTGCGCTTCAAAGGTATGAGTCAACTCATGATGCCATACCCACACAAACTTAAATTACCTAATTCAAGCCCCTGAACAGCAGAGCTACAAAGGTAAGATTTCAGTTTGTTTTTAACAGCTTTGACTAAGAAGCTACAAGTGCCCAGTAGCTTCAAGTACCATTCAACTGCTACAACAGCCTACAACCATCTGTCTGGGCTGCAGTGTAGAAACCTATATGCTTCCTATTTTCCTGCACTAGAAAGAACAAGCTGAAAAATTATCATTCAGGCCTGTGCTCTAAGCTGAATCAAGCATTGCAAATGGGACGGCTGCAGATGTGATTTCTACTACAGGTTACAAATTTTAATTGAGTGAACTCCAGGCTCCTTTCAGCCACCTAAACTTTATGTCCAGTCCCTAAATAAGGGTCTTCCAGCAATCCATCACTGCCAATGCGTGTAGCTTTCATTGTTTTACTCATCTTACTTCCAAGTCCCTCATTTAAAACTCCTCCCTGGAACAGGCCATACTCAGGTAGAAATGTGCATCCATTAAGGTGCAGTTTGCTCACCACTTTGAAGTGGTCCACTTTCACCAAAAGCACCATAAATCCCAGTCTAGAAGCAACCACTACAAACCAAACAATTTAGCTCATGTACTATTGAATCAGAAGCCCTACAGCTATCTTGACAAAGGAAACTGTTTATTCCCTCTCTGACTTCTTTCTTCCAACTTTGCTGAAACAACACATCTCTAAACTACACTTGAAATGTGAATATTTATTAATATTTGGTTTTGACCAAGTCAGGATGCACCTTTTACTCCACAATTTAGCAAGCACTATGCGCATCCTATCCTCTAGGAACATCAGTAAGTGAGATACTTGAACACCTGAAGCCAGTTCTTGATTAAAAAAAGATAGTTAAGTTCAATGCTTTTTAGTTAAGTTCAATGCTTTTAGCTGCTATGATACAGGGACCTCACCTGGTCTTCTGCCCTCACTGTCAAGGTATCTTGGTTGAGGAGATGTGTCACACGCTTAACATCAAGCTGGAGAAACTCATCTGTCTTGTAAACCTCAGTAAAATGCTGATGGATGAAGTCATCTGCAGTGGCTTTCAGCTCTGGGCAGTCGAGGCATTCTGCTAGCACACTTATGCCTAAGAAGGAAAGTTAAGAAAAAAACCCTTTTAAACTTGAACTGCAAGTAGAATACAATTACTGTAATTTCAGTGATACTTACAATTCCAGTTTAGTATTTATTACCATGCCTTTTTCCCCCCCACTAAAACACATGCTATCATAACCCATCTGCAATTCAAGGCAAACTAAGACAGGGGCAAGCTGCTGATCCCTATCCCTACTGAACTAATTGGAGAGTCAGACCTGTAACACCTGCTGTATGAACTGTCTCTCCAGCACTATTTTCTCACTGTTTCTTTCCCAATTACAAAGCAGACAACAGCACCTTAACCAAGTCTGAGCCAAGCCACACTAACCACGTCTAACCAGAACAGCTTGAGAAACTGGATCCGTGTTTTACAACCTCTCCTGACCTGCTCATGCACCATCAGTCACCAACCAAGCCCAGTTTCCTTCAAGAGCCATGGTGAACTGGGATTTTTCTATGCATGTAGCACAGTAAGCTGCAGACCAACACAAAGTCAAGTTGATGTTGCTGGAAGGACAGAAGGTTGGAATAAAGGCATAAACAGCAAGAACAGCTGAGAAGCACCACTGCCAATTTTGCCATTAAAAACCATGTAAGCACAGAGCTTTTCAGCAGCAACTTCTCATCATGCCACAGGTCTTCCTTCTTACAGAGGAAATGGCAAGTGGGGTAGGAGCAACTCACTAACATATGAGTTGCAATTAGTCTGAGCTGCTCAGAGTAGTAAAACACAAACCAGAAGGATTAAATCCACCTATATGACAAAATTTCAAGATTCAAATTAAGCCATGGTTTCTTTCAAATACTTTTTTTAAAAAATGAACTGCGTACTTGCTTAGGAGTCTGCACAAAACATGTTTCAATTTAAAAATAATGCCATAAGGAAAAATTGTTTTAATCTTTTTGCAATAAATTAGCAACAAAGTACACACGTGTTAGAGACCATAATTAATTTTTTTCATCTAACAGAAGCCATAGGGCAGAAATATGCCTCAAAGCAAGCCTAAGTGGTATTTTCCTTAGGTAATGCCTTTCTTCCAGCAGTTGTTTCAGAGCCACAGCTGTAATGCACTGAAGTGTCAGCTGCAATTCAGATATACTCTGCAAAACATTTCTATTGCTGCTATAAACATCTGTAATATGACTGAGATCTTACTAGAAGAGTACCTAACAATGACAATAAAAAACACAAAAAAAGTTTCTCCTAAATTTCTGACTAAATAAAGTGCACCAAATCTGTAAGCATGAAAAGTATTTAGTTCTACTTGTTTACTGTTTCTGTAACACTGAGTCCACATTAGAGCTACAGAACACGATATCAAAGCTGCCCAGATAACATTGATTGTTTTTAGTCAAAATAAAAAGTGAATAAAACCAAAAGTAGCCTAAACTTACTCTGTTTACACTTGTAAAAGATATGCTAGTTTTGGAGAAGTTACAAATATGTAAAATTCTGTTTGCAACTACAGTAACAACTGAAAGCTCCACCTCACTAAACACGTGCAGTTCTCTAATAAACAGGAAGCCCCAGCATCCTGCCAAGCTGGATGAGACCTTGCACAGTCAGCAGACCCTGTGGCAAGGGGCAACAGTTCAGATTCAGAGAAAAATTATTTTTACATGTGTGGATTTAGCCAAATGTTATGGCTATCCACAGACAGACATTACAGCAAAGTTAAAAAATAAACAGCAAATTTAAGTCTATCTCTCTTACCAAGACAATTGGAAGCATCAACTTGTTCTTTTAAAAAGTCCACACACATTTTTTTCACAGGTTCAATCTGATACTGGTTTGCTGCATCTAGTAAAGACTGGACATTATTGCTGTTAACTGAGATTCTGCAAAACAGAGGGTGTAAAATTAGCATCACAAAATGACCTAAATTGTGTCAATAAAAAAAAACAAACAAACAAATTCACATAAATGGCAAAATTATTTCCCTCCTATTTACCCAAGAATCTTTCACATACAGTCTAAAGACACATCCTTCATGATCTTTCCAAACTGCTTTTGTTTGCTCTACTTCACCCAGGCAGGGCAAAGAATAACCAGTCCTGGGATCTGAAGAATAAGCTTTTAACACAGGTCCTCTGCAGTCCTATACTATTGCTATGAGTTGTGTGATTAACCACTTTCACAAAAGGTAAAAAAAAACAACAAACCCAGAACCCTTTTAATGACCATTTTCAACTTTCAAATAGGTATCAGCAAAATCTGTTTAAACTCTGTCAGGACTGGTCTGTCTGATTTGTCCAAAGTGCATAAGCAGAACAACCAGTTTGGCAGTGATTCATGAGAACTTATGGAAGCCACAGTCTAGGGCTTGGCTATCAGGGCAGGCAACCACGTGGCTGGGGTGGGCTGTTGACACAGACTGTCTCTTGCCACTGATGGACTACACAAGAAGATTGCTCTCAAAAGAAAGGAGAAAGCCTCCTTAACGAGAGTTAACCCCGTTAGATGAAAGGCCTGCCATCCATAGGTTGGATTAAACTGATTAAGTACTGTTTACAATCCTAGCCATCTGCAAGAGCTCTGTTTGGGTGGGGGGAGGGGTTGGAAGAGAAAAAATACCCACAAAAACCCCCAAATACATGGACAACCCCCCCAAAGATGAGACAGGGGGGAAACACTTTCCCAGAGGAGTTATCCACCCTGCCTGTTTTGAGATGAAGGTATAACTTCCTGGAAATGGTTCTGTGCCATAGCTACTAGGGCCACAAAGAGAGACCCTGCTGACATCAATGAGGACCTGAATTACAGAACCATGGGAAACATCATTTGACTCCAACACTGAAGTCAAAAGCTTGAAGCGCTTTGAATTGCTTTCTGGAGACAAATACCGTTTCCTTTAGTCTGTAGGGCTTCCTACTGGTTAAAGAAAAAGGAAGAGGGAGGAAGGATAGAAGGTCTAGTCACATCAGGAAAGAATTTCAATGGTAACAAAACTGATGAATCACAAAAACATTATATTAAGTTTTTATCATTTAAAATTGGCAGGCTTCCTAGAAAAGCGTGAGCTTTAAATAACAAAACTACCTTGCAGTATAAGCGAACTCCACGAGCTGTTCAATTATGTCAGGCTCTGCATCTTTTAGCTCCACTTCAAAGGACTTTGATTCAATCATATTTGCTGCAAACAGATTAAAAGACAAACTTTTAATCAAGACATCACTCTAGTTATTGTATGTTTTGCAAACAGTAGAAAATAAAGCAACTATACAAAGTGGTAACCTCCTAAAAACTGCTCAGAGTTGATTGCTGTTTTCCCAGGATTGCTAATGCAAGTCAGGAAAGGAGGCAGTGGAACAAACAAGATAACTGGTGTGAGTATATCCTTGTATTATCTAAATTATGATAAACTGTGTTAAGTAGAAAAAGTCCTAGACGTTGTTGACTGCAGCCAGACTGCCATGTTAGCATCACCACTGTCAAAGGCCATTTCCACATTCAAGCTGATAACAACGGAGACAGCTCCGAGCTCCCCACATCCAGACACAGCACTAGGTTTGCCCACAGATGGGCAATTCCATCCACTGACCACTGTAATTAATGGTTATTTTACTTCCACTCAACTTGGATTTTACAGTAACTTTATGATTCATGGGTAAGGGATACAAAAGATAAGATACTACATAACTGAATTTTTAAAGAGAGCAAAATGAAAGAATTACAGAATCACAGAATTAAGGTAATCACATTAAGGTTGGAAAAGATCATCCACTCCAGCCACTAAACCATGTCTCTAACCTCTGATAGCTAAATTTATATGCAGAAATGCCTGATGGCAGACAAATTCTGTAATGGGCCAAAACAATTCACAATTTTGAGGTTAAGGAAGGGAGATAAACTAGTACAGTGTATAGGTCCCAGTTATTAATTAAGAGAGCTTATATATGAAGTAACACTTGACTTGATCAAAAGAGTTAAAGGAAAAATGAGGGGGGGGTGAACAGAGATGAATGGAAGGAGACAAAATGAGACATCTTCACTTATACCTACCCTTCAGATTAATCATTTCCGTAAGATAAACAGGTTGACATACACAAATATAACAGGATATCATAATGAAAGTTTAAAATTAATCCATTTTCAAAAGACTTACTAGTAAACATCAAGTTAAAAAAATGACTGGCTGAAGCAAGCACAACACGGTGAGCTGGGATCTTTCTTTCTTGAACCATAAGAATGACATCACAAAGAGTTTTCTGAATCAGAGGGAAAAAAGACAAAAATCAGCATTTTTGAAGATATTTTAACAATATTTCTTTAAAAACAGCTTATGGAAATTCATTACTTTTTGTAACACACACAACTCAAGAGCATTATGTGATAAAAAGATTTTCTGGAAGTCAAAGCTAGCTTGGAGAACTAGCAAATATCAGTTTACCCACGAATTTGTACAGGATGGTCACAAATAACATGAACTCTGATCAAAGTATTTCCTGTAGCTTTTACATCAGCCTACAATAACACAGCGCTGCAGCATCTAGTAGGGGCTGCATTTATATTGCACTGCTTTCATCTACCAGTGGCTCTCCTTTATTCTGCTGCTGATTTTCAAAACAATCCACAAGAACCTCATATCTGAAGACTGCCATCCTATTTCCCAGCTGGAGTCAAAGTGATGAATGAGTTTAAAGCACTCAATGGAGCATTTTAAAGAAAATGAATCAAAAAATACGACTTCTGTGGAAGGGTTTGACTGGTCATACCTGATGAGCAAACAAACAAAACCTAATTTATTTCTCATTTGTTTGCTGTTTATATGTAGGCAGCTAGTTTTCCCCTACATGTGAAATACCATGCTCTAGAAAGAGAAGGGAAAGCAACAGAACTTGTAAAAGTTGTTGGGGGGATCAGGGTAAAACCATATCATTTTAACAGATTCTGAAATGCTGTCTCTTCTAAGAACACACTGAGTGAAATAAATGCATATCATACTACAGTTAATTATAACTATCTACTAAGAAAGAAAAACTGAGCAGCACTGCTTCCTCAAAAAATAGGAAATAATTTTGCACTATTACCTTAAGTTCATGGAACTGCTCTCAAAAACATCTACATACACACATTCCAAGGCCAGCCCCAGAAAAGAACATTTCTACTGTGAGAAATATATACTTGCTTAGAACTGAGACAGTGTTTTCCACATGGAGACAATATTATCTAGGGCTGATAACCCACATTTACAATTCCTTTAAACATGCCTGTTTCTTCTACAGGACACTCAAAAGCACATATTGGACAAAATATAAATAATACTTTCAAAAATATTATCAAAATGGAAGTTAGATGGGGGTGACATATAGCTTCCTTTGTAGTGTTAAACCATTTATGATTGAAACAACAACAAAAAAAGAGAGCATTCTGGAAAAGCTTCAGAGGAAATCCTTTAGAAGCTGAAGTTTCTAACACTTCTGGTTCAAAACAAGCATTGGAAACGAGCAGTACAAGATACCATATGGCCAAGCTCTGCCAAGACTTGCAGCTGTTACTTGAGCCCCATGCTGCATTTCTAACACACTTTAAATGCCTCAGCTCAGCATTTAAAACACCTCAGATGCTCTGAGGCTGCTCTGGGTGCACCTGCCAACCAAAACAGACCACCATTTGAACTTCTTTGCCTGGGAGGTTTCTGGGTCTGATGGTTCCATTTCAACTAATGCTCTTCTGAGGCTTTCTGCACTTCTTTCCAGAAAGACCCACTGCTGTCACTGGGTCACCTCCATGATGCAACAGGTGACAGGTGTTAACCAGAGGACACACCACAGCACCAGCTTCTGCAGGGCACTTCACCTTCTAAGTAACAGGTTCAGCAACACCTTGCAGCTCTATCCCAGCCTCATTCACGATGACTTCATTCTTGGCTGACCTCCACTGAGCTCCAATGTTGCAACAAATGATTTATGCACACGCTGTCCAATAGCTCTGGAAAACCCACAAAGATATGGGTCATCAATGCTGGAGACAAGCATCAAGTCCTCCAAGCACTAAGCACACTTGCTTAGTGTTACAACATCTCACCTGTACTGCGTGCAGCTATGTCCACAATTTACTCTAAACTCCCATACTCATGGAGGATTCCTCTCCATCCCAGCTCACACAAAAAGCAGCCTCCTTAAAATGAACTGTAAGTTCCCATTGGCCCAGATTCCTACAGGATTAACTAATGAGCTAAATATCTAGAGCTGCATGTGCACCTTGACGTTTCCATCACAGGAAATTTTAGCTCATATTCAGGTTTTGTAACTACAGCATAGCTCTTGACTTGCCAAAATACAAGAGGAAAGAGCTGACTGCAAATCCTCTTACAACTTTAGCACAACTAATGAGCTGAAACTAGTGTGTTTTCCTCTGGCTACTGCTGACTTCCCAAATTTATCCTGTATAACCACACCTCCTCCTCCTACTCTCTCAGTAATACCTGAGCTCCTCTGACACACAACTCCTAAAAGAAGCACGAGTTTCATGAAATCTGCAAAAATTTCTGGACCAGTCAGCACTGTGTGGGATATGTAAAGCATCTGAGCTCAGATGAGAAGTCTGCAGGCAAAACTCAGAGCTGCTACTCCCCGGGCAGAAGAGATTCTGGAATCTGAATCAGAAGTCAACACAAACTTCACAGCACTTAATCCTGATCCTCTCACTCCTTGTTTGGAGTGGCTCATAGCTATATGAAAGCTGGCACTCCACTGTACTGCAAGATGAGGCTCTTACACAGAGCAGTGTGGTACCACACACTGGAACAGGGACATGGTAAAGCACTGTGAAATTCTGCGCTGGGGCCTGCACATATACCCACAAGAGGACTATATTTCCTTTATCTACCTATAAATCATAAGGGCATCTGGCATTTCATTTCAAACAATGGCAGAGGTATGAACTAAACACTGAGGAACCAAGTTATGAATTCAGCCACCCCTTGGAATATGTTTACCCTTTCAGATCAGAAACAAAGCCCATAGATCACAGGCCTTCAGTCTTTACTACCTGAAGTCACTGAAAAAAAAAATTAGTTTTTCATACATAAGAGCTTAGTTGCACGAAATGGTTTATGCAGACAACATAACTGACTGTCTGTTACTGAGAGAAGAATAGGGCTGAAGTGCTGGAGGAAAGCAGAACCAACACCAATACTTGTGAGGTCAGGACTCAGACTGCTGACAAAGAAAGCACTAAGAGCTGGACTGAGCCTCTGGCAAGACCAACACTGGAGGACAAGCAACTAAACCCTAGAAGATACAACACAAGACAGTGCCAAGTCTGAAGCCCCTACATTGTCTGGCTTCAGAGTCAGCTTTAACTCTGGCTGCACATCACTGTTTTTAAACTAAGTTCCACAACCAACCTAGATCCTTCCCTGAGAAGTAAGATTCCTCCATATGCAAGGAGTTAAATGTATCATCCTTCTGCTCTTGTACCAGTAGTTCAATATTTTTTATTAAAAATGAGTGTTTATTTCAGTTTGGACAGCTCAACTGAAATGCACTTGTATGATTGTGAATTTGGTTAACACTCCTGCTCTATTGGTAAACAGAGGAGTCACCTTTAATACTTATTAAAATATTGACCATGGAAGCTGATCAGGCAAGAGTTTCACAATTTGAGGGCGGATGAAGCCACCAAACTCCTACACTGCTACTGGCTTCCTAGTGTGATGGCCAGAGGTATTCAAGACAAAAACGCCACCCGTGAAACCAAACCATGGTTCTACTCTTCCCTCTCCTCCTGCTGCAGTTTCACTGTTCACAGGGTACACAGTCAATTTTTTCAGAGAAGAGTTTCTGGTCAAAGATCCAGCAGCAGCGCCTTTCCACTGCCCTCCGGGTTCGGTTCGAAACGGGCTCCGTGAATGCTCTAGCTGGAGACACTGGGCCATCCATCAACCACAGCCTCACTCCTGCCCGACCACCCGCCAGGCGTTATCACGTAAGGAAAAACAGATCCACGGCGTCTTCTGCCTCCAGCGCCCACAAGGAGCCGGCGCACAGAAACCGGAACTCGCCACTCTCGCTGCGCGGCTCCGGAGGCCTGGGGCACCGGCGGCGCCGGCTCCGCCGGGTTCCCCCGCAGTCGGGCCCAAGAGACGGGAAACCCTCGGGACCCTCGGCGCGGCAGCGGGACCTGCCCTCAGGGCAGCACGGACCCCGCGGGCTGCCGGCCCCGGCCGGCGCCTCCCGTACCTGCTTGCGCATGGCGTTCATGACGCCCATGAAGGAGGCGAGCAGCTTCGCCTCCTCGCGGGCGGCGAGCTTCTTCTCCGTCTTCTTCTTGCTGCTCTTCTCCGACCCGGGCGCGGCCATGCT